>OX382263.1:11529458-12755287 GCA_947507595.1 Pyralis farinalis | reverse complement strand
TGATGGCTGACTTATTTATGGATAATTACGAACGCGAACACATAATCGGTAAACCACACATATTCTATTACTATAGATATGTCGACGATATTCTCATATGCTGGACAGGTACCAATCGTCAATTGGATCTCTTTGTTTCCAAATTAAATAAAATCCACCCTAAAATTAAATCACTTTAGAAATAGAACAAAATAGTTCACTTCACTTTTTAGATTTAACCATAACTAAAAATCAATCCCTCCATCAATTTTCGATATATCGTAAACCAACTCATACCGATACCACGATTCCCGCGTCATCCAGCCATCCTTGGCAACACAAGCTCGCAGCGTATAAAACTATGATACACCGTTTGATGAGCGTTCCATTAAGTAAGGATAATTACAACAAAGAACTTGATGTAATATATCAGATCGCGAAGTCAAACGGTTATTCCAAATCTACCATCGATAAATTATTGCGTAAAAAGACGAGTAGTATCGTTAACAGACTATTGTACGCGGTTCCATATATTTCGACAAATAAATACACTGCGAGTTTGTCATACCTAGGAAAAATCACTGACAAAATAGTTCACATATTTAGAAAAAATAACATACATGTTGCTCTCAAATCCCATAATACACTCAAGTCACTTTGTAACACTAAAGATAAAATCCCGCCCAATAAAAAATCCGGCGTCTATAAGCTGTTCTGCGATGAATGTGAACACGTTTATATCGGTCAAACGGGACGTAACTTTATAACACGATTTCACGAACACGTGTCGGCGTATAAAAACAATCGCCCAGAAAGGTCACACTTCGCTGAGCATCTCATAGACAAAGGACATAACTTATCCCCCACTAATACATATAAAATTTTACACACCATAGACAAAGGTTTAAAACTAAATATTAGGGAGCAATTAGAAATTAATAAACATAAAAATTCTAAAATTACTCTCATGAACAAACAGACTGACGTAAACCATTCCCCACTATTAAATATCTTTTCGCTCACACCATCCACCCCCACCCTCAATTCAATATAAGGGACGGCACTGCGATGGATTTGTCACTTGTAGCATGTTATTCTTACGATTAACGTCTACAACGCCTGATGATGCCTCGTGGAGAGGCGAAACACGTGTCGCAGCGACGACCAGGCCAGTCGTGGCAGCGACGGTGGTGGAGGGGGCATGCGGATTCTGTTCCAGATGGCGGACGACCGCAGCAGCCGAGGCAGAGACTACCGGAGCAGCCATGGCAGCGTCGGCATGATGCACGCACTAACAGTAGTGGGTGGGTGCCGGCCGGCGCTAGGCCGCATGAACTAATTGGTGGCGGAAGCACACAAAGCAGGTTGGATCAAATTGCATGTAATATATGACAGTTTGTTTTGTATGGGACCCAAAATTTACAGCAGCAATTTGGGATGTTCCAAAGTTTATGAAAGAACTTCCGTCATTACGTAATGCGTCAATTAAAAAGATTATTAGCGGACAAAGATTATTACACAATTATTGAAGTGAAAGACACGTGACCCTGCCCGTAAAATTTTGGTGAGAATTAGACCTTAAGTTCGCTGCAGCGCTAAAACATTAGTTACCTCTAATTAAACAATTAAAACATGAAGCGCTAGATCGTTCATAGGGCATTATTTTCTCGTGCCCAAAACGTTGTAAGCGCCACGAAATTCTTGGCGCTTACGCGTTTCGTTCAACGTTGTTTATCAACATCGCTGTTTGGTCCGCATGTTCAAGTTTTCACTTCTGCCGGCATCCCGGAGTGCAACCCGTTTTTTTTTATATTATTAGTTGTGCTACAACGCGCCTATAGTCTCGCCAATCTGTTAATATACTCGTATTTTATGTATAAACCGTTAATTACGTTTCTATGTGTCTGTATATAAATACATCACACTCGTTGAGAAGGCCACTTTCCCGATGTTAGCCCTATGTATACCTGTGTATCAGTTACCGTGATGCAACCTATTTTATTACTCTTTTTTTAAACCCCTAAATTAAACGTTTGCGGTCAATATATACTAAAATGTATTTCCGGAGCATTTCTTTTTATACTACGTCGGGAGGCAAACGTCCCACCTTATGTAAAGCGGTTACCATAGCCTTTGAACACTTGCAATACATTAAGTATTACTCGGGTGATGCCATCTCCGCTGCTGACACAGCAACTCCTCAGGAGCTTACTGGTGACCTCACACGCAGGAGATAACATAACGGTCTTCCAGGATCTTGTTATTAGACTGCGGCTGTCTATGAGGTGGGGGTGCTTCCCTAGACGGGATGCTTTGATGCGCCCGACTTTTCTTAAAACACCCAGACATGTTCATGCACATAAAAGTTTGTCGTGTGTGAGAATTGAATCCATAAGCGTTTGTGTCAAACTGGCGTTATATATTACTGCGCCACCGAGCTCGCCAGAAAATGGTTAAAAAGCATAAAGCGTCAAAACGTAAACAGTTGAAACACAAGTGTCCCAATTTTGGACATTCTCCTCTCAATAACGACATGATATCATTAACGAATAATATTTTTTGTACAGATGACGCACTCACGGTGGAATGTGACGTCACACCACTCGAAAGGAATCCACAGATACCGAGAAGAACAGTTATAGAGGTTGAGGCACCAACTAGAACCATTGGTGCTTCGGATACGGAAGATCGAGCACCGAACAAAAGGATTAATACTACAGTTATGACTGATGAGGGACGAAGCAGAGGCGTTGGCGTTTCAGCTATGGAAGATAAGGCACAGAGCAATATCATTGCCGCTTCAGCTAAGAAAAATAAGCCGTTTAGTAGAAGCGTTAGCGCTCCAGTTATAGAATTTGAGGCACCGAGTATAAGCATTGGTGCTCCAAATAAGAAAGATAAGGCAGTAATCATTAATGCTTCAACTACCAAGAATAAGGTGTTGAGCAAAAACAATGCTGCTTCATCTATGAAAGATAAAGCACTGAGCAGAGACATTGGTTCTTCACTTATACCAAGTGTAAACATTGGAGCTTCAGCTAAAAAAGACAAGGTCCTGACCGTTAATGTTTCAGCTATGAAAGATAAGATAATGAGCAGAAACATTGGTCCTTCACTTACACCAAGTGTAAACATTGGAGCTTCAGCTAAAAAAGACAAGGTCCTGACCGTTAATGTTTCAGCTATGAAAGATAAGATAATGAGCAGAAACATTGGTCCTTCAGTTTCAGAAGCTGAGACATCGAGAGTGAGCATTGATGCTTCATCTAAGAAAGATAAGGTACTGAGCGTCGAAGTTTCAGCCATCAAAGATAAGGCAATAAGCAGAAACATTGATGCTTCGTCTATGAAAGATAAGGCACTGAGCAGAAGCATGGATGCTCCAATGATAGAAGTTGAAACACCAAGTTTAAGCAGAGGTTCTTCGTCTACAAGAGGAAAGGCCCTGAGCAGAAGCATTGGCGCTTCAGCTGTGAAAAATAAAGCACCGGGTGGTCTTGGCAGTTCAATTATAGAAATCGGGGTGCCGAGAGTAAGCATTGATGTTTCAGCAATGAGAGAAAAGGCACTGAGCAGAAGTGTTAGTGCTTCAGCTATGAAAGATAAGGCACCGAGCAGGCGATTTGGTGGTTCAGTTTTAGAAGTTGAAGCACCAAATGTAAGGATTGGCGCTTCACCTATTAAGGAAAAGACGCAGAACAGAAGTTTTGGTGGTTCTGTTACAAAAGTTGAGGCGGCGACCGTAAGTGTTGATGCTTCAGCTATGAGGGAAAAGGCACCGAGCAGAAGCGTTGGTGCTTCAGCTATGAAAGTTAAGGTACCACGAAATTTTGGTAGTTCTGAACTCGAGGAACCAAGTGTAAAAATTGATACTTCAGCTGTGGGAGACGAGCCACAGAGTAGAAACATTGGTTCATACAAGTTGCGGCGTAAAAGACCTCTGATGAAAAATGACTCAAATAACACTTCAGTGTATTTCGAAGCCTCAATAAATAGTGCTAGTGATAATAGTGATGACAATACTAAGTCTAATATTAATGTTGATTGCAACGCCATTAAAAGTGACAAACCTTCGGAAACAGACATTGAGAAAAAACCTTTTGAATGTATGATATGCCAGCGGAGATTTCTTAATAGACACGGATTGAGAAGACATTTTAGGATTCACACTGGAGAAAGACGCTTTAAATGTCACTTATGTAAAGTCACATTTAATCAAAAGGCACATTTAAGTAATCATATAAGAACGCACACGGGTGAAAAACCTTTTGAGTGTAGTGTATGTAAAGTTAGATTCAGTCAGAAAGCTCATTTAGATAGTCATATGTATATACACACTGAGGAGAGACCTTTTAAATGTAATATTTGTATGCAGACATTTAAACGAGTCGATCATTTTAAGTTGCATTCAAGAATACACACAGGGGAGAAACCCTTCGAATGCCAGTATTGTAATGTCCGTTTTACTCTAAAGACCACACTAACTACACATGTAAGAACCCACACAGGAGAGAAACCCTATCCATGTGAAATGTGCCCACGAAGATTTAGTCAACGAAGTGATGTCAAAAAACACATGCGATCTCATACTGGGGAAAAACCTTTTGAATGTGTCATTTGTCAACAACAATTTTCAATAAAAGGGAATTTGACTAAACATTTAAAAACACACACCAAAGAGAAACCGTACCAATGTGTACTATGTTTTCGGAGATTTAGGAGAAGGGACCATTTGGGATATCATATGAGAACACACAATGAGTGAAAACTCTACCACATACATACCATCACATCTGTCTCTCATTGGGGTAGGCAGAGACTATAGAACTGTTTCATTATCAATAGAAATATGCCAATTGTTTACAATGCCCGAGTAAGCAATTACCATAGACTGTGGACGTCTGCAACACCAGGGAGTCACTGGTGTATTATATCCAAACTTCCTGTTTCGTTTCTCGAACTCTAGCTTGTTGATTTCAAACACCATGCTTCAGAGACCATGTTGAGCTGTCGGTTTTCAGTCTGCATGAACACTCCGCGGCGAAGTATATTCTTAACCCCTTCGGTTGAAGGGAGGAACGTATGTCGCTGCATTGACTTGAGTAAGAGTTGATATGCATGAATAAATGCATTCGTATTCGTTGTGTCGCAGTAGTGCAACATAAAAGAGTAAAAATAAACGCGGTCATTCGTCACTTGGTTATGAGCGTAAACTATAATTATAACCACATAGGCCTGTACAAAATCTATGACCGACCATAAAAAATAATTATATATTTATGTAAAACAACATACAAGTTCTATTCAATTTTTTTTTTCTTCTTTCTCTGTCGCACTTTTCAATCTTACCATTTCAGTTATCCCGGTTTCAAATTATTTTCAAGTATTGTTCAAAGCACAATTTTGGCTTCTGTTTTTGTACCTATTTCGAGGTTGACTAATCCATGAAAATGAACTGATATTTTATTTTAATTAAATTTTAGCTTTTATTATACCCCTTTATTGTATTTTTATCTATAAATGAAATTTTAATAAACATCACAAACACTAATAACCAAATGCAATATGTTCACCACATAATTACAAATCAGAATTTATGCAAAAGGTATTACATTTAATAAAATTGTTAATAGATTCAAGCGTTATTTTGCGAAAGTCAAGTTTACAGGTAATTTGATCTCAACTCACGAAAACGAATCTGATTCGTAGCGTGTTATTGTAACGACTAACATCTACAGCGCCTGAGGATGCCTCGTGGAGAGAAACATGTGTCGCGGAGACGACCGTAATATAGTTTAAATCAAATTGCCTGTTAATAAAAATATTAAATAATTATCAATTATTAATGTCAAGTGCCTGTATGTAATCTTGTCATAATAAATATTACTATTATAATAATAGTTTCATTTCACAGCTTATCTTCAACTTCAGCGTTTGTGAGAGCGTGTATTTCTATATTATTAACAAACAACATTAGAATTGTATTCCAGTTTCAATAGTGTTAAGAGAGGTAGGATGCATCAAAGCAACCCGTCTGGGGAAGTACCTCCACCTCACAGAAAACAACTCCCTGGAGGGTTGTTGTGTCCCTGCGTGCGAGTGAACTTCTAAGGAGCTGTTGATGTGTTAAAAGAGCCAGTGTTTAACAGAACTTTTAAATCCGCTGGCAGTCTATTAAATATTTGTACAGCTTGGTAATGAGCGCTATGCTTGACAATGTTAAAATTAGGAACCACTTTATTTTTGATATCCCTTAAACGAGTGTTTTCTCTGACTTTTCTTTCTACTTCAGACTCATATTCATGGATATATTTTTCAAAATTAACTAACAACACAAGTATGTATAAGCTGGGCAATGTTAGAATATTTAAACGCTTAAAATGAGATCGACAACTTTCTCTTTGTGTAATTCTAATAATTGTACGTATTGCTCTTTTTTGAAGAACGAAGGCTCGCTGAGAATTATAACTAGCTTTTCCCCCAGAACAGTACACTGTATCGAAGTCTGGACTCAATATAAATGTGAAAGTGTGTTTGCTTGTCCTTCTTTCACGTCGGAACGGAGCAAAGGATTAATCGTACCGGTGAAGTCCCGGGTAACAGCTAGTCACCAGAGGTAGACTGTACAATTTATGCCATTTCTGTGCAGTGGTGTCTGTACAATTTCCGCTGCGCGCCGCGCTTCCTCAGCACGCTGCACACACGGTCGAGTTATCCCAGAAAAGCGAGACTGAGCCTGTCCCGCGCGGTACATTTAATTTTGATTTAAAAATCGGGACGTCTGGCAACGCTGAGCTACATTTATATAACTGTGTTCCGGTTTGAAGGGTGGGATATGGCAGAGAAATTACTGGGTACTGTGACGAAACATCCTTAGGTCGCAAGATTGGCAGCGCGCTAGTAACATCCCCGTGATTTTGTGAATGTCAATAGGCTGCGGTGACCGTTTACCATCTAATGCGGGCCGCATGCTTGTTAGCCAATTTAGTTTCATAAAAAAGCCATATTTAATATAATTTCTTTCACACATTACATTTTTTAAATTATTTTGTCTGATTGATGATTGGGGTATCATCCAACTCCCGAAATACGATCACCACCCCTGCTGCTAACGCAGCGACTCTTCATATACATAGTCTACAACTTCCGAGACCTATGTAGACCAGTGCAGCCTAGAAACGTACAACGGTGTGCCTGTGCGGTACCACAGTAGCTACAGTTGGATGGCTTATTCCTCTTCTTTATAGTAGCATGAATCCAATTCCAAAACTTTGTGAGCCACGCAACGAAGTGACTTTTCCCTGTGAGATGGTAACGCGGAACTGTTGTGTAAGCACGTCCCGGGATTAACGAATTTACATTTGTAGTCTGTATTGCTGATGAGCGGGCGACATGGTACGGTACCTTGCTCATCGCACCAATAGTAGATTACACCATTACACTATTTTTATACTACGTCGGGCGGCATACAAGCAAACGGCCCACCTGTAAAGTGGTTACTGTGGCTTATGAAGGCTTTCAATACATTAAGCATCACTCGCGCGATGCCACCTCTGCTGCTAACACAGAGAACTGGTGACCTCACTCACACGCAGGAACACAACAACCTTCTAGGTTACTTTCCCAGACGGGCTGCTTTGATGTGCCCTACCTCTCCTAAATTGGAAACAGATGTATTCCGTGCACCACGACTTTTTAACTGAAAATCGCCGAAGCTAGCTTTCAGGCATCTGATGTCCTGCAGCAGCGTACTAACGTCGACGTATTCCAGGATGATTGGTGGCAACTCATGTAAATCTGTCGCTACGATACGTCATCAGGATTTGTCTCCTTCAAAATACTGACGACGTCTTCCAATAGTTTTCACTACATCCAACAGCATCTCGCTACTTCAAATCTTATGTTCACTGAAGGTTCACTTGCAGATCCGCATTCGTCCAAGGTGGACGCCGCATTGTATGAACGCTAACTCGTTGGCTATGAGTTGTGCCTTGACCTTGTATTTGATAGCACCGTATGTATTATATTAATTCGTTTTCCAAAAAAGTTTTTTTTTTATCATGGCCTGTTCAGTATTGTGTATCGAATATGAACATTTAATTTCAATGATCCCTTCTTCATATGTAACACCTAACAGAAGCTACCAAGAAAAAATGATCGTCTGCGAGCCCGCGTTTTTACAGATTTATACATTCTTACTACTGCAACTGATCAATTATGTTTCTTTCGTTTGTTAAATGTGTGTGTAGCTAAGTGAGTATATGTACACGCAGGCGAGCCAGCGGACTGTGGGTATGTATATGTGAGATGTGTAAGGTTGCAGGAAATGTTCAATCTGCGAATTGGAATGTTAAGTAGTAATCCTCGGGATATTTTCTGTTTCGTCGTAGTTTCAGGCTCTCAACATGGTCTGTAAAACGTTTTGTTGCTTTAAACATTTTACAACACTTCAACTCTCAACAATTGGCTAACTTGTCGTATATTAGGGGGAAAAGAAATGATTTAAAGCGCTGTGCAAGGTGGTGTTTGATGTCGTGGTTGGAATCTTAAATACTCTTTTTGTAACATTCCATTATAAGATGATGAGCATTAGACACGTTTCTGGGTGTACAGTAGATACAACCTGCGAATACTTGTGCCTCCTTGTATAGGTCAACTGAACCGGGTTCCCGAGAGATACCTTCACAATCGCCCTCTGGGCTCTTTCTAGTACTGTCAGAGTAGATTTTGCAATGCCACTGTTTGGTTGTGCAGGAATCGAACCGACGACTTTTTGTGTTGCAGTAGCCCTTCGACCACCAGCCTCAGTCATATATCCAAAACGTTTATTATAAAAATGGATAATATTTATTTTGACACATATTTACAAGAACTTACAACTAGTTTTACATGAAATCATGTATTCTAAATACATTTTATATATACAAATAAAATACAGTTGTACAGTCAAGTTATCGAATACCATAGATGATAAGACATAATAAAAAAAAAATACTTGGTTATGTTAATATTTATAAGCCAATTAATTAAGAACGATTAGCTGCATAAACCCACCGAGAAGTATTAGTGAATACCATAAGTTATAGAGACTTACAGTACGGTTTTATAAAGTTTTCATCTACAGGTACTTTATAAAACCGTAAATACCTGTACCATAAATTATAGAAAGTTATGGTATATTCTCTTTCCGGGGTATTTATAATTGTGTTAGCTAAATCTGTAGCCGGGATAAATACGCACTACTTAAGAGAAATAACAGTAAGAAAATTTGGTGTATATCGAGAAAAGGAAATCATACGAAATCAATATTTGGTCACATATATATGTAGACAAATATGAATTTTATAGGCAACAACATTAAAAATAATACGTTTACATAAATACACGAAATGTTTAATGTTATTTATTACATTCAAGTTTTTATGATTGTGAGGTCAATGAAAACATCGCTCTCCCCCTTAACTTAATGTGGTAGAAAACTTCTCTGCAACCGCACAGTACACGACCAGTGTTCACATGAACTCTCAACCATCGGTGTGCATTACGGTTGTAAAACGAGGCTGTTTTCATCATATCAAACCTCGGGACCACAACCCGTTATACAATCGGTAGAACGCACAAAAGGAGGAACAATCTCTTCTTAAAACTCAATAGTGTGAGCTTAGAATAGTCTACAATTCTCACAGTTCATGTCCACACAGTAACAAGACCCTTTGCTAGTAGTCAGGTGTCGCCCGAAGACTACAATACTCTGTGTGGGTCTGACTTGAGATATTTTTTTTTGTATATTTCTAATATTCACGCCCAGAACAATTATTGTCAAAAAGTGAATGACCATATTGTAACTAGCTGACCCCGCAAACGTTGTTCTTCCATATAAAATATTTGTTAGTATTTTTTTTATGAAATATACTTAAGAACTTATTCCCATACCTACCAAATATACGTAAAAAAAATCATAAAAATCTGTCCAGTCATTTCTGAGGAGTGCGACCACAAACACCGTGACAAGAGATTTTTTTATATATGATATAAAATACCATATAGTGCACATATTTCAGAAAACAATTCATCTAATACATCAACAATTTCCCCTTAAATGTACGGCAAAAAAAATATTGCTCATATGTGTATCCAGCCAAATCTTGTATCCATGCAGAGCGTTTTAAAATAAGTTCTATATTAAAGCTTATAATAACAATGAGCGCTATCTGAATGCACTTTTAAATGTACATTTAAAAGTTGTGAATATTCAAATGTTTATTTAAAGTACCACTTTGGACGAAACTTTTCTTACATATGGTACATTTGAAAGGTTTCTCTCCAGAGTGTATTCTGAAATGTTGAATCATACTCCATCTTGCACTAACTTTTTTCCCACACACAGCACATTCATAAAGTTTCTTCTCATAATGTCTTCTTTTCAAATGGCGTTTTAAATAAGCCTTTTGATTAAATTTTAAATCGCACATGGTACATTCAAATGGCTTTTCCTTTGAATGTGTTTGCAAATGCGCAGAGTAAGAACCCTGTTGGATAAATCTTTTCCGACATAGCAGACACTCGTAGGGTCTCTCCCCGGTGTGAGTTTTTAAATGACCTTTCAGTTGACCTTTCATTTTAAATCTGCGCTCGCATACTGCACATTCAAATGATTTCTCGTCAGAATGAGTTGTTAAATGTGCATTTAAATTACTTCGCACCCTAAATTTTTTTTGACATACCTCACATTCGAAAGGCTTTTCCCCTGTGTGTGTTTTTAGATGGACTTTCAAACTACTTTGCTGAGTAAATTTTTTGTGACATATATCACATTCGAAAGGTTTCTCCCCAGTGTGTATTCTGTAATGCAAATTATACCGTTGCCGATCTAGAAAATTTTTCCCACATACCGCACAACTAAATGCTTGCTCACTTTCAGTAGAATGTGTTTTCATATGTTTCAAAAGATATATTTTATGTTTATATTTCTGTCGACATATTGTACATTCATAAGCTTTTTCCTCCGAGTGCGTTCTTAAATGTGCAATCAAGCAACTTCGTATTTGAAATCCCCTTTGACATGTCGCACATTCAAACAGTTTCTCCGTAGAATGTGTAAGTAAGTGTTTATTTAAAAGACCTTGAGTATAAAATCTTTTGGAACAAATTGAACATTCGAAGGGTTTGTCGCCAAAGTGTTTTCTGAAATGTAATTTCAAATAGCAATGATAATCAAATTTTTTCCCACATATTGTACATTCATATCGTTTATTATTAACATGTATTTTCATATGTTTATTTAAGGTACCTTGCTGGGTAAATGATTTTCTACAAATCGCACAATCATAGGGTTTCTTATCTAAGTGTATCTTAAGATGGAGTTTCAATCTATATTGGCGGCTAAAACCTTTCAGACATATCGTGCATCTATAGGGCTTTTTATCTGAATGTGTTCCAAGATGGGATGCCAACGTTTTCCTCCAGCTAAAAGTTTCGTGACATATTGGACATTCCAGGGAGTTTTTATTCGAGTGTGTTCTGAGATGACGATCCAAGCTATGTTTGCGGCTGAATGTTTCCTGACATATTTTACATACAAAAGATTTTTCATCTGAATGTGTCCTAAGATGGGATACCAAACGGTGGTTCCGGGTAAAAGTTTTGTCACATATCGTACACTCGAAGGATTTCTTAGAGTGTGTTCTTAAATGTATTTTTAATTGATCATTTGTTTGAAAAGTACTTTGACATGTAGAACATTTAAATGGTTTCTCCCTAAAATGAGTCACTAGATGGAATTCCAGATTAACTTTTTTTTTAAAAGTTCTGCAGCATATGATACATTGAAAGCGTTTCTCCTCGCCGTTTATTGACCTAACTCTTTTCTTAAATTTCTTTTTACGTATGCCACGTTCATCATTACGATTTTGTTTATGTATATCGCCGTAATGTCGGTCCAAATGTCGAATAAGAAGACATTTCCGACTAAATATATTGCCGCAGACATCACACGTATATTTTTTTGACTTATCGCAAGTAACCTTTGGACAAATTGCGTTTAATACTACAGTACAATACCTAGATGTGTTCTTTATTTGTTTTATAATATCCTGTGTCGTGTTTTTCCCGAAGTGAGTACTAGTACTTTCAGTCTTTTCTACAAACGTTTGTTGCAGTTTAGTTGTATCTCGTGATCCCGCCTCGGTTGTTACACGTAGATTACATTTGGTGGCAGGAGCAACATCTGTAACATGTAACTTTATTACACACTAGCTAACAGGAACAGGGCACACAACAATGGGTTCCACAAGCACCCTTAAGTTGTGGAATGAACTCCCTGCCGAAGTTTTCTCAAGTTACTACAACATGAAGTTCATCAAAAAGTGCGTGAAGATAGTATTACAGATGTCAACAAACTGTATATAAGTACAAAGTTCATAAAAAACTACAATATAATAACTATTGATTCTTTTTTCCACATTACTATGTGGAAAAAAATTTACTTGGTATAGGAAAACGTCATAAGACTGTTCGTGCCAAAATAAAGATTTAGTATGTTAGTTTCCAATATACGAGTATAACTAACATTACATACTTTTTAATGTTCATTATTGTTAACAGGGATGTAACTATTCATATTTATTAGTCTGTTTTTTTTTTTGAAAAATCATAGACAACCTTGCAGCTCCGACTCTGTATTAAACTGCTCTCTACTATACAGAAAACCATTTGGTCATATTAAAACAACAGTGGTGCAAAGTTATAATACCTCTTCCTTGTTTATCAGTTTCTTGTGACGCTTCAAGCTTGATTTCTTCCACATCTATCTCATTGTTAACACCTGCTTCACCTTTCTCCTCATATGCAACATCATCATCATCTGTCAAATCTTCAATCACATCGTCCAGTTCCACGGCCTCAATATCTTCTGTCTCTTCAGAATTTTCAAGTTTGACATGTCTTTGACACATAAATTCTTCACTGTTCATTTTTCCCACATTCTTGCATGTCGATTCTTCATCTTTGATTTTCTCTTTTTTAATACTGTACTCTGGTTTTGTAAAAATGTTCAGCTCCATCGGAGATACATTTAAGGTACTCTCCAGCTTATAGGTTTTACGGTCTACCGTGGAAACTGATTCTCTGTTGATCTGAAAATACGGAATCCTCTGTAACTAAACCCTACGAATATGATCTGTCAGATGACGTAGTTATCTTAAACTAGCGACTTGGCCCAGCTTCGCACGCGTAGGTAGACCGAAAAATAGAGAAATTTTCGATCTATCTACGCTTTATTTGGACAACCAGAACTTAACAACAAGTCATTAATCTATATATATACGAGTATAAAAGAAAGTCGTGTTAGTTACACCATTTATAACTTAAGAACGGATGGACGATTTTTATGATTTTTAAGTCTCTGGATTTGTTTTCGTCCGGAATAGGATAATAAGTATTAAAACATGAAAAAAAATAACAAAAAGAAAATTATAAAACAAATTCCATTTCTCATACATTTCATATGAAACTTTTTTTTATGATATCTCAAGAACGAATTGGCATATATATATATATATATATATATATATATATATATATAAAATTCGGGTTAGTTACACAAAATGATTATGAATAAAATTTATTTTCTAATACATTTTACATGAAATGCTTTTTTTACGATATTTCAAGAATGAATTGACAAATTTCATTGAATATTTTTTTTGTTTGTCTTGATGAGAGCTGAAACACCTCCAGCGACATTAACCAGTTTTTTTCGATTTGCCAAGGCGATTCATTTAAACGAACGTTGCCTCTGATATGCCACGTTATTACACTTGGAACGCTAATCTCAGATACTTAAAGGTAAGGAGCAAGGCTATATGGTTTCTGATCATGTGCGTTCTGCTGCTGATGCTTTTGGTTGTATTTACACAGTTTATTCAAAGAGTGACGAATGCTTCTGCTTGCAGTTGTTGCTGGTGAACGTTCGTCGGCCGACACCATTTGAATCACTTCGAATGTGAAAAATGGTGCAGTGTGCCCAATATTTCATGGTTCATGTCAACTGCTCAATTTGCTTGAAAACGATACTCATTGGGACATGATAATAGTTGAAGCCGATGCTCTATTTTAAAGTGCTTCCCACGGAAACCACATGAATTGTGGTACAAAAACATATATTATGTATGTTATAAGACATTGTACATCGAATTTGTGCCAGTTCAGGAAATCCCGATCTCGAAGTGAATGAAGAGATACATAAGCCGGCTTTGCTCTTAATTGAAGACTGTGGTACATCATGTGTTAGTGAAGTTAAGAATGCTAATACCAAATCGTGGAAAGAACCTCGCTTTTAGTCGAGAATTGGAACGTGAATATGTTCGAAATAACATACCAACAGAAGGAAATATGCGATATGTTAACGAAGGCAATTGATGATGTAAATGGCTTATTTTCCTCGATGCGCTCGGTGGAACTAGGTAGACAGGCATTGAATTTGTCTACTTTGCCCACTTTTCGCAAGATGTCCGAAACTGTAGTTGCTTCCTCTGGGATAGCGGTCATGTTACTAAAAAACGCACAAAGTCTCATACAGTATTGTCTTAGGTTTTCGCGATTGTTTCACATTGAATTAAACAATTTTTAACGGAAGTATCGCGTGTTTCATTTATTTTGTTGAACCTGACGTTTCGAACGCTTTGCAGCGTCCGTGGTTGCAGGAAGACTGTCTCATACAGTGTTGAAATTATCGTTAAAGCTTCAAACGACTGAAAAACCGTCATCCAACATTGCAAAACACTCAGCAAGGATTGGTCCTTTTCGTAACAAGTAAAATCACCATCAGGGATAAATACACAATGGCGCCTAAACGCGTATCTAACGATGTGGGCAATGACTCGAGATGTTTTGGAGGCGCAATGATTCTACTGTCTGGCGATTTCCGCCAAATTAGAGATGGGCGGTCAGTAAATACTAAATAGTATAGAAGGAATGATAAATATTAGTATTTATCAATTTTTACTCATTTATACGAGTATTTATCCAAATGCACGAGTAAAAAAAAATAAACACAAAAAGACTTGAAATTTTAGTCTCCCTTCAACGGAAGGGGTTTAGAGCATACTCCGCCACGCTGCTCGAATGCGGATTGGCGGAGGCCAGTGTTTTCAAGCCGTCCGAGGGCCACTGACTTAGCTTAACGACTGTCATCTATCGGCAATAGCCGGGACCGACAGTTTAACGTGCCCTCGGAGCACGGAAAACTCGAGATAGATAACGCATCCATAGACAGACTGCGGTAGACATTGCTTAACCTGCGTGTGCGGTTAGACGTTAGAAAGACATGCGCAACGACTCCATCGAGCTCTTTTACGGCCTGCCTGATGGTAAGTTGGTAGCCTATGGACATTTGCAACCACTAGGGGTGTCACTTTTGCGTTGCCAACCCTGTAAGAACCTCTTCACGCCTTTCTTGAAGAACCCATACTGTAGTCCCTTGGGAAAACCTCGGCAGGGAGCTCATTCCACAACTTAATAGTTCTCGGTAGAAAGCTTCTCAGGAACCGCACAGTACGCGACCATTGCGGTTCCAGTGTATGAGGGTGAATTCCCAGCCGTCGGCGAGCAGTGTGATAAAACGAGGCTATTGGCATGATATCGAACAATTCCTCAGAACACATCCCATTGTACAATCGGTAGAACACGCAAAGGGAGGCGAAATCTCTCCTAAGACTCAAGGACTCAATACCGTGTGTGAGTTTAGGATCATCGACGATTCTCACAGCTCGTCTTTGCACGAAGTCACAAGGTCCTAGCAGGTTGGGTTTTTTTAGCGGTGAACGCGCAGACTTGTGTCTTGGTAGGGTTGAATTGCACCAAGTTCAACCGTCCCCAGTCGGACACCCTACCCAAAGCACACTCTATTTAAGACATAAGTCTAATGCGGCTTTTCATCCACAAGTGAACAAGGGGTACTAACACGACCTGTGTAATAGTGACCCCAGTACTATCGTCCGCATAACAATGAATGCCGTCAATTGACAACATGTCATTGATATGCAGCAGAAACAGCGTTGGGGACAATACAGAGCCCTGTGGGACACCAGCATTGATATCCATGCTATTGGAACAACCACCGTCAACCACGGCTTTGATGCATCTGCTGGCCACCCATTTGCACAAACCCTCGGGTAGCCCGTACGATGGTAACTTCGATAGAAGACCCCGATGCCAGACCCGATCGAACGCCTTTGCCATATCTAGGCTGACAGCCAATGCCTAATTTAGCACAGAACACAGCTCAGGAGCACACTGCTTTAGCACCACTGCTGGTATGCCATCTGGCCCACTCGACTTATGAATGTCTAGGGAGAGCAACGCCCGCCGGACATCTCGTTGGGTAATTGAGACTTCCGGCATTGAGCTACTGCACCTCAGGATGGTAGGTGGCACAGCTTCCCCGTCATTCAAAATTGAGTTAGAGGCAAAGAGATTACCCAGTAAATCGGCTTTCTCTTTAGCACTGTACGCCAGACTGCCATCCGGTTTTTGCAAAAGACAAAAGTTTCCCTCGGCAACTTTAGCCAGCGACCAGAAAGCACGGCTCCCAGACAGAAGGCTTGCAAGCCGCTCGCCAACTCTACCGACGAAATCAAACTTTGCTCTGGCGATTACCCTCTTACTGGACCTCGAGGCAGCGTTCAGTTTACGTTTCAATACAGAGACACCTGAATTTCCATTAGCACGCGCCGTGGTCCAAGCTTCGATAGCAGCCTGTTTGAGAAGTTTGGCTTCTTTACAAGGCCGATTAAAGCACGGTCGCTTTTTAGCTCCCGCTGTAGCCACAAAGCGATTGGGAATGTAGCATTCCATGCCATCTAATATCGCCGCAGCTACCGTAGTCGCACAGGATTCGACATCATCTATTTTAAAACAAAGCTGCCTCCACGGGTACGACGCCTAGAATTCACGCAATCCGTCCCAGTCCGCCGACTTATAGTGCCATACGCGACGCCGTCCGGTAGGCCGAGGTGGGTCACGCCTGGCACAGGGCACTTGGGTCCGGATGAGACAGTGGTCCGATGAGCCAAGCGACGCATCCACAGAGATGTTATACTCATCCGGACACATGCGTACTCTCGTCGCAGAATGTACCAGTTGGGAGAAACCATAGGGCAAAGCAAAATCATGAGCAGATCTCCCCGCGGAATCAGTGCACCAAGAGCCGAGCCATTCGGTGTGGTGGGTAATAAAATCTCCCAAAATCGCTAACTCTGCGGAGGGATACTGCTCGATTACTTTGTCAGTTGCCATTTGCAGGTGCTCAAATAAACGGGCTGTGTCTGTATCACTGCTATAGGACCTGTAAAGGCACGCGTAGATTCGGGTGTGGCCACCATGTACCACGCGCACCCATAATAATGACAGGTCCCTGTCTTCCAGGCTATGAAGACGGCGACAACAAATATCCTCCCGAACGTACATACATACCCCGGCACGGCGTACAAATGGGTGTTTAAGTTTGTTCCCGGGGTAACATAAGTAAGATGTGTCGGCCGGTAAGGATATTTGTGTCTCCGTGAGGAAAAGAAGGGTCGGCCGAGCGGTCTCGAGGTGATAGTGAACCGCAATAATATTGGAATGTAGTCCCCTGAAATTGCAAAAATCCACATTTATTGTGGAAGGAGCAGCCGCTGTAATATTTCTTTTCCTATTCCTTTTCGGTGCCATTTATGTTGTGTTGAGGTTCAAAAGAGAAGTCGCCGAGCCGACAGAGTAGAGGACAAAAGCGGGGTATCTTCCATAACTGGACAATGCTGGTTATGCGATTTGCTGGCACGGCGGGCGAAAGGGCCCCCCGTCCCCCCCTATGCAGCAGCCGGGTCCACTCCGGTCTCCTTCTAAGGCACGACCACTACAACGGGGATTTTTCGCGGGTTGGCGGTTCAGCCTCCCGGGCCGGAGTTTAAGTAACGGCGGCCAGCGTTCAGCCGCTTCACCGGATCTCGCTGACCGCCGAGCCAGCCTTCCGCGCCCACACCGTCATTGGCGGTTTGATATCCGCTGGCCCCAACGACTTCTCAACTAACTGGCGACCTTACTAACACACACAAGAACACAACAATCCTCACGGAATTGCTATTTAGCTGCGGTCTTCTGTAAGATGGAGGTGCTTCCCCAGACGGATACTTAGAGCAAGAGGTCTTGCCATGCCCCGCCGCTACAGAATGTCTGACTGGACGGAGCACGGGACGACCCCTTGCTGTGTCCTACCTCTCTTTAGATAACAAAATCGGTCAAGTGCGAGTCGGACTCGCGCACGAAGGGTTCCGTACCATTATCTATAAAAAAGGCAAAAAAATCACGTTTGTTGTATGGGAGCCCCCTTAAATATTTATTTCATTCTATTTTTTAGTATTTGTTGTTATAGCGGCAACAGAAATACATCATCTGTGAAAATTTCAACTGTCTAGCTATCACGGTTCATGAGATACAGCCTGGTGACAGACGGACGGACGGACGGACGGACAGCGGAGCCTCAGTAATAGGGTTCCGTTTTACCCTTTGGGTACGGAACCCTAAAAAGTATATTTTTTATATACCACGTCGTAATAAATAAGTATACGGCCGACGTGAGTAAGCAGTTACCGTCACCAATGGATGCCTGCAACACAAGGAGTGTCGCTCGCGCATTACCATCCCCGTTGTCAACGGAATAGCTCCTTATTGACCTACCTCTCTTTCGCCAGAACATCGTTTGCTGATCGGTATGCGCTACGTGCAGGTGATTTCACATTCAAATACACAAATAGGACAAGTAAAAATGCTACTACTTCATTTTAAGTCCAAATACCACCAGCGCGTGCACTTCCTCCGACGGGTGAGACTTTACTGTCGTATGTGAAAAAAATGCTACGAGCACGCTGACGACAGTGACAGCGAAATAGAGGACCCTTGCCCCCGCCTACCCCACCTCAGGTGTGCCTCAGGCGTATAGCTAAGTCGGAGGCCTAATAATAGCAGTGTTTGTGGGTTAATAATAAATGCCTTACATTGAATATTGGCACGGTACTTTTTTATTAGGTACTTATTATTAATAAAAACACACAAATAACCTCTAATCCCTTGATATTTTAGTAAATCCATAGTTCCGAATCAATTTATAAGACTTAACTAAAGAAAAAATATTTACTGCCGATTTTGAATAAAAACTCAGTAGAAACGGGTATTTATGAGTATTTACTCACCCTTGGATAAATACTCAGTCCTTAACCCATCTCTACGCCAAATACTACCAGCCATTTCTAGATCGACCGCTGCCGTTGAAATAAACGCTTGCCTTAAATCATCGTCTCTGTAGCAAACATGCGAGTTGCATTGCTAAACGATCCATCTGTTGCAGTATCTCGCCAAGCAGTTACTGACTTTCTGTAATGGTCGCATTCCTGTCGACTAATCGTAACGAATTGAGTTTGTTTATACCGAATTTTGCAATTTCTTCTCAATGAAGAACGAGCTTATCAACAAAGTGTTACCGAGTATCTTTGATCACCACGAAAATCACAATTGGTTGAGTGAACGAGTAATTCTTGCAGCAAAGAACAAAAATGTAGAACATATAAACTTCAGAATTAAAAATTAAATCGTTGATCTACTGCATACCTACAAAACTACAGACTATGAAACAAACCAAGACGAAACAACCACGTGGTTGCTTGGTCTTGGTTTGTTTCATAGTCTCTTTTGTTTCATACAACTGAAAATTTAAACTCATTGGGTCAGCCAGACTTGCCCCCGTACAATTTACAACTGAAAGTTAGCTCGGCAGTCAATTCAACATAGGAAATCGACTCGAATGCAACCCATCCAACAAACAGCTTAATATAAAGTAGTACAACAATGGTACGCGAATAATTTCGTTCGCTTATTTAAAGCTAATGCTTTGTCGCAATGTGAATTACATTTGTTATAATACATTTAAAATACTTCTCTACTTTTAAACTTTTATTATATTTAATTAATTTTGACTACTCATTTTGTCTTAATAAAAAACAGAATTTATACCACCTAATAAGTTAACACACCATTTATTGATTCTGAGGCGGTACGAATTTCGCCAGGGGCAGCTAGTTTATTATATATTGTTAAAGGTTTAAATAAACAATAGAATATTAGTCTATTTATTTGTTTCTAGGTTACAAACAATAAAATGTGCAGATAACAAATATCACTCATTGACTATAAAAAGCGTAGTAGGGCTGTCTAACACCACCACATTTTTCTTAGTTTCAGAATTTTTATATGCCTCGTAACTTTTAAAGGAATGGTCATCTATCGACAAGAACAGAGACAGACGGCGTCACATGATTTCGAGGTATGGAGAATCTTAAGATAGATAAATACATAAAGGCAGGCTGTAGTTGACGTTGCTTAACTTGCATGTCCAATTAAATCGACATTCTCAACGACACCTTCAAGATTATCAATAACAATACAACAACTCTCTTCGTATCATCTTTACGCAGATGATCTTCAGATCTATACGACTGCTTCGCTCGACGATTTTAGCAGTGCTGTAAATATTATTAATAAGGATCTCTCTGCGATTGCCCAATGGACTAATAACTTCGGGTTGAAATTAATCCTTCTAAATCAAAGGCAATAATTATTGGAAGCCCCTATTACATCTCCCGGTTATCAAATGGCATGTGCCAAATGTTATTTTTTGTGACAATGTCATTACATATTCCTCATCAGTAAAAAATTTGGGTATTGTCTTTGATCAAACTTCGTACTGGGCTCTTCAGATCAGTGAAGTCAGCCGTAAGATCTACTCTTCGCTACATTCCTTGAGAAGGCTTCAAAACTTCCTGCCTGTCAGTACCAAAACTTTGTTGGTAAATTCCCTCCTTCTCCCTCTACTAGATTATGGAGATGTGGTGTATTTGGATCCTACGGAAGACCTTCTGGACAAATTGGAGCGTATTCAGAATATGTGTGTTAGATATGTTTTTAGTCTATGGAAATTTGACCATATTTCTGAATATCGCAAAAAGCTTAATCTGTTACCCATTAGGCTCCGTAGAAATCTTCATACCCTATCTTTTCTTTTCCATATACTCTTCAGTCCTAAGGCTCCAAAATATCTCTACGAGTGTTTCAAGTTTCGTGTAATGGATACCCGACTTCGACCTAGAAACAATCTATTCTTAGAAATCCCTGCTCATAATTCCCAATGTTTTTCCAAATTCTTTACGGTATAAGCCGTACATCTCTGGAACGCACTCCCAACCAGCGTGAAGTTATCCCAATCTTATAACTCCTTTAAATCACAGATGAAGAAGCTTTACAACTCTATTTCTGATATTTGAATTAGCATTTACTTTTTAACGCGTATATGTACTGTGTGTTTGGGTGATTTGTGTTGAGCGTGAAGTGTGTATTGTGCGTAAATAGCACCAAACCTATTAGATTAACTCCTTTTCAAGCATTTCATGGTTGTCTGGAAGAGATCCCTATTGGGATAAGTCCGCCATTGTATAATTAAGATTAAGTTTTTTTTTATTTTGTATTATTTTTGTTCCATATTTTGAATGTTAAATTATATAATAAAGTTTTATAAACAAACAATATACATGGTATAAGAGAAATAGAATTTATTTTATGATGGCTGGGAATTCATCCTCAGATACAGGAACCACAATGGTCACATACTGTATGCAGTTCCAAAGAAGCTTTCTACCGAAAACTCTTAAGTTGAGGAATTAACTCCCTGTTGAGGTTTTCCCGAGGAACTACAGCATGTAGTTCTTTAAAGGCGTGAAAAGTATTTTACAGGCACAAGTGACAACCACTGATGTTGCTGTGTCCATAGACCATAGAAACTTCTTACCATCAGGCAGTCTGTATAACACATTAGTGGTACAAAAAAAAAATGTGTATTAATGCAAACTGGAAATTGAAGGTCTTATATTTTTGGCGAACAGAAACAGTTTTTTCGATCTCTGACTTTGAAGGTGTACAAAACACTAGAAGTCTAGTCATTGGATGTAACATTCAAATAATGTGGACATCAAATAATCATTGAAACTTTATTGTATAAATTTCGATTGTAAAACCCAGTTTATGAAAATGATCTGTGTCTTTGTGTTGTTGTCGACAAGTGGGTTTAATACACAAACCAATAAACCACTTGACGACCCCTCACTTTTGAAAATATAGTGTCTTAGCACGTAAATATATCAGCGATTCAAGCCTACTGCTCAGTTGAATGCTATTTTAACCAACATGCCGTATCTGACTGCCACCGTGATACTAACATAAATACTAGTCGAACATGTTAGTAGGTCCCTTGACAAGGAAACTAATCACTTCATAACATAGAAATGTGGATTTCTAACCATCACTCCAGTCTGCACCATGTTTGTAAGAAGCTTGTCGGCTGTCAAAGACCTGGTCATCAGCTTGTGACACTTCCTGAGCTGACAGTAACAGAGGGAGCATGCTGTCACTGGCTTGTGAGGCGTCGTCAACTGAGAAATAAAATGATGCACAATTTGTGAATTTAATTATGACATGAGCCACGGTAAATTTGGTGAATGTAAAGTATATTAGGAAGTTGGAATGGCAATCCTATTTTCGTGGTACGTATGAATGGTATATGCATACATACAATGAAATACACTATATTATTTCTTCTTTGTGGCATTCTTAGTTTTCTCATCAATGACAACACTTTTATTACTTTAACTCGGCTATGCTCATATAGGGCCCGAGCTTAGTAAGTGGCCAGGCTTAGTTTGTGACTCTGCATTAAAATGACCCTGTGAGAGTACAAGATATTACTTTATACTCATATTAATCTACTGATCTGTTGATTACCTTAAACAAAAGACAAATACAACACAAAGGGTTAGTTGTGACAAACAACTTAGAGTTTAATGTTATTAGAGTTAATAAATTCACACAAAGTATATACAAAAAGGGAGGAGGTGATAAATGTAAGGAGGGATCTAAAATCTATAGGATAAAGAGCTGGCTTTCACCCGGATTTTAGCCAGAAAACATTAGTACAGACGGCAGATAATTGATGTGACATGTTTGTTTGCATTGCGGTATTAGAAAACCATAGTACTTGTGGAATAGAATCCTGGATAGATGCATAATGTCCTCCCTTCATTGCCCTGGCCACAACCCATAACACAGCCAACATCTTTGTACCAAGCAGGAGTAGTTCCTGGGACTATACAGTACAGCGAGGGGGCAGACATCCATTCTGTATGGAATTCCTAGCACAGTTATCTGCAGTCTTGTTCCCTGGTATCCCCGCAAAATGAATCTGAATGCTCTTGCTATAACATTTGTACAAAGCCTGCTCAATTGCTAAAATGACAGGGGGTTTTAATTTGCTGCAAAACAGGTTAGAATGAATTGTAACTAAACAGCTTCTAGAGTCCATTAGGATGACTGCCTTGACAATAATATGAACTTCCACATATAAGACAGCCTCGAGAATCGCAGTAGCATCCCCAGTAAAAACAGAACAAACGGACAGACACTTAAAATTCCGTATAATCTTCTACCTGGGGATCCACACAGCAGCCCCAACAAAACTTTGCTCAGAAGTTTTGGAGGCATCGATGTAGAGGATCAACCAGTCACTCCATAACTTATCTATGGCTGAATTTAATTTTGAAGAGGGAAGCGTACTAGTCTTTGCTATAGCAAGACTGAGAATAACATTAGGAGGATGGACAATAGCCTCATACGTTACATCAAATAAAGGATTGACTGGAAAATAGGCCATGGGAGACGAAGGTAGGTTACAAAACTATTGGACAAACATGGAGCACCCTTCTGAGCTCAATAACTGCCTGAGGAGATATGTTCAGAAAGCTTGTACAGTTTTGTAATCAATGGCTGGTCAGAAAGCTGGAAAGCCTTGTGCAGAAATCTGTCCGCTAGATACTGTCTCCGCAGGTGAAGGGGAGGTTCTACACATTCTACTTGAAGTGCATTAATCAGGGCAGATTTATGGATCTGAAGAAACTTCATCTTTAGAGGCATTTCTTATTTGGTGGCGATATAAAGGGTGATCAAACTGAATCGGCCTTAAGATCATTCCCAGAGACGATCTTCCACTTTATTAACATGCGAAATAAATGGTGCAGTATCATCGTTGGTGTAGTTGGTTTTATTTTCAACATAATCGGGGTGAATGTATGTAATCTGCAAGGAAGATGATGATGATTGATATGAGTAAGTAATAATTTTATTTTTTAGTAGGCTGCGTACTAACATTACTTTTTTCCTGCTGCCCTATAAGCGAATTGGAATCTTGTTCCGAATTAGTGTATTACGTTAGCGATTTGCTAACGAAAAACATGGCGGGGACGAACAACGCTGTTCGCCCGGTACACCGCCCAGGTCCTCATTCATCCTCACACCAGTAAAACAGTCCACAACACTTACTCAGACACAATACCACCACCAACACAAATAAAGCAAATCAACAACGGTAATTAATAAAAAACACAAAAGAAAATCGTAACACACGTGGCACGCACTAAATAAAAAAGCAGAGTCGGCGAAATTCACTATACGTACAGAAACATTGGTTAGACTTTCATAAACATTCTGCAGGGGACTGTCCGCTATAACGATGACAGGCGCGTCCATCGCCAAGCAAAGCCTGCACACGCCCTCTAAATACATTATTTTGCTATCAACATGTTTTTATATAATGTGAATAAAACAAAATTTTAGAAGTAAACTAATGGGAAAACAGAAAATAAGAACCGAACTACGTACAGAACTCGAAAACTATTGCACAGCATTGTCAAGTGTCATTAATCGCGGCAATTCACGTCTTCTTCTTAGTTTAGTTCATTGGCACTGTGTACTACTCTTGAAAATAGCCGTCTTAATTTCTCTAATACTAACGTTAAAAGGAATCCATTGTAATATCCTTCGTGCAGATTCTAGATTTCTTCTTCTAGATTTTCAATAATATCCTCAATAATAATGCAGGCTATCAATTGTCTCAAAATGGTCGAGACTCACTGAACCAAGAGTTGAAATAAGATTTTCAGATGTGATATTACAACGTTATTAACGATCTAATTGCTTTTGTGTAGATAAAGCATATGTTGGATTCAATTTTAAAATTTATTCTGAAATCTCATAGAATTTTAATTACCACAAGTCGGATAAATCATGGTATATTGTATGTAACAAATCTTTATCACTAACCAATATGCATAACTGAAGATAGAATTTGAGAAATTCAATGTACTCTTTCGGGTTCCGTCGTCGTACCAGTTCGATAAAAAGAAAGAAATATTTATAGACATACACCATTAGTTATTAATGGTGTATGTCTACGTACATGCACAATAAAAAGGAAACAAAGAAAAATCGTTGACCAAAAATATGTATTGTGTATTGGCTGCCAACAAGGTGCCTTCTCAGCATAACGTTGGAGTACACGGGTAACCGTGTACTATGTTCTACTTGCTGGGGAGCTATACTATGGGGGTTCATTCTGTCACGAGAATACCAGATATAGAGGACCATGCAAGGTCTCTGTTGACTACACGTCCGAATGAATATAACATCTCAGTGGATAAGTAGTCGAATACGAGGACACTACTTGTTTTTCAAAATTCGTCACGTGTTTGTTTATGTTGCCTATGTCTCATAGTCATAGCCAGTATCGCGTCGATCCACTGTGTGGCGCCTGTCGTTGGATGGGTTTAGTCATTTGGAGTTACTCCATACCTGTCGCCACACTAAAGAAGTAGTTCCACACCCTGGAGGTTCGTTGTGTCCTACGAGTACGTGAAGCTACCAGTGAGATCCTAAGGAGCTAGATATTGCAGAGGGTATGGCTACATGCGAGTGATACTTCCAATATTAGAAATATGAACCCTTGCACAGACACGGTAACCACTTTACATTAGGTGGACCGTATATTTGTTTGCCTTCAAATGTTCTATAAAACATAATTATAATAAAGTACATAGGAATCATTACGAAAAATAACAGGGTTTTATTGTAATATTTTTGCAGTTAATTTGTGCAAGATTTAATTTGGCCAAAGTTTAATGCACCAAGGCACACTGTACATTCATCGCTAAGTAGTTCGGTAACTCCACTACTCAAGAACGCCTCTTTTACTATTTTTTACGCCAAGAGCCTTGAGCCTCTTAGCATCAAATTTTCAACGCAGTTCAGTTTAGAAGGCACCTGGAGGATAGTTCACACAAAGGTAATCGTTGAGTTTTAGGAGAAACTGATGTGTCTACTTGAGGTAAACTTCTCTTTGTTTTTACAGATTGTACAGGTAAAAGGAAGCTTTACACTTTGACTTTTGTACCGTTCTTATGCAGTACGTAATAACGGTTACACTCGCACACTTCCGAGAGTTTCAATTCTTATGTTAGTAGCGGCATAAGAATTGAGATTACCGTATTAATTACTATCTACTATTACTATTATAACTTCACGCCAAATCCCTTACGGGGTAGGCAGAGAGAACCGAGCGCCGCGCGACTCGATCCTTACATACCTCATTCGCTTCCTTAACATTCATTGCTCTTTTCATGCACGCTCGCCGGTTTCTAGGGCTCCTGACAGAACACGACCAATTTGATCATGGTAGGTAACCATTTGACCATGGTAGGTAAAATTGGTCGTGTTCTATCAGAAGGTGATGTCAGGAGCCCTAGAAACCGGCGAGCGAGTCTTGGCCTTCCTCGGCTCCTTCCACTTTTGCATTGTATATGTGCTTCGTCATTCTTTCATCCTGCATTCTTTCTACATGTCCGAACTAACGGAGCATGCCTCTTCTTATTTTAACACCGACGCTCTCTTTCAGACCAACTCTGCTTCTAACCTCATCATTCCGAATACGGTCTACAAGCGTTACTCCACAGATTTTGCGCAACGCTCGCATTTCAACCGCGTTTATCCTACTTTCATGCTCTCTCTGCCATACCCAGCTATCGCTTCCATAAGTAAGCGTTGGGACCAGCACTGCATTGTGTATAGCTGCGCCTTCTGGCTCAGGTTTTTACTGCCAAGGTTTCCCAACGCTCCATTCACACTATTCCCAGCACTCACTCGCCTTTCCACATCTGCGGTGTACCTTCCATCCCTGCTGAAAGCGCATCCAAGGTATACAAACTCATCCACTTGTTCCAACACTTCATCATCTACCGTAATCCTTACATTGGTTCTGGTTTCTTCTCTTTCAAATACCATTATCTTTGTTTTCTTCGCATTCAATAGTATGCCTTCCTTCATACATTCGTCTTTCATCATTGTGACTAGTGTTTGCAGCTCAGATGGTGTTTCTGCTAACAGGACTGCATCATCTGTATACAGCAGACAGTTCACCACTAGGTCACCCATGCGTAATCCTACATTCGTCGATCTTATTCTCTGTAGACAACTATCGAGATACAGAATAAACAGCCTAGCAGACAACATGCAACCCTGTTTGACACCAATTAATTATTAGACAGAATTAAATGTGTTGAGATGGATATCGGATATATTTTTATACAACGGCGGGATGCATACAAGCAAACCGCCCACCTGATTTAAAGCGGTTACGATAGCCTATGAACGCTTTTAATACATTAAGTATGACTCAAGCGATAAGTTTGTTCCTACGCCAGCAAATCCTTAGAAGATAACAGGTGATCTCACTCACTGTCAGGAACAAAACGACATCCCAGGAAGTCGTTATTTGGTTGTGGTTTTCTGTCAGGTGGAGATAATTACCTAGTCGCGCTGCTTTTACACATCTAACCTCTGTTAAAAACACCCCGGCCAAGACAAATATACATGTTCATGCATACAAATGTTTGTCTGGATGTAAAGTGGTTACCGTAGCCTATGTAGGTATGCTTGCACTACAAGAAAAACGTTTCGTACTATCACTAAGAACGATGGGATCCTTGGTATTGTTTTCAGTTCCGATGTCACCTGGAGGAAAAGGTAAAGTTAATACACTCCAAGAAACTTGGTGCGCTCAACAGAGCGAAACAGCATACAAGTTACACCTTGGGGCAAGACTTGTATTGAAGAAATCAGACCGTACATGGAGTATGGCAGTCGCCTATGGGCGGGTACCCCTTGTTAATCGGTTCAAAAAGTAAGGCGATTGCTCCGCTAGTTTGGACATGTAGAAAGAATGGCAAATACTACTAATGTATTAAGGGGAAGTGTTTGTTTGAACTGTCTAATCTCTGGAAGTAACAGTCGGATTTGAAGAAATATTTTTGTATTTGATAGTCCAATTCTTGAGGACGGTTATAAGGCTATTCAACATCACGATACGACCCTTAGAAGACGAGGATGAAGAAAGAAAGTAAGAAAAAGCGGTTTATACGCGATGGCGCCGCGCCGGCGAAGTCGCGAGTTGAAGCTAGTTATCTATGCGAGGCGAAAGTAGCGTGTAGGTACCGAGCAAGGTTACTCTACGACTACCAAGCTGACGCTTGCTGACCGCGTTCGTAGTGAAGACGTGAGTTGGTCTGAAAGAGTGTCGGTGTTAAGAAAAAGCATGCTCCGTTGGTTCGTACATGTAGAAAGAATGCAGGACGAAAGAATGACAAAATAGATATACAATGCAAAAGTGGAATGAGCCGAGGAAGACAGAGACTAACCGACCATGACCAAATTGGTCGTGTTTTATCAGAAGGTCATGTCAAGAACCCCAGGAATCGGCGAGCGTGCATGAAAAGAGCTATGAATGTTAGAGAAGCGAGAGAAGTATGTAGCGCTCGGTTCTCTCTGCCCGGTCCGCAAGGGAGCTGGCGTGAAGATTTACACACCAAACTAGACTCATTGTTATCGGCCAGGAACAGGCGAGCGTGCATGAAAATGGCTATGAATGTTAAAGAACAGACTTAGATAAACACATACACCATAAGACATAAATTATAGCGAAGATAGATATTTTCAGGAACACCGTTCCTATATGAAATTTATATGTTTGTCTGTGCGTTTTTCTGTGACTTTGTTTGTTGCTTTTTTTTCGAATATTCTAATTTTGACTACAGATTCCGATTCAGCATAAAAAAGTAGAACAGGAATGTTCAAGAACACCGTTCCTATCTCTTCAGGAACATGGTCAAAATGGCCGACATATAAAAAAAAAATGAATTGTTATATAATTGACGAGCCAGGTGTTCTTCTGGCAATGCAAGCTTGCGCATTCTCAACGGGTTTTATTTGCGTTATTCCAAAGACACATGCAATTCAATCGACATTTGTTGTTGTTGTTAGCTTAAAAAAACTTAATAGGTATAAGAATAAGTCGTGGATTCATATTTATAATTGAATATAATTATTACCAATATACAAAACACAGAATGTACAATAAATGTAACAGTATTTATAATTTATAAATTACAATAAAAAGCCTCACGGCAAAATGTTCACCAAGTGCATTACGTCAATGTCTTAGATATTCCCTTTCTTTAAATATCTAATTTTCAAAATGTCTATTTCGCGGAATGTCTCGTAACATTTTCTCATTCGCATTACACAAGTTGTCGTATAAATGATAAATATATGGAGATAAATAGAACATGCGAGTGTTTAAAATTGTTGCGAAATTGGATAAGATAATCACAAAGATGATCGATATATAAAACACATATGATAAAATCGGAGCGGAGTAGAATTCGTCCAGTCATTTAGGATACTGTTATCTGGAATCTCAAATATTTAATATATTATTAAATATTTGGGATTTGCATAAACTTGATAAACATATATATATATTATATATATATATATATATATACACACATACATATATCTTCACGCCAGATCCCTTGCGGGGTAGGCAGAGAGAACCGAGCGCCATAAGACGCGGTCCTTACACACTTCACTCGCTTCTTTCACATTCATAGCTTTTTTCAGGCACGCTCGTCTGTTCCTAAGGCTCGGTTTAAGTATTATTGTCAATCCGTACATCCTAATGCAGTGCTGGTCCCGACGCTTACTTATGGAACCGAGAGCTGGATATGGCAGAGAGCATGAAAGTTGGATAAACGCGGTCGAAATGCGAGCGTTGCGCAAATTTGTGGTGTGACGCTTGTAGACCGTGTTCGAAATGATGATGTTAGAAATAAAGTTGGTCTGAACGAGAGTGTCGGTGTTAAAATAAGAAGAGGCATGCTCCGTTGGTTTGGACACGTAGAAAGAACGTAAGAAAGAATTACGAAACAGATATACAACGCGAAAGAAGAAGGATGTAGGAGTCGAAGAAGAACAAGACTAACTACCATGAGCAATTGATCATATTTTTCAGAAGGTGACGTCAGGAGCCTTAGCTGCGAGCTTAAACAGGCTGTGCTGTGCATGAGAAGATCTATAAATGTTAAACTAGCGAGTGAGGTGTATAAGGACAGAGCCATGTGGCGCTTGGTACCCTCTGCGTACACCGCAAGGGATTTGGCGTTATAGTAGGAAAATCGTTTTGAAAAGCAGACGTACCTCAAGTGGCGTTACGCACGATATACTACCGAAAAAAAGAATACGTCAAGATAAATAATAAACATTATGAGAAATTCATATAATGTCATAATAAATATTAAGAGGCAATTAGATCTATCCAACTTGCGTGATTACGACACCAGGGAAGTCCTGACGGAACCACGCAGTGTAGATAAAATTTCTTGAAATAAGTTTTAACTTTATCAATATAACTATTAAAAATAACAACCACTTTGCGTATATTATGGAAGACTGAAACGCTTTCATTAAATTTCCGTTTAGTTTAAATCGAAACTGACAACCAACAAAAAAATAATATTAAGTATCGCTCGCTAACACAGCAACTCCTTAGGAGCTTTGTGAGTGTGTTGTTAGATGCCCTTTTAATGTACTTCGTTGATTAAATTTTTTTTTACATATTTTACACTCAAAGGGCTTCTCCCCAGTGTGCCTTCTTAAATGCACCGTCAAGTCACATCTACGAACAAATCTTGTTTTACATATCACGCACTCAAATGGTTTTTCACCCGAGTGCGATCTTAAATGAATGATTAAACTAGTTTTGTGTTTATATTCACGTTGGCATGTAGCACATTCATAGGGTTTCTTCCCGCTGTGTATTCTAAGGTGTATATTCAAAGTACTTCGTTGATTAAATCTCTTTTTACAAATTGCACATTCAAAAGGTTTCTCCCCAGAGTGGGTTCTTAGATGTTTTACTAAATCAGTTTTCTGTTTATAGCTTTTTTGACATATATCACATTCAAATGGTTTCTCTCCAGAGTGTACTCTCAAATGGTTCTCTAAACCAACTTTATGTTTCAATTTACGGTGGCATATGCCACACTGGAAGGGTTTTTTCGCACGATGTATTTTAACATGTATTTTTAAATGACTTTGAAGGCTAAACCTCTTTTTGCATATCTCACACTCAAAGGGTTTTTTGTCAGCGTGTGTTCTTAAATGTAAGTTTAAATGGGTGGCTATTTTAAATCTTCTTCGACAGATCTGACATTCGAATGGTCTTTCGATTTCAGCAGAAATATCATTACTTTGCGTGTCTTCAGCACACGTTTCTCGTATTCTAGAGTTGTTCTGTAGTTGTAGGGTGCTATTGCCTTGTACTCCCTCCACATATGACCATCTCTGTAGCTCACATCTGATAGCAGAAGCAGGACCTGTAACAATGACTTCATCATTCCATTCCTCATGTCGGAAGTTGTACAGTTTGGGGTGTATAACATTTTTTTTATAACGCCGGAAAGCACGGGCCCACCTGATAAAAATTTACTGCAACCTATGATAAACGCTTGCAATACAAGTATTGCTCGCACATTGCTATCCCCGCTGTTATAGATTGACTCCTCGGGAGATTTTTTTTATGCTACGTCGGGATGAATACAAGCATACGGCCCACCGGAAGTAAAGCGGATACCGTAGAATATTAACGCTTGCGATATATTAAATATCACTCGCGCAATGCCTCCTCTGCTGGTTACACAGCAACTACTTGGGAGTTTACTGGCGGCCTCACTCACACGCAGGAACACAACAACCCTCTAGAGAGCTGTTTTTTGGCTGCGGTTTTCTGTGAGGTGGAGGTACTTCCCCAGACGGGCTGCTACTCGTCTCACTCATTCACAAAAACACAACAACCTACACTTTTTTTATTTCTATATATTTATTTATTTAATAATAATCGGAGCAGCCATGGCAGCGGCGGCATGCATCTACTAACGGTAGTGGGTGGGTGCCAGTCGGCTCTAGTTCGCACGAACTAATCGGGGCCATAAGCACACAAAGTAGTTTAGATCAAATTGCCTTAATAATAACCCACAAAACAGTTACATTTACCACAATTATTAGCAAATAGTGTATAAGAGTGGATCAACTATTCTTTGCAAAAAACATGTCCCTCCATCAATTAAAAATATTTAACTATGTAAAAACAATAGTTCGCTGTAATTTTATATCCAAACAGTAATTTAGAATACTTAGAATTGATATTAAAGAGCGTTCAATTATATAATTTTAATATTTTTTATTGCTTTTATGGTAACTTAGGTGACAAGATTCACTCCCCATACAAATTATTCCTGTCCCCACGTCTACTTCAATAGTTCCCTGACGCAATAATTTTAAAATTTTATATAAAAGTGTATTAATTTCTACTCATATTATTTTCTACAACGGTTTCTAAACGTTAAATGCTTCCCAGATTTTTAAGTATGATTTTGCTACTTAGGAAAAAATAAACAAATTTTGTCCCAAAACAAATACCCAAACAGATGTCCGCTAAGTTACTGTTCTTAAAAGTTATAGATAAAAACATAGATGGCTCTAACAGTCTCAATTGTGGCAATTAATGCCTGAGGATGATGCAATGACATTTCGCCATTTTGTGTGTGTGGTAGTGGAACTATTGTCCTTACATAGTTAAATATTTTTAATTGATGGAGGGACATGTTTTTTGCAAAGAATAGTTGATCCACCCATAAGTTCTAAATTATAATCCAAAATATGTGTGCCTAATAGAGCAGAATAATTTATATATCAAAGTGAGACACAATTTGTTATTAAACATAAACAACTACGACAACAATACTTATATGCAATTAGTCATAGTAACTTTATAGTCGACTTTTGTACGGAACAGGTACTTAAATAACCTCAGCATGAAGAAACTCAAGGTGACTGAACCTATTCATAGTCTCCGGCCAGTGCTACTTAACGTGTGAGAAATTAGATACTAGATAGGTCCTACTAATTACAAACAAGGCTCTGGTGTAAGGTAGCGTGTATCGAAGCAGCCGAAAATGATGAGTATGCATGAAGATGTTAATGAGTGTCAAAGAGGCAAGTGAGGTATGTTTAGATCTGTGCACCTGGCGTTCCATAGTTTCTCCCTACCCCAATGGGCGACAGGTGTGATGATCTGTATGTATGTAAAATTGTAACTGTTACCTTCTGCTTGCTGGTCGCATGTGTTTTCGAAGACTTCCAGTTTAATTTCATCTATGTCTATTTCTTCTTTAATATACTTCACTCCCTCTTTATTATCGTTCATAATGTCTCCTTCAGGTGTTAATCCCTCTAGTTCATCTTCTGTGGCTTCTGGAATCTCAAACTTTATATTTCTTACATTTATTATTTGTTCACTCTCCATTTCTTCTTCATCTGTATATAAAAAAGGTTCATCTTTGATCTCTTCTTTAATGTTAGCCTCTGGTTTTAAAAATATGTTCATCTCCAAGGGAGACATGCTCAAACCATTCTCCAGTTTGTACGCCTTACGATCTATCTTGGACACCAATTCTCTATTTATCTGCAAAATAAAAGCAGTTCACGTTTGAGATAAATTGTTATTATCTCTACAATAAAAAAATCATAAAACTAATAATCATTCTATAATTGGCGTTTAAAGTCCGTCATAGACTGAGCTATAATATACCTAGTCGGTCATAAGTTCTGTCAAAACCTTGTTATTTTAATTTTGGAATACGGGCCAGAAATATTTTGGCTAATTTTAAAAATAGAACGTTCCCCCTTGCCGAAAGTAAAAAATAAATTCATTTTCAAATATGGAGTGGTCGAAGAAGAAAGATAGAGTCACGGTTATCGCGTTGCACCGCGCGGTTACGCGCCAAAAGAGATTTTCAACATTCTACAAAAATTAAAAATAACACTAAGGTTTATTTATCGCACTATCAAACGATATACTAACGATTGAATCGTTCGCTTCGAAGGTCATAAGAGGAGCGGTCGACCTCGCACAGTTGGGACACCAGCGGTCATCAAAGCAGTGAAGGCGCGAATCCAAAGAAATGCCGAGCGTAAACAAAAAATCTTAGCTCTTCAGATGGGATTAAGCAGAACCACTGTCAAAAGAGTGCTAAATAAAGACCTGAGCTTATCGTAAAAAATAGGACATTTTTTGAATGATTTGAAAAAATTAGGATGGAAAGATCCAGCGCTTTGTGTTTTCGGATGAAAAAGTTTTTATCATCGAAGAAAGTTACAACAAACAAAATAATACGGTGTATGCCCACAGTTGTGAAAAAGCGAGCGCGCGTATTCCGAGGGTCCAGCGTGGGCATTATCCTTCATCAATCATGGTTTGGCTTGTAGTCTCATATTCCGGCTTAACTGAGGTGTTTTTCTGTGAAAAAGGTGTGAAAACTAGTGCTGTGGTTTACAAAAATAACGTCCTAACAAACATAGTAGAACCTCTTTCTCAAACAATGTTCAAAAACAGACACTGGATATTCCAACAAGACTGCACCAGCTCATAAGGCACGAAGCACTCGAAACTGGTTGACCGCCCGTGAAATTGACTTCATTGGGCATGAGTACTGGCCCTCTTCTAGTCCAGATTTGAACCCACTGGACTACAAGTTATGGCAACATTTGGAGGAGAAAGTCTGCGCTAAACCTCATCAGAATTTGGAGTCTCTCCAAGCATCTCTAGTTAAAGCAGCGGCAGAAATAGATATAAATGTGGTGCGAGCTGCGATCGATGACTGGCCGCATCGATTAAGGGCATGTATTCAAAATAGAGGAGGGTATTTCGATTAATGCAAATAAAATTTTATTGTACATTTAATAACTTTTCTTTTCATATATAACTTATACATAATTATCAAAAAGCGTATCATTAGTTACATCAAAAGCTATGGACAGAACTTATGACCTTGTAGGTATATTAATATATATCATAGAAAGTCATATTATGATATGATATATTTTCCATAATCTTTTAAAAAAATTAGAAGGTCCTCTCTTACTACAATTTGGCGTGAAGTTATAGATAGATAGATAATCTTTTAATTTTTATTACAACACCAAAATATGTGGACAAATATAGCAAGACATATTATGGCATACTATTAATGTATATTTTTGGGCTTTTTGATCAATTATAATTAAAAAGTGACAGTAAGTAATCTTCTCTGTGTTATCTCGTTTCCTAATCCATTGGGATTGCCCGGATTCGCTACCTAAGACTAAAAAGTGACTGCAAGTAATTTTATGTATAAAATTCGATGTGTGTATGTATGTTAGTATGGACTCCAAAATGACTGAACTGATTATAATGAAATTTTCAATCTTCAGATTAGCTGCACGAGTGATCCTGTGTAGTTTTGTAGTGATCGGATTACCCGTTCGAAGCCGGAACAGATCACTATTTTTTAATAAAAAAACAAATGGCTACAAAGAAGAGAAAGAAAAAAAACAAATAATTTTTTTCAATGAGTGATATAAAGTAAATGCGCCATATGTTTTCTTTTTTTATATATGATGGGAGGTATGCACACATATGACCCATCAGATGTAAAACAATTAGCATAGCCCGTAAACACTTGCAATACAGGAAGTATAACTCGAATGTTGGCACCTCTGCTGATAACACAGCAACTTCTTCAGGTTAACCTACTCAGTCGCAGGAACACAACAACCCTGTAGGGAGTTGTTATTTGGCTCTGATTTTCTGTGAGGTGGAGGTACTCCCCACTCAAATTGCTTTGATGCGCCCTACTTCTCTTGAAAAAATCCAGATCAAAACTAACACATGTCCATGCATACAAATGTTTGTCCTACGAGCCTTGATGTGAAACTAACTGCAAACCACTCCACCATCAGCCTCATTATGGTAAATGTCTACTTAAACAAGCTGATAATAATTGGAAAGTCAAACAATGAATGAAGTGGTAAAATTTAATTAACCCCTGGAGCGTGGCGGCCCGGGTGATATGAAATGTCTATAGTGTGGCCAAGCGTTCTCTCGCGTTAACTAATGCGCGACCTATGGTTAGAAAAAGTGAAATTTCTCGACTAACTGATAATTATATTGTATGAATTTATACATCGTCGAAAGCTAATATTCCAATACTACTAATATAAAAAATATTCGTAGATAAAATACCTTTATCATTCCTTAGATCTACGATATATCGAGACATTTGGGTTATAAGTCACCACACTGCGAACATTTTTACTTCATACACTGCATTCCAATTCACTTTGCACTTTTTCGGGAGATATATTCAATTGAACACTCTTTTATAATCATGTGAAACTATTCAAATGTATAATTTATTTATTATAAAAATGAAAACAAGCACATTCTAGTGGGGGAGTTTAGGTGACTTCAGTCCATTGATATGATATTACAGGAAATTAACGCTTCGAAACCCGTGTGGTCATATATGACCGCGAAATGTATGGGAAAAGGTATATAACGGGTTCTGAAGGCTGAACAATTGCTAAAAAGTAATTTTAGAAACGGATTCCTGGATAAATTTGCCATAAGATAATATTTATTACACTCCTAACAATAATTAAATATACGTTTTACAAATAAATTTCGTACTACGGACATGTCGGAAATGCCGACATCACAATAGCTCGGGTGTCGGGTTTTTCGACACATCAAAGGGTTTTACCGGTTAGCTTAGTGCGCTAAGCGATGTTGGCTACATTAACGCCGTCTCATTCCGCGGGCCGCACGCGCAGAGAAAGGACGAAATTGTACTTTGTTTTAGGCGGGAACTGCATTAACGCGAACGACAATGGAGTGGTCGAATGAGAAATCATTGGAGTTTTTAAAACTACTTCAAACAGAACCATGTCTTTGGAATCCAAAGCTGCAATCGCATAAGAATCGCTCGGCAGTTAGTGATGCGTGGCGTGACGACGATGCATGTGAATTATCCACCATCTTATCTTAATTGGTTTTTTCTTTTTTTGAAAATTGCATAAATGCATATAATAATTTATCACGCTCATTGTTGCAAAAAGTGTAGCTGCTTCAACCTCCAATTTGTGTGTTAACGCGTTACTTCTTGAATAATCCACTCTAACGGCGTTGTAACTTTAACCCTTCGAAACCCGGGTGGTCGTATATGACCGCGAAATGTATGGGAAAACGTATATAACAGGTTCTGACTGCTCAATGTAGACAAAGCGCATTCTTAATGCGTAGTAGTTGGACATCAACATTAACGATAACATTAACGCAGGTGGAGCAGTAGCATAAAAGTAATAGAATATCTTGAAAGAACACAAAATTTCCAAAAGATTGAAGCTTATTACATGTAAAAAGCACTGACTGTTTATTTATAACAAACATTTTCATCGGAATCCATTACACACACAGCAATATCGGAATGGCACGAAACGGAAAAATGTATCGACTCCTATTGATTTATATACGTGGTAATTGGCATACAGGAGGATGCGTTTTATCATTCATTCATTAATATTTTATAACTTGGCATATTTCATACAAATTTATTTTATAGAGCACTCAGAGAATGGTAATGGTTGTAGATATATGTAGTTAATCTTTATAAGAAGTCCAAGAATAGGTTAATAGGTTAGCATCTGTGAACCAAGATCCTTATATAATAACAACATCATCAGAATGGGTTTCTCATCCCAGTCTTCCTAAATAAATATAGAAATACAACACTTGTGGGCTTCGATTACCACACAGGATAATTTATGTGCATTTGTGTCCATAAACATGTTTGCTTATATTAGTCTGGATGTTTCCCCAGAGAGGTAGCATTCATCAAAACTTCCTGGCTAGGGTAGTACCTCCACCTCACAGAAAACAGCAGTCAAATAACAACTGCCTGAACAGTTGTAGTATTCCTGCAAATGAGTGAGGTTACCAGTAAGCTGTTAAGAGTTATAGCAGGGGTGGTAACATGCAAGTGATATCTCATGTATTGCAAGCATTTATAGGCATTGGTAACCACTTTACATTTGGTGGACTGTATTTATTTACATGTTACACTTGCATGTCTTCCGACAGAAAAGGTTATGTTTTGGGCATTAGAGGCCTACTAAAATTTAGTACAAACCTTAAGTTAATTTCTTACCGATGCGCCAGTCTGGAGTATTTTAGTGAGCAAGCTGTCAACCCTCTGTGACCTGGTCATCAACTTGTGACATTTCCTGAGCTGCCAGTAACAGACAAAACATGCTACGACTGGTTGGTAGGTTGTCTTTAACTGAGAAATGGAACATAACACATAAATAAAAAGTACATATTCCTGTTGTTAATAATTATAATTTTATTGATGGATTAAGAAATAAAATCTTCCGGATTTGTTGTGGAAGCACTTACTGAAACTCTAGTTAGATTTTTATAAACTTCCTGCAGTGGAGAACCTGTTATAACGAAAACTGGCGCGTCCATCGCCAGGCAAAGTCTGCACACGCTCTCCATAATTAAGTAATCATGTGAATAAATAAATACGAAAGAACGCCAAGAGTTCAATGTGATGACATACAAGTGTTCAATGGAACAACTTGTTTATACTTTAACATGGATACAGTACAACTAATTTATTGTTATGTTACAAAGTATTCATGGACACTAAAAAGCCTTAATGATACGTGGGTATTTTTCAAATAGTACTATATAATTTACACAGTGAGTAAATTAGCCACGTAATATAAATCTTGGTATGGTGACGGATGAGAAATACTTTCTTTTTTTTTGGTTCTTTTTTTTTTTTGGTTCTTTTTATTCCCGAGGGGAAAGGCACAGGGATCTAGCCCATACAGCCAAGTCATCAGTTTAGAACCATTTGAAAATCTTAATTCTATGTTCCAGCTTCAGGAACTGTGCTGAAAAAATACTTGGGAAGGGTACCTAGACCCAATCAACCCAATTTAAATAGCACCCGTAAAACGATAGTGATTTTTACAAGGTTTTCTTGACGAACTAAGCATAAACGTGTTATATTTGAGTTTTTTCATTACTGTATAATTTCAGTAGCACTTATGTTACAAAATACTATCGAAATTGTCGCACAAAACAAATTTTATACTGAATTGTAAAAAATTCAAGTAAAACAACAATGTCACTCGTCAAAAGCGCGGGAAGAAGCTAGGAGTGAGGCGTATTTATCGTAACACATAAAACTAACAGGTATTTCAAACATACAGATAGCCACTGTTAAATAAATTACAAAGTAACTGTTAACATAAATAACAAGCACAAACGACGACACGCAACATAGATCGACCACAATATTCACATGTAACAGAATCTCTACCATAACAGGTCAGGTACCTACCTAAGTCATAAAAGGATGAAAGGAGAGGCATATAGTATTTAGACAGAGAACTATGTATCATTTATCGTTGTGTCTCATTTGTATGACTGGAAATATAACTGGCAGAAAAGAGATGCACCTATTATTTATTACCCTAACATATAAGATGGTAGATTACTTCAAGACATTCAATAAAAAGGAAAACGCCGTTTGTAATTAGTCAGATAATATGTTCAATAGACACTACTTATTGCTGTCTCATTTTATATGCCGAGAATTACACTCGCTAAAACGAGACGCACCTATTATTTATTACCTAAACAAATAGGAAGGTAGGTTATGTCAAGACATATAATAAAAAGGAAAACGCCGTTTGCAATTAGTCAGATAATATGTCCAATAGACACTACATATTGCTGTCTCATGTGTATACCGGGAATTTCACTCGCTAAAACGAGACGCATCTATTATTTGTTAACCTAACAAATAAGATGGTGGGTCACGTCAATACATTTAACAAAAAGCAAAATGTTGTTTGCAATTAGTCAGATAATATGTTCAATAGATACTACTTATTGCTGTCTCATTTGTATGTCAGGAATTACACTCGCTAAAACGAGACGCACCTATTATTTATTATCTAAACAAATAGGAAAGTAGGTTATGTCAAAACATTTAATAAAAAGCAAAACGTCATCATAAATTAGTCACATAATTTGCACAAATGTATTATTTATTGCCATCTCATTTGTATACCGAGAATTATACTCGCTAAAACGAGATGCATCTATTATTTGTTAACCTAACAAATAAGATGGTAGATTACGTCAATACATTTAATACAAAGGAAAACGCCGTTTGCAATTAGTCAAATAATATATTCAATAGACAGTACTTTTTTCTGTCTCATTTGTATGCCAAGAATTACACTCGCAAAAACGAGACGCACCTATTATTTTGTTACCTAAACAAATAGGAACGTAGGTTACGTTAAGACATTTAATAAAAAGCAAAACATCGTCTGTAATTAGTCGGATAATTTGTGTCGGTGTTACTTGTTCGGATTCATACCACCTAATCAATATAAACGGTTTTTATCAGTTTTTAATTATTGATTGATTAACTGCCACAAAACAAGTAAATGAATTTAAAATAAGTAATTTTAAATATCACGTGCATTAATATATTAAACGTTTGTTTAACTTCCTTAAAGATGAAGTTAGTACATTTTTAAACATACAAAGATCTTACGCCAATTTTCAAAATTTTACATAAGCGTATCCGAATGAGTTTTTCTTGAAGACGTCACGGATAGTTGGGATTGGGACTATGACAATAAGGATGATAAAGAATTTATTGACAAATATTGTTACAAAAAAGTTGGTTTGTACAAATCAGTATGTAGTTCATGCAGGCATTTAAAAAAGAGCGGCAGGCATTTAAGAAAATTTAAGTTAGGTATTTCGAAACAGTTCCTGTTTAATAAAATTGTGTTGTAAAAATTAAGCGAGAATATGTATAATTTGTAACATCGAGAACAATAATAGTGCAGTGGATAAAGAACCGCTTTATTGACCAACTGGTCCGCAGTACAAATCCGCAAACAAGAAATTGAAAAACGTTCCCTATAGGGTTTGTGTTCCTGCGCGTGAGTGAGGTCACCAGTAAACACCAGTAAAATGACGAGCTCGGTGGCGCAGTGGTGAAACGCGTTGTAACGCTACTTTGACACCAACGCTCGTGGGTTCGATTCCCACTCTGAAGCCTAATCCTTTTAAGAGTGTTGGACTCACGACTCGAGGTTTAAACTTAAGACTGTGTAGTTTTAAAAAGACTCATGTTTATAAACGACTCAAACGCAACGTTTTTGAACTCTCGGTTCGTGAGTCGTATGTAAGAGTCGCGCGTTGTATCATGGGTACAAAACACATACATACTTAAGAGGGCGCATAAAGCTAGCGTAATTTCAAATTTCACCCGCGCGTCCCGCCCGCGCCTCTAGTGTTCCCGGTTGATCACGACCGCGGCGCCACAGACAGCGCACCGAACGAGTGACGTCACACGGATGAGCCTTCGTAGTATATGCGTAAGAAGGAGATAAAATATCTACATGTGTTATTGTATGTCGTCGTCTGCAACGAGATCACGTACTTGTCGTGTATTTTAACTTGAAGGATATTAGAAACAATACACTAAGGTATGTAGGTAATCGATTTTATCCTTCACAATATGTTATTTTATTGTAGGTATGTTTTTTATTTTTTTTTACCACTAAATATATAAGTAGAGTATTTTTTTATACTCCATATAGTATTGAGAATAATTGACAAATTTTTCCATAAGGAAAATATAATTAGCTGTTTTTGGGCTATATGCACAAAGCACAACATCATCACATTTAAAGTCAAAGCAACCTCAAACGCATTTGCATATTTTTTTTTATACGGCGTCGGAAGGTATACAAGCATGCGGCGCATCTGATGTAATGCGGGTACCGTAGCCTATTAACGCTTGTAATATATTAAGTATCACTCGCGCGATGCCTTCTCTGCTGCTTACACAGCTACTCCTTGGGAGCTTACTGGTGACCTCACTCACATGCAGGAATACAACAACCCTCTAGGAAGTGGTTATTTGGCTGCGGTTTTCTGCGAGGTGGAGGTACTTCCCCAGACGGGCTGAGTTGCCCCAGAGTTTCAAACAAAAGAGATGTAGTGCACAGCGATAGCCGGATTGGCGAAGTACAAAAACCACGAGAGATTTTATGTCAGGTAGGGGACCTGACATAAGACATCTCCCGTAGAAGTAATTGTGTGAGCGAGTTCAATAGGAAGGAGTCGTTGCATTACCAGCGGGGTGGCAACGCGCTGGCGATACGCCTAGCTTTGCAAGCATCCGTAATGTTACCGGTAACATCAAAAAGGCCGTATTGTTGTTTCCCATCAGACGTATTAGTAGAAAGTTATTTATAATTTTGTACTAGTAACCACTCCAATTTTATATAAATCAAGTTACATATCTTGAGCAGTCAGAACCCGTTATATACGTTTTCCCATACATTTCGCGGTCGTATACGACCACCCGGGTTTCGAAGGGTTAAGATTTCTAAATATATGTTTATGATTATTTCATAATACATGTATTACGAGAGTTGGGCTGCACACTATCGCTGCTATTTAAAAAATCAAGTCCTCGGCAATGTCATGATAATAAGTTATGCTCTTAACTTTTCTTTGTCACTCAAAAAGACTAAAGTATTTTACGTCATTTGACGCCTTGTGGTCCATTATATACTTGGCGCCGTACGTACGTACGTACGTTATTTCCTTCTTGAGGATCGATAAAAAAATATAATCTTGAATCCGATCACGAGCTATAATTATTTATAATTGCGGCGCTAGTGTGCAACCTAAAGGTCATAATAATAAGAGCATTTATACTTGAAATTGAAAGTTAATATTAGGCGTTAGTAGACTATAATATGACCCTATGGTAGTTATCCCTAACACTTGACAATTTTATTTTGTCAGTTCAAGAAAAGCGCTATGCTGTTTGTCGTAAGTAAGATAACAGACAATAAAAATACTATATAATTTAAGAATTTAACACCTTTATAGATTTACAAATAATACAACTTATATAATACAATTTATATTATGTTGTCGCAGAGTCGAGAAATGCGCTGTGCTATATGTGACAAATATGGTTAGAAAGAATTTTGGTGAAGAATTTTATTATAAACCTACCCAGCATATTGATGTACACATCAAGCTTGATATTGTAGTTCAAAATTAGCTCAACATGAACAACTATACAAACGTCAAAATGACAAGTTTGAAGTGGTATTAACTGTAGTCATATATTTGTGGCACTTCATCAATATTATGTCAAGGATAAAACTTTTGGCAACTGTATCAGGGGGTTCATGAAAAGATTTTTCATTATCACAATTGCCATCCATGCGGAATGCTAATGCTGAGGGCCCAGCCTCTGTTGGATCAGTAAGTCGACGTTTTTTGGGTGTTATTTGCTACCTCAATTTCATGTTTCTTGTTTGGCGTGGGTCAATCAATTCCGGCAATATGTGTTCCATATAAAATTCCGTAAGCTTTCCAACCATTTTCATTTCCCAAAATTCACCATCTCGAAAGATTTCTTCAACTGTAATACTATGATTTTCACCACACCATACTCCAAAAAGACATATCTTTCTTTCACTTATATGAAGTTGTCCTTGGTGTTGATAATAAAAAAAGTACAGTTATGTATGTATGTGTAACTGTACGCCACATCCCTAGCGGGGTAGGCAGAGAGAGCCGAACGCTACATGACTCAATCCTTAGATATCTCACTCGCTTCTTTAACATTTATTGCTTTTCTCATGCATGCTCGCTAGTTTCTAAGACTTCTGATATCAACTTCTCATAGAGCACTGTTATGACTTTGTTATATAATTTATTTAATGCGAGTATGAGAAAAACATTAACTCAAAAAATTCTAAACACCGCAGCAACGCTTGCCCTCCAAGAAATTGTTATTTAGCTGCATTAGCTAAATAACAATTTCTTGGAGGGCTGTTCTGTTCATGCGAGTTGGTGAAGTTCATATGCTGTGTAACCATTTCACGTCAGACAGATCGTTTGCTTATTTGCCAAGTCATTTTTATAATGCGCAGGGTCATAATGTAAAAATGACTTGTGGATCATTTTCAGATAATATCAGTTTTTTTCTGAGACATTAAAAAAATATTGGTCACATATTTTCAAGTACATGAATATGGAGGAAAATGCATAAAATGTACATATGAGAAGTAATGATACTTTAACTTTATATAATGCAAGGGTTTTCTGTTCAATTAAAATAAATATAGAACTTGTTTATTATGAAATCAAAAAAAAAATGAACTCGAACAACTCTTAAATAGGTTTTAATCAGGTCTACTATAAATATTTCAGTACCTATTATACGATACAGCAACTACCCGTTAGGTCGTTAAGAAGATTATTGATTTTTAAGAATTTTACTCGCTCGAGAATACTTACAAAATCAAACTGGGAGTCTCGTGAACGGAGTTTACTTTATGGCCCGATTTTATTTTCGCAGCAAATCTGAAATAACACATGAATTGTGAAATGAAATTAAATGCAAATACTAGAAATTATAGCGACGAAAGAGAAGCAGCCAAAGTAAAACATCTGTGTGTTTTGCATATACTATACGCACATATGTAGATATAATATTATAAATGTGAATTTTCGTTTGTTTCTTACGCTTTCACGCGAAAACTATTCACCCGATCATCATCAAACTTTGTACACATATTCTTGGAGGTATCGGAAGTAATAAAGGATACTTTTTAATAAAAAAAAAAAAAAAAAAAGTAAAAGCTAGTATGTAATAAAACTATTGTAAGTACGACCAATCGGACCAATTGTATGCACATCAAATGTGTGTAAGTTCTTACCATCACCTTTAGGGCTAAAGTCAACATCACTCGCACGTAGTGCACCCTCCCGTATAACAAATGCGGCCCTGGCTTTACAGCTAGAGGTCCAAAAATAAAAAGAGACACTGCGATAGCCCGACTGTGGGAAGTACCTCCTCTGAAAGATTATAGTGTTACTGCGAGAAAGCGAGGTTGGCAGGAAACTTGTGAAAAGTTGCTGCGTTAGCAGCGGGGGTAGCGGAAACCGCTTCAGATCAGGCAGGCCGTATGCTTCTTTCACAGCTGATGTACTGGTACTAAGTCAGGTGAGTAAGAAGCATACGGCTAACGCAGCAACTTTTCACAAGGTTCCGGGCAACCTCAATCACTCGCAAGATCACAATAATCTTTCAGAGGTGGTATTTACCCAGTCAATGATAAAAGTCAAAGTGTTGAATATCATCTACATATATATTTATTATTGAAAGCTGCAGTCGAAATTTCCATGCGAGATCTTACGTTTACAAAAACAATTTGTGATCTCTGTAGTGTAGTGTAGACCTACCTATAGATAATTAACATTTACCTACATATGTACTTAGAAACCAAATACATTCGAAATATATAATAATTTACTTACTTTCTACAATTAGCCATTATTGGAATTTTATTCCTTCTCAGCTCTCGATTGTTGACTTGTTTTTTGTTCTTCTTATTTGCCATTTCTTTATCCTGACCAAAATAAAAAAATAATATTTTCGGGACGCGGGAACGCGGCTGCAATGCACATAAACACAGTGTTCACGTCTCAAACGAGCGATCACGACTGATCGCTGAAACAAAACATATCGAGAACATCGCGTGGCATGAGACAGAAATAACTGTATCGCGCGGAATAAAAATGACGTAATCGCCATATACAAATTTTCTTTAAAAACGTTAATATCTCGTAAATCCCTAATACAGGCACTTGGTAATATATAAAAGAAATAGTATAATTATTTTCGGCTCACTAACATGCGTCACTATGACAAAAAATGTAAAATCCATATTTGTGTCGAGACAACTTTGGGATTTTTTTCTATCGAGAAAATTTTTATTAATTGTGATTTCGATCAATCTAAGACCTTGCAATTATAGTGTAGAATCCATAGATTTTTTTTTAGTTAGTTTGAACAAAATTTAGTTAGCTAACATTGAAGTATACGGGTAGCGATTTATCTTTATGCCCCCTCTTAAGTGATCCATTGAGACACTGCTTTCCTTGCAAGTGAACCTTCATGCCCTTTGCATCGTACGAAATAGAGCGCTTTTCGTAGTGTAACTATTACACTTGATGAGTGGTCGTATGTACCATTAAAAGATTACTATTAAGTGCCTACTGGTCTGTAATAAAAATGTAAAAATCATACACTGAAGTTTATCTTATTATAGTCGCATGTTAAACGATACGAGTTCTTTACTTAAAACACTCTCGACTCAGTCTAGAACCGTTCTTTCATTTTACTACGCACTGGCCACTGCGCGCTTAGTCTATATCAGCTACTTTCACAGCATTATGTCGTACGATATAATGTTGTGAAGAAAAGAGAGCCATCTGCTCTATTTATAACATGGGCTCCAGGGAATCACTTAGAGAACTATCCAAAGATATAAATGTCCACACCTCTCAGTAAATTTAGGAGAACATAATGTATGTTCGTAAAAATACAAAGTTGTTTTCAAAATTTAGTGAAAATATTAGAAGCAAGAATACATTGCGTATGCCAGTACATCGGCTTGCTAAGAATAGTAGATCTCTTGTTGTAAATTATAATATTCGATTCTGTAATAAATTACCAGAAACAGTTACGTTCTTGTCTGACAATATGTTCAAGAGGCACATCAAAAATCCTTCTAATATTATAAATGCGAAAGTTTGTATGTATGGATGGATGTTTGTTGCTCTTTCACGCTTAAACGGCTGAACGAACTGGAATAAAATTTGGCACGTAGATAGATTATGATCTGGATTAACACATAGGCTACGTCATTTGCCAACAAGCGGGCGGAGCCGCGGGCAGCAGCTAGTACTCTATATAAGAAGGGTTATTACAGAATCGATGAATATCTGACCGACAAGGATGTTTGTAAATGATTCAATACGTGTGTTCATTATCTTTAATTGTACCATTTGATATCACTTTATGAACGCTCAAGTATATTTATAGTAACATAAATTGAATTGATAATTTGAAAAAGACCTATATTGGCATTAGCATTTCTTCTTCGCCAATGGCCATTTTCTAAATCCTGGTAGATTGAAGAAAAAGAGAGATTAAAGCTATGATAAGTTAATGACATACAACATGGCCTGATTTAAATGTAAGACGTGTATAAGTGCCCGTGAGTATCTTTTTTTAAAAGCCTCGAGTCCTTTCATTATCAGTGCACCCTGTGTCCGAGACCGACAGTACTTATAATTACATAGTTTTTATTCTGAGCCTCTATTTATTTCGTACATAGAGTATGTAGTCTGTGGTTTCATGTCAATACCTATTTACGTTCAATGAATAGGCAATATACCATCATAATGTAGTCTCTGTGAACGAGCATCTGGACTTTCACTTAATTTAAAGAGAACCAATATAAATTTTCTACGCAAGAATATTTTGTATTTTCATATTGCCTTTACGTGTTTTATTGAACGTACTGAATATTTCAATCGTATTTTATGCCTAATCTAATTGATTTTTATTGTTTTTGAAATTGTAACGTCCATATTTTAGAACTTAAACCAGGGCTTGGAACCGGTTTCGAAAATACCGGTGAATAAAGGTTTTTACCGGTTTTTAGAAAAGGTTTCGTTCGGAGTGCGTCCTAAATGAGAGCGTTACGTAAAACCTTAAAAAACCGATTTAACACACGTGTCGCGCGAGCAGGTTACGACTTGCTTGCTTTAATTCGAATTGGAACAAATTGGTACCTACGTTACGATGTAAACTCATAAAGAAAGGTTGCAACCTTGCAACACGTAGATTGTGTCTTTGTGGTTTCGTGTAGCTTTTAATTTTTAAGTGAATTTTAAAGTTCGTCAAGGTCTCGGCAAATATGATGTCGAAAAGAGCGAAATGGAAACCTTATAAAACCGGTTAATTGATTCAAAACCTCATTGATTTTGCTCCAATACCGGTTACTTTAAGGTTCAGGTAGAGCCAAACCTAAACAAAACTTTACTTGTTTACTTGACACAAATCATTGTCTTCATTTATATCTTCATAAAGGATGGAAAGAAGAAAATTTGAGGCCTCTACTTTCCCGCGTTCTGTTTTCACAAATGATACAAACTAAAATTCAAAACTATTTTCCTTAGAAGATATCACAATATAAATATTATGAACGTGAACATTTGTGATTGATTATGTTAATGTTTGCTATAGGGATGGCGATTCTTTTCGAAAAAGATCGATTTGTGAATCGATTCGAATCGCAATCTGATGAATAGCTTCACAAAAATCAAGCTCTAATAGATTCTCAACAATCGATTTTTTATCGAGTTTATATTTACTGCAGTGACACAACGACCCAAAGTAGATCTTGACCTCCAACACCACATGACGGCATTTCTTACGGTTTTGTACTAGCTGCCGCCAGTCGCTACCTCTAAGATTTCGCAGGTCTTTCAGCACCTCTTCACTTCAGCGATACCTAAGGCGGCCATCCGGTTGGTGACCACTTGGTCGTCAAAGATACGCTTTCTTTAAGGCTCGATACTCTCCCAACGTGGCCGAACAAGAGAAATCTAGCCGCTTTGATTTCTCCGATGATATTCAGTTTAGACACTTCTATTTACTAATTCTTCCTGACTCCTGAGCTGTCATCTTCCCTCTGTAAAATTCTGGTACCAATTTCCAGAATTTTTCGAAGGATTTTCTGGCCAGCCACTAACAGGTTCTCTTCTTTTAAATTCAGCTTCCACGTCTCATTGCCCTACATCAAGATTGGTCTGATAATCGTTTTGTAGATTTGAACCTTGGTTTTTCTTCACCGCAGTGTTGACACTAGGTACGTGTGAAGTGCTCCTTTACATCTGAGTGTGTTGTGGATTTTGATGTCGATATCCCCTTCTCTTCGGATTCTGTGTAAACCGAAGAGTTCTGTTCGGGTTCTGTGGTTTTAGTATTTGCGGACACCTTTATAAATGGGTCCTTTTACATTTAGCTCTTTTCTCTTCTCCCTTGTGTTCTTATTTTCATATCAAAGTACTCAGTTTTCTCATAATTTATCCTGAGACCAATTTTTCTCCTTCCGTCAACACGTCTGCCATTTATAAAATATTTCCTTCAAATTTAATTTACGTTGTATATACTTACTTTTATATATCGACGGTCCCTACGTACAATCCCGTATGTGGTAGATACGTGATTTTCACTTTTTGTTTTCATAACCTTCAGATCACTCAACAGTTTGGGTTTAGTTAAAAAAATTCAAAGATTTTACTCAAATTGACCTTGTAGCCATGAACACAAAATCTCGTAACTACAGATTTAAGGGCGGTTTCCGAAGTAAAGTCGCAGTAGTGGTAGCTAAACGATTCTACGTCGGAACGTACGCTTTACTCCGCCTGCCTGCCCCGTAACTGCCACTTGCGTACGCGCCGTCCAAAGCGACGGTTATGTTGTATTTATCTGTAAAAATCATTCTGAAATATCCTCCAGATATGCTGAAAAAATGTTATCTTTAAATTAATCTACTATTTAATGTATGTAGTCAGATTATATATCATTAATCAAGTGTGCTTTATGAAGGGAATTGCTAGTGTTTTAATTTTTATTGGATTAATTTCACTGAACACTATCACAACGTAATTATCAGTATATGGTAGTTACATTGTTTTACAGTGAAAATTTAACTTACCATTATTATTAAGTGGTACTAAGGTATTTTTACGTCGGAAAATTAAACTACCCTCTATCGGTAACTGCCCCTTAAGGTGTTTTACTTCGGGAATGTTTGTTTCATGTTAGTAAGTTACTGCCACTTATGGTTTTCTACGTTAACAATTGTAATTTTAGCACAATCTGGAGAAGATACGAGTGAAAAATTGACATTACAAGTTACTATAAACCAAAGGATTAAAACTGCTAAAGACTCATTGCAACGAAAATCTACGCCTAATACAACATCTACCATAAGTCTACTTCCAGATTCACTTTAAAAAGTCGACGATGTCATTATTGACAAAGAGACAATCAATAATGTTGAGGAATCACCGAGGTCATCCATCTATAAATCGTCAAGAACTGATTGTTGTAATTTCATACGATCAATAGAATGACAGTTGTACTTAGTCTAAACAAAACAGAGACTGATAATACGGTAGAAGTTGCTGCTCAAATTCACACTAATAGTATTGATGAACCTGTTGCAGCACCCGAAAAGCAGACTCTAGTTACAACTTCCAAAATTATTAATGGTGCAATTTTTTGCGATCCGTACACTATAGAAATTGTACACATTGTATCCCAACCTAAATCTTTATCGAACAAGCTGCCTCCCAATATGTCAACCACCGAAATACTTTCACTCCCGGTTATTGTGGTAGAAGAAATATGTAGTCGAGGATATTATACTCGTACATTTAGATGGAGAATCATTCAATAATAAAAAAACTCCACCAATACATCCGATTAAAGTACCATCTACAAGTAATCGAGATGTCATGCTTAGATTTTCACACGATCCAAAGAATAGTATTGTTGAAAAGGTAGACTTAGATGCGATTAATATAGAACAATTAGAGTTTGGCGTTTGGAATTTGGCGTCACCTTCTACATCGACAATAATGCGTAATATTGAAGCAGAAAACTTAAGTGCCTCTAATATTAATACGCTTACTTCATCTATGTGTGTAAGCTCATCTAATGACTATGACTAAACCTTTGGACTATCTCACTGTGGTGGTGATACAACAGAAATGAGTGACACAGAAAGAAAACTGACCAAGAGAAAGAGGAAAGTAAAGAAAAAAATCTAAATTGGGGAGAATACGTAAAGCTACAAGGAATGAATGGAGACATAATCAGAGAAAGCAATTAATAAGTCAAGGTTTAAGTTATATCAGTCGAGGACGAAAAGAGAGACCTGCAAAATTTATTTTGTCTAGTTGTGATGATAAATGCTGATTAAAGCGTAAAGAAAATGTAGAAGAGAATGTTCGAAAACAACTATTCACAAGATTTTGGTCTATAGGCAATCGTGTACGGTAGTGGGGATTGTTAGCTCATCTAGATGGTGTGAAAGAATTGGAAAGAATCGCATTACCATCAAAGAGACATTTTTCTATTATAATAGATACTATCTACCAATCACTGTAGGTTGTAATAAAGAGGAACGAGTTTTAGTGTGCAAAAATATGTTTTTGCACACCTTTGCTAATAGGTGAAGGTGTTGTACGCACAACAGCCCACGTAGCCCTGTGTTTGGTCGCTAGTTGCTCACAACAGAGAAAACTTCTGTCAAGCATTTGGTAGTGTATCATTCGGCGTTGATGCTTCTTTGGTTCTGTAAAGGAATTGACACCAGGTAACCATTCAAATTGAAAAAGCTCGCCATCAAAATCTTCCCCCCGCCTCTAGATCACTTCACTTTGGTAGGGGTTGATTCGTTTTGGAACACCCAAACCGTCGACTGGCGCTTAGTTTATGGATAGTATTGATAAGTCCAGGACTCATCACCTGTAATGATGTCGTACACACGCCGAGAGGAGCCTGCTTCAAATTTGTTTATCTCGGCACCATTCTACCCAAACCGGCTTTTGAGCAACGGTGAGGTTGTGCAACCCAGCGTGAAACTATCTTCCTTACACAAAAATGCAAGTGTAGAATACAACCCGCAGGATGTGCTGAATATCCTGATACGTAACTCGCCTATTGTCTTGGATTAAATTTTTCACTGCTTGCAAGCACGTTTTCTTCCGTAACAGCAGTCAAAGGACAACCACTTCGTTCTTCATCCCCCCAAGTTAGTCGACCGCGCTTGAATTCGTTATAACAACGATACACGGTTGCCTTGGAAGGGCCTTCATCCACGAATGCCATTTGAAGACTATCGTACTATTCGTCCGGTTTTAGGCGAAAATGTTCCTGGCGCAGATCCATTTTTCAATGAGACACGATAATTTAAATTAGGTCGCAAAAATGTGGAGGGAAATTTTGAAATTATAACGTACCAATGTTTACTTATAAATAATCATATTTTCAAAATAAATTATAACTGGCCAGTCTCTCATACATAAAAACTTTTTTTGAAATACTTTCTGAGTGGCCTGGTATATTTGTGCTACTTGCAAACTGCCAATTTATAAAATATAAAATCGATAACATGTTCTTTTAACTGTTATTATTGATACACCTGCTTTGATATAATAATATTACTATAGTAGCATATAGATCTACGAGAAATAGTAGATATATCTACTAAAAAATTACATAATTTTAATTCTAGTGGTTTAAGAAAAGTTGTGGGCTACAGTAGTTCAAAATGGTTCCCAAGTATAATTTTCGATGTGGCAGTTAAGCATTTGAACAAACATAATATTCCCACGTAATAGTCAATAAGTACCAGTTATGTTATTTTAAATTTAAAGTTTCCGCTGTATATGTGAGTAAGTGACAAATAATACACTTAACGTGATTTTTTTCAGTTATTTCTTTATGTTTCTTAAAGTATACAACAAAGAAACCTATACTACCAAATTTCATCACTGTGTGATAAATAGAACACGAGGTACACCTGTTTGAATGTTTAAGGCGCTCTCTCCTAAAATTTGAAGTTTTCAGTTACAGCATTTTACGTAGGGACCGTCGATATATACGTACACCGTACATCATACATGTACATAATCTACCGTATGCGGAAATAGTTACAGCGTAAATTCAAACTTAATTGACGGTGTACGATATGTATAAAAGCAAATAATAAGCCCTACTTTACCCTCGTTACTTAGTATAAATAAACATTTGAAAACACACACTGGAGAGAAACCCTTCTAAAAAACCATTTAAGCAGTCTAGGGAGAAACTATTTAAATGTGTCGCTGTGTGTGTAACATGAAGTTTGTTCGCCGCATAGTCTAATCTGCATTTAAAACACATTCTAAGGAGATAACGTAACGATAATGAGTGGGCGATATGTCAAAAACGTTAAAAGTGTATTTTAACTGTGCGTTTAGTACTTCACACTAGGGAGAAACTCTTCGAATGTACGAAACGTGAAAAGATGTTTTATCGACGTAGTGTTTTAAAACATCATTTAATGTTACATTCTTTACACCAGTTAGTTGGCTGTATGCCTGGTTGCCTCTCGACGTTACTAAAAAAAAAGGGGTTGATGGTAAAAATGACATTATACACCTTTTTTTTTCACTGGCTACGTAGTTGGCCCCTGTGGGCCGTTATTACATCACCAGAAGGGAGAGGTGGGCACATTCTGAAAAAGTAAAAATGCGGTGCGGTGTAATGTGGAGTGTTTGGGGTCGGGGTTGTAGAGGTAGGGGGCATTCGCAAACGTAATTAAATTTTGTTATATCTTTATTAAAAAAATAATAAATGACTTAATAAATTATTTACAATTTTTTTCTTATTTATACTTACAGCTTCATTTTAATACGAATTATTGTATTTTTTTAAATACACTGAATTTCCGGTTTTATGAACAAAATACATTCATAGTTTCATTAACACGCACTTCGAAATAGTAAAGCTTATCGAGCAGAGGTATTGTTAAGAATAAATCTTTCTTTCGTTTTTCACGAATGGGGTATTTTCAGAATGAGGAATGATTCCATAAATGACTACATAAATAACATAAATGTCATTTAGCGAATAAGTCTACTAAGCCGTTTTAGCGCTTAAATAGTTTACCGATCGTACGGTCCAATGCGAGGATGTATTAGCCAATGTGATGGAACGTATCATTCAACTGAACTAGCCAACAAGAGCTGCGGGTTCTACTTCACCCCCGACCTGTAACGGTGAGTGGAATTTCAAAGCATAATTATTCTATTGGTTCTTCATTACTTATTTCCTTCATTGTGTGTATTATAATTTATTATATTGTTGCAGATTAGTATTTAATATATCTATTTTTTACAACTTTACGGCTACCTGTGCTAAGTGAGTTAGTCCATAGGAAAAACATGAACACAACATTTTGCGAAAGGATCAGTGTCGACTGGAAGATTTTTAAAATGCTTTCTTCAATGCTTACAATATAATTAGAGAATTCGGCGAAGGGCTCAATTTCACTAAAGACCATGTCACTTCAATACCTACAATATAATGACACATAGGCATGGTGTGAATGAAAGGAGTCGTCGAGTCTCAATAAACTTTTCCAAAGCGGAGTAATAATTAAATTTGAGTAAAAGGATATACAACATACCAAAAATAATGGGAAAGGGTAATATCAAGCAACCCTTGGAAGAATCGTACAGCCGACAAGACGGCATCTGAAAACCTAGTGGCGAGTATAGTGAAAGGCAGCTCGAGTCAGGACTCGCATACAAGAATTGCGTGAATGTTCCTGATGTCGAACGACTCAGCATACCTGTAAAATGTACTGAAATGCTCTGAGCATAAATGATACACTACATGAAATTTCTTGGGAACTTCAAAAAATTTACGTTAATTGTTTCCTCCAGCTCACAGAAAACAACGGCGTTGTTGAGTGAGTTTTTTTTATTATACTACGTCAGGAGGCGTATAAGCATACGGCCCACCTGATGTAAATCGGGTACCGTATCTTATTAAGGCTTGCAATATATTAAGTATAATTCGCGCGATACTTCCTCTGCTGCTTACACAGCAACTCCTTGGGAGCTTACTGGTGACTTCACTCACACGCAGGAAAACAACAACACTCTAGAGAGTTGCTATTTGGTTGCGGTTTTCTGTGAGGTGGAGGTACTTCCCCAGACAGGCTGTTTTGATGCGCCCTACCTCTCTTAAAACATCCAGACCAAGACAAACAGACATGTTTATGCACACAAATGTTTGTCTTGTGTGGGAATCGAACCCACGAGCGTTGGTATCAAAGTCGCGTCATTCACAACTGAGCCACCGAGCTCGTCATAAGTGTGAGGTTACCTTAAGCGTTTTGGCCTAACGATAACAACAACTGGAACTACAAGGACGCGTACTGTGCAATTCCCGAAAGTTTTCTACGGAGAATCGTTAGATTGTGGAATGAACTCCCGACATTTTGAGACTACATTATGAGCTTCTCCAAATAGGGCGTGAAGATTTTTTTACAGATTCGGCAATTCAGTTGTCCTGGTGTTGTAAATGTCTTTAAGCTCAGCCATACGTACGCTTGTATTTTTATGCGGCACTCTGGTTATGGACAGCGTCACTTCAGTAAAAAAAAAAAAAAAAAGGATGTAAGCTGGGGCCGAAGACGCTCCTCCGTTTTACACAGGATTTTCGCAACTGTCCTTGTAACTGTCAAGATTGTGAATACATTACAACGACTCACAATGTCGTCTACAACAAAACAGTCAATCGTAACTGTCCACAATCTTACATATGTAGGATCTACTATGCAAATTGTCATTAAATTTGAGATATATTATTGGTTTTCTTAGTAATATGTTTACTCACATTCAAAGAGTTTCCCTTAGCATGTTATGAATGCAGACTTATTTCATGCGGGATATTTTTTTTTGACATACTCGTATGTCACATTTAAATTACTTTATTCCAGTGTGTTCTTCTATGTCTACTCAACACTCCACTCGTACGAAATAATTTTCGACATATCGCACATTTATAGGGCTTCTCGCCAGTGTGTATTCTTGTATGACACTGTAATTCCGCTTTCACGCTAAATCTTCTTAAACACGTCGCACATTGAAAGGGTTTTTCTCCTGTATGTGTCCTTAGATGTGAAACTATGCTATGTTTCTCTTTGAATCTTTTTTGACATATCGCACATTCGAAAGGTCTTTCCTGGGTGTGTGATTTTAAATGCCTACCTAAATCATGTTTATTCAAAAATCTTCTCTGACATATATCGCATTCGAAGGGCTTTTCACCAGAATGTGTCCTTAAATGTATTACTAAAATACATTTCCGCCTAAATTGTTTCTGACATATGGCACATTCAAAGGGTGTATTCATTTTCTCACCAGTATGCTTTCTGTAATGAAATTTCAGCAACGATGTAAAATGAAATCTTTTTAGACAAATTTCACATTCATAAGGTTTCTGAGCAGAGTGAGTCTTTAAATGACGCGCCAAATTATATTTCTGAGTATAACTATATCCACAAATAGAACATTCATAAAGTGACTTCCCCGAATGTGTATCTATATGTCTATTTAAATCACCTTTCTGACCAAAACATTTTTGACATATAGAACACTGAAAAGGTTTTTCTCCAGTGTGTGTTCTCAAATGTTTGTTAAAATCACTTCTATATTTAATTCTTCTTTGACATATTGGGCATTCAATGTCGTGTGTTTGCAAATGACGTTCCAAAAAACGTTTTTCACTAAAACTAAATCGACACATCGTACAAGGAAATGGTTTCTCCACAGTGTGTGACCTCGAGTGCCTTTGTAAATGATAAAGTGTCTTAAAGCTCTTTGTACATATCTCACATTCAAATGATTTCGCTTTAAAGTGTCTAATCAAGTGAAATTCTAAATTATTTTTTTTATAAAACTTCTTGTTGCATATCATACATTCAAATCGCTTTCTATCAGTATGTGTTTTTGAATGAGCTTTCAAACCAGATTTCCATTTAAATTTTTTTCCACACGTTACACATTCATATGGGTTCACTCCAGAGTGGATTTTTAAATGTATTTCTAAATTATCATTATCCTTAAAACGTTTTTGACATATTTCGCATCCAAATTTCTTGTTACACCTCATTTTTACATGGTGGTCAAGATAATCTTTTCGCTTATAAGCTTTACCACATTTCAGACATTGGAATGGTTTCTCATCGGAGTGTACAATTGAATGTCGTTCTAAATTATTTGTGTTTTTAAATATTTTTTGACATATTTCACATTGTAAACATTTGTTTGAAGGGTGAGATCTCATATGTCTGCCAATAAGACCTTTAGTTCCAAACCGTTTCTTACAAATGTCACATACATATGACTTTTTTATATCATCTTTATATTGTTTCTCATCTCCGATAGACTTATGACTCTTCAAATGTCGTAGGAGGAGATATTTACGACTGAATACATCACTGCAAACATCACAAATATATTTCAGTGATGAATTTTCACTGGTTACACTAACGTTCATTTTGTTTAACACCACTTTACAACACCGTGTCCAGCACTCTGAAATTTGTCTGCGATAATGTGCTGTAATATTTTCCTCAGTATGAGCAATAACGCCGTTACTACGCGTCTCTTCCTCGCCTGCTTGTTGTGTGCTACGAGTATCTTGTGCTCTCTCCGGTGTCGATCGCTGTATATTACATTTCACAGAAGGAGCAGCATCTGTAATAATGCATTGAGTCATTTAATCATGTTGTGAAAGTTATCAAGAAATAACCATACCCGTAAGCAGGCATATAAAATGTGTTTGGGAGAAAACTATAATTTTTGCAAGTGCTGTGTAAATGGATTACTAATATACATACATATGTGAATTAACTAATCAAATCTTTCTGGTTCACAACTTTGTTAAGTTGGTGTTAACCATAAGATATAGAATTGAATAAAAGATCAGGTAATATTTTAATTGCATAAAATATGGTTACATTCAGGTCTCGTTTAATATTGTGAGTCGACATATTTTGCCACAACTATAAGACATGCAAATATACATTTGAAGGGCACAGGGGAAAAACATGCGATGTCACTATGACAATGAACTGAGAAATTGTTAAATTAATATTTTGAGCTTTAAAAAAACATACATCAAAGCATGAAATTAAACAAAAATATATGATTTGTAAAGAAAATATATTTGTTTTGGGTGTGTAATACAAAAAAATAACCTTCCTTCTTGTATTTATTATGTTATCAAAAAAAAGTGAACAAAATAAAAAAATACAGGAAAAAAATATGCAATGTCCATGACATTGTTATTGTTTATGTGTCATTAGGTATATTTTATCTGTGAGAAGTATTGCCTAGCTCTTGGTCCGCAAAACGGTGACAAGGCCTGGATATCCATAATTTTTGCGTTTGCAATTAGAAGGCTCTCATTGTACGACTGATCTGGCAGTAAAAACTTTGAGACACCTACGGTATGGAGAGTAATTACCAACTAATATAATAAAAATTGAAGTATATTTTTATTTAATATCTAAACACACGCCGCATAACACAACAGACGAACGAAGACAATTTCAAAAATTCAAACAGACTGTAACCGTCAAGCCAGCGACCATGGACAATGCTTATTTTTTTCCTATACGATTTGAACATTGCTTGTTATTGCACTCTATCAATATTTTTCTATGAAGATTACTCCGTGACACTGCATGGTATTGCAAAGTGTGTTTTGGCGTATCGTTCTACCACCTTTGTATAATAAAATGGTATTGTCAGTTTCAAAAACATAAAAACGTGACATGGCATGTTTTTCCCCTGTGCCCTTCATTTGTTTCGCCGGACGCCTAGTGTTTATAACATTCAATTCATGCAATACTTCGTGGACTTGCTACTCTAAGTTACCAAGGCGTTTGTAACAATTATAAAATACTCTACCCTACAAATTAGTGCATTAACACCATTCGCACGATTGTCAGCAGTTTGTCACATAAATACATTTCAAAGTAAATTAAACGTATTATACAAGTTTTTGGGTTTAATTATAAGCTCCATAGTGTCCGCTAAGACAACATTTAACATATTTACTTCACAACTATTACAAATTCGATACGATAACTACAATTTTAATGATTTATATACTTTCTAATTATTTTATAATATCATGTCTAAAATGTCAAAATCCAATTATCTAACGTCAGTATTAGTCAATAAAAAACATTAACAGAATAAAATCATTTTTCAGTTAACAATTTGGTCAATCTAATTTTAAATAGACCAAATGTTGGTTCGGACATGTAGAAAGAATGCAAGATGAAAGATGACGAAAAAGATATACAATGCGAAAGTGGAAGGATGTAGGAGCCGAGAAAGACCAAGACTAACCTACTCGTACCATGACCATATTGGTCGTGTTTTATCAGAAGGTGATGTCAGGAGCCTATGGAACCGGCGAGCGTGCATGAAAGAGCTATGAATGTGAAAGAAGCGAGTGAAGTGTGTAAGGACCGCGTCTTATGGCGCTCGGTTCTCTCTGCCTTACCTGGTGTGAAGATATACATACATACATACATACAAATGTTAATTCTCGTATGCATTTTGGGATTTTATTGTATTTCTTTGCAGTCATGTAATAACTATTTTTCTGGTATAATGTGGACTTTGACAACGGTAACACTAGTTTTGTTGGGTCTGTAGATAGGTATTTTTATTTTCGTTTGCTTTCTGATACATCTCCGGGTGTCTTTTTACAAATACGCTAGCCTCTAAAATATACAAAGACGGTAGGGTTAATAATAGTAACCTTTTGAATAGAGGTCGGCAAGAATCCATTGGTTGAGCCATAATAAAATCAAATAAGTAGGATATCTTCATAGATACGCACCGAACGCGATTTGTATGTGTGCGCGCCCGCACGTATGCGTCGTCGCACGCACACACTGACAAAATTTATCGTTGCTCAAGGTACGCCAGACGTGGATATAGACAGTGGCAGGCGCAGATAGACAAAAGTAGTTGACTCGACAGTGGGTAATGAAACACAGATACAAAGTATCTACACTGGATCTGCTACAAGTGGCTATGACTGCGTTAAGATTAGTATCGCGTAGTTATTTATTGTATATAATTATATTTAACTTTAATATCGCACTGATTTATTAATAATTTAATAGTAGTAATAAATTATTGCTATTCAGTGTTTTCGTTTACTTTTAGATACTATCTATTTATTTAATTAATTATTTCTGTAATTACGAGTAATTATTTATTTATGTATTTTATACTGCGGAGATAGGGGTTTTTTTTTTTATTGTGTTGTAGTTATTATTGTTTTATTAAAATTTTAGTGTTTAGAATTATCTAAATAATTATCATGCACATGATCTCTTTTGGTTTTATAATTGTTAAATTGTACTAGTTTTGTTTTGGAAATGTTTATTACCAATTATTATTAGTCATTCATTCTGTAAATATGTAAATTGTTAGGCGTAATTCATTGTCATGATATATATGAATATTGTATAATATTTATACGATATTTTTGTGACAAACAGATGAGATTAGTTCGTGCACACAAATATTTGTCTTGTCTGGGAATTAAACTCACAAGCCCTGGTGTAAAAGCAGTGTTATTAACTACTGCGCTACTGAGCTCGTCGAAAGGTTTTTAAAACTTAACTGTTTTATAAAAAATATGAATATAAATCAATGTATTATCATTCTGAATTTAATTTATGGCGACAACATAAATAAAATTCAGAATAATAGCAGATTTATTGTAATGGTTTTACAGTAAAAGAAGTAAAGGAGAATGCCTATTCATGGTTTCAAGCCAAAATTTCTTTAATAATTTATCAGAGAATAAATTACATAGAATTAACAATACTTTAATGTCATAACGTAACTTAATAGTTCCGGTTTGCCATTTAAATTAAATTATTGTCAGTAATTTTTTTGAGGTGGAGTTCCCTAACATCCGCGGACTCCATTCTAAAGTCAATGCCGTCCATCATCATCTCGAGACGACTAAACCCGCGTTACTCTTCCTCACGAGACGCCGCGCCGCCCTGCTGACACAGCATACTTACATTACCCCGGCTATGTGCTGGAAGAATCTTTCCGTCCTAAAGCCGGTGTATGCTTATTTGCTAGAGCGGATGTATGTTGCCTGCGCTGTCTTGAGGACCATCAGCCGAAATGAAGAGACGGCTCTGGCATTACTCTTCGGCAGACTAGGATGGGATGCGAGATTATTACGCCTGTGTTCCATGGAGGCAGCGTTACTTTGAGGAAAATCCGTGTCGGAGATTGCGTCGGCCATAGCTGGTGAGGTGGTATGGACTATTAGTACTATTACATACCCACTACGAATATCACCAGTGGAGGTAGATCTCGGCCCTAATTCAATTGTAAATGCGCAGATGCTGTCGAACAGAAACAAGCGAAATATCGCGTTTGTATTAGGGCTCAGACTTGTCACGACCCTCACGTGGAGTCCCTGAAAGCGACCTATAACAAAGCCACCAAGGAATGTAAGAGGGCTTTACATAAGAGCGTTAACGGGTTGCGCGGATTGATCGGGAATATCCCATCCTATGGGCAGTCGTAGCTACTGGCGCCTGGCTAAATCAGTACCAGTTTCTGTAATTCTGCGCTGCCGCCATTACGATATTCGGACGGGTCACTCGCCGACTAGCCGCTGGAGAAAGCCAGTCTTCTCGCTGATCTCTTTCGCGGCTAATTCGCGTATCGATGATTGTGGTACATAACTGCCCCAAACATGCACATCAGGTAACGTGACATCTGCGCAGCGCTGCAATCACTCGATGTGCGAAAGGCCCCGACAGTATCCCGGCCGTGGTACTCCAGCCGTACAGCCAGCACAGCGGATTTGGATCACTAAGTGTCTGTATGTGATTTCAAAATAAAACCTTTATCATAAGCTCATATTATTATTTTCACACATGTGTTTCCTCCTTCCTACAACATGGGATCCTTCAAACGAAGCGTGAAGAAGCACCTTGCGGGCCAGCATGGTAGCGTCAACTGACAGGACACTGTAGTCCTTTGTCAGTTGCCGCTGCAATTTGGGCTCCTCTTTTCTCTTACCAACAGGCGAAGAGGAGCAACTATGCTGAGCCAATATAAAAAAAAAAATTCACGCTACCAAAGCCTAAATATGCATTTTTAACTTTTTTGTCTGTCTGTTGTTTATCCGGGCTAATCTTCGAAATGGCTGAACCGATTTTAACGGGACTTTCACTGGTAGGTAGAGGACTGTTCAGAGCAGAATATAGGGTACTTTTTATTCCGTAAATATTTAGGGTTTCTGCGTAAAAATGAAAAACTGCTAAAATTAGGGGGGAAAATCTTCCCCTTCGGGGGACTTTGCAATTTTATTTTTATTATTTTCATACAATACGTATTTTTTGTAACATAAAGTAACTACGCATTTTTTTTGTAATTTAAATAAAATACATATACGTTGCATCCCGTAAAGGTCAATAGATGGCGCTGTACGAAAATTGAATCGCTCTATGGTTGCATCTACTTTTTTTTTTTAAACTGAAACAATTTCATGTCTACAGAGAAATAAAGGCTACTAAAAGCCCAAATCTCATGCGTGCGAAACCGCGGGCTTCTGCTAGTGTATTAATATAAGGCAAAAGTCTTCACTTGACAAATGTAAAATATATTTGATGTTTGCACTTTTGTTCTGTTCTATTCGAAAGTATACATACAGTTCGTTTCGCCCATGTTTTAATGCTTTATATCTTTTCATAGTTCTTGTCGTAATACGTCGAGTTAAGCTTCTCGAAATATGATAATAATATCAAATAATAATGTAATAACTATGTATATGATATGGCTGAATTATGACGATGATTGTTGAACATTTCGAAAAGAATCGTGTCGACCGGGAGCTACATATATACTCTGGTGTTCGTGTGAAGTCGAAGAATAAAATTATTTACTTATTTATGCCTCAGATATGTTAATATAGCAGCTACCTATAATCCAACCGTAAAATGTAGGTGATATTACCGATCAAAAATAACCTAAAATGAAGAACTTCATTATCGTTTTTCCTGTAAATTGAAGCTATTTCTAAGCAATGTTACTTTTATTCGAATAGATAGTTGAAGCTCTACAGATTACAGCAGGTTTCATTTGTGCACAATAAAAATAATATTGACACCAAGCTCCATACAACTATGGCCATTCTCCTTTCCGGCAACTGTCACTGTCATTTGACACGCCGTCAGCCATATTGGATCTCTTTATCTAAGAGCACAAATATGATATTGAAGAGATCAATGAATTCGATGCGCGCGATAGGTATCGTTGTCTCAAGTTCCTCCGTGCTCGAAGTGCACGTTAAGCTGCCGGTCCCTGCTGTTTTTGATAAATAGCAGTTCTCTAGATAACTTAAGAAATGTAGGGCGCGTCAAAACAGCCACTGGAGCAAAATCAAGACTAGCGGAGTACCTCCACCCCCCATAGAAAACCGCAGCTAAATAACAACTTTCTGGAGGTTTACAGTGTTCCTGCGTGTGAGTGAGGTAAGCTTCTAAATAGTTGTTGTGCTAGCAGCAGAGGAGACATCGCGCGAGAGATACTCAATGTATTACAAGTGTTTATAGGCTATGGTAACCACTTTACATCTGGTGGGCCGTATGCTTGTATGCCTCCAGACGTTGTTTAAAAATATATAAATAAATAAATAAATAAATATTGTCGGACAAATTACACAGCGCCATCTAACCCCAAAGTAAGCGAAGCTTGTGTTATGGGTACTAGACAACTGATAAACATACGTAAATACATTTTTTTTTGTAAATACATACTTATACATAGAAAATACCCAGACCAAGACAAACAGACATGTTCATGCACACAAATGTTTGCCTTGTGCGGGAATCGAACCCACGAGCGTTGGTGTCAAAGTCGCGTCTTTCACGACTGAGCCACCGAGCTCGTCAATAATATATAACTATTACCTTCAAATTGTTCATCATCAGTTTTTTCAGAAACTTTAAACTTTGTGTCGTCTATATCCCCCACATATTCATCTACTTTCTGTTCTGTTTTCACTCCTGTCAATTTTTCGTTGTTAAGATCACATACGGTTTTCAGGCGGTGTGCTGTCTTGACATTGTATGAACCAAAATCCTCCAGAGAGTTAACATCAACACTTGTATGATGATCTGCTGTGTGTGGAAACTCCCGTTTTATCTGAAAATAATGGAATATAAGTAGTTCTTACAAGCTTGGTAGTGAAAATAGATTTGGCTCGATTCCCATACAGGCCAAACTTCATCGCCGGTATTTGTCGTCAAATCTATTGTAACAAAAAAAAGAAACTTCGTTCGTATTACGAAGTATGACATTCCGGTTTTCTAATGTCTCTCGTAATTTTCTTAGCTTAAAAAGAAAGGCTGAATATACATTTTATTTGTTTAATCGTACTTTTTCTTCCACAAAACAACTGGTTATGGGCCCAGAGGAGTTCTGTTTAAGCGAATAATAATGGAATTTACAAGTACTGTCATCGCCACAAATCTATTGCAAGTATCTGGTGAAAGGAAAGCTGGAAAAAGCTGGAAATTTCAGGTTTCAGTGTTGTTAAAAGGTAGAGATTTACTCGTATTTAATGTGGTGACAGGTTTTCAGCCGAAACCTGAAAAGGATGATATCCAATGGAATAAGGAGGACGCAAAAGTGCAAGAAATTATTGTCTCGCGTATGGAAAGTGCGTCTCTAACGCACATAATTGAAGTCAATTTATGATAAAGAATCACAGGTTAGTGTCCACTTATTATAACAAAAATTCTTTTCATCAGATATTAAAAATACAGATACCATATCTTCATATATCTCAAGGCTAGAAGAACTTCGTAATAAATTGAAAGTGGCTGGAGAATCTCTTAATTATTTATTTATTATTCAGATACTATAGTCATTACAGGTTACGTAGATACCCAATGCGACTTATAGCTAGATACATAGTCGTAATTATAATACTACTACAAATTGGGTTACTTATATACCTACTCAAAATTATACAATGGCAAATATATATATATATATATATAAATTACATATAATACAATGTCCTTGTTTAATAATATATATCAAATAAAAATAAAATCGAGATCAATAGTAGTCAATGAATATTTACATATCAAAGTCAATCTACTTTCGCTCCATCTAGGAATCTATAAGCTCCGTCAAGTAAACATAATTCACTGTCTGGAAAGAGATCCAAATCATCGAATTGAGCGAGCATGTCCCCGATCAGCTGAAATGCACGGGCGGTGGGTGCCTGGGAAGCGTGTTTAGTACGGGTGTGAGACCGCTGCAGCAAGCATGGCGTCTACGCGGCGCTACTGCTCCCGAAACATCTTGAGGAATACGAGTGGTCACTAAAAGACATAGTTTTTCAAGTACTTGAGGGCTATCAACCCTGTAATGCAGCACAGATAGATAATGCTTGATGAGAAGCATTTATCTCCTAAACGCTAGCGTTTCTATCTCAACCATGCCAGAAACTAAAAGCGAGGGATACAAATAAGGGTAACATCCGTAACTCTTTTTGTAAAGCCAGCGAGCATATTTACGCTGCACTTTCTCCAACATAATACTATACTTAGCCTCATACGGAGACCAGACTATGGCTCCATATTCCAGTTTACTACGAACATAAGCATTGTATAGTACCTTTGGTACGGTCGTATTATCAAATTCGGAAGCTGTTCTTATAATGAATCCTAAAGTTCTGCTGGCTTTTTTACATGTGTCTGTTACTTGTTTATGGAAGTCAAGTTTATTATCTAACATTACTCCGTGGTCAAGAATATTATTAACTTAATTTTTTGAGGCGCCAAATAAACTATAGGTTGTCAGTTTTGGACAACGTTTACGTGAGAACGTGATGCATTTGCACTTGTCAATATTAAAAGGAAGACGGTTGGTTCGCTCCAGTCAGACACGGAATCGATATCCGCTTGCAGAGCTTCAGCATCGCTATCATTACCAACTCCAAGGAATAACTTGAGATCGTCAGCAAATAAGAGGCACTCAGCAGCTCGTACAGTTACTGGTAGGTCATTAAGCATAACCAGGAAAAGTGTAGGACCCAAGGTACTTCCCTGACCTACACCGGACCTTGTGTAATAGTTCTGGGAGGCATACCTGTCTACACGCACAAACTGACGACGATTGTCAAGATAGCTTGCGAAAAATTTAAGTAGATTAGGCATGAATCCCATTATAGCCATTTTATCCAGCAAGATGTCACTATCAACAAGGTCAAATGCCTTCCTAAAATCAGTACGCTGCGTCAACTTGCCGTCCAGCATCCATTTCAGCTGACACATAGTTTACTAAAGTAGCTAGATTAGTAGAGGTAAAGCGAGCCCTACGAAAACCATGTTGACTGTTATGGAGGGAACTATCAATTTGCCGGCTAATATGAAGGTTGAGAATTGCCTCGAAGATCTTAGCAAATACAGAGAGGACGGCTATTGGTCTGTAGGACGATCACCAGGTTCACCCTTAGGAACTGGTGTCACTCTAGACAGTTTCCAGCAGTCAGGATATTTCGATTGGGCCAGACAGAGATTGAAAAGGTACAATAGGCGACCACTGAGAACGGGTAAAGAGTCCTTGACCAGAAATATTGGTATGCCACCTGGACCAACCGACGAGCGTGACTTAAGACGCCGCACTGCCACTTTCTGATTGGCTTCATCTATATAGGTGACAGTGATTGAATGTGTGTCAGGATGGGAGTAGGCAGCTCGCGCGGCCTTCGCTGCATCTAAACGCGGTTCTTCATTATGGAACATGGAACTGAAATATTGCGCAAAAACGTCAGCTGCAGCTTGGCCTGAGACTTCTACCTCACCATATTTAAATGCCTCTATACGCCTCCGATTTTTTTTCTTGTCCTTCACATAGTTCCAAAAGTTTGCTGGATCGTCAATTATATTTCCTTGAATATTTCTAATATGCTGCTGATATGCATTGTCAATCAATATTTTGGTACGCCATCTGTAGTACCTAAATAATTCTTTGTCATATTCTTTACCGTCCGATTTATATTTTTTTAGATGAAAATGCTTACGTTTTAGGTTGTGTATTATCTCACCCGTATACCATTTTGGGTATATATATTTGGTATTATGTGGAGAGCAGTTTTTGGGTGGTACACATAGGTTAAACTTTTCATACAGTTTTGAGTATAAGATATCCACAGCTGAATACACATTAACTGTTTTGTACAAGTCAGACTAATCGATTTCGGCTAAGGCCGCATACAGTGCAACAAAGTCGGCCTTACGCCAGTTCCAGTCTATATTATCTACAGGTTGCGGCGCATGTGAAGACGAAGGCAATGGTATAATATTGTAAGATAGCGTTACAGTTAACTCAAGCGGAGGATGGTATTTATCAATAGGAACTAATGGATCACCTAAGGAAACTGTGATTTGATCGGAAGCAAGATCAGATCACTCAGCACGAGATCCAACATGCCACCTCTACTATTCAATACATTATTATATTGACGTAGCCTACAAAATTCCTGAAAGTGGTCAAATTGCGTCATAACATTAGCACTAAAATAATTCAAATTAAAATCTCCTAGTATTATAAAATTTAAGTCAGGATACAACATATAGCATTTTCAATACATGTCAATACATTTAAAAATTGATCGTCTCTATAGTTAGGAGGTAAATACGCTACACAACATAAAAAACTTACATTATTTTTATTTATGATCGCAAATAACAATTCCATGTCCGATGTGTAGCCGACGATATCTGTAATCGCACATATAGTATAACAGTTACGTACTGCTAGCAGAACACCACCCCAGCCAGTATCTCCCACGCGATCCCTACGGAGTACAGTGTACTGGCCCGGAAACAGTTCACCATCGGATACAGAACTAGTCAAAAACCTCTCAGTCAAAGCAATTATGTCATGGGTGCACTCTATCACATTCTTATAAATATTGCAGTTTTAGAACGTAAACCACGGACATTCTGATATAAACACTGAATTTATCTGTGTCGATAACGACTTTTACTTATCCGTTTGTTTGTTCTGCCGCTAGGGCTTAATACATATGTCTATAGCCCAGTTGGTAGGAAACAGAATAAGTTCAGCCATCATACTGGGCACTCCAAGTTTGAACGAAGCGTAATAAACTTCCACGGGACTTCAGCGCCTCAACCGTACAGAGATCTCCGCTACAGATGGCATTAAGATGAGCACGCACCTGATCTACCGTAGTACCTTCCCGAACATAAAACAAATGGAAGTACCTTCTTCTTTCGGCGGCACATAGCGGTGTAACACCCGGGTCTGCAGTGCCCCTAAGTACGCCAGACCGTGACGAGCGAGTTTTTTTACGTCTTACTTCAGTCCACTCCATACTACCATCTTTATTGTCCGATGCGGAAACTGGAGAGGGTCCCCACGAAATGCTGTCCACATAGGCAGTTTGCTGGTTTCCCGACGGAATATTGCTATTCTGTGGGAGATAATTCTTCTTCGCATTGTCACTCCTTTTCATTTTTTGTTGTGGCTTTTGTTGCGTACACTGAGCATACGTAGTCTTTGGAGACTCTTGAGCAGCAGGCGCTAATACGTGCGTTGCGCGTGCGTTAATCAATTTCTTTGGATTTGAATTGTCACCCATGCTTACTTTTGGAGCTGTCTCAGGTTTATTTATCTTCGTCAGTACAGTAGACAGGATATTTTCCATATTACGCATCGTAGTCCCCTGGTTTTGTACATCCTTGTGAAGTTGAGGAAGTAAAGACAAAGGCCCCAATAGTACGGCATGTAATTCTTCCCTTATGATTTTACTAAGTACTTCGGAATCTCCACAAACACACACTTTGCCCGTGATTTGTCCCCGGCGCAAATTAACATTGTCGAATTCCATCATAGTATTATCGATAGAAGTGTCGTTGCATATACTTGTACTCATCAGTTGACGAACAGGAGGTACACAAGTCACTAGTTTTAGGTACTTTACAAAGGCACGACATGCATATCCAGGTGCGTTGAACATTTTTAGTAAGTAAAGCAAATTTTTCAACTGTTATACCGGCGCATAATAAATCGTAAATATTGTCACATCGAGAACATTTCATAAAATCATTACTATCGATGTTATGGTTGAATCCGCCACAAACAGCCATTATAGATTATGTATTTCTTCGTCTTCAATAAGTATTAAATGTTACAACTTAAAAAGTATGAGTTTATGTAAAATGGTAAATATGTCTATTTACTTCCGGCGAGGATTGAAATCGGGCCTTTGCACACGGACGCTTCAACTTCACCAACTCTCCAGAGTGTTACTTAATTGAATGATGAAAATATCTGTCTTATATGCATATATTGACAGGTCAGGTGCTTATTACTTTCTTCCGTCTACACCAGATGCCGTTGTGTATAACTGTAATGCTTTGAAATCTGCTGTACTTGCTTGTTTGTTTAAGTTGTCCTTGGTATGCTGTGTATAAGCGTATTGCTTTTGTAGTCCGTATTAAATCTTGCTGTGTGCTTATTAGTCTGCTATTTATTGCTTTTCTATGATAGATTGGTATGTTTTAAATGTAACGATATTAAGATTCGTGCAAATTCATTACATTAGAAATAAAGTCCATATAGTATATGTTTTTAGATAGAATTACTCACATGTATGAGAGTTTGAAAATCCATGACACTATTTTAGTTCACAATTTGAAAGACTCAGAATTTTGCACTTTTTAGATAGATGTATTGAACACACATTACTTTCTATTTTACTTGTTTATTGTTCAACAGATTTCTTGGATAACATTCACTGGTGTTAATTAGTTTCCACACTTTTAGATTTTACATATTATATTAACCAATATGTGTACATTTATTTTATTTCCACTTTAAAATATAGATCGACTGTTATGGGTATGTTTACTTTAGAGCGCCCTCTAGCGAAATCTTTCCGATCAGATGATTATGACAAAGATTTTAGTGTCTCTCCCGCCTCAATATAAATACTTTCAATCTGCCTAGGAGTCTGTTTCTAAAGAAAATCAAAAACTTCAAGATTTAATTACTAGATTATTGATTGAAGATGAAAGGTACAATAATCAACAAGTGTGTGAGTCTTCAACTGCACTAATGGCCAGTGGCGGCTGGTGGGTTATCGAACTGGTGGTGCACTACTACTTGCTCACTAAGTATTAAGATTAGAAATTGCAACAAAACAACAATTTACATAAAATATGTAAATAAAACAAAAACGAATTACTTAATATAAAAAAACAATAATTAACGCGTCACAGATACAGCGAAATAAGGAGAGGTCATCCATCATGGCCGCCGTCGAACTCTTATTTCAAATTTCGTCAAACATCGGGTGCTCTCGGTAATCTTCGATTCGCGCGTACGGCGCACGAGAACAGACTCATTACTCGGTACATTTCTATGAACTATCTTTTGTTTCACGCATCAGGCATATTAGCTCGTAACTCATATAAGTTATATTATAAAGTCCTCGTGCACTCGCCGAAGCACACGAGATTTTTTCTTTACAGGGAAAATAAGTCTTAATAGTTTAGCAAAGCGCTTAAATTGTTTCGTTATAATTGGAAATTTTATTTGTTATTAGGTTTTTGTATTTTTTAAAAATAAATATTAATATGGTAATTTAAAAATAAAGATGTAATATCTTGTAATTTTTAAATTGGTGGTTCAGCGCACGAGCGCACTTAAGGTACAGCCGCCACTGCTAGTGGCTCAAAAGTTGGGTAGCGTTTGTAAGAAGCCTGGTCACAGTCAAAAAGAGTGTTATAAAAATAAACAGTGTGCCTACTGTAAGAAATATGGTCACACTATCAAAGTCTGCTTCTTTAAGAAAAAGCAGGATCAAAAAAAAAAAAATAACGACTGCTTTAGTAGCTGGGAAAATTATATATAAATCGTTGTTCTACATGGACAGTGGTTATACACATCATATGTGCAAAGATTAGGAATTATTTTCTGAGTATAAAGAAAACATAACTAATCATTACAGTAGGAAATGGAGATTCAATTAAGGCTTGGCATGGGCAAAATACAAGTGATGTCCTGGACTAGTTCAAGCTGGGAATTGGTTGAGCTGCATAATGTCTTATATGTACCGGATTTGAAAGTAAATCTATTTTCTGTCTCAAGTACAGTCGACAAAGGGCTGGTCATGAAATGTAACACTAATGAATGTAAGTTTTTACTCGGAAATTCAATTAAAGCTGTAGCAACGTGAAGGCAATCTGTATAAAATGATGTTCAAATGCATACAAACACAACAAGCTCTTGCGGGCATCTTAGATGGTGATGATAAATGTCAAACATCTAAAAATAACTTATCAGCATGTCAAAATGGAATATGCAAGCTATATAAGTTTCATAAAATCAAATTTTGTTGATGTGAAAAAATATCGATGCGAAATGATATCCTGTTTTTTGTGGGACTTGTATGCAAGGAAAACATTGCAAAACACCTCATTACCCTAGTGAGTCAAAAACTACTTTTCTTTGGTGAATTAGTTCATGGCGATGTGTGTGGTCCAATCGAAGTCAGTTCGTTGGGAGGTAGCAAATATTTTCTGCAAAAATATATGTTGATCCCTAGACACTTTTGATGTGTGTATTTTAATATAGTGCATACAAAAATATCTGTTGTATAAGATGACAGGGTATTTAAGGATATACGGGTGTGTCTGTATGTGTGTGGAATGCATGTTTGAATGAAAGGATATGTGATTTAGGGCAACTAAAAATAATCAAAATATTACATTTGAATTTGGAATCTGTCATTTTTATATGATTGTTCATTGTGTTTTCTCATTTTGGCGCCAATACATTGTACAATATTTTGCGATATTAAAATGGAATGGGATGATAAAGAGAACCGAATCGCTGTGCATTGCATTACACAAAGTAGGTATGGAGCCAAATGCAATTTTTAAAACTCTCCATATGCTTGGTATTAGTAAAATGTTTGTGTACCGGGCTAATAATAGGTACAATGAGACCTCCTCTGTATGTGACAGAAACAGATCTGGCCGTCCACGTAGTGTTCGTACGAAAAAGGTAGTCAAAGCAGTAAGAGAAAGAATTCGAAGAAATCCTGTCTGAAAGAAAAAGATTTTATCTCTGGAGATGAAGATAGCACCTAGAACCATGTCGCGTATTTTAAAAGATGACTTAGGACTTGCAGCCTATAAGAGACGTACTGGTCATTTCTTAACTGATAATTTAAAAAAGAATAGGGTGGTAAAATCGAAACAACTACTGAAGCGGTACGCAAAGGGTGGTCACAGATTTTTTTTTATTTATGGATGAGGAAATTTTTACAATTGAGCAACATTTTAACAAACAAAATGACCGTATTTATGCTCAAAGCTCTAATGAAGCTTCCCAATTAGTCGACAGAGTGCAACGTGGGCACTATCCAACTTCAGTGATGGTTTGGTGGGGTATTAGCTATGAAGGAGTGACTGAGCCATACTTTTGTGAAAAAGGTATCAAAACATTGGCACAAGTGTATCAAGATACCATTCTTGAGAAGGTAGTGAAGCCCCTTAACAACACCATGTTCAATAACCAAGAATGGTCCTTCCAGCAAGACTCGGCGCCGGGTCGTAAAGCTCGGTCTACGCAGTCTTGGTTGGATACGAACGTTTCGGACTTCATCAGAGCTGAAGACTGGCCGTCGTCAATCCTGATCTTAATCCGCTGGATTATGATTTATGGTCAGTTTTAGAGAGTACGGCTTGCTCTAAACGCCATGATAATTTGGAGTCCCTAAAGCAATCCGTACGATTGGCAGTGAAGATTTTTTCCATGGAAAGAGTGCGTGCTTCTATTGATAACTGGCCTCAACGTTTAAAGGACTGTATGGCAGCCAATGGAGACCACTTCGAATAAGCTTTTTATATTTTAAATTGTTTTATATTTATGTATTAAACTAAGACACTGTAAAAGTAATAAATATTATTTGCAATAGATTTTTTTTTCTATGTTTCAGTATTTATGGCAAGACTAGGTATATGCAAGTGAGAGATATTTATATGCCGATTTTTAAATAATTTTTAAATCATTAATCAATCAACATTTATGTTTGTAATAATTTATTTATTTATAAATTTATAAAATAAATTTATAAAAATCATATATAAGAATGGAAATATAAACACACCACAGTACTAGTGATTTCTTGCAGTTACAGAGTGACATATGTATCATATATATAATTATATGATTATTAACCATATTGTACATATCAAATAATAATAATAATAAATTTATTTCAAAATTTGTGTACATCTGTTTACCCGTTTTACATAAACTCCCACACTATATGTGCTGATTGGTAACATAATTGCTCTCTTGCAAAGGTCGATTTCATTTGTGCTACTGGTGAAACACTGTCTTTCGTCCAGAATACCGGGAGTCGGGGGTCATATGGTAACTTTTTATGTAGGTTTAGTGTATCCTGCAGGATATACAATTTATGAACAGGTTACAAAGGTTATCGAGCAGTTCAGTAGAATAATGACAAGTCTTAAAGTATGTGACCTTTAGCAAGGATCTTTGTGCTGTGCTTTGTGATCCTGCCCCAAACTGTAATACAGTATATTTGGACAGATTGAGCAAGGGAGACATATACCTGATTCAATATCATAGCTGTCAGATACCTCCCGTTGCTTACTCTATTAATGATGCCACAAGAACAATTACTATATGTAGTTATTCAAAAAGTTACAAGTATGAATTTTGATATTGTAGTCTAACTTTGGTTGGGTCAGTTTGTACTTTGAGAAGCATATGTATTTCGTTATTATATGTATGTTCGCATACATGTGTAATTATAGCAATCTTCAGTCCATCTGGAAAAATACCTCAGAAACAGAGATTTTTTGCATGTATTAGAAATTTAGTTGGTATACCATCCCAACCACCTGCGCTGTCCGATTTAAGTCCCATTAGTATTAGATACACCTCATTGGTATCAGTTTCAGATAGAATCAAAGATGAGAGTTGCAAATTAGGAGGATTAGAAGAAGAAGAATATTCTTGTGAAGACCAATTAGAGATAAATAATCATTAACATAGTATCTTGAGGAGTGGGTTTGTTATTTAATAGATCTAATTAACTTCTATCTACGAATATTTATTAAAAATTAATAAATATTCGTAGATGGTAGAAAGATCATTTAAACTTTGTGTGAAAGTTATGAGAATGTATGGATGTTTGTTACACCTTGAGTTGTTACCGAGTCATAGAGCTTTGCAAATTGTTAGCATTGTTTAATTTTAGGATTTAGTTTCTAAAACATTTGATACAATAGTTATTCACCTGTCGTAAATTTATAGGTACGAAGAACTCACTACGTGACGACAGACCCATACTTGGCAGCTTTCGAGATTGTTGTACTGGGGACGTTAGAGATTGTCTTCTGTAAAGTGACGTTAGATTCTCAAAGTGTGGTACTTCCGAAGGTGATGACATATCTGTAAATGAAATAGCTATTATCATAAAATATGTTAGGGTTTGATGTGACAAGATGTATACAAAATGTGACAAAAAATTATGACGCAAATTTTATTATTATTATCTATTCTATTATTCTCACGGGCATTATCCCGGTCATTTGATAGGCGTGCGCGGGGATAAGGATCTAACGCGTTGAGGCCCCTTTGAAAAGACTATGTAATGTTGTATTATTATTATTATTCTTTATGGCGATCCTGGTGTTCTCGCCAATGTCAGTGCTTTCATATTTCAGTTCATAATTTAACTGAGTATGTGACTACTCTTAGTATGTGACTCTGCTAAGAAGTGGCTTTGTGAGTGTACAGTATATATATATAAATAGTTTAGCAAGTGGTGTAGACACTGTGACGCTCCGTCTACATGCCTGAAACAATAGACATACACTGACATCACAAACAAGGATTAGTATGATTATAAGACATACACATTACAATTTAATGTTATTAGTGGTAATAAACGCATACAAAGTATATACAACGGAGGGGGAGTTAACAAATGTAAGGAGGGATTTAAAGTTGATAGGACGGGGAATAGAGGAAGGGAGTAAGTCATAGAGAGAGGAAGAATTTTATGGGCAGGAAAAAAAAAAATATGGTCTGGAGTACCCTCATCCAGACCACACTCACACAGAGAGCTATCCCTTACCCTGATTTTTGCCAGAAACGTGTTTGTGCAAACATGGCCTAATCGGAGACGACAAATCACTGATGTAGCTCGCTTGCTGGTATCAGGATACTTGAAAAACCAAGGTTTGGATGGTATATGGTCCTGGATGGAACTGCAAAAATTTCCGTTTAATTGTTCGGGTTTGTGACCATATTTTGTTCCAACCACCTGCCAACCTGACATGGGCAAGGGGTACCAAGTCGTGCGAGTAAGCTGTACACTGAGGGGTCGAACATCCGTTACTTATTGCATCCTTAGCACATTGGTCAGCCACTTCATTTCCTGGGATACCATTATGTCCAGGGATCCACGCAAGACAGATCAGTAAGCCCTTGATATGATACCTACATAGAACCTGTTTAATGTTCAAGATAACAGGGGATTTGACTTTGCTGCTGAACTGATGAGATGCTATTGCGGATAAACAGCTTTTAGAGTCTGTGAAGATAACCGTCTTAAGTATATTATGAGACTCTATATATAATAGAGCCTCCAGGATAGCAGTGGCTTCGCCGGTGAACACTGAGCACACACTAGGGCATTAAAATTTTAAGATAATTCTGAATTTCGGGATCCAAACGGCAGCTCCCACACAACTTTCCTCTGAGGATTTTGAGGCATCTGTGTACATAGCCACCCGGTCACTCCAGAATTTATCTATTTCAGCATTTATTCTTGCTGCAGCAAATGGGGAATCTTTCTCTATACCTAAATTGAAAACTATGTCAGTCTGATAGATAGATTGACATTGACAGATAGATTTCAATCAGTGCGAGACAGATTAAGTAAAGAGTGGTTAGAAGTCGATCATCTTGTTGCGCAATTTTTAACAGGGCATGGAAACTTTAGGGCAAAGCTCTTTTCATTTAGACTTGTGTCATCGCCTTTATGTGAGTGTTCTACGACAAATCATGAATTCGAGCAAACAGCACATCATGTTTTCTGGGAGTGCGATCTCTGGCAACGGGAGCGGGACGATATGTTAAATTCCTTGCGTGTCACATCCGGGGTAGTATACTATTCTGATTTGGTGGCAACAAGGGAGAACTACCAGGCGTTTAGGCGGTTCTGCAATCTATATTATTGGAATCGATGTGTTAGGTAACAACTCACTGTTTAGGTCCCAATAGTGTTAGATATTTGATTATCCGTGGTGCACGGCAGTTGAGCTTCACTTGACTAGCCATCTCTTTGAGGTTTTAAATGCCTTATTTATCATATTGCTGTCTCTCACTTTGCCAAGAGGGGAAGTCAATTCTAAAACTTCCTACTCCTACAAATTTCTTCTGATTAAATTCGTTTGTGAGTTCCAAGGCAGCTGTAGTTTAACCCCCGGGACGGCAATGGACTTCACTGTTCATTGCCTTTTTTGTGGTCGTCGCTGTTAATTCTGGCTACACAGGAGACACAGTGGTGGGTATGAGTGGTGGGCCTGTCCCGAAGGCTGATAGATGATTGCCTGATAGGGAATGTCAAATAAAGGGTTTACTCTGCATTGAAATATAGGGCATGGAAGTCGAAGAAACGAAACAAAACTGTTAAACAAACATGGAGGGTCTTTGTGTGTCCAGTATTCACAAGCGGGAATATGCTCTGACAGTTCATGCAGCTTAGTTAGGAGTGGGTGGTCAGATACTTGTAGGGCTTAACGCAAAAATCTATCTGATAGATGTTGCCTACATAAATGCAACAGAGGTTCCATACATTCAACTTGCAGGGCATTAATAGGAGAGGTTTTCATGGAACCAGTAATGATGCGGAGACATTTCGATTGTATTTTGTCCAAGGATTTTAAAGCATCTTTGTTACATGGTTCCAGAAGGAAAGAACCATAGTCCAGATGACTGCGGACCAGGGCATTATAAATTAATTTCTGCGTATAAGGGTGAGAACCCCACCATACTCCAGAAAGTGAATGAAGAACATTAATGTTCTTTTCGTCAGAAAAAAGTCATTTTTGACAATGTGATAAACATGGTGGGCGCCTGTTAATTTAGAGTATAGAATTACACCAAGAAACTTAACTTAGTCTTTTATAGGGAAAGTTTGCTCATCATAAGCAATTGAAATCTCCGGTATAATTCTTTGACATGCAAAAACAACAATACTGCTTTTAGGGATTGAAATGGATAACCCGTGGTTTGAGAGCCAATCCTGCAAATAGTGTATGGCTGAATTCATCCTTGAAGAGGCTTCTGCTACATTGTTAGATGAGGTATACAAGGCCAAATCATCAGCATATTGTAGTACACTAAAAGAGCTGTTGGCAGAAATTTCCAAGTCATATGTGTATATACTAAACAGGAGGGGACTGAGCACGGACCCCTGTGGGAGGCCTTTCCACACTTGTCTTGGAGCACTGGAATAATTTTGAAAGCTAATAAGAATAGATCTATCAGAAAGGCAATTAGATATGTAATTGACAATCCTCACTGGAATACTCAGCTTCAGCATTTTCTGCCTGAGTACCGGAAGAAGTACATTGTCATACGCAGACGACACATCTAAAAAAGCAGCCACCAAGTAACTGCGTTTGGAAAACGCCAATGTTATGTCCGTGACAAGTGTGCCAAGGCTGTCCATCGTACTAAAACCCTTCCTGAACCCAAATTGGCTTTTAGGTAAAATTTGCTTGTACTCTATTAACCATTCTAACCGATTCTTAATAAGGTGTTCAAGAATCTTAGCCATGGTACACGAAAGGGCAATAGGGCGATAGCCCAAGTGGTTAGTACTCAGATTACCCGGTTTTAGTATAGGGATGACAATTTGGGATTTCCATTCCTTATGTGGAGTGGCTGAGATGAAGAACTGGTTCAATATTTCCAGAAAATATTCTTTAGTAGCAGGACTACTGCGAATTATGAATGAGAAGGGTGCTAATGACAGCATCAAATTCCTCTCGGGAAAATGGTGCATCTAATGGGTCAGATGAATAAGTTGGGTTGGTATACGTCAAGGTTTCCTCAACAGACGGGACTGCAGGAGGGGCTGGCTAACTTCTGTGTAAATTCACCTATCCATACTGAGCAATCGTTTGAAGAGACATTTAGGTCATTATTTGTGCCACAGTGGATTTTTTTTACGGTTCTCCAGATCATAGAGGGGTGTGAGTTAGGAGACAAGTTTTCACAAAAGCTGTGCCACCCAGTTGTCTTCTTCTTTGCAAGTAATTTGGTTGCCTCAGCAGCCACCTTCTGGTAATTAAGATTACCCCTAGCAATCTTGATCACCAAGGGGGTGGAGAAGTATTTTTTTGGTGGTTTCTTTAATGGGATGCTTTTATTGGCAGCTGACAGGATAGCATCTTTAAAATCCAAATACAGGGACTGCACATTACTTTCGTGGATGGGTGGGAGCTGTGAAATGGTCTCATCAGTGGTATCAGTAAACCGGGGCCAGTCAGCCCTAGTCAAACTATAGTTAAGACGGGGCTTAAAAGGAGTGTTAGGTATACTATCAGCTGTTAGAATAGAAATAAGCAGCGGGTAGTGGTCGCTTCCATAGGTGCTACTAAGTACTTCCCACACAAGTAGGGATGCAAGCTCAGGGGAAGAGAGTGAAAAGTCCACGGCACTTTGTACATTTTGTGTGGGTAGGACATGGCGAGTAGGTGATCCATCATTGAGTATGGTGAGATTCAGATCATCAACCAAATTAAGGAAGGTGGCTGATAAAGAATCACTGAAATGGGAACCCCATGAGGTGTGGTGAATATTTAGGTCACCAAGGATCAGAACTGGTGGGGGAAGAGAGGAAATTATGGATACCAGTTCATTGAGGATAGCAAGAGTAGGGTTAGGAATGTAAACAGAAAGGAATGAAATGTTAAAGGAACAGATAGCCACAGCATTGATGCTATCAGAGTGTGGGGGAAGAGAGATTTGGTAGAATACGCAGGATTTGGAAATAAGGATGGAAGCACCAGCATGCCCATCATTTCTGTCATCCCAGAGACACGAATAGCCTGAAACCCTGAAGTGGGCACCAGGTCTAAGCCACATCTCCTGAACGGCAAAAACCATTGGTTCAAATTTGTTGATAAGATGAATTAAATCTGCTTTTTTATGTTTGATGCTCCAGCAATTCCACTGAAGAATTGCTTGGAATGTTAACAGACATAGAAATCAACTCAGTAAGTTTTTGGTGGATACTGGATGGTAATTCAGTATCACTAAAGCGTGTAAGTAGACTCATTAACGTAGACAGCAACAGTTCGAGCAGATTGTCATTGGGGGAAACATTTAATGCACTACCATTGGGCATCACAGAGACTGGAGTTTCTGTGATAGCACTATGAGCACACCTATCATAGCCAAGACTTGAGGCTAGAGATGGTGTACGGCGAGGAGTAACAACTGTTTTCCTATATGACATCTGGGGAGAGTACATATTTGACACGTTGTGGAGGTGATTCGATAGTATAGGTGTGGAATAAGGAATATGTGAGGTAAGTGGAGAGGGAGACAGTCCGATGATATCTGCAAAAGATCTCCTCGAATGAGGGAATCTCGCAGAAGCGTCCAAATAGGAATTTTTTTTTTTTTTTTTTGTGACGCGGGGAAAAATGCATTACGCACACCACCGGTGCCTGGGTGGCCTCCGGTGGTAGTGTGGGACTCCCCGTCGGCTGTCCGACGGTATACCCACTAAACGACCCCGCGAAATGCCATCGGCCGCGTTGGTGTGGTGCCCCGGATCTGTCAGCAACAGGACACCACTGCGACTGGCCAGCCCCTCAGAAGGGGCCGGACTTCTTCAATCTAGGGGCCGTCCCGGCAAATTGGGACAGCCCCTCCGGCGGCGGGACCATTATGGGGCCAGGTTCCCATCCTGACCCCTAGTCCCACAAGTTAGGGAGGCGGCAATAGGTGCGCGTAGCGCCTACGCCGCACTCCCGTCCGCCGTCTCCGGAGCGGGACAGCCTCGGGATCATCCTCCCTGTCCCGCTCCGAGGCCTCCTTCTGGGACATGACCGTCTCACAGAAGGAGGCCATCGCCTGCCAGGCAGTGTCACTCCCGAGCATGGAGCGGACCACGCTCGGGAGCGAGAGGTCCGCGCTTCCAAGCGCGGACACCAGATCATGGCGCTGCCGAGACCATCTGGGACACTGCTCCAGCGTGTGTTGGGCAGTGTCCTCGGCCGCGCCACAATCGTGGCAGACCGGCTGTTCCTCCCGCCTCGCGACCCGGTGCAGGTACTCACCGAAGCACCCATGCCCGGTGAGCACCTGCACCATACGGAAGGTGAGGGGTTTGCGCCTACGGCGCATCCACGCCTCCAGGACCGGGCGCAGCGCATCCGCAACGCGGACTCCATACTGCGGCTGCGCCAGGTCCTCCCCCCACCTCCGCATCATCTCTGAATGCCCTCGCTGGCGACACCGCCCCACTTCCTCCAACGTGGGGCGCTCGCCGAGTGCCCTCCTCCTAGCGACGAAGCTATGCACTTCGGCGAGCACCTCCGCCACCAACTCCCAGGGCGGGTCGCCAGCAAGGGCGGTCGCGGCCGTCCACGCTACCGTCCGGTACCCCCTTATCGCCCTCTGCGCTATGACCCGCTGCGCTCTGCGCAGCTGAGCCCTGTTCCGAGCGCAGAGAGCGTCCGCCCATATAGGGGCACCGTACGTGGCCATACTCCGGCAGATGCCGGAGTACAGCCGCCTGCACGTGGCGCTGGGTCCGCCCACATTGGGCAGGAGGCGACCCAGCGCCGCCGCAGCTCTGATGACCTTCGGTCCCAACCGCTCGAAGTGGGGACCGAAGGTCCATCTTCCGTCAAGGGTGAGGCCCAGGTACCTCATCTGGGCACTCACCCTTATACTCTCTCCTTCTATTTGGAGGTGCGCTCCCGAGGGGGGGCCCCGCCTACCGGTCCCGCGGAAGAGGAGGGCCTCGGTTTTCTCCAATCGGACCCGAAGCCCAAGTCTCTCTATGCGGCTGACCACCAGTCCTACTCCGACTTCGGCCAGCCGCGCCGCCTCCACAAAGGTCTTACCCCGGGACGTAACAAGGGTGTCATCTGCATAGCAGATGGCACGGCAGGACCGTCCGGACCTGTCCGGGTACCGGACGGCACCGCAGGACCCAGTCGTATGCGAGGTCCCACAGGATGGGGCCCAGAACGGACCCCTGTGGGACACCGCACACGACGCGTCTTCTGATCATCTGACCCCTCGCGTCCTCGTAGCGCACCTCCCTGTCCTCCAAGTATGCCTTCAACAGTCTCCCCAAGTACGGAGGCACCTCAAAGTATTTGAGGGCCTCCAGGATGGTACTGTGGGGGAGGCTGTTGAAGGCATTGGTGATGTCCAGCGACACCGCCACCACCACGTCTCCCTCGCGCTCCGCATCCTCCGTCACCGACCTTAGGCGCCTTATGGCGTCGACGGTCGACCGTCTGGCCCGGAACCCGAACTGGGCATCCGAGAGGCCCGGGCCCGGGCCATCCTCCAAATGCTGAGCGAGGCGGGAGGCGACAACCCTTTCCAGGGCTTTGCCCGCCTCGTTCAGCAGAATGACTGGTCGAACCGCCGACCCCGAGTCCGGGGGCCGGTCTCCCTTTAACAGAAGTACGAGCCGGCCCACCCTGAAGGGTCCCGGGCAGCACCCCGACCGCAAGCAGCAGTCAAGGAGCTCCCGGAACCCGTCTCCGAGGTGCACGAGGGCTAGGGCTAGCACCCTTCCGTGCACCCCGTCCGGACCCGGCGCCCTCTTCTTGCTTCGGAGGCGGTCAATGACCGCCTCCATCTCCTGGTCGGTGACGGTCGGCGGAGCGCCCTCCACCTCTCCTCTGGAGTCCAGCGATCGGGCCATCCTCGGGGGAGCGAAACCCCGCGGGGTGTCAGGGAAGAGTTCCCCGACAACCCTCTCCAGCAGGGCCGGCTGGAGGGTCTCCGTCAGCGGGGCCGACTGAGCGCGGAGCTTGTTCCGCGCTCCTCTGTACGGTCGGCCCCACGGGTCCCTGTCTAGGCCCTCCAGCAGCTCCTGCCACGCTCCCTCCTTGGCCCTACTTATAGCCATCTGCAGGGCTCTCCTGCTCTCCACGTAGACACCGTGCAGATGGCTATCCCTTCCTTCGTCCCGGGGGCGGCGACGCCTGCTCCGGGTATACGCTCTACGCGCCCCGTTGCAGTCGTCCCGGAGGTCGGCTATCTCCGCCGACCACCAGTAGACCGCCCGCCTTGGGGGCGGACGCCCAACGTTGGGCATGGCCGCCCTGCACACCGCCGTGAAGGCGTCGCAAAGACGACCAGCCCCCAGCTCCGCACCCAAATCCTCCAATGGCGGGAGGCCCCAGCGGCCGACAATGGCCGCCTCCTCTGCCAGTTCCCGGTCGAGCCTGGTGAGTGCCCAACGCGGGAACCGGCTCCGCCACCGGGACGAAATCGCCGGACTCCCGGGGGCTCGGGACACCTCAAACCTGATGTACCGATGGTCCGAGAGTGTCTCTACCCCCGTCTCCACCCTCCAATCCTCAATCCTGCGTGCGGTGGACGCGGTGGCGAAGGACAGATCCACCACCGACCCTTCATTCCACCGCACGCACGTATGGACCGTCCCCCTATTTAAGAGGGACAGTCCCGCGGCCAGCGCCCACTCCTCCACCTTCCGCCCTTTGGCTTGCGTGGCCGGGTTGCCCCATGCCGTGGACTTGGCGTTGAAGTCCCCGGCCACGATAACCTGGGCGGGCGCTAGCCGCCTCACTGCCGACCCAAGAGCGTCGAGCAGCCGCTCCAAGGCCGGCAGGTCGCGGTTCGGGGAGAAGTACACACCGATTATTGCGTATTCTCCCCGAACCGCCGCCACGTAGCCCGCCCCCCTCCCCCTCACCACGAGTGGGGGGCTGGCGCCAGGCCTCGCGACGATGGCCACGGATCCGTCCCGGTCCCCGGCCCAATTAGGCCGGGAGGGCACGTAGTATGGTTCCGCAACCACCGCCACGTCCACGTCCCACTGCGCCATGGACTGCAGGAAAAGGTCCTGAGCCCCAGCGCAGTGGTTGACGTTGGCCTGCAGGAAGCGAGGATGTCCGGCCATTACTCGGACATCCTGGCCTCAGGCGCCTGCTGCCGCCCACTCCCGCGAGAGGTGGGGGGCGTTCTCCCGCGGATGGATGGGGGGTTGCAGAGCCGGCTCCCCATCACGTGGCTCGCCTTTCGTCCGGCGTCGGTACACACGGCACAGCGGGCCTGTGCCGAGCAGCCCGAGGCGATGTGCCCCGGCTGCCCGCACCTGTAACACAGGCGGCTGCGGTCCGCCTTGGAGGGGCACAACTCCGCTGTGTGCCCCTTCCCCATACACTTAAAGCAGTGCATGGGGCGCGCCTTCAGCAGGTGGAGCTGCACCCGGCTCCAGCCCACCCCAATACTGCCCAGTTCGAGCAGCTTCTTCGCTGCCGTCACCGGGCAGCGCATCAGGGCGGAACTGGAGTTCCGCCAGTCCGGGCGGATTTCGCCCACCCGGACCTGCTCGGGGGCGCAGCCCCCCTCGCGAGCGACCGCAACCTGTACCCGCTGTACTGTGGCGGCGTCATCCAGCCCGGTGATCCGGAACTCCGCGCACTTCACCGGTCTGGATACCTCCACGACGCCGGACAAGGTAGCCGTCAACTTGGCTGCCAGGGCGTCTGCCTTCTCATGGCTGGAGGAGCCGGGGACCTCGATGAGCCTTGCTCCGGTCGCAGACTTGCGAATCCGGAGCGAGCTGATCCCCAGCTCCCCCAGATTGACCTCCTGCTCGGCCTTTAATAGGGCCGAGGCATACGTTGCTCCCCCAGTGGCTGCCTCCGGCCGTAACTTTAAAATTACGGCCGTGGAGCCGGGGAGCACCACTTTAGCCTTAAGGCCCTCCTCCCTGCCTGCGGGAGCAGGAGGTGCTGACGCCCTGGTAGGCGGCGCGGGTGCTGCGGGAGCAGCGGGTACCGTGGTTTTCCGCGGCCTGCGACGGACCACATCGGTCCACGACGGCTCCGCCGACGGGGCCGCCGCGGCCGGTTTACCCTTTGATGTGGACGGGCCGAAGCTCGTCCACGACTCCTCCCGGGCACCACTGCGGGCGGGACCCGTTTTGGCGGCCGACCTCGCCTGAGGGCGCACCTCGAGCTCGGCTGGCGCCTTCCGCGGCTTAGGTGCCGGTCGTCGCGCGCCCTCGATGGCCGCTCTCGCGGCTTTCGCCACCACGGAGCTGTCGCCCGCTAATGGCGGACGGCTGACAGTCGGAGGAGGCAGGCGCGACTCTAACTCGGCGAGCCGCCCATCCACCAAATTGCCGACGAGTTGGACGATGTTCCGCTCCAGAGACTAGACATCGCCCGAGCTCATCGGCCCCTGCGTCCTCCTTTCTTTGCGGAGCTCCTCGAACTCCCGGCGGTGCGCCTTGACCTCTTCCCTCAGGGAGGCCACCTCCCGTTGCAGCCGAGCGTTGTCGGCTCGGAGGCGGTGGGTCTCCTCCGCCTCCGTGCGCACCACCAGGGCCTTCAGGATCCCCCGGATCCCGCCCGCAGCCTTCGCGATCTTTGCGGCGTTCCCCCCCTTGAGGCTCGCCGAAGGAAATGTTTTCCTGAGACATTGTGAGCTTAATTGATTTTTGCCGGGAGAATTCAGGACAGGACGTATCTTTGGCTGTATGATTGCCAGAACAAAACAAACATGTGGGAGATGGCTTAGAGCATGAAATTCCCTCATGACTCTGGGCACAGATAAAGCAGCATGGACTTGATCTGCACTGTGAGGTCACATGAGCATACGGGCAACACTTGTAGCATTGTTTTACCGGCAGAACATATATCTCCACTGGCATAGAAGTGTAAAAACAGTAGATATTTGAAGGAAGCTTCTGACCGCAGAATGTTAATACTACAGTTTGGGGTAGGGACCCAGACTTTGTTACCATTATCATTAGTAGTTCTCCTATTCAACCTACGTGCCTTAACTCCTCCAAAGACCATTCCACAGGTACAGCTCTCACAATACCCATTCGAGTTACATTAAAGGATGGAATGGTTGCCTCAAATTTAGCTGTTAATAGTGCAGGGTTGGCCATAAACATATTTGCATCAGCTGCAGTTTTAAACTCGACTGAAATGCGGTTTCGCCCTACGCATTTGACACCATCCTTGGTAATGTTCTTTATATTCTGGCGGAATAAAAAGTGTCCAAATTGTATGTGGCGCAAAGAGGCGCCGGCAGATTCCTCAAGCCTACTAACGTGTACAACAAATGGAGCCACATCAGTACCTGTGTAGGTTGTTTTATTATCCTAGAAATCAGGGTGAGTGTACGTTACCTGCAAAGATGCAGAGGCTTGGGAAGGGTGCATTATTGTTTTCTTAACCGATTGCATTTCATCACTGTGTACTTGAGGGCGCTTACGGTTGACCTCAATCGCAAGAACCTCGGGTGTTTGTGGAACGAGCAGAGTAAATACTGGAGGCGATAGGGAACATTGGGCGACGGTGCCTCTGCCCGGATCGGGCGTCTCCTCGTCCATTCTAACCGCTAAATTACCTGTCAAACACTTAATAGATAGGCAATTGACCTCCACCAACACAAATCTACAGATACGGTACGTCAATAGGTGTTTTTAACTTAAAAAACCACAGAAATATATGATACCATGTGTATCACGCACTCGACCAAAAAGCAGAGTCCGCAAATTTTAAACTGGGGAAAATTTGAGTTATAATTTTTATGTTCCCAATTTTTCATATTTCCACGCATTTTCCGAACATTACAAAAGTTTTCTCGCCTTCGTTTTTTATGTACTTATCTAAAACTTTCCCATTGCATGTATTAAGCAAAATTCTAAAATAAAGCCGTGATCTTGGTAGAAAAATTTACATGTTAATAGCATAGCTATATATATCGCTGCAGCACCCTTAAATTCAGCGTTATAAAGAAAATGAGGTCGCCACTTAGCTTTATGCCCCAGCTCCTCAGCTCAACAGGTGGTGCTCGACTTAAGAATAACAGCAGTTGAACAACTATAGTAAAGCTATTGAGCTATAGAAATTCTATTATGTAGTTAAGAGAAAATGCCTCCGCCGCACAGTAGACAATCAAAATATTCACCTATGTAAAAGTTATTTTGACTTTACAACAAAATATTAAAGGCGAAGACGTATTCGTAGTTTCAACCATTCAAGCAAACACTCCCGTCAGGGAGTATTATATTCTTTGAAGCAAACACTTCCACTTCGCAACGAAGAAACGACCTTTATGAAATAATGCATGTTTTGCGATCGATAACGCAAAGTGTGCTAACGCAGCAGATCGTAAGATGTTTCTTGGTAACCTCTAACTTAAGGTCTTCCGAAAAAATAGATAACTATTGCACTATTTCTTTCTCTTTATTCATTTTTGTTTATAACGTAGGTATTGTTGATGTAGGTACCACTTAATACAATGACGAAAGCATAACAAGCAATTATGAAAATAATAACACTTATGTATACAATAACTTACTATTTCGGTTTGTTCCGGTTCTTACAAAACCGGCAATTTACAAACCGGTTTTCGAACAAAATTAAAACTTAGTTCAAGTGCAGGAAGCCGCCATTGCATTAAAAGTAATTTACAATAGGTATTTAGTGATCTCTGAATCAAACTTCTATCTATCTATAACTTCACGCCAAATCCCTTGCGGGGTAGGCAGAGAGAACCGAGCGCCACGTGACTCGATCCTTACATATCTCACTCGCTTCTTTAACATCACCTTCTGATAGAACACGACCAATTTGGTCATGGTAGGTAAGTCTTGGCCTTCCCCGGCTCCTACATCCTTCCACTTTTGCGTTGTATATCTGCTTCGTCATTCTTTCATCTTGCATTCTCGTCATTCTTTCATCTTGCATTCATTTCATTTTTCATGAATTCATTCATGAATCAAACTTGAAATTAATATAACAAAAACTTAGCAGGCAGGTAATTAAATGCAATAAGAATTTAAATTATATAAATACGTTGTTCAATATAAAGATTGTCGTCTTGAAAGAAACCTTTACTTTTGTTTATTAGTTATATTGTATTTGTTAGTAGACTTTTTACTGATATTTCATTATAGTCCAGGAACTTCGAGCGAGAGGTCCATATGTTGTTGTAGAAAACTTTATTGTACAATAAATAACATAACAATATATTACATGATTTGGTTAAAAATAGTACTGTACAATGGCGGACTTATCCCATTTAGGATCTCTTCCAGTCAACCATAGAGAACCTGAAAGGGGATATAAGCTTGGTGAGGGTTAAGGAACAATGTAAGTAGATACTAAGATCGACAAAATAGGTACATAGATAATAATAGTAGTATATACAAGAGTGGCATAGAATGTATAACACACACATATAAGAAATAGTAAACAATACACACAATAAATCAATAAATTACGAACATAATTAGGTCAATGTAATGGGAGTATTGACCACGTTCTTCATAACACTGTATTTGAACAAATTAATTGTTTGTGCCATTTTCACATGTATTGGAAGCGAGTTCCATAAACGTGCTGCAAACACACTAAAAGATTTGGTATAGTTGTAGGAGTTGGGAACGGGACATGTAGAGATGGATTGTTGCAAGACCGCATACGATCATCTAGAGTGCGAAACGTGAATCTTTCCCGTAGGTAATTTGAAGCCGTAGGATGAAAAAGGACATGATAAAGCAGACTAAGGATATGAAGAATTTTGCGAAGACGCACCGGTAGCAAATTAAGACGATTGCGATATTCTGTAACATGATTGAACTTCCGCAAGCCAAAAACATACCTTATACACAGATTGTGTATGCGCTCCAACTTATTGAGTAATTCCTCAGATGGGTCCAGGTAAGCTATGTCTTCGTAATCCAGGACAGGAAGCAGAAGAGTCTGCATCAGTAATGCTTTGGTATTGGCAGGAAGAAAATGTTGAAGTCTTTTCAAGGAGTGCACAGAAGCGAAGATCTTGCGGCTGACTTCGTCAATCTGAGATGCCCAGGACAAAGTTTGGTAAAAAATGATACCTAAATTTTTGTCTGTGGAGAAAGAAGTAAGGGATAATGTTTCCATCAAATACAACATCTGGACAATCTTGTAGATTCTGAAGACGTGATATAAAGTAAGGATTGCCAATGATAATTGATTGTGATTTGGCTGGATTAACTCTTAAACAAAAGTCATTGGACCATTTCGCAATAAAAGATAGATCTTGATTGATTATGTCGATGGCATCATTCAAATTATCGAGCGAAGCAGTCGCATATATCTGAAGATCGTCAGCATATAGATGGTGAGAGGAGAGCTTGGAAGTTATACTGTTGATAAAAATAGAGAAGAGAATAGGAGAAAGTACTCCCCCTTGAGGAACACCTGAGTGAAGCTGATTCCAGTCAGATCTAGTTTAATCAATCTTTACCAATTGGCGACGATCACGTAAATAAGATCTAAACCACCATAAGGCCAAAGGAGATGGATTTACTGCACACAGCATGCCAAGCAAAATATCAAAATCGACCGTGTTAAATGCGCTTGTAAAATCAAGTAATACTAATAGAGTTAATTTTTTATCATCAATGTTTTTTCTAATGTCATCGGTGACTTTGACAAGTGCAGAAACAGGGCTGTGCCCAGCGCGAAATCCGGATTGGTATTTACTCAAGAGGTTATGCTGACGTAAATGATTAGATAAGCATTGGTGCACAAAGTGTTTCAACACCTTGGAATGAACAGGCAACAGGCAAAATGGAAGAGGGGTTAGGTTTTTTCGGCAGAGGAATTACAGGGGCATCTATCCATAATGAAGGAAAGACCCCAGAAGTAAGAGAACAGTTGAGAATATTGGCAAGAATAGGAGCAATTTCTTCCTTTATAGGATTCAACATACTAATGCCAATCTCATCATTCCCAGCAGCCTTAGACTTAATAGTACTTATCAGTTAGATCACCCCTTCTGATGTAATCTGACCAAGTTCAAGCGGAGCTATGTTCGGGGTAAGTGAACTTAATTGGGCTAATGTGGATTGTTTACATAGAGGTTCAATATTAAGGAGGCAAATGAGCAAAAATAATTATTTAACGCGTTAAGATCTAAATTGCAGGGAACATTGGAGTGATTCCTGCCAATACCATTTGATTTCAGATAATTCCATAGCTCGTTGGGTGGACAGCTCTCAATAGAGGTATGCATATATGCGCGCTTGGCCTCTCTACAAACCTTGTTACATTTATTTCGGAGAGCTATGTATTTGTCACGTTTCTCAGGCGAGAAGTCATGACGTAATCTAATTTTGACTCTATCCCTACGTGACATAAGATTTTTTATTTCATTTGATAACCATGGCGCAGGGAGTTGTTTAACACGCACGGAACGAAACGGGGCATATTTATTATAAAGATCTAATATTATAGTATTGAAAGTTATCAACTTGGAGTCGACATCTGAAACCGAGAGCACAGAATCCCAGGTCTCATCACGTATTTCACTCAATAGTTCATCCCAGTTAATGGCGGAAAAATTGTGAAGGAGTATGGCTTTGTGGCTGCGTTTCGGTGGACGAACTCTGAAAGAAGCGTATATCAAGTCATGAGCTGAAAACGCTGGAGCATTGAACTGACCGTGCGTCGACACTAGCTCAGGAGATGAGGTGATTATCAAGGAGAGAGGAGGACCATTATGCGGAAAATGAGTGGGATTAAGAGAAAGGTGACAAAGAGTTGTAGAATGTAAAAGGGACAGCAGTTTTTTACTACGAGAATCATCTTTAATGAGGCAAGTGTTGAAATCACCCATAATAATAGTGTGATCACATTGTGTGCTCAAATCTGTTAGAAGAGTTTCTAATGATTCGAAATAGTCAATTTGAAGTCCCGGACTATAATACACGCCCAGCAAGATTTTACAGTGATGAAGCGTTACTTGTAGGAATAAATATTCCGGAGATGGATATTGGGGAGAAGATTGTGATAGCACTTGATGACGGATGTCACTACGTAGATACATTGCAACACCGCCATAACCCACCATCCTGGTGGTGCCATCGTGTGTTTTAGTACACGTATAGTCATTCTTGATTAGTTTGAACCCTGGAAGAGGAAAAAGCAAAGAAGGTAGAGTGGGTTTAAGAAACGTCTCCGATATTAGAATTGCGTGTAAATTGTCGCTTGTAAAAGTGGCCAATAAGTCAGAGTAATGCGCCGCAACACTTTGTGCATTAATGTGTACGATATTGAATTTTTTTGGTAGCGACTATGAAGCAGCATTCAGGACAGTGTTCAGTGAAGAAGCATCGGAGCTATCACTAGGGCCGGAGCCACTTTCGAACGAGGAAGATAGCGAATAGTACTCTGAATCAGACATCTAACTCAGAGCGATACCGTTCGGACGCAATCACAGTGCTCGCACGCCACACGAAACTTGCTACCACCAACATATAAAAAAATAAAAATAAGTAAAATGGTGAAGTGTACGAAATGCTCAAAATTGATAAATAAAAAAACTCCAAATTGACAACGTAAGTATGTCCTGCATAGATCATGTATTATTACGCAACACAACAGATCGGGACGTATACACTGCAGTAGTAAGCTCGGCTCCGGCCGACCACTGCATAACCGGTTGTGCTATCGTTGACGCGCTATACAATAAAAATGACTCAATGCTACTATTGTCAACCGTCACAAAAATAAATAATAGTATGTTACGTAATGAATTATTACAACTAGACTGGGAAACTTGTCTTAATCTTACTAACCCGAATGACATAGTAAATCATATTTATAATCAATTTAATAGTGCCTATATGAAATGTAGTTATGAAACTCCAATTATAAAGAGCAAAAGAAAATCATGTGAATGGATTAACACGAGTTTTATAAATATGTGTCAAAAACGCGACGAACTTTATAACATATGGCAAGTAGACAAAACGAACGAACAAAAACGAACAAAAGATTACTATATAACAAATACAGAAACAGAACAAACAAATACGCGCTAAAATTAAAAAATACCTACACAATGCGAAATATTAGTTGCAACTTTAAAAACCCGCGAAAGATATGGCAACTTATTAATAACGGGAAACATTGTGAAACGATTAGATGATATTCTACTTAAAACCTTCAATTTAGACGCGCTATCCTTAGCTAATAATTTTGCAACTGAATTCAACAGTAATATCAAAAATGTAACTAAATTTAATTTCTGTAATAGACAACTCTTAAATCCAATTTCATATGAATTAATCCCTGATCGAACTATAAGGATACCCCAAGCACAAAAACATAAAATTGATAAAATAATTAAAAACATAAATCACAAATAAAGTCCTGGCTATGACGGTATTCGAGCCTGTGATGTAGCGTATATTGCTGATAAAATGGTAATCATATCAACACATTTATTAAATTGTTGCATAAAAACCTGCATTTACCCGGAATTACTAAAAGTAGGTGTAATTAGACCATTACACAAAAAAGGTGATCAACGAGACTATAACAACTATCGCCCAATAACGATTTTGTCGTGCTTAGATAAAATAATGGAGAGATATTTAGGTGATCACATAAACGAATTTTTGGCAAAAAATAACATAATAAACACTAAACAATACGGGTTTCAAAAAAAAACGAAGTGCGACAGAACTCCTACGGAACTTCACGAATGAAGTCAATAGTAAACTCAACGATAAATTACATGTTCTAGTCGTATTTATAGACTTCAGTAAAGCATTCGATGTTTTGCGGTATGACATGCTATACAATAAACTTGCTAGATGTGGTATACAGGGACCGACATTGGAGCTCTTAAAAAGTTACCATAATAACCGCTCCACCACTGTTAAAATAAAAAATCAACATAGTTCTCTCATCCCCACAGAAACTGGTACAGCCCAAGGCTCGATTATTGGTCCTACTGAATACTTGGTCTATGTTAATGACATGTGTAATGTCATAAATAAAGCATCAGTATATCAGTTTGCAGATGACACTTGTCTACTGGTTGCTCATAAAAATATAAATGAAGCACAACATATTATGCAAACTAACTTTGATTTATTGTGTAAATGGGCGCACGATGTCGGGCTAGTGATCAACAGCAATAAAACAAAACTTCTTCACATTCATTCATCTCACAATGAAACTGACATCATCCCCCATATCGTGTCTCATACCCACCTATGTCTACATACATCCAATAATAATTGTACTTGTCAGCCAATTGAAAATGTAAAAACTCACATGTATGTTGGACTTGTGATTGACGACAGACTCAACTGGAGACCCCACGTACAACATATCTGTGCTAAATTGAGATCTATATTAAACAGATTTGCAATATTAAAATATAAACTTCCATATAGAGCAATTAGACTGTTGTACCTGTCACTTGCTGACTCTGTCGTCAACTACGGCCTGTGTAGTTATGGATTGACATACAAAACATACATAGACGATATTTACAGGTTGCAGCGTAGAATTCTAAAAACAATAATTCCGAAACACGTTATAAAACAATGTAAAGATGACCAGGCTATATTCCAGTACTGTAAAGTAATCAATATATTTGATAAAATTAAATTTAATATACTTACTCAAGTAAATGATCATATCGGCATATTTAGATGAAATAAGAAGGACAACCAACTTGAGACAACTAAGGCATACCCCTAAATATCGTCTACCCAAAACTAAAAATGCATATGGCACTAGAATATTAAAATATGTCATACCAAACTTAATCAATGAACTGCCAGCGGAACTTCAAAAATTATACATCGAGAAACACAAATATAAAGGTCGATACAAACATTATTATTTACAAAATGTACACCTGCGAAATGTGTGAGTGTTGTGGAACTGCACGCGAACATTATATTGTAGTCACTGCATGTTTATGTAGCACTTGAACGACGCACCTACACAGATAAACTTTTATAGGTTTTCGTGTAAGTAATTATAAATTATGAGATGTAATATTTAAGGATATTGATCAATAAATATATAAAAAAAAAATAAAAAAATATAGTATTGTATTGATAATATATAAAAAATAAAGAAACTAAATGGAAACAATAAATAATAATAAAATTACGCTATCATATGAATATGAACTTCCTTATATCACCTTCAGATTTTCGCCGGCTGTTACAGAAATAAAAGATAAATAAAACACGAATATCATAAAAAATAATAAAAACACACACAATCAACGTTAATACACACGGTAGTAAAAAGTACGGTATCATTTTTAAATAACGCTATATAAAAATTCAACAACGTTTACAACAGTTGTAGTTTCTACATAACATAGATAGATTTCCAACAATAAAAAAAAGAAAAGTAATGTTCTATCGCAAAGGCATAAATCTCAGAGAAAGTATATACCTAGAGGTGACAAGCAAATAATAATACCAAGATAGAACGTGATAGATGTATACAGTTCCTCATAAGAAGGAAAGAGACAGATAAAATATTTTTGTCCCTGTCATAGTTTCACTATTTTGTGTTTGCCACAAAAACAAATTCGTGGCAAACAATCATTTCGTTCCTTGTAGTACAACAAATTGTTTGCATAAATTACTAAATATAAGCGAAATATTAGTGCATATTTGTGTTCTTTTGCTTGTTTGGGATTGTCTTTTTACTTTAACAATGGTACGTTGCTGTATAAAAGGCTGCAAACGCCTCAGATAGCAAAAATACGAAAACATAACCTTTCATACGTAAGTATAAAGTTTTAATAGTTGTTATCAAATATTTTGCGAAAATTAGATACACATGTAGTTTTTAAATAAATTGTTTGTATAATAACGTAAAAACAATGAAAATATCCGTTTAATTTACAAAAAGTATTTCTAGTAAAACCGCCTAATTCTTGAAGGTTGTCTGTGGGTAATGCGTCTGCCATTTTCTGTTGTATTTTCAATTTATCGGTATAATGAGCGTTTTAGGGTTACCAGTATGTAGTATGGGAAAACACCCCGAAATTATGGATAAATTATATGGGTACAGACACCTTTTTTTTAACTTCTTACTTTTCGTATACTTCTTTGTTTATAATTTTTCGTCAAAATGTATTTATTTATTTTTAAATAAAAAATGTTAACATGTTTAATGTTAGATATATGTTTATTTTTTAGATTTCCTAAAGTCGTCAGTGTGCGTAATGCATGGATTTTTGTTACTGGACGACAGAATTGGGAGCCGAGTACAGTCGCATATGTTCCAAACATTTTAAAGATCACTGCTTTCGGAAGAAGTTTATTTGGATAAGTCGTCAGTTTCAACATCCACCATACACATAAGTTAACATTTTGTTGACCTGGTTCGTCAACATTTGATTTGTTGACGAACCAGGTGTTCCTCTGGCAATGCAAGCTTGCGCATTCTCAACTGATTTATATTGTTTTTATTTATTTATTTACACGATACAGTTACATAGTACAAATTATTATGTTCGCCAAACTGTTATAACAGTTTGTTGGCGAGTATATATAATGATAGGTATTAAAAAAAATAAGGAACTAAATTAGATGATTTACATGCCTGCCTGTGCGTCTGCTAGTCTGTCTTAGAAAGTTTCACGTACAGACTTGAAATTTTACATAGTTACATTTTAGTCGTAGAAGCGTATAATTGAAGTACAAAAACATATGAAAATATTCCAACGACTCCGACAATCCGTAATTGAGTAGTTTCGGGACATATCTTCTAAGGTCTTTTGGTTAAAATAAGAACCCGTACTCCAGTAATGAAGTGAGTATGGGTTGATATGATGTTGATGGGTTGATTATATTTATACAGGTAATTGTGAAAGATACGGAGGGTAGTCGTGTAGATTATTCTATACCAATTATTTATACCACGTTAATCAAGTTAATCACGCACACACACATGCTTTTGTGTCAACACATAAATGTTAATCAAGCATTTTATATTGTCTGAATTTGTAAACTTTTAAATATGTAAAGCTCAATTAAATTATAGTATTGACAGTAGTTTTAATATAATGTTAGTACTAGGCTGTCGATATTACATGCTAATATTGCGTTACAAAATTAAAATTGTCCTATTTTCCAGACCGATTATCCAGGGCTTCCAATAGCGACGGACACTACATTAACACCATGAAAATTAAAGCTTACTTTTAAATTAAGACTGAAAACATTACTGGCTGAGTCACGCAAGAAGAAATTAGCTATATTAAGGCCAAAAACTAAACGACTTGAAATAAAAATGCTGTAAAACTATCTGTTATTATACAGAATTTTAATGTAATCGATGTATAGATGATAGATATCATTATACAACTTAGAGGAAAAGAGTGAACTAGGGAATTAAGGGACCGTAGCAGTTTACCACCTTTTGAGTACAATATGTGAAAGGATAATCCTTGATCAATTGTAGCTTTAGTTTAAGTCTAATGACAACCATGATGCGCAATACAAAATGTTTAAAAACAAAGATTGTTTACCTTTGTTTAATATTTACACTTAAATCATCCCTGGCACTAATTCTTTTTTACATGACAATTATTGAAATTTTTTATGCAATATGTTTAATTTTAAGAAGGAATAATCCGCATTTATTGTGTAAAGAAGATTTAACTAAAAACCGTGTGTGTAAATGTGACCATGAATATTCGACGGCTGTTTCATTCTCACGATATTTATATAAATACACGATGTAGAAAAATCGATCTAATGACATTGATTTCAAGAACAAAAATCTATGAAAAAATAAACATTAAAATATTTGTAAGGCACGAATGTTTTTATTTACAAATTGTCTATAAAGCGTTTTTTATCTTTTATCTCATATCTATGCCTATATTTAGTATCAAGTCATCGCTTGTATTTTAAAATATATGTCTAAAATAGAAAAATATATTGTTTAATTTATATAACTCTGCTAGGTTTGACCAATCTCCTATCATTATTCCAATGATTTCACAGATCTTACTGAAACTAACTCAGGCTTACTATTAATTAATAGATCTATACAGTAATTCGATTTGCGTAAAAAATACTATTCTAATAATATTAAAGTGCAAATATGTTTGTTGATCTATTCAGATACTGTAGTTTTCATACGTATGTAAATATTAACTTTTATTACTTTTGTGTGTAGAAATGCCTGTATCGACTTATTCAATTTTTTTACATTGCTAATATCATATTATGAGTATATTATTATAGCACGCAATACATATTCTATGCAAGTTTCTGGTAAACAGTTATCTGGGTACATTGTAAATTTCGAATTGCCGAAACGCATTATGTAGTGGGGTAAATTTTCCACAGTCTGGTAACCTTGTTATTGAATGTACTTTTGTTGCCGTCCCTTACGGGTGTACGCGTTTGTCAACTCTAGGTATATACTTTCTCTGAGGCATAAATAAACTTCCGATTAGATGGCAGCAATGTTTAGATAATGAAGGTAAATATATTGATTAAATAAATATTATATCTTAGAAAAAAACGCGTTTTTATTTTTCAGTACAAATCGGCAAATTCTTATATAAATATCGGTCGAGCCGTTTCGAAGGAGTGTGACCGTGACACGAGATATTTATAGATATACAGTAGAAACTCGATTAACCGGACTAATTGTTGTCGATAGGCATTCGGATAATCGAAAATCCGGATAATCGAATGTATGAAGAATTCCATGAGGTGATTTAAATCTGTACAACCATCCGTTACTTGCCACAAAGGATTCATCGCCACCTAATTTTTTATTTACTTTTTCACAGAACAAAGGACCAGATATCGGTTGCCCATTTGATGGTTTTTGTAAAAATCAACAATACAGAGCTTCCTCTAAAAGTTATTTTTTCGGTTTCTTCATCATTTTCCGATGTTTACTCCCGTCTTCACTATCTAATTTGCAGGTGTACAATAAAAATGAATCGGTATTCTTCTTAATATGATGTACCTACACCATACTTATCAGCTAACTTACGACCGGTTTCTCCTTTTTTTTAATGAATCAATAATATTTATTATGTCTTTAAGCGATAACACCACTCTCTTACGCTTTGACATTTTTAAATATGTAGACGTGACACGCACGTCAGAGCGGAGAGTCACAATTGCAAAACTAACTAAAACAATAACGACATATATAAATACATATATACATATAGGTACATATAAATTGGTCGCTGGTAGTCCGGATAATCACGAATCCGTATACCTGAGGGCCGGATAACGGAGTTTCTACTGTAATTAGTCTGGCCATAAATACTGTTACAATTAAAATAAACAAAATATTACATTTGAATTTGGAATCTGTCTTTTTTATATGATTGTTCATTGAGATTTCTCATTTTGGCGCCAATACATTGTACAATATTTTGCGATCATAGACGCAATAAAAAAAAGCAGACACCGTCTCCAGAACTAAACACTAAAGCACCATAGTAAGTCAGTCGCTATACAGGCCGTTCACAGTTATTTTACCTCTGGTTGTTATGTTGGCTAGAATGAGAGCTGTGTTACCATATTTAACTTCTAAGATTCCCACTTAAACATTAAAATTGTGGATTTTTTTTATATTCATCAAAATAATAAAATGTTAAGCCCTCTAAATCATTATTAAAAAAATATTTGTAACTGGCGGATTGTTACCTTTCACGACAAAATGGTTAAATCTATTTTAAAGAAATGTACATAGGCTTAGCTGATAATATAGTGCGTACAAAGATTTACTTTCATGATTTTATTAACATCGGCAGCACATCAATAATCACATCAATAAGCAATAGTGCAAATGTGAAACTGCAGGACGAATCTAATAAATTATAATATTCAACATAAATGTATTCTGATCATATTGTTGACTGTGCTAACGGCAAATCATTATAATGTATGTTATGGCATAGGTATGAAATACATACGGAGGTCATAACATATACATACAGCAATACTGGCGATTTATCTTAAATATTATTACATTGAAATGCCTAGTACATAGCCCGCTGCTAAAATAAGTCTTATCGCGCAGTCCGAAATTGACTTTTAACACCCCTATACTTCAACTGTCATACCAGTGCGCTGTAAGGAAGTACTTACTTGAAGTTATTAGTTTCTTAAATTATTTTAACAGAACCTGTGAGATAAAATAAAAAATCTAAAATGTACTGCTATTATTTATTTTGAATATGAATGTTCCAAGGAGATTGCCGACGACGCACTATCATCCGCTGAACTTAAGTCTTCGGAAACGCTGTCAGATTCTGTATCAGATTCATTTATTAATTCTACGAGTATTATAAACTTGTCTCTATTTCAGCATCCATACATCCATCTCTTTCAGACAGCTTGTCTTCAATGTGGCGCACATGTTCACATTGTTTTTCTCTTCAGTAGTGACTGACTGGAAAGCTTCTTGGGTCAATTTAACATGTTGGTTGCGTCTTGTCCCACATTCTGGCTCGCTACTCGCCTTTTCACACGGCTCCACATAAATTCAATGGCGTTTAAGTCACAGTGATATGGCGGCAGTCTAGCTACTTTGTGACCATGAGCTTCGAGGAGTTGGTCAGCTTCATATATTGGTACTTCTTTATGTTCTGTTATTATTTCATAAAGTTGGGCTTTAACCATGTTAGGTAGATAAGATAACCCCTTATTTATAATCCAGTTTTGCAAATCTGCTTTGGTGGAACTTTTGCAGTGTGATATAGGGCATTATCCATAACTATCAAACAATTGGGCGGTAAATTTGGTATAAGTTTATCCTGAAGCCACGTCATGAAATTTGTTTTGTTCATGTCATCGTGGTAATCACCTGATTTAGATTGGGACTTAAATATTAACAGCGCATCTGGTATAAAGCATATTTCACCACCCACATGAACAATTATCCATCGTGCGCCAACGGAATCGCAAGACATGACACCTTCTTCATTTTCAGCTTGCCAGCACTTCTTGACCCCGTATGAAGCGTGAATATAAGTTTCATCAAGAAAAACGACAGGTCTTCCTTCATTAGGACTTTGTCGTAAAATATTTAGATATCTATATCTCCAGGCTACAATGTCATATCTTTCCATTAACATTTCCTCTTAGACCCACATTTTTTAAATCTAAACCCGATTTTAGGTATAATTTTCCATAATGTGGTACGACCGCCCTGGAAACGAATGTCGACTTTGAGTTCTACTAATAGCTTACCCAAAATCGGCACCACCTTTCTGACAGTGTACATTTCATGTATTTTTTTTCTGATTGCACACAAATCAAAATCATCTAACATAATTTCTTCTTTTGTTCACGTTTTTTTCTGAGTGTAGTAACCTTTTAAGACGTGGAAGCAGCATCTTCGCCTTCTTTAGTAATAGTGCTGACAGTTTTTTCAGGTATGCCTGAAATAATAAAAACAAATGTTAAACTTAGGAATTTAAGTAGTTTAATAGACTATTAAACTGCGTATGCACTGCTTCGGAATCGGAGCGTACGGAACGGAAGGATTTGTTGCTTTGTATAGAATACTACTATGTATCTGCGTCCACTGGATCGGTAAATCCGAGTCGAATTTCATTATACATTTTGTAAAATGCCGACGCTCCGGTTCCGATGTTGTGTCCAGTGTACGAGTACTTTAAAATGGATAACAACCTACAGCGATTGACGGCCTTCGGTGTAGTGGTAAACCCTTTACTTCGGTTAGAATCCTGGTCAATTTGTTTATAATTTTCTTAACAACATTAAGTCCTAGTCATTGATGAAGATGAACATATATATTCATCTAATTAAGAATATTGTATTCCAACCCATAGTACAAGCTTCGAGCTTAGTTTGGGGCTAGATAATTGATGTGTTATCAGTGGCGTGGCTCCATATAGGCAAAAAGACATTGCCTACCCTATCAATTTGATAAATACCATTCGATGTTTCTTAATTCTTAAACATAGTTTTTAACTAATATTTCAAACTAATATTATCAAAAATCTATCTATCGGTATCGGTGCAAGTTATTAAAATAGATTCATTACATCACCCGACCCGCTACATCGATGTGCTACACTAGCGCCGCTTTGGGAGCTTAACGGCAGAGACACGAACTATTTTTGTCTAAATTTACATATGTGTGCCGCTTTGTTAATACGAATACTGCAGTGTGCATTCCTGTAAATACATTGCCCACAATAACACAAATAACGCACACAATCGCATAGTTTAGAGTGTTTAGAGACAGTGTCTTTTCAACCGAAGGATGACGTAAATTACCGAAATGTCGCGAAAGTGTTGCTTCGTAAATATTTTAAAGAGTATGTTTGCTCCATATAATTAGAGTGAAAAAAACTACCTTTTCATTTCTTCGTATAAAATAAATGTTAAATTTTATATTGTTTTTAAACTGGGCCGGAGGGGGCCGCCATTGTTTGTTTATTCAAGTTGTTCAGGTGGTGTGTGTAGGGAAAATAAAAATAAAAATCGGCCAAGTGCGAGTCGGACTCGCGCATGAAGGGTTCCGTACCATTATCTATAAAACAGCAAAAAAATCACGTTTGTTGTATGGGAGCCCCCTTAAATATTTATTTTATTTTAATTTAATTATTTATTCTTAAAGTGAATATATAACTAAATATTCTTTGAATATTTCAAGCGTCTACCTGTTACTGTTATCAATATCAAGCAAAAATAAGCAAAAAAATCACTTTTGTTGTATGGGAGCTCCCTTAAATATTTATTTTATTCTATTTTTTTGTATTTGTTGTTATAGCAGCAACAGAAATACATCATCTGTAAAAATTTCAACTGTCAATCTATCACGGTTCAAGAGATACAGCCTGGTGACAGACGGACGGACGGACAGCGGAGCCTCAGTAATAGGGTTCCGTTTTACCCTTTGGGTACGGAACCCTAAAAATGATACGTTTCCAAAACTATCTTTCGGTGAAAAAAAACAAGTGATTGAGAAAGGCCGCTGTACACCGGATTTGAAATTAATACAAACTAAAGGCAAAGTTAATCGTAAGTTTAATGCAAAACCGCAAAACAAAACAAAAACAAAGGCCGCTTCGAATATCTGCAAATTGATATGTATATAAAATCAATCAATCTATAGATATTTGAGGTGGCTAACCAATCACATACATCATTATTTCCACAAGACTGGGTAACCAAAATCAACATGCTGTATTTTTTGGTAAGTTAATAGCTTTAAAAAAATTCTGCCTGCCCTGTCAAAAATCTCTGTGCACGCCACTGTGTGTTATATTATTAAAATAAAAAATAAGTGGCTTTCAAATCAAAAAGTTTTCGATAATACTATCGATACAATCATCCTTTAAAATACTAAGTAGATTAGGCAAAATTTTAAAATATTTGATAGTATCGCCTGCCTTCATACTGCATACTTATTATAATATTATTTTGATTTTCATTACATTCGGGTAAAATGTTGGACAATGGTAACCCTATTTACATACCTGTTATGGCGGCGACTCGTTGTCGAACATTTTCAAATGGAATTAAAGGACTTTTATTGTCTTTTTCCTTTTCACAAAATTCACGCACTGCTAACACAATATTTCTACCACTACTTTGAATTCTTTTTGGCATGATGCAAGAAGAATTACCACTGATAAGACAGAAAAATACGAAGAGTTTTAATAGACGTAATTTACAGTAACGGCAACCGAACGGAATGACACACTGAACTGAAATCTGTCAGAGGTAAAATAACTGTGTACAGACCTCAGAGGAAGTATATACCTAGAGTTGACAAACGCGTACACCCGTAAGGGACGGCAACAAAAGTACATACAATAACAAGGTTACCAGACTGTGGAAAATTTACCCCACTACATAATGCGTTTCGGCAATTTGAAATTTACAATGTACCCAGATAACAGTTTACCGTAAGAAACTTGCATAGAATGTGTATTGTGTGTAATATACTCATAATATGATATTAGCAATGTAAAAAAAATCAAATAAGTCGATACAGCCATTCCTACACACAAAGTAATAAAAGTTAATATTTACATACGTATGAAAACTACAGTATCTGAATAGATCAACGAACATATTTGCACTTTAATATTATTAGAATAGTATTTTTTTACGCAATAATAATACACAATAATTTACCCATAATTTCGGGGTGTTTTCCCATGCTACATACTGGTAACCCTAAAACGCTCATTATACCGATAAATTGAAAATACAACAGAAAATGGCTGACGCATTACCCACAGACAACCTTCAAGATTTAGGCGGTTTTTAGTAGAAATACTTTTTGTAAATTAAACCTATATTTTCTTTGTTTTTACATTATTATACAAACAATTTATTTAAAAACTACATGTGTATCTAATTTTCGCAAAATATTTGATAACAACTATTAAAACTTTATACTTATGTATGAAAGGTTATGTTTTCGTATTTTTACTAACTGAGGCTTTTGTAGCCTTTTACACAGCAACGTACCATTGTTAAAGTAAAAAGACAATCCCAAATAAGCAAAAGAACACAAATATGCACTAATATTTCCCTTATATTTAGTAATGTATGCAAAAAATTTGTTGTACTACAAGGAACGAAATGATTGTTTGCCACGAATTTGTTTTTGTGGCAAACACAAAATAGTGAAACTATGACAGGGACAAAAAATATTTTATCTGTCTCTTTCCTTCTTATGAGGAACTGTATACATCTATCACGTTCTATCTTGGTATTATTATTTGCTTGTCACCTCTGGGTATCCTTCCTCTGAGGAACAGACAGTACGTACGAGCCGACACGCACACATTCACACCATAGTAAGTCTAAGGTTACCGCCCGCCATTACGCAACGACACCTCGCCGCGTGATAACTTTGTCGAAAAAAAAAATGCCGTCGTGCGTAGTGAAGAACAGTCGGAACCATAGTGGTACAACTAAAAAAGCCAAGGGATTACTTTTCATAGGCAAGCAAGAAATTTTTCTAATTAACTAATCGTTTTCACTTAAATAAATTTTTCAAAACAATAGATCGACCGGTGTTGCCATAACTCACATTTCCAAATTAGCGTAAATGTGGGAGATCATTTTTCTTTTGTTTTCTTGTAATTCTTACGTAATTCAGATACCTAATTTTGTTTAAAGAGACATATAAACTTACATCCTATGATTCTTTTACTGAACAACTATTATTCATACCTTTAATATTTTTTAGATTTCCATCGTCAAATGATGCATGGAAGAATGATTGGGTCCAGAAAAGGAGGAGGAACATTTTGAGGAGTGTGAGGAGTGGCTGACGTCTGCTGTGAGGTGGAGGTACTTCCCCAGTCAGGCTAACGTGCCCTACCTGTCTTTCGCCAGAGCCTCATCTGGTCATTAAAATTGGTGTATTTGTTTGGGCATTTTTTATTTATTTTTATACGTGCTCGTTGGCGACCCCTGCCAATCCGTCGATTGCAATTCTGGACCAAAAGCGCACCGATGTGCGGATTAGGGCGTCCCCCGTAGGCGACGCGCACCGATCCGCCCCCGTCGGTGCGAATATAGCTGCATGGGGCGGTGGGGGGCGCCACCCACCACGCAGCGCCAATTCCGGCGGGACGAGGGGAGCCGAGTGCCACATAGGCACGTGGAATGTGAAAGGTGGATTGAATGATTTGACGAATGAATTGATAGACGTAATGAATGATAGATGTTTGGATGCTTTATGTGTGACAGAGACTAAGCGCAAGGGGAGCGACACCGATGATCTGCCCGGTGGGATGATGGCCCTATGGTCTTCGGTAGACCCGGACGATCATGCCAGTGCTGGTGTAGGTGTCGTACTTGTTTGGTAGGGCCTAGACTTCACTGGGTTCGTATTAAACTGGGCATCACGCGAGTATTTCTGATTGCAGCATACGCTCCCGTAAGCTCAGCGTGTGCTCAAGAACTGGAGAAGTTTTGAGAGTCTGTGAGGGATGTTCTGGACTTAGCTGAAGGGAATGAAAGAGTGATTATGTGTGGAGATTTGAATGGATGGGTTGGGACCAAGCGATACAGCTATGAAGCTGTTCTTGGTCCGTATGGAGATAAGAGAGTGAACGAAGCAGGTAAGTCAATACTAGATTTATGTATGGAACGAAACCTCCTCGTGTCGAATACTTTATTTCATCATAAGGATATTCACACGTATACATGGAAAAGGAATGACCAAAAGAGTGTGATTGATTTGATTTTAATAGACAGACGTCTCCGAAATGTTATAATGGATACAAGAGCCTTTAGAGGCCCCACTCTTGAGACGGACCACTACCTGGTGGTAAGCCGGTTTGTGGGCCTTTTTAGGAAGTGGAGGCACTGGCGAGTGCGTATCCCTTTCGGAGATCATGAAAGGATAATGAGCGAAAAATTGCAAGATGAAAGTGTAAGGAGAATGTATGTGCATCTAGTAAGTGAGAGACTTGCAAATGCAAGCCTCGAAAGTATGGTGGATAGTGCAAAAGAAGCTTGTGGATACGCAAAGAGACGTAAAACAGCGAAAGGAGATGCCTGGTGGGATGCGGGAGGTTGAATCCTCCGTAGCAAGAAAGAGGAAAGCGTGACTTGATTACGTATCATCTTTGCCCTTAAATGAAAATATGAGAGAAAAGAAGAAAGAAATGTACCGTCTATACAAGAATGAAACCAAGGCTTTAGTGAAAGAGAAGCGTGAAAGACAAATTGTGAATGAGGAAGAGAGGCTGACGAAAAACTTCGAGGCAAATACCAAACTCTTTTGGAGAGAGGTAAAGAAGTCTCGGAGTGGTTCGTCGGCATCCAGAATGGATAAGATAAAGTCTAAAGCTGGTGTCATTCTTGCGAACACTCAGGAAGTGTTAGAACGGTGGAGTGAATATTTTGAAGAAATGTATGAGTATGCCTCGAACGCTGACAATGAGAGTGAGTCGGATGCTTACTCCACGTTGACGGCGTCTGACGAAGGCATAACTATGGATGAGATAGAATGGTCGATACGAAGCTTGAAAATTGGAAAATCAGCGGGAATTGATCTGATCACAGCTGAGATGATCAAATTAGGTGGCACTTACGTCCGGGACGCCTTCTGGTACTTATGCAATCTATGCTGGAGGACTGGAAGGGTCCTACTGGACTGGAGACGCGGCCATCGTGCCCTTGTATAAAGGCAAGGGGTCACGCATGGACTGCGCCAGCTATAGGGCCATCAGTTTGATCAGCTTAGCAGCAAAAGTATATGGAACGGTGATTGAAAGGAGAATGAGGGTGAAATCCGATGAAATGCTGTGGGACGCACAAGGAGGTTTCCGAAATGGAAGGGGATGTATGGATCAAGTTTTCTTGCTCCGCAATATCTTAGAGAAGCATCTAGCCATAGATCAGAAGGTTTTCTGCGGTTTTGTGGATCTTGAGAAAGCCTTTGATAGGGTTGTGCGAAAGGAACTGTGGGACATATTGCCGAGATATGGGATTGACGGTTCACTGCTCCGTGCAGTGTGCAGTCCACTTACAAAGATTGCTCAGCATGTGTGCGGATAGATGGTGGCATGTCAACCTGGTTTGATGTCAGAATTGGTGTCAAACAGGGTTGCATGCTATCTGCTAGGCTGTTTATCCTGTATCTCGATAGTTGTCTGCAGAGAATAAGGTCAACGAATGTGGGATTGCACATGGGTGACCTAGTGGTGAACTGTCTGCTGTATGCAGACGATGCCGTGCTATTAGCAGATACACCATCTGAACTGCAAACAATGGTCACAACGTTGAAAGACGAATGTATGGAGAAAGGCTTACTACTGAATGCGAAGAAAACAAAGATAATGGTATTTGCGGTCGAAATGCGAGCGCTGCGCAAAATTTGTGGCGTAAGGGTTGTAGACCGTATTCGCAATGATGATGTTAGAAACAGAGTTGATCTGAAAGAGAGCGTCGGTGTTAAAATAAGAAGAGCCATGCTCCGATGGTTCAGACATGTAGAAAGAATGCAAGATGAAAGAAAGACGAAGCAGATATACAATGCAAAAGTGGAAGGATGTAGGAGCCGGGGAAGGCCAAGACTTACCTACCATGACCAAATTGATCGTGTTTTATCCGAAGGTGATATCAGGAGCCTTAGAAACCGGCGAGCGTGCATGAGAAGAGCAATGAATGTTAAAGAAGCGAGTGAGATATGTAAGGATCGAGTCACGTGGCGCTCGGTTCTCTCTGCCTACCCCGCAAGGGATTTGGCGTGAAGTTATAGATAGATAGACATTTTTTATTTCAAATAAGTATGCATCTGTTTGTCCCACATGATAAAAGGAATATGTAATGTTATATGGGAGTGGGCAAATCTCAAAGCACAAATACTCCTGATCTCCATCTAGATCAAATCAACTGTAATTTCTCTTCTTGCTCTTCTCTTGACATAATAGTCAAATCAGACACGTTAAATCAACTTTCTTTAATATCCCCTCCTGACTACTCTCCATTTGTTTTCGTTCCATTCACTGATTGTAATGTTAGGAGAAGTATACTTTCTATTGCATCTAATGCTGTTGGAGGTGACTGCATCAGTCGTAAGATGATCATTCCTTTAATTGACATCCTTGTTCGTATCCTGACAAAAAAAATCATCAATTTTTCTATTACAACTAGTTCGTTCCCTAAGTGCTCAAAGGATGCACTTATCATCCCCTTACCCAAGAAGCCTTTTCCTTCTTCCTTTAGTGACTACCGTCCTATTTCTATTCTTCCTTTTCTGTCCAAAGTACTAGAGCGGTTAGTCCACTGGAAATTAAGTTTATTTCTCACCTCCAATAATCTTCACAATCCTTTCCAATCTGGTTTCCGTCCTGGTCATTCTACTGCTACTGCATTGGTTAAAATTTCTGACGATATTAGATGTGGCATGGAGAACCAACAGCTAAAAGTGTTAACTTTGCTTGATTTCAGCAATGCCTTTAATACTGTTGAATTTGATATTCTACTAGGAGTACTCTCTTCTCTTAACATATCTTCTACAGTGATTACTTGGTTTCATAATTACCTGTACGGGCGACGGCAATGTGTCAAAATGGATCACTCCAATTCCACCTGGCGTGACACAACTGCCGGAGTGCCGCAGGGTGATGTGCTGTTTCCGCTGTTATTTTCGCTTTTCAATAATGCAATAACTCACAATATCACTTCATCCTGCCACTTTTATGCAGATGATTTGCAAATTTATTCTCAAGCCTCGCTTCCAAACATCTCACAGGCCATTAATCAAACTAATGTTGATTTAAATCTGATTTCGACATGGAGTAAACGTTTCGGACTGAAAGTAAATCCAAGTAAATTTCAATGTATTATTTTAGGCAGTCCAGCATTTATTTCCAGGCTTGATATTTTTCAAATATCTGCGTTTGTGTTTGATAGTACCTGCATTCCATTTAGTGAAACAGTAAAAAATCTTGGCATTAATGGCTATCAATTCGCCAGCGTAGTGAATTTGCATATTCTTTCCTTCCTCTATTTCATACTCTTCAACTCTAGAGCGCCGCCTTATCTTAAAGTTTGGTTCAAGATTTGCTCCTCGTCTCACAACTTGCAACTTCGTTCTTGTGAAAATCTTACCCTGTCCTTTCTCTCTCATTCCTCTAAATTCTTCGATCAATCCTTCACCGTCAAAGCTATTAGGCAGTGGAATAATTTACCAGTAGCTATCAGAACAGAGAATTCTATTGCCATTTTCAAAAAACTTGCAAGTAATCACCTTCTTTCTCTCTGATTTCAACTAGTTAAAACTGATATTTGAAACAAAAATATGTTTGTGTATTTTATGTACAGTGTATGTAATGATATGTATACGCGTATATATGTAATATATATATATATATTTGTCTGTATGTGTGTAATTATGTTTGTATTTGTATACCTGTAACTATAATATCAATAAGTTTAAATTAGTATCAGTTATATTTAATTCTTCATTTCCTTCCGAACTAGCCCTACCTTTTTTCTGTAATCTGTTTCGTTACCTTAAGGCCGCCTTGTTGCATAGTTCATTTCTAAAATTGTAAAAATCCAAATATCTATATTCATAGACGTAATAAAAAAGTCAGACGGAATCTCGCTAAGAAACAACTGAAGCACCACAATGGCGGCATGTAACTATGTGTGAGTGTCAAGTGGGTTGCCAGATGGAAGAAAATTTCCCATTTCTTTAATTAAAAGAAATAAAAAATTATATGATTCGTTACTGTCTTCGAAACTCGAATTTTATGGACCGTTGATTTGTAACTTGTGTTGTTTAAAATAGGTATTGATGAAAATAAATTAAACAGATGAAATATATTACATATTCCTTTTATTATGGAGGACAAACAGATGCATAGTTATTTAAAATAAAAAATGCCCAAACAAATACACCAATTTTAATGACCAGACGAGGCTCTGGCGAAAGAGAGGTAGGGCACGTTGGCCTGACTGGGGAAGTACCTCCACCTCACAGAAGACGGCAGCCACTCCTCACACTCCTCAAAATGTATATTGCATATTACACTGGATCTAGATGGAATCAAGCCGCTTTCTTTTCTGGACTCTCTTATGATTTGTACCCAATCATTCTTCCATGCATCGTTTGACAATGGAAATCTAAAAAATATTAAAGGTATGAGTTATAGTTGTTCAGTAAAAGAATCATAGGATGTAAATTTATACGAGTATGTCTGTTTAAACAAAATTAGGTATCTGGATTAAGTAAGAATTACAAGAGAACAAAAGAAAAATGATCACCCACACATTTACGTTAATTTTGAAATGTGAGTTATGGCAACACCGGTCGATTTATTGTTTTCAAAAATTAATTTAAGTGAAAACGATTAGTTAATCAGTAAAATTACTTGCTTACCTATGAAAAGTAATCCCTTGGCTTTTTTTAATTGCACCACTATGGTTCCGACTGCTCTTCACTACGCACGACGGCATTATTATTATTTTTCGACAAAGTTATCACGCGCCGAGGTGTCGGTGCGTAATAGCGGGCGGTAGACTTACTATGGTGTGAATGTGTGCGTGTCGGCTCGTACATATAGCGACTGACTTACTATGGAGGTGCTTCAGTGTTTAGTTCGGGAGTTCAGCTTTTTTTATTACGTCTATGGCTGTATTATGCAAATAAAGCGTATTCTATCTATATTATTTACTTGACGGTAAAAAACTTACCTTACATATTGCCACAAGAAAAAAAATGTGCCATTGTCAGCGAACTTAGAAAGCATGAATACTTAGAAAAAAAAAACCTAGAAAAAAAAAACTTAGAAAACATATATGCTTTCTAATGTTTCTAAGTTCGTTGGCTATTGTGCCCTACATTTTATGCAATGCATGCGATGCCAGCGAGCTGTTTCTTTTCTTATCATTCAAGTTATTAAATACATGTAATGTAAGCTATTTGTTGTATAACCTTAAAATTTCGATAAATAGTGTCCTTAAATATCTTAATGTTACCTATGTCGTCAGAGAATGTGTGTAGGCTTTGCCTGAAAATGGACACCTCACTCCGCAATTTATTCAAAACTCCTCTGCAAGAAGTTTACGAGCAACTAACAAATAGTCCGGTACGTATCTCTCTGCTTTTTAATTCAGTGCAGTGCGACAAGTGTGTTCCGTTTTTACCGCTGTTGATTTACCATATTTGCCTTGGTGGTGGTACTGTCTGTCTAGTAAGTGTTGGGGACTGTTTTTACAGGTGTGAGAATGAATGAGGAGCCTCATGACCCGGTCGGTGGACCGGGCCATAGTGTTGATCGTCCCCACCATGTTTTTCGTTAGTGGCATTGTAAACGCAAAACACTCATTCGGAACAAAATTTCAATTCACGTAAAATTAATAAAATGCAGACTACTAAAAAAATTATTTCTTACCCGTCCCAATCACCACCTTCCTTGCAGGTTACATATATGCGAATGTCGAAAATAAAACCAACTGCAGGGATGATGATACTCCACCATTTATTGTGCATTGTGGAAGAATCGTTTCTGGGAACAACATTATGCCAATTCTTCAATTCTAAAAATAAAGTTAAGCGAGTAGAAAGGATGAAATCACATTTCGGTTGAGGTTAATTCAGCATTAGATAGCAACAAGTTTCTCATAAACCCGTCCTTAGCATCAACCAAATTTGAGGCTTCAATCTCGTCCTTTCATCTGACAGCGATGGTTGACCTTCAGGGGACAGAAACTACTTCTTATTATTGTTTTTGAAGTGAAAACTTCTTTAGCGGCATTGTGCATTTTTTGGGATGAGTAAACAATGTTAAACTCGCGTCAGGACACGTGACCCTGACCGTAAGATGTTGGTGAGAATTGGAAGTTAAGTTTGCTGCAGCGCTAAAACATTAGTTACCTCTAATTAAACAAAACATGAAGCACTAGATCATTCATAGGGCATTATTTTCTCGCGGCCAAAATGTTGTAAGTGTCATGAAATTCTTGGCGCTCACTCGTTTCATTCAACGTAGTTTATCCACATCGCTGTTTGGTTTAAGCAGTGCAAGGCGCTTGTGCGAGTGTGCGTTTGAGTTTTAGAGATTGACGATGATGATGCTGGTAATGATGATGGTGAAAGAGTCCTTGAAATTATGGATGAAAGTTGATTTTTCTGAGAGATAAACTTTTTAATGTAAAATAATTGTAATAGTTCTGAAGTGTTAAATTTTTAATGTAATATAAATTGTCATGTTTGTGTAAGATAGCGCAATAAATGAATATTGTATTTTACCACATACATGATAGTACGTTTATACTGATAAATAAAGCAATTCGTGCATTCCAAAATATTCAAAAATGCACAATGTTAATGTTCAAGTTTTCACTTCTGCCGGCACTCCCGGAATGCAACCCGTTTTTTTATATCTATGCCTGTGGAGGCCTATCTCCTTCCTTATTATCCAACGTTACAAATGCTGCAGATTTGGACATGTGACTTCACAGTGCAGTGATCAAGTCCTCGTTGCTTTATCTGAGCCCAGAGTCACAAAACTAGTTAGTACTAAGCAGTTGCCTACTTGTCTATTTTGCTCTGGCAGCCATTCTGCCAAAGACCCTACTAGTCCTGAATACTCCCAGCAAAAATCCATAATGTTGGCAATGTCCCAAGAGAACATCTCTTATCTGAAAGCGTCAGTAAGGTTCCCACAGTCGTGGCATTCTTTTGCTAACACTGGCGGATGTACACCTCGCCCACTGTCATCCCAATCACGTCCTTCATCCCAGACCCCACATATTAATGACGTAGTGCAGGTGTATCCATGAATGTCAAAATACCGCATGACTGTTGTTATTCCCTGTCATCCTATTTCCCTAGCTTCAAGCCCAGGACAAGTGTTTTCACTGGGTGATCACAGAGCTCCGGTTTCTGTTCTTCCTATTGGGTTCACATTAATGATAATCTTTTTGAACTGCTCCTTTCCACCCTTATGAATTTACTAACCCGTTTTAGTGATACTGAAATACCATATAATATGGGCCAAAACTTACTAAACTGATTTCTGTATCCTGTAACATTCCAAACAATTCTGGACTGTCTTGGAATTTAAAATTAACTTCAGCCATATACATTTGATTGATTGATCCTCTACACTGATGCCTAAACGCTCTGACCAAAGTTATGTTGGTGCTGCTGTGTGGATCCCCAGGTTCAAAATTATACTAAATTTATTAGTGTCCAGGTGAAGGACAGCTCTTTGTGTGAGTGTGGTCTGGACAAAGGAACCCCTGATCATATGTTTTTTAATTGCTGTAAGAATTATCTACCTACCTATTTCTATCCCTTGTCCTATAGATTTTAGATTCCTCCTTGCATTTATCACCTCCTACACATTTGTATATACTTCCTGTGAATACTACTACTAACCAACTAACCCTTTGTGTTGCCATACTAGTCCAGTCGTATTAGTGGTTTCACCTCTGAATAAGAGAAAAGAAACTGTAAACTTGTAAAAATCTTTACTTTGCCATTCTAAAAGTTGCCTCAAAAGTCTCATAAAATCTCCTATCCGCGTTTTAAGATATTCAAGGTCTAAGGTGATAAAAAATGAGCATGTCTCTTCTTATTTTAACACTGGCTCTCTTTTCAGACCGACTGTGTTTCTAACATAATCATTACAAATACAGACTACAAGCATTACGCTGCAATTACTGAGCAATAATAACACAGCATCGCCTGCATAAACAATCCCTACTGCACGAACGACAAATCAATCGTTCCCCATTTGGTACTCCAGAGCTCTCATTAAGGTAATTAGGGATAAAAATAAATACCTTAGAAAATATAATACTTACGGTAACCGTGCGATCTCGAGACTTTCAAATTGCTGCGCGATAGAATGAAACGCCTTGAAAAAACATGCCATCAAACTTACCTATCTAATGTTGAGAAATCTATTGTTAAAAATCCTAAATACTTTTGGACATATTTAAAATCAAAAAATAATTCCAAGTCTAGCACTATTCCAAATAACCTCACGTACAATAATGTGCAAGCTAATACCGGTGATGGTATTTGTGAAGCATTTTCATCATATTTTTCTTCTAACTTTTCACAGCCTACCTCATTTTCCCATTCTGCAGCACATGCCGCTACCCCAAATTCGTACATCTCCAATATTAAGGTTAGCTTGGACGAAGTCACGAAACACCTATTATCGCTTGACACATCAAAATCGGCTGGACCTGACAACTTACCAGCCTCATTTCTCATAGCCACCGCGAATACAATATCCCTACCTGTTACCTTGTTGTTTGGGAAGTCATTGAGTGAGGGCATTGTACCTAGTATGTGGAAGTCCGCCTTTATTACTCCTGTCCATAAAAAGGGAACTAAAACAGACGTCACAAATTATAGACCAATTTCAAAGCTGTGTATACTATCGAAAGTATTTGAGCGTATAATCTATAATCAGTTATACCCGGCATTAAAGAATTCTTTTGGTCCCTTTCAGCATGGTTTTCTTAGTGGCAAGTCCACCGTGTCCAACCTTGTGCTCCTCAATGACTTTCTAACTGAGATAATGGATGCTGGTGGGCAAGTAGATGTTATATACACCGATTATTCAAAATGCTTCGACCGGATAGATCATAGCAAACTTCTAGAGAAATTGGCACTTATAGGAATCGGTGGGAATCTCTTAAGATGGTTTTCATCTTATATTGACCATAGAACACAAGCGGTTGTTGTGAAAAATTACATTTCGAGCTGGGTTAACATATCGAGCGGGGTTCCCCAGGGTTCACTGCTCGGGCCCCTTCTCTTCAATATAATGATTAATGATATCGAAAATTGCCTTCTATCATCAAGACTGCTCTGTTTTGCAGATGATATGAAGATATTTTCCACTATTTCATCTCCATCAGACGCATGTGCCCTTCAAGCTGATATCGCCCGTTGAACAATACTGTGCTCGTAATAGCCTTGACCTTAATCCCTCGAAGTGTTATGTAGTCACATTCACCAGAAAGCGGTATATAATTCAGACAACATATATACTAAAGCAACATAACCTCCAGCGCTCTACACTCGTGCGTGACCTTGGAGTATACCACGACGCAAAACTAATTTTCGATACGCATATTGATAAAATAATATCAAAGGCTCTTAAAGCACTCGGGTTCGTCTTACGGTGCTCGACATCTTTTAAAGATATTAAAACTTTAAAAATTTTATTCTCTACCTACGTACGCACCCATCTCGAATACTGCTCGCAGGTATGGAACCCCAGGTACAGCATATATATAGAACGCGTAGAAAAAATATAAAGAAATTTTATAAAACATCTATGTTATCGCCTAAACCTGAACTACAGTTCCCAAAATTATCTGGATATATGTATGAAGCATCACCTGGTTCCTTTGAATATTCGTCGAGACGTTGCCGATATAGTATACCTAATGAAGATAGCAACCGGTGTAGTTGACTCTCCCGAACTCCTGGCTAAAGTAAAGTTAAGCACTCCCTCTAGATCACTTTGATTTAACCCTCTTCTTCTTCTTCCAAATAGTTATACTAATTACCGGCAAAATTCGTTTTTCTTGCGCGCAGGCAAAAAATTTAATAAAATATCTAAAACTGTTGACATTGATTTATTCGCTACAAGCATAACCAGAGCGAAGCACTTGCTTTATCATCATTTGCTCCAGTAACATAAAGCCACATCACAACGATATCTTTTTAATTTTAATTATGTAATTGTATGAGCTCTCCCTTTTTTATTTTTATTATTATTATTTAGTTTTATATAAATACTGTTTTATATTCATAGATGAAATCGACCATGTTGTGACACGACATCTTATTGTAACAGCGTGTTATTTGTGTTCAAGTTTCCTTTAAATAATCATTCAAGTTCTATCTGTGAGGACCTGTAATTGGCTCCATTAGCAACTAATATTGCTACTTATTATGTCACCTGTAGCTGTTGGTCTTCCTAACAATAAATAAAATAAATAAATAAATAAATAAAATAGACAGTTCACCACTAGGTCGCCCATGCGTAATCCTGTATTTGTTAACCTTATTCTCTGTATATGACTATCGCGATACAGAATAAACAGCATAGCATACAGCATGCAACCATGTTTGAAACCAATTTGACATTAAATCAGGGTGACATGCTGCCATCTATCAGGAAACATGCTAAGCAATTCTGCGGACTGCCAAGCACTGAGCAGTGCACCGTCAATCCCATATCTCGGCAATATGTCTCACAGTTCCTTTCACACAACCCTATCAAATGTTTTCTCAAGATCCACAAAACCGCAGAAATCCTTCTGGTCTATGGTCAGATTCCCCTGTGCTTCCTACAGTATTCCATCGGATTTTACCCTCATTCTCCTTTTAATTACTTTTCCATATACTTTTGCTGCTAAGCTGATATACTCGTAATATCTATATGTATTTATTTGAAATATCATTAGTGAAGAAACAATATTGTTTATCTCACTTGTTGATATAAGGAATATTGATTTTAACTGTAGGAATCCTTAATGATCAATTATGGTCTATCTCAAGTTTTGAGATAGACAATATTTATTTTTCTCTGAAGATATTATTATATAGGGTGTATCTGAAGAAACTAAAGCATTAGATTACTTTAGTTTCTCTGCGCCATTCTTACTTTATGGTATAAAAACATATTTTATGTATGTATGTATATGTTCACGCCAGGTCCCTTGCGGGGTAGGCAGAGAGGACAGAGCGCCATAAAACGCGGTCCTTACATACTTCACTCGCTTTTGTAATTTTCATAGCTCTTTTCATGCACGCTCGCGGTTCCTGGGGTTCCTGACATCACCTTCTGATAAAACACAACCAATTTGGTCATGGTAGGTTAGTCTTCCTCGGCTCCTACGTCTTTCCAGTTTTGCATTGTATATCTGTTTCGTCATTCTTTCATACAATAATGTTAAAAGTGGATTTCCCAATAAATATATGAATAGTTATGTAATAAATGGAATGAATAGCCTAGTCTTTTGATGGGCAGAGGAACTCCTCCCCACTGGACTATTTGCGTCTGTTCAGGTTGTAGATTGAGTTTTGTTGATTCAATCAAGTAGTATAACTTGTTATATCTCGTTTCACATTACAGTTGAACACACCATGTAAGCCTATAGCTGCGTGCTCCCTCTGCTACTGGCAGCTCAGGAAGTGCCAAAAGCTGATGACCAGGTCTATGAGAGCCGATGAGCTGCTCACTAACATGCTACAGACGGGTGCCTTGGTAAGAATTTATATTTTTTTCTGCTCTCTGCTATCGAAAAGTTAATAACGGAATATATATGTAAGGTCTATATAATGTCTACTGTAACTGTGTTCTGGGCAGAAGGGTATGTAAATGAAAGTTGTTAGAAAGTTCACTGTTTATTCTTAACTTCACGAAATGTCATTTACAATTACACAATGTTATTCAATATTTATATTAACATGAATTGGGGAACCTAGCTCGAGCCGCCACAAGGGACGACTGGAGCCGCGTGCGCGTGGCAACCGGCTCGCTGTGCCGAAAGTGCCGAGCATGCACCTTTCGTACCGAGTCGCCAGCCCGCTACATATATATAAATCGATTACCGCTTATAATTCGTCTTGCTATTTTTGATGAAAGTACCAAAAGTTTTTCTTCGTCGCCGTTGTCACATACTAAAAAAATTTCAGAGAACGCAATAGATATCATCACATCAGCCAAATTTCCAAATCTCAAACTGACAAGACTGGTTTTTACAATTCAACGGAGAAAAATGTTTATAGCCAATACTAGTCAAAATATATATTTTTTTCTGATAATCATATATGTGTGCACTTTCGTCTAATTACACTTTGTTTCGCTGCGTCCAAAGTAAAAGATGCACCGCCTTAATGTTCGATTAACACATCGCCAATTACTGCATCCACTTTATTTTTTCCTGTGTAGGTTGTATTGATAGCTGTCGTGTTTATTAACATTAGTTAACATATAATTTACTAGATGGCACTAATAGTATGAGATATAGTCCATGTTTTTAATTATAATCACAGAGTAAATAATGTACACTGTACAATTATCTTGGATTCCTATATAATGTTGCGCTGTATGTTTAATTACAAAATGATTGGTCCGGTGGATAATGAATCTGACGGCTACCGTGGGTATCACTGATTGCAGCCCCGTATGGCAAACATATTATCGAACATTTGGCTTCCTTTTTATAATACTTGGTTGGCAAACAAGCATACGGCCTGCGTATAATGGTAAGCGGTTAGCGCAGCCTGTGAGCGTTTGTACGGTAATACTTCATGGTTATCACTCGGATGTTACCAACCATGAGATGCAAAGATCTATTGTTACAGTACCCAGAAATTACAGAATTCAGTTCCACTGACTGACTCTGTATTTTGCAGATAAATAGAGAATTAATCTCCACGATAGACCGGAAAATGTACAAACTGGAGAATGATTTAAGCATATCCCCCATGGAGATAAACATTGTTACGAAACCTGCGCTCAATAAAATAGAAGAGATGATTAAAAAAGAACCAATGTCACACCTGAATGAGGTAGACATGGAGAGTGAACACATGACAGTTGAAGGAAACATAAAGCTTGAGGAATCTGACGACGTAGATGTTGAAGTAGAGAAGTTGATGGATGCCAACGATTTCGTGAACGAGAAATTTATAGATGAAGTAGGAATGATACTTAATGAGAGAGAAGGAGCAGAAGACATTAAAGATGGGATAGACATTGAAGAAGTGAACTTCGAAGCGTTATGTAACCCGGATGATGATGACGAAAAAGTAGAAGGTACAAGTTACAATAGTTTTGTCTTAAGTATTATAGAGAAGTCCAGTAAATTAAGGAAATTAAGGTTTTTAACATTTCCACTACGGCGCATTGTAGCGATGAGCGAGTCACAGCTAAGTTACGGAACTACCCGTTTTCACCAATGCTATGTGATAGAGGGGAGCGGGTAAGATCTGCTATGAAAATACACCGTGCGAGGTAGCTATGCGAGGAAGATGCCCGACTTGTAGTACGTAGTACATCGTGTACACTGCACATAGCTACACTCGAGCATCCCTAGCTCACATCCTTATTTCGCATCCATAGGTCCCATACTTGGACGCATCCCTCCATATAAAAAAAAAACATAGCCGCAATAAGCCTGTTTCCACCAGTGTTAAACTATGAAAATAAGCGATCCTTGTTGATATAGATATACACATTCTTAGCTATACAGTTTAGCACGTCTCTAGTGGAATATAGCCTTACTGTTGAATATGACAAAATTATGTCAAAATATGCTGACATTTATAATATCTGCAACATTTATATTAATATCTGTAGCAACATTTACATTAATATCTGCAGCAACTTTATATTACTATCTATAGCAACATTTACATTAATATGGGCAGCAACATTTATATTAATATCTGTAGCAACACTTATATTAATATCTGTAGCAACATTTATATTAATATCTGTAGCATCACTTATATTAATATCTGCAGCAACATTTATATTAATATCTGCAGCAACATTTATATTAATATCTGCAGCAACATTTATATTAATATCTGCAGCAACATTTATATTAATATCTGTAGCAACATTTATATTAATATCTGCAGCAACATTTATATTAATATCTGTAGCAACACTTATATTAATATCTGTAGCAACATTTATATTAATATCTGTAGCATCACTTATATTAATATCTGCAGCAACATTTATATTAATATCTGCAGCAACATTTATATTAATATCTGCAGCAACATTTATATTAATATCTGCAGCAACATTTATATTAATATCTGTAGCAACATTTATATTAATATCTGCAGCAACATTTATATTAATATCTGTAGCAACACTTATATTAATATCTGCAGCCACATTTATATTAATATCTGTTGCAACATTTATTGTATTATTATCTGTAGCAACATTTATATAATAACTCTTTCGTTATCACAGGCGCTGGTCCTGCTATAAAATTGGATGTTCAGAAATCAACACAGATGGGAATACTAGACACTAAAATACAACAACAGAAAGCCACTAGAAAACGAGTAACACTTGAAGAGGAGAAGCAAAGTAGCGACAATGGTGCTCCAATCGAGGAAAATACCGTTCAAGATAATATCAAACTAATTTCAAGTAGCACTTCTAGGTATTGTACTGTTGTATTAAACAAAATTAATATCGGTGTAACAAATAAACATTCGTCAGCAAAATTTATATGTGATGTTTGCGGCGTTATATTCAGTCGTAAACATCTACTCGCACGACACGCCGCGCAGCACAATCCATTTATGGATAATAAACAAATTGAAGATAATAAAAAAACTCTACGAACTAAACGTCTTATTCGTAAACAAATTGAAACACATTCTTCAAGTACACCTTTTGAATGTGAAATATGTCAAAAAATATTTAATAACGCTAGTAGCTTATATCGACATTCGAAGGGGCATACTGATGAGAAGCCGTTCAAATGTCCTATATGCAGCAAGAGGTTTACGCGAAAATCTCACGTGAATCGCCATTTGAAAACACACACTGAAGAAAAGGACTTGGAATGTATAATATGTAGCAAAAAGTTTTATAAAAAATTTAAATTAGAATACCATTTATTGAGTCACTTCCGAAAAAGATTTGAATGTGCGACGTGCCAAAAGAGTTTTACGACAAAAAATAATTTAACAACTCACATAAAAAGACATATCGAGGGTTTCTTTCCGTGTACGATGTGTCGATGTAGTTTCAAAGTAAAACGTAATTTGGAGAGTCATATATTAAAAGCGCACAACACTAAATGTCCGATATGCCAGAAAATAATTAAATATAAGAGTGATTTAAAGAAACATATGAGGACGCACTCCGAAGAAAAACCTTTTGAATGTTCTATATGTCAAAATAGTTTTAGAGAGAGAAGCGATTTGAATAGGCATTTAAAAACACACTCTGGGGAGAAACCGTTTGAATGCGAGATATGTCAAAGAAAATTTACTGCGCGATTTAGTTTAACTGTACATCTGGAGAAACATTTTGGAGTAAAAACCCCCTTTGAATGTGGGATATGTTTTAAAAAGTTTAACCGCAACTTTGCATTAAAGGCACACTTAAGAACACACAGCGGGGTAAAAGTGGAGAAGAATATAGAATGTGAGATTTGTCAAAAGAGATTTAATTGCAATTCTAGTTTAAGTATACATTTAAGAGTACACTCTGGGGAAAAGCCTTTCAAATGTGAGATATGTTTAAGAGGGTTTATCAGTAATGGAGATTTACGGAGACATTTAAAAAGGCATGCCGAGGAGAGACCCTTTGAATGTGACATATGCCAAAGAAGATTCAAAGAGAAACATAATATAGTACAACATTTAAAATCACACAGTTGGGATAAACCTTTCGATTGTGCTATATGTCACAGAGGATTTGCTTACAAAGGTGATTTAAGGAGACATTTAGAAACACACACCGGTGAGAAATCTTTTGAATGTGAGATATGTAGTAAAACTTTTCGTAGGAATATAGACTTAACTAGACATTTAATACGGCACACTGGCGAAAAACCCTTTAAATGCAAGACATGCGGAAAAGAATTTTGTTTGAGAAGTGATTTAAATCAGCATATGAAAATACATATTGAGGAACATTTCTTTGAATGCGCGATATGTCAAAAAAGATATAGAGTGAGACATAATCTAATCGTACATTTACAATCACACGCTGTGTAAGATCTTTTTCAGTATTAGAACATAAAAAGTATATAAGTAAACATTTAAAGAAATTTTGACGAACTCGGTGGCGCAGTGGTGGAAAGCGCCGTTACGCTACTTTGACACCAATGCTCGTGGGTTATATTCCCACACTGGACAAACATTGTATGTCTTGGTCTGGGTGTTTTTAAGAGAGGTGGAAAGGAAAACCGCAGCCAAATAACAACACCCTAGAGGTTAGTTGTGTTCCTCCGTATGAGTGAAGTCTCCAAGTAAAGTAAGCTCCTAAGGAGTTGCTATGCAGCAGAGGTGACATTGCGAGAGTAATACATACTTAAAGTATAGAGATCATTTATTGGCTACGGTAAGCACTTTCCATCAGGTGGGCCGTATGCTTGTATGCCTCACGACGTTGTAAATATAAAAAAGAGATATCTTTTAAAGTTTATAAATGTAAAAAAAGGTTTTGTAAAAAAGTATTTAAAACTCATTGAATCCGCTTTTTGACGAAATAAATAGTAGATATATATTTTTAATGTGGTTGTGTTTACTTGTATGGTTTTTGTTCTTCTACGTCCTTCCACTTTTGCATTGTATATCTGCTTCGTCATTCTTTCATCCTGCATTTTTTCTACATGTCCGAACCAACGGAGCATGCCTCTTCTTATTTTAACACCCACGCTCTCTTTCAGACCAACTTTCCTTCTAACCTCATCATTGCGAATACGGTCTACAAGCGTTACGCCGAAAATTTTGCGCAACGCTCGCATTTCAACCGCGTTTATTCTACTTTCATACTCTTTCTGCCATACCCTGCTCTCGCTTCCATAAGTAAGCGTTGGGACCAGCACTGCATTGTGTATATAGCCATCTGTGCCTTCTGGCTCAGGTTTTTACTTTCAAGAAGTTTTCCCAACGCTCCATTCACACTATTCCCAGCACTCACTCGCCTTTCCACGTTTGCGGTGTACCTCCCATCCCTGCTGAAAGCGCATCCAAGATCTCATCCACTTGCTCCAACACTACATCATCTACCGTAATCCTTACATTGGTGCTGGTTTCTTCTCTTTCAAATATCATTATCTTTGCTTTCTTCGCATACAATAGTAAGCCTTCCTTCATACATAAAGCTATAATTATAACATGCAAAGAGTATTCACGTCACAGAAAAGAGCAATTAGAATCATGATGAGAATCTCGCAAAGAGAATACTGTAAAGAACATTTTATAAACTTAAGGATACTATCTGCACCAAGCCTGTATATTTTGTTAACATTAACTCATTTTGCTAAGTACTTACCGGAAATAGAATCAATTAAATACAATAGAAGAAAGATTTAAGAGAAACCTAACAAGAAGGAAACACTTAAAATATCGGATCTGTCCAAATTTAAATATTGCTAAACATAGTACGCGTTTTCAGGCGGTAAAATTGTATAATAAGCTCCCTAATATATATAAAGATATATCTTCCCATATAGTACTGAAATCTAAATTGTACAAACTTGAGAAAGCTTATTATTCTGTTGATGAATTTATGATGGATGATGACATAAAATGATAAATATAATGAGGTCTATATACGTAATGAAATTGCCAAATTATCTTCTGTTCATGATCAATTTTAATTAACATTGTTCACTTATTGTTAATGCTAAATCAAACACAATGTATATTGTTATTGATTAAATGAAATGAAATGAAAAATCGTCTTTCATCATTGTGACTAGTGTTTGCAGTTCAGATGGTGTTTCTGCTAATAGGTCGGCGTCATTGCATACAGCAGACAGTTCACCACTAGGTCACCCATGCGTAATCCTACATTCGTTGATCTTATTCTCTGTAGACAACTATCGAAATACAGAATAAACAGCCTAGCAGACAACATGCAAACCTGTTTGACACCATATTTAACATTAAACCAGGGTGACATGTTGCCATCTATTCGCACACATGCTGAGCAATCCTTGTAGGTGGACTGCACAGCACGGAGCAAAATAAAGACTGATTATTATATGAGCACCTAATTACGTAAGTTTTATTGTTAAATGTATTTGGCTATTTTTTTGTGTGAACAATTGCTAGGGTTAGTTTTAGATAAAAAGCCTATATTTATATTTCTAATACGTTTAATAATTAACGTTATTGTTATTATGACAAGATTAAAATCTTTATTGTTAATGATATGTTTTTTCTGTTACTACCTTTATAACGACGAATTGAAATAAAAGGGACACTGTGCAAAAGGCGCATTTAGAGAAAGGGACTTTGTGCGAAAAAGACAATGTGCGAAAGGGACATTTTACAACCTGTAGACATTCTGAGAAGTGGATATTATGCGAAAACGGCATTTCACAAAGTTTGCAATGCATGAGTGACTGGTCACTGGAACACCAGGTCAGGGATTCACCATCACTCGTGCATTGCAAACTTAGCCACTTTAGTGCAATTTAAAAAAATATTCCATGTCGATTCTTTGATTCAAGTATTGTGTTAGCGTAATTTGGTGCATATGACACCCAATATAAGTTATCTTCGGTAGTTAATAGTTGTAGACATATTAGAATTTAAAATGTACAATTGTTGCCTGTAAATTTAACATCCTACGCTTTTAATGTTTGTACTTCAACTAAACAATAATGCGTCTTAATTATAATAATAAATGTTATACAGAGTGCCTAGTGCCAGTATTCAAACTTTGAATATATAAAAAAAAACAAATGCAGTTCCGTACCAAAATACGTATTTTTCAGATTTAAGAAGCAATGTGGATTATTGTTCTTGAACACCACATTCTCAAAATGCTGAGCAAGTTTCACGCGTGTTTTGACTAACCACAAATAAAGTAACGTTTTTGTCCGTGGTTACCGTCGGTGTTGTTCTAGGTAAACTTTGTTTATTCTTAACTTTGTTACCCTGACGTGTACGTGCATGTAATCAATGAGCGGGTTATCAATTGACAACGCACCCGATTCGATAGAAAGCCACTCGAAGTGTAAGTCTCGGCGTCAAATCCGCTTCACCGTTGTATATTTTGAAGAAAATCAGCACCGTTCGCGGGCTAGTACTTCGTTCAGAATTTACTTACGTTCAAAGTTTCCGAAACTAGAAGCCCTGTAATAAAAGTTAAATAAAATAAAAATGTAGTGGTTAGGTAGAGTGAAGATTTAGTATATATATATATATATATATATAATATATATAGTTATCTAAAATTGTTATTACATGGCCGACTAAAGTTATATTGAATAAAATTATGTTAAGTATACGCATCTTTTTTTATTAGAAATTATATTAAGTGAGCGTTGACTATTAAGTAATCGATATATTACGAGTATCATTTAACAACATGAAAAAGAAGCATCTGCCAGTAGCCGTGCAAAAATACTTCAAGATTTTTGCCAATGTACAAAGGCCGAAATAAATAGAGAAATACTACAGCAAAATTAAGTCGATTAAAATTAATAAGTCTTTCCCTGAAAGTTACTTAGTATTTAATAATTATTAAAAATTACATGCACAGTCTATCGTCATTTTTGTTTTGGGATTCTATCGGAAACAGACTTGATCTAGACATTTACGACTTGATTCATGATCTTGATAGTCTTTTTGCAAATGAAGTTTTCAGAGCTATGTTCGTGATTATAAATTTTCGCCTAGTTAGGATTCGTTTGTACTCATCGGAGTTTAACACTGATTTGTGAACCTTTATTGCGGCTTTTAGAATAAAGAATTGGCGTACAGTCAAAACAACGCTCTCTATATTATTTATCATTATCTGTACCACAGCTGTATGGGCCCTCTCAAGGAAGTAACATTACTGTTTTATTAGTACCACCCCGTCCAAGGATACAACAGGTTATTAGCGACTGACAGAAGGCGAAGTAGATAGACCGCAAAGTTTGAAAACAAATGACTCTGCTTAACCTTCTAATAATGGGTATAATTTTGCGAATTCGTGATGATAAAACATGTGTGCAGTAAAATTTGGATCTGATCTAGTAACACGCCCAGATACTTGATGTTATCGGTTTTCTCTATATGTGTAAAAACACTTGCAGGCTCCCAGGTGGGTGGTATCTTGCAATACCTGGATGGATTTGGTGCACACACATAGTTGGAGGTGGTGCTGATGCTAGTCTTGTGAAAGTATGGGAACTTTGTTTTTTGGGTATTAAAGAGAGTCAGGATATTCTGCAACCAGCTAAAGACTAGATTCATGCCCTGTTCTGCACGAGAAATCACTTCTAGCCAATTCGACTCGTGAAAGACTTATATCACTATCATCTGCATAGCATTTTGTCTGCATTCTTTAGAGGAAGGTCATGGATTGTATTTATACAAATTATAAATAAGTTAGGTCCAAGTAGACTTCCCTGTGGAACGCCAAAACTCACCTCGGGAAATATTGCTCGTCCTGTTGTCAGTACAGACGCACTGCTCCCTTTTCAATAGATAGCTTTTGGACCACGACAGAGCAATGCCTCGAATTCTATGCAGATGTTATTGTCCAAATAACAGATGATTATATTTAGTAGAGTTAGTAATGCATTTTCCGTCGACTTGTCGGAAACCGTATTGCTTGTCGGATAACAGATTTTGTGATTAGATGTACGAGTATTTAACGAGGCGTTTATTCACAATTAGTTCGGGAGCTCGCGGCAAAATTGGACAATGAATTTGCAGAGAATGGCGTTTTGATATTTAGATTACTATAATTAGAACCGATTAAAGCTATTGGCCGGTTATAGTCTATTTAACTTTAAGTATAATGAAAGTTTGAACTTGTCGATTTTTTTACTATAACAAAAGCGATATTGCAGAGGATGGCACTTGGTATATATGCAAATTATATTGTCAACAATATAATTCCTGACCGCCATCTCATTTAGAGGTTAGGTTTGATTTTTATGAATTTTTAAAAATGTCGGCCCGAGTAACCAAGGCAAAGTGATGTTGCAGAGGATGGGGTTTGGTATACTAGCGATTTTGACCACCAAGAACCTAAATTCAGCTGCCCATCTCACATGGAGTTTAACTTCAGATTTTGGCGGCATTTCATTTTGACGATTTTCTGGGATGACCCAAGTGATTTTGCAGGAGATGGCATTTGAACCATAGGTTCGTGTGTGTTACATTTTCAATGTAGCATATTTTAGATGTAATTCAAGTAGGTGCTTAAGATATCGCGTGACCCGGTTTTGTGTATCGGTATCACAGATGCAGTTTTACAACGTTCCGGAAAAACGCCAGAGGCTACACTTTTATTGAAGATGTGTGTCAGAAGCGTTACAGTAAACTCTTTAATTTGTTTGAGTAAAAAAATATTTATACCGTTAAGACCCAAAGACCCAGGTAGGCAATAAGATTATCAACTTCAGTTGTGTCGGTCGGTTGCATAAAGAAAGAGTCTAAGGGTTATCTGTCACACTAGGAGAAATGGGGAGTTAGTGCAAACGGCGGCAAGTGACGACGTCTTGGGACTGTCCTACCGTTTCGTATTTTCCTGAATGTTGATTACGAGTGTTGATTTAAAATTATTATGTGATACGAATTGCATTGTATTTCTCATTGCACAACTACTCATCATACACCCACATAATATCGGATACACCGAAAAAACATACGAATACGACAAAGACTATATTAGGTAGACTTTTATACTACTAAGGTGACAATCAAGCATACGGTCTGCCTGATGGTAAGCAGTTACCATTGGACATTTGCAACACTAGGGGTGTCACTCATTCGTTGCCGACCCTGTAACCTTTTTTGACTTTCCCTGACTATTCAGTATTTGTTACAAATTGATGTGCCATGCATAATTAGGACTAAAACGTGTCATATGTAGGGATGGGTTAAGGACTGAGTATTTATCGAAGGGTGAGTAAATACTTATAAATACCAGTTTCTACTGAGTTTTTATCCAAAATCGGCAGTAAATATTTTTTCTTTAGTTAAGTCTTATAAATTGATTCGATTGATAAAAAAGTACCGTGACAATATTCAATGTAAGGTATTTATTATTAACCCACAAACACTGGTATTATTAAAGGCCTCCGACTTAGCTATACGCCTGAAGCACACCTGAGGTGGGGTAAGCGGTTGGAGGAAGTGCACGCGCTTGTTAGAATAATATACGGGTGATTGTGTCAGTTGTATTGCACTGGAATGTGGAGAGACTAATCGGTGCGCCCCGCGTGGCCTCTGGCTGACGAGCAACACCACCTGCTTGTGCACGTGCACGTTGTTTGCCGGTTCGAAGTAGGGAGGACGCCTTATAAATACTGCCCGGCCGTTCAGTACGGGCACTTCTGTTCGAGACGTGGACAGCGACGGATCACTCTCAAAGTTAAGTAAATAATCATGTGTTATAGTGGTAATTTAGGTACTTATTAGTCATGAATTTCTAAAATTGTAAAAAAAAAACATTATGTTCGTTTATTATCAATAGTAATTATCTTCATTATGTTTGGTTACCATAATAAATTATGTAACTGATAATTTATAAATATAATTTATAAGTTACTATACGTAAAGTGAATTACTTATTATATATACCTAATTTTGGCCCTGCTAGTTGCTATAGCTGTATTGATTAAATATCGATTTATATTACAAGCTTTGGACTTTCCTTTCTCTTTTCTATAAATTCCTTAATTTCTGTATACAAACTATTTATAGGCTAAAATACAAACTATTCAAACAAAATCTAATATCAGAAGTGGGATCTGACTCTGGTTCTCAATTATTAATATTTGTATGCTTTCAGGATGAATGCTGAAATGGTCGCATGTCTTCTCACAGCGATTCGAGATGCTGCCTTCAAGACTCCTCGAACGATGACGACATCGCTCTACCAGTGTTCGACCCTGACAAGAACGACTGCGGAGCGGCGAGCTGGTGTTATAGCATAGAAGGTCTCGCCAAGGACCTCAAGTGGAGTACTATTAGAACTACGGCAAGGGCAGGTAAAGCCCTTAAGGGTTCAGCTATATCTTTGTTCGAGTCTTGGGAACCGACTGAAGGCAGATCTTGGAAAAATTTCCGTATAGATATTATTGACGCTTATCCAGAAAAGAAAAATCTTTCTGTAAAACTCACTAAGGCCGTATTGTACACGTCTGATATATCTGAGTCATAGTGAATATGACAGAGAAAAATTAAGGTTATTACGCAACACTAAAATCTCAAGAATTGATTTGTGGAGGTATTAGCGATACTAGTGTGAGAATGGCCATCCCTAAACAGTGGCGTCAACACTGCTTCTGCCTTAATTACTTTGCTGTCTACTTATACGATGTCCAAAACAAACACCCCTTAGAAGATATTGACAAGGATAAGAAATAACAACGCTTCAGGATTCGGTGGGATAAAACATACTAGATTTAATATTGAAAAGAAATATTATCTTTGCGATCAAGCTGGGCATGTACAATCGCAATGCCTTAAAAATAAACCATATAATACATACTGTAAAAAGATTGGCCACACAGTCATTTTGTTTCTACTAGAAAAAAAAAAATTTTTTTTTAGACTAGCGGAACTATTTCTCACCCCAGTTTCTATTAATGGGATGACAATTAGTTCTCTAATTGATACAGGAACAAACTGTACTTCGATCAAATAATCAATTGCAAAAAAAATAAGTTGTCATCTTTTACCAGTATCTACATATGTAAATGGCTTAGGGCTTTTGCCATGAAATACATGTGTTTGCTCTAATTACTGTGATAGTTAAATTTGAATGTATAAGTTTAGAGCATGATATTAACGTAGTCAGGGACAACTCTTTCCGTTATAATCTTCTTATAGGCAGGAACGCTGTAATTTATCCAGACATAGAAATTGTTACTGATTCATCCAGTTGCCAGTTATCTAGAAAATCGTGTGAGGTAGTACACGAAGTAAGTTTAGTTTCATCCTCATGTGAGTTGTGCGAATCAAGTTTAAATTCAGAACTATATACACATGCCAGTTCTTTGGGCTATGGAGCCATGCTAATACAGATAGTTCACGGTAATAAAAAAAGTAGTTTCTTACTATAACAAAAGACCTAATTCCGTAGAGTCAAAATACTGTTCCTATGATTTAGAGACATTGGCAATATATAACGCTTTGAAACATTTTAGAGTGTATGTTTTGGGCATTCAATTTAAAATCTTTACAGACTGCAATTCAATCAAGCCCACTATTAGTAAAAATGATCTGTCCCCACGTGTTGCTCGCTGGTGGACTTTTATGCAGGACTTCGCTTCGAAATTGTATATAAAAAGGAAAACATCGGGCACGTTGACTTTCTTAGTCGAAATCCTGTCCAGGCATCATTTTCAGATGGTATTGTAAACAGATTCGATTTCCACGTCCCCACCTCAACTACAAGCGATATCAACTGATCACATAGATATCCTCCTAATATAGTAAATTTAATTGATGACCCTCAATCATGGCTGGAGTTAGCTCAACAAAATGATCCTGAAACCAAAATTTGATGAGTCAGCTTATGGCTGGAAATTTAGATGAAAATCAATACGTCTTGCAAAATAATTTATTGCTTTTCAAAACTCAGTCCAACGAGCCCAAGCTTTACGTGCCAAAGGGATGTAGATTTAGTTTAATACAGCTCTTCATGATGAAAACTGTCACACAGGTTCTGATAAAACATTGTCAAAGTTTAGAGAACACTTTTGGTTTCCCCATATGGCCGCCTACTTTCGAAAATATCTAAAACACTGTTTAATCTGTATAGAAAGAAAGGGTCACTCGGGTCCAAAACAAGGTTTCCTACACCCTATTGAAAAAAAAAACTTCAATACCCTTCCATACAATCCATTTAGATTGCACCGGCCCCTTTTCTCAAACATCTGAATGATATAAACTTTATTCGGTTCTCCCAGAAAAATTATCACTGACAAGGCACTAACTTTAGTTCGCGCCACATAATATCTCTTAGGGATTTACAAATTGAGCATCATATGATCGCTACGGGTACACCAAGGGTAACGGGCAGGTGAAACGTTACGTAGCTACAGTTATTGACATGTTGAACACTACTTGTAATTGATCGTCAGATTGGCCAAGCGGCTTGTGGAGAGTACAACAGTCAATTAATACCACTATCCAAAATCGACAGGGTTCTCTTCGATTCATTTGTTAATCGATTGCAATGCTAACACACCAAGCATCCAGAGTCGTTTAAATGAGATAAATGTTTCAGAACCAAATATTAATTTAAAAGCAGATCGAGAATTAGCTTTTCAACGCATGAGCCAAGCAAATTTAAAAATAGATTTGTATTTTTTTGAAGTAGGTAATGTAGTTTATGTTAACGTCATGATAAGCTGAGTCTTCGATTCAAAGGTCCGTACCAAATAACTGATTTACTTCCACACGATAGGTACGCTCTCAGAGGAGAGACAATCTCAGAAATATAATAGTGTCTAAAGATAAATGAATGTTATGGCCAGGTGAATAGACAGATGAAGATTCTATTGTTGAAGCAATAAATGAATTGTGTATTTTTTTATAGGTATTTATTTTTACAATGACATTTAATATTAAATTAATTTTCTTATACTATGTACACTTAATGTCAAAAGTGATACATACCATAATTTGATTATTAGTCTACTTAATGTGAAAAGTGAGACATAACCTGATTAAGTCTGCTTAATGTGAAAAGCGAGACACTATTTTATGTAATATGTATGGGTGGCTCACAAGGTCTACTTAATGTGAGAAGTGAGACTGTGATGCCAATTATATTTAGTTCGTAATATGTATGGGTGGCTCACAAGGTCTACTTAATGTGAGAAGTGAGACTGTGATGCCAATTATATTTAGTTCGTAATATGTATGGGTGGCTCACAAGGTCTACTTAATGTGAGAAGTGAGACTGTGATGCCAATTATATTTAGTTCGTAATATGTATGGGTGGCTCACAAGGTCTACTTAATGTGAGAAGTGAGACTGTGATGCCAATTATATTTAGTTCGTAATATGTATGGGTGGCTCACAAGGTCTACTTAATGTGAGAAGTGAGGCTGTGATGCCAATTATATTTAGTTTGTATGACACTATTTTATGTAATATGTATGGGTGGTTCACAAGGTCTACTTAATGTCAGAAGTGAGACTGTGATGCCAATTATATTTTTTTAGTATTGTCTTAGGTTTTCGCGATTGTTACACATTGAATTAAACAATTTTTAACGGAAGTATCGCGTATTTTATTTATTTTGTTGAACCTGACGTTTGACCTGACCACGGACGCTGCAAAGCGTTCGAAACGTCAGGTTCAACAAAATAAATAAAATACGCGATACTTCCGTTAAAAATTGTTTAATTCAATATATTTTTTTAGTTTAGTTTCTATGAATGATTGTCAACTTAAGAATTGAATTTAGTTTAGCTTTAAGCATTTAATGTAACTTAGTAAGATTATAGAGCAAAAGGCTTATAGTAGTTGTTTAAATTATACCATGACCGCCAAAGTAAGCATCCAGGTACTTCAGGGAACGAAGTACATATCAGAATGGCCGTGTTAGAATAATATACGGGTGATTGTGTCAGTTGTATTGCACTGGAATGTGGAGAGACTAATCGGTGCGCCCCGCGTGGCCTCTGGCTGACGAGCAACACCACCTGCTTGTGCACGTGCACGTTGTTTGCCGGTTCGAAGTAGGGAGGACGCCTTATAAATACTGCCCGGCCGTTCAGTACGGGCACTTCTGTTCGAGACGTGGACAGCGACGGATCACTCTCAAAGTTAAGTAAATAATCATGTGTTATAGTGGTAATTTAGGTACTTATTAGTCATGTATTTCTAAAATTGTAAAAAAAAACATTATGTTCGTTTATTATCAATAGTAATTATCTTCATTATGTTTGGTTACCATAATAAATTATGTAACTGATAATTTATAAATATAATTTATAAGTTACTATACGTAAAGTGAATTACTTATTATATATACCTAATTTTGGCCCTGCTAGTTGCTATAGCTGTATTGATTAAATATCGATTTATATTACAAGCTTTGGACTTTCCTTTCTCTTTTCTATAAATTCCTTAATTTCTGTATACAAACTATTTATAGGCTAAAATACAAACTATTCAAACAAAATCTAATACGCTCGTCGTATTTGGACTTAAAATGAATGTAGTAACATTTTTACTTGTCCTATTTGTGTATTTGAATGTGAAATCACCTGCACGTAGCGCATACCGATCAGCAAACGAGGTTCTGGCGAAAGAGAGGTAGGTCAATAAGGAGCTATTCCGTTGGCAATGGGGATGGTAATGCGCGAGCGACACTCCTTGTGTTGCAGGCATCCATTGGCAACGGTAAACGGTGCTTACAATCACGTCGGCCGTACTTATTTATCACGACGTGGTATATAAAAAATATACTTTTGTTATCTAAAGATAGGTAGGAGCCAGCAGCAGAAGTCGTTGTGTGGGTAGCGGGAGGACCGGCGGATATCAAACCGCCAATGACGGTGTGGGCACGGAAGGCTGGCTCGGCGGTCAGATAGTGAAACGGCTGACCGCTGGCCGCCCGTGTGTCAGTAGGGTTCCTGAACCCGGGGATTACTTAAACTCCGGCCGGAAGGCTGAACCGCTAACCCGCGTAAAATCCCCGTTGTAGTGGTCGTGCCTTAGAAGGAGACCGGAGTGGACCCCGGCTGCTGCAGCAGGGGGGGACGGGGGGGCTGTGCCACCTACCCTGTGCAGTAGCTCAATGCCGGAAGTCTCAATTACCCAACGAGATGTCCGGCGGGCGTTGCTCTCCCTCAACATTCATAAGTCGAGTGGGCCAGATGGCATACCAGCAGTGGTGCTAAAGCAGTGTGCTCCTGAGCTGTGTTCGGTGCTAACGCGCCTTTTCAATTTCAATGTGCACCCGGTGCCCAAAAGGGGCGATAGATCAGACCCATCGAATTACAGGCCTATTGCCATAACCTCCCTTCTCTCCAAGGTGATGGAGCTTGTGATAAACACACGACTCCTGGCATACCTAGAGGATCACGATTTACTCAGCGACCGTCAATACGGCTTTCGCCACGGTCGTTCGACTGGTGATCTTCTAGTGTATCTTACACACCGCTGGGCTTCGGCGATTGAGAGTCAAGGTGAGGCATTGGCTGTCAGCCTAGATATGGCAAAGGCGTTCGATCGGGTCTGGCATCGGGGTCTTCTATCGAAGTTACCATCGTACGGGCTACCCGAGGGTTTGTGCAAATGGGTGTCCAGCTTCTTATCCAGCAGATGCATCAAAGCCGTGGTTGACGGTGGTTCTTCCAATAGCATGGATATCAATGCTGGTGTCCCACAGGGCTCTGTATTGTCCCCAACGCTGTTTCTGCTGCATATCAATGACATGTTGTCAATTGACGGCATTCATTGTTATGCGGACGATAGTACTGGGGTCACTATTACACAGGTCGTGCTAGTACCCCTTGTTCACTTGTGGAGGAAAAGCCGCATTAGACTTGTGTCTTAAATAGAGTGTGCTTTGGGTAGGGTGCCCGACTGGGGACGGTTGAACTTGGTGCAATTCAACCCTACCAAGACACAAGTCTGCGCGTTCACCGCTAAAAAAACCCATTTGCTGTAGTCCCCCAATTCCAGAACACGCCACTAACCATTGCCAAGAGTATTGGGATTCTCGGCGTCGAGATCTCCAGCGAAGTTCAGTCCGAAGCCACTTGGAAGAAAAGGTCAAGCTGGCGTCAAAGAAACTTGGTGTGCTGAACAGAATCAAACAGTACTTCAGCGCGGGGCAAAGACTTGTATTTTAGATAAGTCCCAAGTCAGACCGCATATGAAGTACTGTAGTCATCTCTGGGCGGGGGCACCTGGTTACCAGCTAGGACCTTGTGACTCGGTGCAAAGATGAGCTGTGAGAATCGTCGATGATCTTAAACTCATACACGGTATTGAGCCCTTGAGTCTAAGGAGAGATTTCGCCTCCCTTTGCGTGTTCTACCGATTGTGTTCTGAGGAATTGTTCGATATCATGCCAATAGCCTCGTTTTGCCATCACACTGCTCGACGACGGCTGGGAGTTCACCCTCATACACTGGAACCGCAATGGTCGCGTACTGTGCGGTCCCTGAGAAGCTTTCTACCGAGAACTACTAAGTTGTAGAATGAGCTCCCTGCCGAGGTTTTCCCAAGGGGCTACAGTATGGGGTTCTTCAAGAAAGGCGTGAAGAGGTTCTTACAGGGTCGGCAACGCAAGAGTGACACCCCTGGTGGTTGCAAATGTCCATAGGCTACGGTAACTGCTTACCATCAGGCAGGCCGTAAGCTTGTTTGCCACCTTAGTGTTATAAAAAAATCTTTAAAAAAATCGGCCAAGTGTCAGTCGGACTCGCACATTAAGGGTTCCGTACCTTAATCTATAAAAACGGCAAACAAATCACGTTTGTTGTATGGGAGCCCCCCTTAAATATTTGTTTTATTTTAATTATTTGTTCTTAAAGTAAATATATAACTAAATATTCTGTGAATGTTTCAAGCGTCTACCTGTTGCCGTTATCAATATCGAGCAAAAATATTACGTTTATTGTATGGGAGCCCCCTTAAATATTTATTTTATTCTACTTTTTAGTATTTGTTGTTATAGCGGCAACAGAAATACATTATCTGTGAAAATTTCAACTGTCTAACTATCACGGTTCATGAGATACAGCCTGGTGACGGACGGACGGACAGCGGAGCCTCAGTAATAGGGTTCCGTTGTATCCTTTGAGCTCGATGGGGTCGTTGCGCATATCTTTCTAACCGAACACGCAGGTTAAGCAATGTCCCGCAGTATGTCTATGGATGGGTTTATCTATCTTGAGATTTCTGTGCTCCGAGGGCACGTTAAACTGTCGGTCTCGGCTATTGTCGATAGATGACAGTCGTTAAGCTAAGTCAGTGGCCATTGAGCGGCTTGAAAACACTGGCCTCCACCAATCCGCATTCGAGCAGCGTGGCGGAGTATGCTCTAAACCCCTTCCGTTGAAGAGAGACTAAAATTTTAAGTCTTTTTGTTTATTTTTTTTACTCATGCATTTGGATAAATACTTATATTTATCATTCCTTCTCAGTAAATACTATTTAGTACGAGTATTTACTGACCGCCCATCTCTAGTCATATGTGATACACAATCATTTTTTTTTTAATATTAGAACATCCTAAAACTTAATTTTTAGTATTTTAAAATGTCATCGGCTACGGCACACGGCCCACCTGATGTAAAGCGCTTACCGTAGCTTATGAACGTTTGCAATATATTATCATTTACACATGGCAACTCCTTAGGAGCTTAGGTACTGGTGTTGTTGTACAGTTGTTATTTACCACCCTAAACCCTACTTAAGACAACCAGACTAAGACGAACAGACATGTTCATGCAAACGCGTTGTCCTGCGTGAGAATCGAACTCACGAGCGTTGATGTCAAAGTATACATTTTCACCAAAGGGAGACTTTGTACAAAAGTAGTCTGCATGGGTACCTCTGTTTCATATATTTCTACCGCCAAGCAGATATATTTATATAGCTGTGTTCCGGTTTGAAGGGCGAGATATGGGAGAGAAATTACTGGGTACTGTGACAAAACAGTCTTAGATCGTGTTGCGAGCGTGAATAGGCTGCGGTGACCGCCTACTATCTAATGCGAGCCGCATGCCGCATACATAGTCATAGGAGCTCCGCGTATATTTGGATGGGGACAGTATAAAATAAATGAAACTACATTGTAAAGGACAAATACCTTTTATTTAAATTTCATTGTGCATATTTCTGTAGATATAAAAAAATATGGCAAAATAAACTTAACAGCGTGCATTCATTTTAAAAATAAAAAGACACGGGCGTTCCGACGCGATCCAATAAAAAAAACATGTCAACAACATTTTATACATAATTTATCATAAATGACAAAAATAAACGTTCAACTTTGTCGATATAGCTACGTGACGGAAGCTGTTCGCGAGACTAGAACACAGGCCCGTGTATCAATGTCCACTGCAACGTATAATCGACAAACATACACGGAATTCTCCAAGCGATATATATCAGCTAACTTTTCGTGTAAATTCAATTTTTAACATGGCAACATTGCGTTGCAATGTAGCCATACTACAAAATGAACTTGCAGAATAACCGCTCAATTCTCTCATAATATCCATAATGCTTACAACTACTTATAATGTCGTAGTTTATTAAACGGAAATATTTACCTCGATCTTCAAAATAGAATACTTTTTTGTAATTAAAATTAATATCTCACATTTCCATGTCAAAACAAAATAGCACGTAGACTTCTCTGTTGCAACCATTTAGTCTTTGAATGGCTGTTGTTTCCGCGTGTGAGTGACGTTAGAAGAAAGCTGAGAATCGCTGCGATGGACGCTAAACGAGTAATAAACATAAAAACCTTAGTTTTACTAAGGCTATGTATTCTTATTATGTTTGGGATACCCGTGACTTCGCCCGCTTTATTTTTTCTTTAAAAAATACGCGGAAATTAGATGAATTTTTTTTTTTTTAATCGGATGAATCATTTTAAGTTTTAAGAGAGGTAGGGCGCATCGAAGTATCTCCACCTCACAGAAGAACCGCAGCAACTCCCTGGAGGATTGTTGTGTTCCTGCGTGTGAGTGAGGTCACCAGTAAGCTCCTAAGGAGTTACTGTGCTAACAGCAGAAGGTGGCATCACGCAAGTGATACTTAATGTGTTGCGAGCGTTAATAGGCTACGGTGACCTTTTCCATCCAGTGAGCCGTATGCTTGTAAGCCTCTCGACGTAGTATATAAAAAAAATAGATTCGCCATTATATATATTGTTAATAGTTAATGTACTGTAGGTAGTGGCGCAGCAACAGAGAGGCTATCCAACCCATGGTGGTTGAATATCATTACAAATTTGTCATTCATATTTATTAATTATTTTTATTTCCGTTAATAAATTACGTAGAATATTAATTAAAGAAATTACATACAATATTCTATAACTATGCGGAGAGACTAGAATTCATGGCGGCTACATAACGTATTTATATATAATAGTATATTTATACATTTGTATAGATTAGTACAGTCCCCCGAAGATAAAAACTGCTCACCGGTACACGCGAGACACTTTCGATAGAGAAGACTACAAATCCGGCTGGCTCTTGGCATGCGTCTTCGTCCCGGTGTGCTATTTCTACCGGGGGCCGTATCTTTGTTTTGTTATTGTACCTTAATTACTTATTAATAAAACGTAATTAGTAATTATTAAGAATAGCACTTGTGATGTAAGAAATAATATTTTGAAAGTTTCCTTATCTTATTGAGCAAAATAAACACTAAGGGCAAGGACACATCTTCCGAAAGCTGCGGAAGTTCTGTAGGGTTATTCACACTGACTCGGAAAGCCTTATGGAATCGGAATTGAAAAGTTACGTGCCAAAATGTATGCACATTCCATACATTCGGACAGATAACTTTTCGATTCCGTTACGCCACGGCGTAATTTACACGTTGACTTTGATTTGACAAATTTCAACGAGTGTAAACCTACATTCACTGATGATAAAAAGTTAAATAAATCAACGTACCATCTGGATTTTTTCAACGCATATTCTAAAGGTTTGGTTAGCGAGCTACGAAGCGGAATAAATGCTTTTTTGAAATTGACAGCAATACATTTCCAAAGTACAATAACATGACAAAGTTTTCTAAAAGAGCTACCTATTTCGTGCAACATTCATGATGCGGAATATTGAAAGAAGCCTTCGCCGTCGCGATCGGCTTCATCTGCAGTCCGTTGCGAGTTCCGGTTCGATTCAAAAATACTTTTTTTTTACATTTTTTTGTTGTCTTTATTTTTTCGCTGCTCCTAGACTAGTGGCTAAAATTTTTGAGTAGAGATTAAAAAATAAATGTGCCTAGCGTGTGAGAAACATATCTAAAATACGTGCCAAAATATTTCATGGCCTAAAATGTCCGAATAAGTCTAGAAGCAGCATCAAAAATTTCATATTGCCATACAATATACACGCCCCTTAAAAGCATGATACATAATATACTATCCTAATTTGAAATACGCACACCGCGTTAAAAATTCATTTACACGTAACAGTTTTGAAAAAAGTATATTAAAAAAAAACATCTTTGCGTTACTGGTTTAGACAGACTTTGTATTTTTATCACCCTCCAAACCTGCTATAGTCAGGCGCAATATTAATAAAAAAAATGTCCACTTTGACATTTTACTAATAAAATATTGGACATTACATGCGAAATGTTGCACACAGATATTACATTTGATAAAGTACAAATCTCAACTTAAATGCTGCCACGACTGATCAATCATCATGAAACATGGCCAATATAGAATACATATACAATACGTCGGACGAAAAAGGTACAGGAGTGAACTCCACACATGTCTTTCAAAATCTAGAGTGTGTACTGTAATTTTATTTTGGATGAGGAGTAAACAAGTTGGTTCATATTATATATAAATAATATATTGTATTATAATGTAACATATTAATATACACATGATTTATTTATTATAGCGTTTTTGGAATAAGAAACACAAAACAACTTTCAGGAGCAATCAGTGACTTAACTGAAAAAGCGTTAGCGGCCTTCGTCGAACATCGAAATCCGGTGGCTTCAATTCAAGTATTTTTTTATATGGGGTCATGACATATTGGACGATCATAATGATTAACCAATACACAGCGATAAAGAAATTACTCTCTTCATAAGGACCCAGCCACATGTTTAATTAAATACCGAACCTTGAAACTTTTTGCTGCTTTTGCTTATGGTTTAATTTTCTCGGATAATTAAATCCGTCATCTTTTAAAATTTTTTAACACGTGCACCCATGTGATCTAAAGTACTCAAGGGGTTAAGTTAAAGGGATACGTGGAAAATGCACGGATTAAGTCACTTAGTGACATTTGAGCAGTTGCACCGCGTCCAATTTTTTTTTGTTCTACATTTAGAACATTTTTCATTAGTAAAATGTCATATAAAACATAAAAAAAGCTAATATATAAATAACTTAATATCATAACGTTTCTTTTAAATAAATAATTATTTTGTACATTCTCTTACAATGTCTTATATATTGATACTATAATATTCTCTTTCGCACATTTGGCATAAACATATGTTAGACAGAGACGAAATATTAGTTTTGTCAATAAAATGCATTACAAATAAAATTAGAGGTACTTACAAATTATAGTATTAAAATAATATGAGCGAGTTCAGATCTTGGATACGTCCACTATGGTGTTTGAAATAACTAACAAATCAAATTGGACGACCTACATAGCCTCATCTATATTTATTATACATAAATTAAGGCAATTTTTCGTGACACTTTCTAGCAGATGTCCTATATTAATTGCCTAGTATTGTATTATGAAGACATAACCAATAAATAAAAGCAGGCAGAGAAGCACCTCAGTCCATAAATACATTATTATAAATGGGCCATGCATTTATTTAATGTGACAAAATCGTTCTATATTTACAATGTTTTCGGAGACGTAATTAATTTTTACTAATTTTATAAAATTAAATTCTATCAATTTCTCATTATAACGTCGGAGAGTATAAATACAATATAATTTTAGGATGCCAATATACAATATATGAACGTCAATGTACCATCCATTGAAGAATTATACAAATCAATGAGAAAACTTCAACTGTCGTTAGACTATGACCCGAAAAATGGTAGAAATTAAATAATTTGTACCAAAAACTACCATAGCAGACGGAAACCAGTTTTTTTTACAATCACAAAAATCTATCCATTCATCCCTGTAAGAACAACGAAACCGTAATAAATGGCTCAGCATTAAAATGCACTACCTCAGATGTTAAATAATTCCAATGAACAGAAATACACGTTTTAGGTTTCGAAGTTTTTTTTTATAATTTCTGTTCATTTGAACTATTGTTGAGCGATCAAAATATAAATTTAATACTGTTTTATAAGAATTTGTCGCACCTGTAGCGCAGTTCCAAAAGGAATAACCAGGAATCGGGGATTTAAAAAAACCGTTAGGTCTTATGATCGAGCAGACCATAGAGTTGAGAGAGTGTAGAAGATCAGAGTTGTTACGATAAACATATATTTTTTATTTGTCATTGGGCCCTCGCAGATACTTAGTTTTGGGGTTTTTAAACAATCTCATTGTATTTTATTAATTTCTCATAGTTTCATGTTTTTTTTTAATTTGCCAATATGTCGAAAATTACCAATGGCATAAAAAATGCCGGAAGAAACTTGCGGAAAACCTGTGGCTCGGTCTCACATGAAGACTACCTTGCTTTCCCCAATAATCTTCACATGATACGGTTTTTCGCATCTTCTCCACATGGCTGCCAAAAAGAAAGTGCATTGAGTGTCAATCCGGATTAATGATAGTTGTTACAGAATATAATAAAAAATAGGGTCAGAATTCAATAGGCATTTTTTTTTATAATCTTTTACTTTTTCGTCCTATTGTAACAGTTATTCGAGTAGTGATCCTTTAACAAGTACGCCACAGGTCGAACGAGACTAAAACAGCTTGTACGCGTCTAGAAGCCAGCTTAGCTCGCAAGCTGAATCTTACCTAATAAGAGATCTAAATATTTATAATTATGCACTTTAATACCAAGTGCATAAGGTGCAAAATGATATACACAGAGCGGTGTTAGAAATTACATTTTTCATCCACGTCTACCTTTTCAATTGCAGTGTCGTAGATTCGATATCCACATAAACGGATTTGAAGTGTTGGGGTATTTATACGACCTTGGGAGGCAAACAACCATACGGCCCATCTGATATAAAAATGGTTACTGTAGTATCATGTATATAATATTAAAACTGTTCTTGAATGGAATAGAACTCCTCACATGCTGGATGTTCCACAGACATCAAATTGGGCTTAATTTAAAAGCAATAATGTCATATATATATATATTTTTTACATTCACAACAACTTACTACACGCAAATCGAACGCCATTTCAGATCCAGCCATCGCAAATTTCTTTATTTCGTAAAAAAGCTACATTTTCTGCGCAATATTGATTTTTAGAAACCAATTTTAATCAATAATATTGTCAGTAAATCCTAGACAGGGGACCAAAGGCAGAGTAAAGGAGCAGAGAACAAACTCGTCGTGTAATATTCAAGTGGAGACAACTGGAAAAGTATGATTGGCGTGGCAAACATGATTTTTAGTACTTCTGACATGTAATTTCTATCACCGCATCTTCTCCAAACCTTTGTCAACTTTAGCGCTATTAACTTTCTTATTTATAGCAACAATAAGAATTAAAATAGCTTAACGTATTTAATTTTCAATCACATTTTTTTTCAAGTTTGATAGGAAAATACACTTTATTGACTCGCACAAGAGTACATATTTAAGTGCCCTTTGTAAAGTGATTCTTTTGTTACGTAGTAACTACAATATATTACATGTCCTTTGATTTTAATCCGAAATTATCTACAACGATCATAGAGACATAAGTCAATACAAATAGTAGTTAATTTTGATCTTAAAACAATGCAGTAAGATTCAAAATTATATACACGTATGGATCTACTTCTGTACTTGACTATGTTTAATTGTTTTACAAAATAATTCCACAACAAGTGTATTTTTCTATCAACATTAAATCTTATATAACATATGAATTTATATTATAAACCAAGCGCGCTGTTTGCTTATATATTTAAATTACATTACATGTCTCATTATTGTACACATATTCAATTTGTGTAATAAAATTATAGTCCAAGAGCTGGGTACTATTATTAAATAACGCATTATTTATTTATAGTTTCCTGGTGATCATGGGAAAGAGCGCGCTTAGAGGCAATTCGAAAGATTTTAACGGGAATTTAACTAACTTAGGATTTAGGATAATAAGGTTTCGTAGATTTTTTGTCGGGGACTTCTGTCTGTCTACAGGGTGGGGGTCATCAGACGATTGTAAATGGAGAAATCACCTGTTGTTAACGCCCAAAAATGTAGCAATATTTTAAAACGTCACAATTATCTTTATCATTTAGATATAAGAGATAATTTTGTTTGTATCCGCTAACAATACATGGAAATAAGACAGTTTGCTGCCTGTTATCTACTTGAACAACAGGGTTACTCTCAACGAGGATTCCGAGCGATAGGAATGAAATCAAATACGCCAGTAGTACGAAATTCCTTTATCATTCAAGGCCGATCGTACAACTCTCATGATGGCAAAATAATAGTCGAAATGTCAACACAATACCTTAACATCGGAATTTGATTGTTATTATTACATTTAGTTTCAAGAATAACCCCACATAACGTATTGAGTCTGGACACTGGAGAAGAATGGATACTTATCATCGCGAAAACGTGAACATCGAGGGTAAAGCCGTGTGCAGAAGATAGTAATATAAAAATTAAAATATGTTATATATATTTATTATATAGATATATCATATTTTAATTTAAATAAATAAGGACCACAGCTCTAAGACTACTTCACAAACATTCAGAGGATATGTTTTGTTTATTATGTCAGTATATAAATCATATGTTATATAGAATCGCGTCTGTAAGGCGTATAAACATATATATGTATATGTAGCAGCTACGTCAGAAGGGGTGTGTCGCTGTGACGTCACAGCCGGTCAACGACTCCTATGGACAATAAATAATGATCACTCGCGTATACATACATATTTAATATACACACATCAAAAGTGTCTAGGGATCAACATATATTTTTGCAATAACTTTTCTCCTGATTGATATAAAATTTTCTTTAAGGATTCATCAAATAAAGTGTTTTCGTTTGTCTACAGTAACGATAAACCAAGTCACCTTTGCATTAATAAAGAAATTTGCCATTTTCATAATAAAGGGATTTTTGACATTTGAACCACTAACATTAAAGTTCGAAAAAAAGACTGAAATAACAGTTTTCTTTAAAATTTTATTGGGTAACTTAAACAATTAATAATCCGTGTTTCTACCGCGAACACTAACAACACAAGAACATCGGTTTGGCATACTCAAAATGAGTTCATCCAAATCACGCTGTGGAATGGCCGCCCATGTTCGTTGCAACAACAAAAAAAGGTCTTCTTGCGACTGGATACCCTCCATATTCGGCAGAGCTCTTCTCTGTAGCATATCCCATGCATGCTCAATCGGGTTCAAGTCTGGCGACTGAGCAGGCCAGGGCATGACATTGATGTTAGCTGCGGCGAGAGTCTGTCTTACAACTCTTGCGGTGTGCGGTCGTGCATTATCATGCATTAACTGAAATAAGGGACCGACTTGCACTTGTAGAGGAACGATGACGTCTGATACAATCGTCTCAGCCTAAATTTGAGCGTTGAGGTTGCCTCTGATCCAAATCAACTCAGTTCTTCCGCCGATCCAAATACCCGCCCATACCATGATGGTTCCACCACTATAAGGATGGACTTCCTGGCAGGATTTTAATCGCTGTTGGCGTCCAGGGGTTCTCCAGTGTCGTATACGTTTATATATTTTATATATTTTTTTATTACAAAGCCACATCTCAATCTCAAGAAATCCGCATAAAAATGCTTGATCCCTAGACACTTTTGATGTGTGTATTAATAATGAGATCCGAGGAGGTGTCCATTACCAGTCCACTGAGATACTCCTTGCATTGCAAGCGTTCAAAGCTACAGTATGGCTGACCATTAGATGGGTCGTATGCTTGTGCGTGTACCTCACTCGTTTCTTTAACATTCGACGCTCTTCAGTTTCTGGGGTTCCTGACGTCAGCTGATAAAACATGATCAATTTGGATGAAAAAAAAAACTATTGATATAATATAAGACTAAAAGAGAGTGCCGGTGTTAAAGTAATAGGAGGCACGCTCCGTTGGTTCGGGCATGTAGAAAAAATAATGCAGGAAGAAAGAATTACGTAACAGATATACAACGCGAAAGTAGAAGGATGTAGGAACCGAGGAAGACCACGACTAACCTACCATGACCAAATCGATTGTGTTCTATCAGAAGGTGATGTCAGGTGCCTTAGAAACCGGCGAGCGTGCATGGGAAGAGTAATGAATAATAAAGAAGCGAGTGAGGTGTCTAAGGATCGAGTCACGTGGCGCTCGGTTTTCTCTGCCTAGACCGCAAGGGATTTGGCGTGAAGTAATAGATAGGTATGTTTTGATCGGTGAATGTTGCGTTCCATAGCCTCTGCCTACCACTATGGGAGACAAGCGTGATGACATGTATGTATGTAGTAGATATAAGACAGTCTTAACAAATGATTTTTTTTATATTTATCTATCTATTTCATTCTTTAAATCCTGACATTATAATTAGTAATTGAAGTTAATAACGAAATTTATCTAATATTTGGACACTGTATCACATCAAAACATGTTGCACCTAGATTTAGGCCTACCAACATTCACTTTATACACGGCGACAGATAAAGATATACGAAACCGTTCAGAACTCACCCTTACAACAACGACATAAGATCCATACGCACATACTTCATGTTTTTTTTATTCAACGTCGTACGTACCTGATGTAAAGCGGTTACCTATGAACGCTTGTAATACATTAAGTATCGCTCGTCACGCCTCTGCTGATAACACAGCAACACCTTAGATTATTAGTGACCTCAATCACACGCAGGAACACGACAATCCACCAGAGAATTGTTATTTGGCTACGGTTTTTTGTGAGGTGAAGGTACTTCCCCAGACGGGCTGCTTTGATGCGCCCTACCTCTCTTAAAACATCCATACCAAGATAAACAGATATGTTTTATGGTACACAAATGTTTGTCCTACGTCGGAATCGAACCCACGAGAATTGGCGTCAAATTCACGACTGCGCCACCGAGCTCGTCATAAAAGTCACCCGTACTACAACGACATAGGACGCATACGGGACAGACCCACCACTCATTCACACCCTTGTGTCTCCTGTGTAGCCAGAATTAACAGCGGCGACCACCAAAAAGGCAATGAACAGTGAAGTTCATTGCTGTCCCGGAAGTTAAACTACAGCTGCCTTGGAACTCACAACGAATTTAATCAGAAGAAATTTGTAGGAGTAGGAAGTTTTGGAATTGACTTCCCCTCTTGGCAAAGTGAGAGGCAGCAATATGACAAATAATGCATTAAAAACCTGAAAGACATGGCTAGCCAGACGCATACGTGTACAGGTTCGTGTAAACTTACCTATGGTGCGATAGAGAGCGGTCTAAACCGTCTCGCTCTGGCCGCATTGTGGGCAGCGGCGGCGGAGGCGGCGGGCGGCGGCGGTGCGGGGGGCGCGGGCGGCGGGGAGCCCGACGACGAGGACCCGCCGGACGCCGGCGGCGAGGACATCAACAGCGCCGGCACGCCGCGGGAACCACTCCTGGAAGACAAGCTTCAATTCAATTACCACTTGTTAGTTCACAATGGCATAGTCAGTGTATCCCAGCGACTTATATTAGTCTATATACTAAGGTCCTGAGCGAACGAACTCGCTCGGCGTTTTTTATGTCATTTATATAATAGGTAGGGGTGGACAAAATTCACTTGCACCTCTCATTTTCTTGACAATTTGTGACCAAATAAAATGTTAGTTTCTGCCTACATTTCACATTGACATATGAAATGTCTCACGGTGTTGCCGGTAGATGGCGCTATATTTAAAAATGTATTACATTTGTACTTGACATTTGATTTGTCTGTAATACGTTCCATAAAGAACATGGCAGATCGCCGACCATCCGGTTCTCCGAGCTGAGAGATCATCGCCCATGCGGAAAAAGTTTTTTCGTATTTTATAAGTAACAAGTTACAGTAAAAATCTCTTTGATTGCACTATATACTATGATTTGACTTTTCTATCTATCTATCTAATAACTTAGCGCCACATGATCGAGTCGATCCTTACACACCTCACAAGCACTTCTTTAATATTCATTGCTCCTATGCACGTTCGCCGGTTTCTAAGGCTCCTGACATCACCTTCTGATAAAACACGATCAATTCGGTCATGGTAGGGTAAGTCTTGACCTTCCTTGATCCTTCAACTTGGCTGGTTTTGATACCATTAAATAGATAACATTTAAAGACAGGAAAATAAAGGAAAACCTGTTTTTCTGTCCACCAAAATGAGCAAATCTAGAAAACAAGCCGCGAAAAAAATTTGTTTAAGCGTTGTCAGTTCGGGAATTTTGACGTCAAAGATGAAGATCGCTATGGGATTATGAACTATGAATATACATTCTGTGTACTAAGTATCGGGAATTTGTCAATAAAACAAAAAATACAAATTATTCATCTAAATTTATTTTATCGCCTTCAAAGTAGGCCCCATCGCTTGCAATACAACATCTCCACCGCTTCACCCAATCTTCCATACATTTTTCATAGGCTATTTGCGGTATGGCCTTTAGCTCATTCAGCGAATTTTCTTTTATGGCTTCTATCGACTCAAAACGTTTTCCTCGAAGTGGTAATTTTAACTTGGGAAATAAAAAAAAGTCAGACGGAGCCATATCAGGTGAATACGGTGCTTGGTCGAGAACTTTTGTTGAATTTTTCGCTAAAAACTCTTTCACTATAATGGCTGTGTGTGATGGTGCATTATCATGGTGCAGCATCCATGAGTTGTGTTGCCACAAATCTGGACGTTTTCGGCGGATACTCTCACGCAAACGCTTCATGACGCCTAAATAATATTCTTTATTCACTGTTTCTCCCTCTGGAAGGAATTCGGAGTGAACCACACCACGGTAGTCAAAAAAAACTGTCAGCATCACCTTGATTTTGGAGCGACTTTGCCGCGGTTTTTTGGGTTTCGGCTCGTTTTCGAGACGCCATTCTGAAGACTGTTGGCTTGTTTGCATGTCGTACTCATAAACCCATGTCTCGTCGCCAGTTATTATACGTTTCATAAAGGTCGGATCCGTAGAAGCTCGGGAAACCATGTCTTCAGCGACATGCTTTCGCTGCGCTTTTTGAACAAAATTGAGCTCTTTTGGAACTAGTCGAGCGGCGACGCGTTTCATGCCTAAAATGTCAATGAGAATGTTGTGGACGGACTTAAAAGATATGTTCACCTCACTAGCCAACTCTCTCAGACTCATACGTCGATTTTCGAGCACTAGCTTCTTGATTCTGTCGATGTTTTCTCTGGTCGTAGCGGTTGAAGGTCTACCAGAACGAGGCAAGTCTACTACTACTTCTCGGCCTTCTTTAAAAGCCTTATACCATTCATAAGCCCTTGTTTTCGATATACACGATTCGCCGTAGGTATTTCGCAACATTTTTAGTGATTCACCACATGAAATATCATTTGAAACACAAAATTTAAGGCACACTCTTTGTTCAACAATATTTTCCATTGTAAAAATCGCCGAGGACTCAAAACTATGACCAACAAAAAGTGTAGTTTAAAACAAATTAAATGACAGATCCCGCTCAAATTTTGCGCGCTAAATCAGTACAGTGCTACCAACATGCAGTAAAAAAATTAGAACGACCTCTTTTACGCGGGTCTTTTTATTGACATATTCCCGATACTTTTTACACAGAGTAGTAAATACAAATAAATTAGTTTTCTTTCTTTATCTTTCGTTTTCTTCTTCGCCTTTATCTTCATAATAATAAAGAAGATAAAGGCCAATGAGCTGGTGCTGGATTAGCCCCATACGTCAATTAGGTCACAGCCTTATCATGAGCTGGACTATGGCCCTGACAAGCGTATTACATCAATAACGGTAATTAACCATTATGGACCTTTGGTGCATTTGGACCTCTGGTGGTGAATTATGGCCCTAACTTGTACAAACCGTGGTTCATACCGGTGGTGACTCGTGGCTTTAAATGGCGCATTATATCGTGGCGATCTTCAATAAGTGATAAATTATGGTCTAGAGTGGTGCATTACTGTCTAAACAAGTAGTGTATTTGGGTATTCACGAGCGGATTATGACGTGTGGTGAATTATGGCCTTAATACTGGTGGATTATGGCCCAATCACGTAATGAGTAGTTAAGATGACAGATTATATAATTAAACAATGGCAGATTATGATCCTAACTGGCGGTAGATCATGGGCCTAACTGATACAGGATAACGACCTTAACTGGTTGTGCTTTATGGCCTTAACTGGTATAGCTTATGGTCTTGACCAGTGCTAAATAATATACTATAACCCACGCCAGAGACAAATTAATTCGCTAACAAGGTATTTCAAGTTACCTGGAGTGATGGTGCGGTGGCTGGCGATGCCTCGGCCGTGCGAATCGCAGGTTCAATTCCCGCGCCGGGTCCGACGCATACTTCTCGGCTGCGTTTTGCCGTCGCCGACGCAGCGCTGGCAAATTATTACGAATTTCAAATTATATGTGATGATTCACGTAATATTACTTTATTTCATTGTACCGTGTGTATTTTTATTAGCAGTATTTGAAGTACAATTTTCATATTACGTTTACGAAACTTACGAAGGAATCCGTACCACACAAGAAACCGCAGCTAAATATCAAGTACCTGGATGTGTTCCTGCTACTGAGTGAGGTTACCAGTAAGGTCCTAAGGAGTTGCTGTGCTAGTAACAGAGGTGGCATCGTGCAAGCGATGCATAATGTATTTATTGCAAGCGTGCATAGGCTACAGTAATCACTTTTTCTTTACGTGAATCTTTAAGATAGGGCGCATCAAAGTAGCCCGTCTGGCGAAGTACCTAAAACCGCAGCCAAATAACAACACCCTACAAGGTTGTTGTGTTCCTGCGTGTGAGTGAGGTCACCAGTAAGCTCCAAGGGGTTGCTGTGCTAGTATAAATAAGCATACCATTAGTATAGACTCGGTAGGTACTCACTAGAGGGTACGCAACGATACCCCCCCCCCCCCCCCATGTAAATTTGCGGTCTCTTATAATGCGATGCTACTTGTTGTTCTTATTAAGTCCTGCTGAAAACGAGTGTATCGTCAGAGCCCCGTTCGCTAATCAGCAGAACGCTACAGGTGTCCATGATTATGGCTCTAGCTCTAAGGATGTCGGGAAACCCATTTACAAACACTAAAAACTATCTCACTATTATTATGTGATTTAAGGCGAGAAATAATATAAGCGGATTATTATTATTATCCTTGAAGTTATGTTTTTAATTATTATTATAATTGAAGTAATGTTTTTAATTATTATTATAGTTGAAGAAATATTTTAATTACAGTTATAGGTAAAGTAACTTGTTTAATTATTTTTATAGTTGAAGTAACGTATTTCATTATTTTTATACCTGAAGTAATGTGCTTAATTAATATTATAATTCAAGTAATGTTTTTAATTATTTTTATAGTTGAAGTAATATGTTCAATTATAGTTATAGTTGAAGTAACGTGGTTTAATTATTATTATAATTGAAGTAATGTAAAGACACGATAAATCTATTATTCTGTGTACTAAAATCTACAAGAATGAAAGTTATTTTGAGAGTTTATGATTGGTTATACACAGTTTAAACACACGTTATTATCATGAACATTCCTCTTCTACCTCACGTTACCCCCTTTCCTAGCCCATTATAATTGTGGGGTCCGCTACTTAATAACTAAGAATTCGGCGAAGATACCGATTTAGGAGGACCGCCTATGGGGAGCCGTTCTTAGGTTAGGTCGCACGTATTTCGAAATATACTTTTTTGAGCAGCTAGTTTTTCTTGCGCTGTTTTCCTTAACCGCCAAGTAATCAATAATTACAAATATGTACATACATCCGAAAACACAAACTGAATGGTACATGCTCATACCAGGAGAACTAGGGACCAGTTGACTAAAGAAAACAGTTGTTTACGGTTTTCTATGATTATCTTTTGGGATGCGTAGAGGAAACTGACCCCTATAGAACAAAATGCAATAAGAAATATGCATCATATACAATTGAAAATAACTACTTTAAACGAAATTTCATTGTCACATAATTGCATTATTCATTGATCTTGAAAAATTACTGAAAGCTATAAGAGAAAGAATATTTTTTATCGGTATCTAAAATTTACTTTTGTTAATGATTCATTATTCCTACATTACTAGATTATTATTTTGGAAATTATTATTAAGTAATTGGCAATGAAATGCATTTCCATTTACATTACTACGTTACTGGTTTATAATGTTGAAAAGTCACTGAAAACAGCGGTAATTTATAGAGAATTATAAATAATGATAATTAAAATTTCTAATTCTAAAGAATTTTAATTGCTACATTATTATTGTTTTGAAAGTGTTGAATACTACAAGAGGAAGAGTAATTTCGACGTCAGTATTGTATGACACGATAAGTTGCACATCAGCATAGAGACACTATTATTATGAAGTAATGGATACAAGAATTTTAGGTGAATTTTATTACTACACTAGTGAATTATTATTTTGGAAAATTACTAAAAGTTACAAGAATACAGTGATTTTTACGTTACAATGCTTCATGAAATTGCACAGGAGCAAGAAATTCATTTTGTAGCTAAATCAATAATACTATATAATTAGCCGCTACATTCATTGTAGTGTTTTATTAGACAAGTTGCTCCATTGCAGTTACGCTGCGGCCAGACTGACCACCCACCTTGCGGAAGACGGCCTCGAGGCGAGTAAATAGATGACGGAAGCGAAAAAATTGAGTTTCTTATTTGCGTATTAACACGATGATAACACGATGACCGTGGCCTCGCTGACGTAGGTTGTACCATCAGCGAGGCCACGTTCATCGTGTTAACGATTTTCTCGTGGCTTCGCTTTCCGGCTAAATTTCCACAATAGTGTCTAAGCGATTATATCCAATTTGCACTACTGTGTGATAACAGACTACGATAAAACCATGCTGGCTTTTGGTTGCGTATTGTGCGGTTCCAAGCAGACTTTCTCATACGAAACCTCAAATTGTGAATAGAAATTCGTCCAGAAATTAAAAATATATATATATATATATATATAACGGCGTTCTATAAAAAGGGGTGAAGTAGGTGTTCAGGTATTCCAATGCACCAGTGATAACCTGGTATTGCGTATTTAGACTGAGGTGATTGGCACCACATCAGGAATACGTACGAGGTGACAATGTTGAAAAAAGGCAAGTCATACACCTCAAAAAAATTTTGTTAGTATAATAAAAACGCGGTAATATTAAGAATTGACAAATAATCTAATCAGAAGGAAAGAAGAATAATAATTTCACTAAACTTAATAATCCATAGGATCTTATTTTAGGTCAATTCTTTACTTGACAAAATTAGAGGTACACAACAAGGTACTCAAGGCTTCGGCCTCGCCACAGTCAGTCTGGACGCAGCATTATGAAGAGCTTACTTGTTAGAATTTTAGTTTTCAAGCTGTTCGATAACTTTTGTCATGAAATCGAGTGATTTAAAACAAATACCTTTCTTAAACTTGGTTTTGAATGTTTTTTTCCGATCACCGACGGTACATACTGGGAGACGGACCCGGAGGGCTAGCGAGAACGACACCGCAGTCGGTGGTACTAAGAAAATAGTACACAACAAATAATAATAAATATGTAAAACTAAGTTATGTACAGTAACTTAACGATAAAATAAAATGTCTATGTCCATCTATATACCTTTACGTCAAGTTCGAGTAGGCAGAGAGAAATTACGTAACTTCACATCAAATTCCTTGCGGGGTAGGCAGAATAGAACGAGCGCCACGTGACCCGGTCTTACACACCTCACTTGCAAAATCAGCGGGAGTATTCACATTGGCACTGAAACTTCTCATTCGAATCGAACAGTCGTTACACCGAGTGAAGCGAAATACATTTTTTTTGTCCGTAGAGGTACAGGAAAAGGGTCTATGCCCATAAAGCACTAGTCTCAAGTTTAGAACCGTTTCAAAATTATCTTAAGTCTAGATGTCGCAGCTTCAGAAATTCGGCTGAAAAACACTGCGGAAGGGATCTCAAACAATATCCTGAAGTTTCCGTAAATAGTTAATTTTACAATTATATCTTTATGTTCTTCATTATTTAAATTTCAAACTACATACACGTCTTCCTAAACCCACAATTGTTAAAATTCTCTCACTCAGCATAGTGGCTCCGATTCGCCTGTTGGTAAGCGATAAGATGAGCCCAAATTGCAGCGGCAACCGACAAAGGACTACAGTGTCCTGTCAGTTGACGCTACCATGCTGGCCCGCAATATTTCCAGTCAAAATGGAGTAATTTAACGAATTAAGAAGAAGAAATCGTAATTTGCATGGATTAAATTGCATTAAAAAGAATTCGATTTCGTGACGAATACGGCGTTCCGTGCCAATGAGAATAAAGATTAAAATACATCATTGGAAACAACTCCTATACAGTGTAACACGTTTTCCATTCGAATGAGAATTTTCGACGTCAATGGAATACCACTGCAGACCTCTGCATATCGGGACAAGCCCACCACCAATGGTTTCCTGTGTAGCCAGAATTAACAGCAGCGACCACCAAAAAGGCAATGAACAGTAAAGTTCATTGCTGTCCCGGGGGTTAAACTGCAGCTGCCTTGGAACTCACAACGAATTTAATCAGAAGAAATTTGTAGGAAGTAGGAAGTTTTGGAATCGACTTCTGCATATATGAAATTCGCGTATTGTAGATAACGGATGTAGTGAAGCCATTAACATATGTATGCATTTATATCTACAAGATATTTCGTCGAGAACGGGCAGCATTTTATGTTTATTGTACGCTAATCTCATGGCTGAACCAATTTAGATATGTATGATGTAAGCTTCGACTTACGACTAAGTGTTTGTTTTGTTCAAATCCGTTGACAAATATGAATTATTTCAGGTGTTGCGTCTAATGCGGCTGAAATTCCTGGAGACGACTAATCTGGATCTAGAAGAATTATTCAACGGGAAGAAAATTTGAATTCATCTCTTCCCTTCCCCGTAACTGATCAGTAAGCGGCGGATGGGACGACGTGCCTCACACACGACAACCGTCATGAGACAGTTGATACATTATCGGTATTGCGCTGCTCCGTTTTCTATTGCGTAGCTCCGTTTTCTGTTGCGTCGCTCTGTTTTCTACTGCGTCGCTTCGTTTTCTATTGCGTCGTTCCGTTTTCTATAGCGTCGCCCCGTTTTCTATTGCGTAGCTCCGTTTTCTGTTGCGTCGCTCCGTTTTCTATTGCGTTGCTCCGTTTTCTATAGCGTCGCCCCGTTTTCTATAGCGTCGCTCCGTTTTCTATTGCGTCGCTCCGTTTTATATAGCGTCGCTCCGTTTTCTATTGCGTCGCTCCGTTTTCTATAGCGTCGCCCGGTTTTCTATTGCGTCGCTCCGTTTTCTATTGCGTCGTCCGGTTTCCTATTACGTTGCCCCGTTTTCTTTGGAGCAATTGGAACCGATAAAACCTTTAAAGCCTTCCCCGCTAAATGCAAGGCCTAGGTGAAGTTTAGTAAGTAAAAATCTGACATAATCCGTTTGGCCAACCGTGGATACTCATGAGAGAACTCCACCTTCATCCTCAGAAGAATGACTAAGTTACGCATTAGTACTTCTTCTGTGGGTCGTCTTATACGTTGGTTGTAAAAAAAAGAGTTGATACCATACCTGGTGTTAGGTCAGCTACAGCAAGATCGGCGGGAGGCGATAAAGGTCCATCCCCACTCCACGAGGCACACTTCGCGAGGCGCGCCTCGCCCAGCGCCACGGGGATACGAGACGCGCTGCCCGACGACCGCTGAAATAATTAACATAAATGTACATGTTGTTCGAGAGCTCGATGGCGTCGTTGCGCGTGTCATTCTAACCGAACACGCAAGTTAAGCAACGTCTACTGCAGCCGGTCTATGGATGGGTTTATCTATCTCGAGTTTCTCCGCGCTTCGGAGGGTATGTTAATACCCGAGGTGTTGTCGTCGACCGTTAATATAATAGATGATAGTCGTTAAGTTGGTGGCCGTCGGGCGGTTTGAAAACACAGGCCTCCGCCAATCCGTATTTGAGCAACATGGTGGAGTATGCTCTAAACCCCTTCGGTTGAAGGGAGACCTGTATCCTTGCAGTGGGATGAGTAAGTGTTGATATGGTGGTGAATGGTGGTACAGCTATCTTAAACTAGCGATCCGCCCTGGCTGCGCAAAGGGTAGCTCAATAGCTAGGTGTCATAAGGGTTGAATCGAGGTGCTGTACTGTAGCCGATTAACATACGCCGCCCAAGTCTGATATGCTCTATGGCAAAAGTTCCCAACCAGAGTCGCACGCCCCCCCTACGAAGGCGTAGGGAGATATCAAGGGGGACGGAATATTTATTCTGGACTATTCCAAGGAATTAAAAATAACAAACTGTACGAAGATTTGAAAGTTGACATAGAAACTCATTTGCAATTGCTGGAAGACAAATTTCGCCGATACTATCAAAACATTTGTTCAGAGTCACCTATATGGCACATGACCAGACACCTATTTTTTGTAAATGCCTCACAATTTACCAGAAGAAGTTCAAGATTTTTTTTTGTGATGTACAAATTAAAGCGGGGGCGTGAAAATATTATTTATAATCCAGGGAGGCTTAACAAAAGAAAGGTTGGGAAACCCTGCTCTATGGTTTCCTAGCCAAAGCAATTATCTATCAAGGGTCTTACAGATAGATTAGTATCTGTGCTAAGAGTAATGAGCAAAAAGTACTCAGAACTCAAGTAAAGCTCCAGGGAGAGCCTCTTCTGCGTATTCGGACCGCCATACGCAGTGTGGAAGAAGAATATTGTTGTGCGTGATGGACAGACGCTAGCCAAGTAAATGTGCCTTGTAGGCGGCGAAGAAAGTATTGTGCCGTGCAGTAAACCATATAATAGTATGAAATACTGTTGTACCGAGGTACAGACGACAGTTGGAGTTGCCTTCTCCGCAGGATCAACAACGCAGAGACATTGGCTACATCGCACAGGCCCCCGTGCAGCTCCCCCCTTTCGAGCGCGTCCTCTCGCGAGCCGAAACGCTAAATTAGAAGCCCTAGAAAAGCAAACGGATAGAAGCCTAAAAAAATACAACCCTCAGAACCTTAACGGAACAGAACCCTACGTCACAAATCACGTAATTTATGGAGGAGAGAATAAATTTCGTAGTCGAAATTTGCAAACTACGATAGCCTGATGATTCGGCAGCCTACAATAGCCTGTCTAATGATTCGGCAGCCTACAATAGCCTGTCTAATGATTCGGCAGCCTACAATAGCCTGTCTAATGATTGGGTGGCCTCCGGTGGTAGTGTGGGATTCCCCGTCGGCTGTCCGAACGGTATACCCACTAAACGACCCCGCGAAATGCCATCGGCCGCGTTGGTGTGGTGCCCCGGATCTGTCAGCAACAGGACACCACTGCGACTGGCCAGCCCCTCAGATGGGGCCGGACTTCTTCAATCTAGGGGCCGTCCCGGCAAATTGGGACAGCCCCTACGGCGGCGGGACCATTATGGGGCCAGGTTCCCATCCTGACCCCTAGTCCCACAAGTTAGGGAGGCGGCAATAGGTGCGCGTAGCGCCTACGCCGCACTCCCGTCCGCCGTCTCCGGAGCGGGACAGCCTCGGGATCATCCTCCCTGTCCCGCTCCGAGGCCTCCTTCTGGGATATGACCGTCTCACAGAAGGAGGCCATCGCCTGCCAGGCACTGTCACTCCCGAGCATGGAGCGGACCACGCTCGGGAGCGAGAGGTCCGCGCTTCCGAGCGCGGACACCAGATCATGGCGCTGCCGAGACCATCTGGGACACTACTCCAGCGTGTGTTGGGCAGTGTCCTTGGCCGCGCCACAATCGTGGCAGCCCGGCTGTTCCTCCCGCCTCGCGACCCGGTGCAGGTACTCACCGAAGCACCCATGCCCGGTGAGTACCATGCGGAAGGTGAGGGGTTTGCGCCTGCGGCGCATCCACGCCTCCAGGACCGGGCGCAGCGCATCCGCAACGCGGACTCCATACCGCGGCTGCGCCAGGTCCTCCCCCCACCTCCGCATCATCTCTGAATGCCCTCGCTGGCGACACCGCCCCACTTCCTCCAACGTGGAGCGCTCGCCGAGTGCCCTCCTACTAGCGACGAAGCTATTCACTTCGGCGAGCACCTCCGCCACCAACTCCCAGGGCGGGACGCCAGCAAGGGCGGTCGCGGCCGTCCACGCTACCGTCCGGTACCCCCTTATCGCCCTCTGCGCTATGACCCGCTGCGCTCTGCGCAGCTGAGCCCTGTTCCGAGCGCAGAGAGCGTCCGCCTCAGCAATAGGCGACAGAGGCCCGCGCCAACCCGTCTCACTTCTTTCTTACCGGGCATTCGCCGCTGAACGCGTTGTTTCGTGTTCAGCAGCTTTACTCGGGTGCAGTTTTTGCATGCCGACCTCCCCCCCGCCCTGGCGTCCGCGCACTCCGCCTTGAGGGGCGGGCCACCGCAGTGGCTACACAGGTCGCGGGCTCTTTAGAGAACCGCCGACCATGTCCGAACTCAAAGCAGCGTGTGCACTGGACGAGGGGCGTCTGGTCTTCAACGACGCATCTCTGGAGGTCGATACGCAGCATTCGCTCTGCTATCGACCGCCTCCAAATCACGGGCGAGACGCTCAGCACGACGTGGCGGTTGTGGGGGTTTCGCGCCTTCCTACTATATTACTAGACAGCGATGCGGTCCTCCCCACCGTCGAGGCCCTGAAAGACGTCCCGGTTCTGGTTGCGAAGGGCGCGTATGAGCTCTCCATCGCTGTGGATACTCAGCACCTCCCTCACTACCAGAAGCGGGTCCTTGTTTTTCGCGTCCTCGACGACCAGGCCGCTCCCCGTCGCTGCCAATCTCTCCTTTATTTTGTTTCGTTCCCCTACATCCCACTATAACCTTGCGGTCCTTAACCTTCCGCACCCGCTCGATCTTGACGTGCTTTAGAGTACACCACACGACTGAAGTAAAACTTCTATAGCTCCATAGTGTGATACAGACTTTAGGCCAGCTGCACTGTGTCTTACTTCCGTTCGCCTCGCCCGATCACACTTTTCGTAACGCTCTCGTCACGCATTCACCAGCTTACTCCCCAAGTCAAGCGTGCGTAAAGAAGTTTTACTTCAAAAAGTGTATGTTTATGTACTTACGTCTCTCAGACTTTGTGAACCATCTCCGGCGCCGCTCGCCGCCTCCCTCTTGATCACGACAGGACTGCTTCTGAAACAAACAAAATATATATATATATATAAAAAACTTAAAACACTTTACGGCCAGAGGACCCACTGAATCAAGTTATAAGCAGTGGCTGCTAGTCCTTCGAGTAAACCCCTTCGGTTGAAGGGCGACCCGTATCCCTGCAGTGGGATGAGTAAGGGTTGATGTGGTTTATGTATAATATTTGTAATTATCACTAGCTCGGCGGTGATGGAAAATATCGTGAGGAAATCGGCACGTCACAGAAATTATATTTCGAAAGACGTGTGACCTGACCCAAGATTTGGTTTTCCCTCTGGGTTGTGAAGGTGTGACGGCGGTCGGTCCATGTAAAAATGCCAATCTTAATGGCACGGGATAACGCTGAGAAGACTTTTGACGAGCTCGGTGGCTCAGTCGTGAAAGACGCGACTTTGACACCAACGCTCGTGGGTTCGATTCCCACACAAGGCAAACATTTGTGTACTTGAACATGTCTGTTTGTCTTGGTCTGGATGTTTTAAGAGAGGTAGGGCGCATCAAGCTGCTCGTCTGGGGAAGTACCTCACAGAAAACCCGAGCCAAATAACAACTCCCTAGAGGATTCTTGTGTTCCTGCGTGTGAGTGAGGTCACCAGTAAGCTCCCAATAAGGAGCTGCTGCTTACACAGCAACTCCTTATTATAATTGATAGTTAACGTATTGCTTCCTTCTGCAGTCGCACTGCTTGCCGACCACAGGGAATTTATTCACACTGTCGAGTACAGCGTGGTTCCAGAGAAGTTTTGTTCCTTTTAGTTGTGGGTTTGAACTACTTTTGACGAACTATTAATAACGCGACATTGACACCAACGCTCGTGGGTCGGATTCCCATACCGGACAAACATTGTGTATGTATATCAGTTTGTCTTGGTCTGGGTGTTTTTAAGAGAGGTAGGGCGCATCTAAAACAGGCCGCTTGTGGAAGTATGTCCACCTCACAGAAAACCGCAGCCAAACAACAACTCTCTGGACGGTCGTTGTGTTTCTGCGTGCGTCACCAGTAATCTCGTAGCTGTGTTTTACAAGCGTTCATTGGCTACGGTAACAGTTTTACAACGTATGCTTGTAGGCCTCCCGACGTTGAATATTAAAAAATATCGCCAAAAGACTTCAGCATTAGGTCCATAAAAAAAGGCGCGATTTTCACCGGGTCGGCAACGCTCGAGCCCCAGATGTTGCAAGCGTCCATAAGCTACTGTGACTATCAGGCATCTATAAGCTTGTCACTTATCAGCGGCGTCGTCATTGCATTAGCATCATTTAAAAAATAAATAAACAAAGTATAAGTTAGGGCATAAGATACGGCCCTGTGCTACCCCGTATGTGACTTTAGTATCTCTATTTCTATTGTCTATTAGTCTACAGACAATATAAATAGACATATGGTATTTATTTATCATCAGGCAAGTGTCAATTTTGTCATTTCCTCTGTGTAATATAAGAACCTTAGCTTAGAAGTTCCTGGGTACATATAGGTGTGAGTGATATGGCGATACGCTACCTGTCTGGAATGGCGTCCAACCGCACTCTTTCGACGGCCGGACTCTGACTCTTGTCGCCTGCGCTGCGCGTTGAAGATCTACAAAGGTGTAATACAAATTACAAACTAGAAGAGCTTATTATAGAATATGTAACTGACAAAGAATATTTATAGAATGTCAGGAGCCCTAGAAACCGGCGAGCGTGTCTGAGAAGAGCAATGAATGTTAAAGAAGCGAGTGAGATGTGTAAGGATCGAGTCACGTGGCGCTCGGTTCTCTCTTCCTACCCCGCAAGGGATTTGGCGTGAAGTTATAGATATAGATAGATAGATACTGACAAAGATCTCTGTAAATAATATAGCACAGACGACCAGTCCTTAATAATCTTTAATTTAACAATTTGATATCATTATTGTACCAATATGCTTATGTAAAATAAAAAATAAATTGTAATATCTAATTGACAATTTAAAGAGACCTATGTTGGTAAGTTTCTTTCGGCATTTCTTCTTCGCCAATTGTCATTTCCGAAATGGTAGTAGATTAAAAAAAAAAGGAATAAAGTAAAATAAGAGAATTAAATAAGATATAATAAGATTATATTTCAAAAAATGTAAGACGTGTCTAAGTGCACGCGAGGGCCCAATGTCAAATAAAGATATTTTTGTCTTTTTTTTATCTTTTCAACAAAACTGATAGAGAAAGCATGCATGCGTGGTCATTTACTTAACTAAGTTCATTATATAACAGCCATGTGATGCCCAGTGAATTAGGAATCTGTCTATTGACCACCTGATCCCCGGTTTGAATCCCGGCGGGGCATGTATTACTAAATTCGTGTTTACGAATTTATGTACATATTTATCACTTTCCAGGCGGTTCCAGTGAACATATCGTGCGGAAACCCAGCTAATTTGCTGATTTGACCAAACCCATTTAAACGAGTACATACGTGTTAAAGGCACGTTTTTATATTCTGTCCAACACGAGTGGTTGTATACGGATCTTTTTCTTCTTACCGTTATCTCGTTTCCTAATCCATTAGGATGTTACCTCTTGTCTCTCTGATGTTCCGTGGCGTCGTAGTAAATGGACGCCTCCTCGTGGTTCCGCATTGGCTCGCCGCCGCTCACCACCGAGTGGATTTTAACTGCAAGAGCAACGAAATACAATTGTAATAAAAATATTGAATGATGTAAGAAAGTTAGTCTGAAAGAGTGTCGGTGTTAAGACAAGAAGAGGCATGCTCCGTTGGTTCGGACATGTAGAAATAATGCAGGCTGAAAGAACGAGGAAACAGATATACAATGCGAAATTGGAAGGACGTAGGATCATGACTAAGTTGGTCGTGTTCTATCAGAAGGTGATGTCAGGAGCCCTAGAAACCGGCGAGTGTGCATGAGAAGAGCTATGAATATTACATTTTTTGTTAAAGGTGTAGGTCTAGCTTTTCATGGAGTCTCTTATATAGGAATGGACCAAGGGAACAAAATAATATATGTGAAAAGACGGGTTTGAGATAACAGGATATACAGATTATTGTTACATAAATAGTGTACACGCAGTGAGCTTATCTCTACTAGAGATATCTTCCAGCCAACCTCATAGACGGTTAAAGACATCGTCAATGGACGGGTGACAAGTAACAGATACACGTGAAAAAACAGTGCTAAGAATCAACAATGTTAACAATAATAAACTTAATATTTACTAAGTTGACTCATGTATGTTGTTATTGTGAAATAAAAAGTTGGCGCACAGCGAGGACTTGACAATATTGGTACAGTTCAAATGTAGGGAAGAGGATCGATTCAAACGTACACACGCCTTAAGGAGAGCTCTTCGGGTTCGTTCAAGTTGTAGCGGGCCTGTATGCACGCCCTCCCCGCGATACTGTACCGTAGCTGAGTATTCACTGACAACGAGTGCTAACTAGACCTGCTTAATGATTTTAAGACTCGCGATATGCCGGAACTTCTTAAAAATAAACATTAACTTGCATTTAGGTGGGATCTATAATAATGCCTAAATATTTAGTAGTGTTACAATACACATTATGGCATCAAAATAATAATACATAAAATCAATAAAGTAGCAGTACAACGGCGGTGTTATCGCGATTCGATCTCTTCCAGACAACCTTTGGGTAGAGGAGAAATAAGGAAAAAAGGTAGGGCGGTGCAGAGCATAACTTAAGGATAATAAAAGTAATTATATTATTAATTACATAAATAAATACATAAACATACATTTATACATAATTCATGTAAATGATATTATGACATTTTATAAATATACATTGAGCGGAAAGCTAAGAGAATTAAGGTGATTACGTAACGTTAAGAGAAACATTGTGTCAAGCTCGGTGGCTCAGTCGTGAAAGACGCGACTTTGACACCAACGTTCGTGGGTTCGATTGCCACACAGTACAAACATTTGTGTGTATGAACATGTCTGTTTGCCTTGGTCTGGGTATTTTCTATGTATAATAAGTATGTATTTACAAAAAAAAATGTATTTACGTATGTTTATCAGTTGTCTAGTACCCATAACACAAGCTTCGCTTACTTTGGGGCTAGATGGCGCTGTGTAATTTGTCCAACAATATTTATTTATTTATAGTGAAGTTTTACAAGATGTTTGAAGGAAGGAAGTGATTGTGTTTAACGCGGGGCAAGTACAAGGTAAAGGGCTGGAGGTGGTGTGTGAGGGAGATATGATAGTGTATGAGGAAGGTATGTTTTGATGACTGGCGATTGGTTGCTGTTGTGCAAGCGATTGGAAGTAAAAATAAATATATTTTCAATGTCGTAGCAGTGAATATAATAACCCGAGTGTCCCGGCGAAGCGCTGTCCGGCGGCCTCACTCGTATCTCGAGCCGGCTGGAGACTGTGGCGCCCTCCACCGGGGGCGCGGGCGGCGGCGGCGGGGCGCGCAGGGGGGAGCGCGACGACGAAGACGATACACTCTGTGGACAAGATATATACATCACAACAGGCAACTTTAGAATCCTTCCGCGGATCACGATTCAATGGAATTTTACGTATTTATAAAATTCCTTTGAATGAATTTTATCTATCTATAACTTCACGCCTTCTCTCTGCCTGCCTCAAGGAATCCTCCGCCAAGGAATCCCTTGCGGGGCAGGCAGAGAGAACCGAGCGCCACGTGACTCTATCCTTACATATTTCACTCGCCTATTTAACATTCATTGCTCTTGAATGAATCCTGATCCGGATTAATAAGTTTTACACAATAAATAATCTCATTTATGATTTACTACTACAGATGATACAAACAAAATTAGGTGTGTCATATTTTATCAGGTTTTTTTTATACAACGACGGGAGGCATACATACATACGGCCCACCTGATGTAAAGCGGTTACCGTAGCCTGGGAACGCTTGCAATACATTATAACTCGCGCGATGCCTCCTCTGCTGCTTACACAGCTACTCCTTAGGAGCTTGCTGGTGACCACACTCACATGCAGGAACACAACGCTCTAGGAAGTAGTTATTTGGTTGCGGTTTTTTGTGAGGTGGAGGTACTTCCCCAGACGAAATGCTTAGGAGCTCTAAAAACTGGCAAGCGTACATGAAAACAGCTATGAATGTTAAAGAAGCGAGCGAGGTGTGTAAGCTCCTTGTAGCGCGCGGTTCCCTTTGCCTACCCCACAAGGGACCGGGGCATGATCATATAGATAGATGGATACACATTTTACTAATCGGACATGTGAATTGTCTAAAACTTTGACATTTGAACATATTGCAAATTAAACAATAGAGAATTCGACATTTTGTGGAACTATATCATTACGCGAATTTGGCCACTAAGTTTAAATCTAGATGTTTTGCTACTAGACATGTAGCGTTCATGACAGTTTGGAAGTGTTAATCTAGTCAACACATGTCATTTTGCGAAGTGAACATTTCATGAACATGATTTCTTGTGAGTGGACATTTCGCGAAGACACATATGAGAATTTTTTATACTACGTCAATCACCAAACTATCATACGGCCCACGTAATGTGAAGCAATTACCGTAGACTGAACTGTACAATCACATTAACAGTGCTCTGTAAAACTGCAGTTATTCACCCAGTATAAAAAGGTACCGACCGGCAGGCTGGAGGCGCGAGGCGGCGGTTCTGCCTCGGTGGCTTCGTGCCTCGCGGCCACGCCTCGCATCACGTCCACGCGGTACCGCAGCGTACCGCCGGCGCTGTCGAACGACGCCTGCTGCAGCAACGGCGGTCGGAGCGAGCGCACGTGTGAGCCTGAGGAACAATGAACGTGTTACATGTATGCGTGCTAAGGGATACTGCCGACTTGCAATAACCCCAATGCATGTCGATTGAAGCATCAGACTCGAGGAGCTGACATCGCTCTACGTGACCGAGATCGCGCCACGTCCGCGGCTGCGAGCCTTGCGACACTGCCCACCCAACAACGACAGTTGTCAGCTCTTATAGAATACGACTAAATGTAATTTTGTCCATATTTTTTTTGCATCTTTGCCTGTGACCTTTGTTAATTAACTTCACATTTGAGTGGTAGTTATAAATAAATAATAAATATTTTCGAACAAATTACATAGCGTCCCATGATGTATATAAATAAGCATATGGCCCACCTGAGTGAAAGTGGTTACCTCACCCTTGAACACAGCAACTCCCAGGAGCTTGCGGGTAACATCACGCACTCGCGGGAACTACAACACCTCAGGGAGTAATTGGCTGCGGGTTTGCGTGTGTGTTACCCCAGTACAACTACTATGGTGCGCCCTACCTCTCTTTAATGAATCAACCATTCATGAATACTATAATAAGTATACGTGTGTGTGTTTGATAGTAGGTATGTTGGGGGTAAAATATTGCGCACCATTTTGTCCCAAACTATTCAAACAATTGATTTGATTTCAGACTTACCAATAGCCGGAAGCGTCCAACAACGCGGCAGCGTTGGCTGGAGTTTAGGGTAAGCGTCGATGCCCGGTATGTAGAGACAGGTTGGGTTGGCGGCGGGCGGACGCTTAGTTTCCCGCGACGGAGGCCGCTGCTGCGGAGGGGCGACTTTCTCGGGAGGCGACGGAGGGGTGGGCTGGAAGATAACACCTTCATAAGATCGTCATCGACAAGGAATCCTCATACATTAAGACCAAAATAGTAAAATCGAGATTTGAAATGGGGCAGTACCTTACAAATCCGGTGCCGTTATTACATATCGCGGTGGCATGTCACTTTTTGTACCATCTTTGTTTGTTAGTTGGCAGGGTGTACCACATGTATGTGATATGATAAATAATGCTGAACTGGTTACGTCCCAAAAAAAACGTTGCAATCGTGTAAATTAGGAATTTGACAATTGCTCAAATTTGAGGTATGGTCATTTTGAGAAATAAACATTTCGAAACAGTAGAACATTTAGAGAATACATTTAAGTTTTAAATATTTAAGTAGATTTGAATAAATGGTCTAACATAGCAAAGCCACAGTAATACAACGTTAAGACAATTTTACATATAAATTGATTTTTTTAGGAATTATGTGACAATTTAAGAACAATAGACATTTTGGAGTGCAAGACTTTATGGACAATATCTAAGACGTAATATTGCCGTTACCTGTATGGGTTGCGGCTGCTGCTGTATCGTCTGCGGCTGCGTGCTGTGCAACGCCGTGGAGTGAGTGTTGGCTAGCTGCGTGCGCGGGGCGTTAGAACAACTGGACACTGCGCTCGCTGCTCGGTTGCATCTGTGTTCTGGAGACTGGAACATTTTTTTTTATTCTTACTTAAAGATCAAATCACAAGACGTAGAATTGTTAATACAAAAAAACGCCCTAACTGCCAAATGTATTCCACGAGGACCTTACGAATAACGTTTACAATACACGGAGTTTCACTCGTGTCTTGTTTCCGTGGCTGAAAACGCTAACTCTTACTACTTATGCTTTGGACATTTTGCAGCATAATGTCTTTTTTAGGAAATTTTGCACCTAAATGTCTTTTTTGGGACATTTTGCACCTAAATGAGGAATACTGTAATAAAAAAAATAGTACCTGATGCACATAGCATAGAGGTCATTCAATTGATTATTACTAAGTTTTTTTTATATATACGAGTACGTTATTATGAAGAAAAGGTTAAAAGGAAATATTGCTTTTCAAATAATAGTCATGTATAACAAATATCAAATGAAACACTGCACTAGAGTTCTGGGATCCTGTGGCCACTTACATCATTACCAAATATTTTTTTTTTATTACCAAATTGGAGTACAATTTCCTTTACATTTTACACTTACTTAAACTTAAAGCCTAAAATATAGAAAATATTTATTGACTGGTGGTCTCCACACTAGGTTGAGCCTGTCTCCTGGAGAACATACATGTTTACGTCGATATTTACAATCTTTTATAAAACGATCGGAAGCAATTAAGATAACATAACATACTCGTACATTTAAATTGAGCTTACGTTATTTCATAATAAATTAGAAAATAGAATAAAAAAATTAAATATATATACATAGGTATTACTGTGAACAATGTGGGTTTTATGTTACTATACTAGTGAATTTCTCCGTTTCAGCGTAAGATAGGTTTAGCAAAAAAAATTTTAATTCGATGCCTTGCTTTTCTTAACGTGAGTGTCTTAATGCTACAAATATTAACAATTCTATTGTATATGAAGGGTAACATAAACTGTTGCATATTTCGTGCAAATGTAGAGTTTACTTTCACTTGTTCCGATTTGAAAACACGGCGCTTTACCAACTTTTGGTACGACGCTGACTGAAGAACTATTTTATGTTGTTTAAGAGTAATTCTCAAAATGTATAGCTGGCCAACGCTTAGAACCGTTGCTTCGGCATAGAGGTGTGTGGTGGGATATCGAAACGCCGAACGAAATTTTTAACATAACTTTGAGCACCGAGCGTTGAGCTTTTTCTATTTCGGCCATTTTCGTTACACCAACCCCACCCCATACAGCTATACAGTAGCTGAGTACGGATTCACATAATGCTACGTACACCATTTGTACTAACTGGCTACTTGCACTATTACGTAACGCTTTCAGTATATAAATAATTTTTCTAATTCGCTTAGCAACCAATGTTATGTTGGGCTTAAAAGAAAATCTACTGTCCAGCATGATTCCTAGGTATTTAACAGTCTCCTTCCTTTGTAGTGTGTTACATAAACAGGCTGTAGGGCTGCAAAGAGGAGAGTGAATTTTGAGGTTCAGTGATCTGTTTGGTGCCGAGACGATTGTTTTGTGAAAGCAGACATAGTCTTGGAAGTGTTGAGAGAGAGCAGATTCATGTTCAGCCATTGTGTAATTTGTCTCATACCGAAATCTGCCGCCTCAAATACAGACTCCCAAGATTTCCCGTGAAAAAGGATCGCAGTATCATCTGCATAGCAGACAATCTCAGACGTTGGTAAACGTAAACGATGGACATCATTCATATACATGATGAACAGTGTCGGGCCGAGAACGCTGCCCTGGGGCACACCAAATCCAACACTGCGCGGACTACTGATGTAGTTACCAACTTTTACACGTTGAGATCTGTTAGTCAAGTAACTTTCGAACCATTTTAAAGGTATTCCTCTTACACCAAAGTTCTCGAGTTTTCTTAGAAGTATAGGAATCGTAAGTGTCAAATGCTCTCGCCAAGTCCAAAAACACTCCCATGCAATTCAGATTATTGTCAAGTTTACTTGTAACGAGATTCACAAGCATACTCACAGCATCTTCAGTGGATTTACCAGAATCTGAATCCAAATTGATTATTATGATACTGATACTATCACTGATTGCACGGTACCGCCATATGTTGTATAAAATACCTTGATAATGCCGTAAAGGCGAAACCGGTCGGTAAAAATAATTATTAAATAAAATTGTGAAGTGGAATCTGTACAAGTGCAAGTATTAACATTAACGCGATGTCTTCAAAATTCCACCAAGTGCGTACAATCAACAGTATCAACATAATTTAAAAATATGGTTTATTTAAATTTTATATTGATGCCTCGAGGCCCGTTATATACTTGGCGCCGTAACGCGCATGGCGAAATTCAACCGCGCGGGCCTCAACGGGTTAATACAACATCGAGATGGTAAACTTTTTATATTAAATTATGTATTCAGAATGTACCCACTACTGGATATATGCCTACCCTAATGATCCACTTACACCCTCCGCTCGTGGAGGCCACGTACAGGCCGAGCGCTGTATGCTTGTAATGCACCCGACGTTGTATAAAGAGGCGGGACACCAACCTGTAATTGTTCCTGTTTCCATTCGTTGTCTGTGGTCTCCTCGGAGTCGTCGAACTGCGACTTCCATAGAGACACTAACGTTAACGCGCCGCCCTTCGTCACCTGACAAACAAACGGACCAAAATTAAAGTTTATATTGTATATAGGGTGTAAACAAAAACTCTTCTATTCCTAATATACTTTGGGACAAATATTTTGTCATAATTTTTTTGACGTGATAACGTCTTATAAATCGATGAAAGCCGACAGCATGCGCGAAAAAGTGCCACATTCCGCCTGAGCCATGCGTGCAAGCGAGAGCGCGGACCAAGCGATAGAGAGGCACGATCAGCCTAAGCGTTCGGCTTGTAACGCATTTATCTTCCACTCCATCGGCCGATCCGAGTAGAAGAGAGACAGCGGCAGCACACAACCTACACGTTAACTGTTTTGTCAACTGTTGAATGTCTTCTTATGTCACGTAAAATTATCGTCCGTAAACAGACTTTACAGACGAGCAATTTTTTTTGCCATAATAATACTTTTTAGTTCTAGTTTTTTGGAATACATTATACGTTGCCATAATTATCTTTTAAGCTAATTTGTTTTGGCGTATAATTTTAATTCGCATAATGTTACTAGACATAATAAAACTATTAGCTTAATATTATTTGTGTAATGTAGTGTAACAATAGGTTAAGGTGCGGCGGCAAATGGATAGTGAACCCACGTGTAGATACAGCAGTACTTCGCGATTTCGTACACGCGTATCCCAGCATCCCGTCGGAATCGCATTTTTTCTTACTTTCTTTTTTCTCAGCTACTAAGAGTCGTATCGTGACGTTGAATAGCCTATAAACCTTCCTCAAGAATTGGGTGAACTAACATAATATAATAATGTGTTTATTCCAGGTATAAAATTACAATTAAAGATAATGTCAAAATACAAAATAAACTTATACAGTACGTCACAATCAACTGATTGTGTTACTTCCTATTGCTGTCACGGTGTACGGAAAGCCAGTATTTCAGAATGGGACTATCCAGATACTGGGTCAGTGTACGGAGGATTTCGTTAATCGAATTGCGGATCTGAGTCCAAAATGCTGTAATAATGCAAAAAGATTTTTTCAAATTCGGCTGGTAGATTCAGAGATCAGCGTTTCAAATAAATAAATTCTTTCGCTTTATGGAAACAGGAAAAAAAGGGGTTTAAATTAAATTTTCAATCAATTATCCACCATTATGCGTAGCTGTCTGATGGTGATCAGTTACCGTAGCGTAGCCTAGCGTAGTGATTTTCCCATGGGAATACAACACAGGCGAAAAAAGTTTTAGGGTCGACAACGGACGTGTGACGGCTCTCCGCAAGTGTCCATATGCGGAGAGCCGTCACTCGTCCGTTGTCGACCCTAAAACTTTTTTCGCCTGTGTTGTATTCCCATGGGAAAATCACTGGAATCACATACGACGCAATTGTCAAAAATTGCTATTTTGTCTTCTGTTTCAAGATGCTGCATGGCTATATAAAAATATATTCCACGTACGAATCCGTTCTACAATCCCACTAAAATTTTAAATAGAAATGTTTGCGCAGATGTATGGATGTTTATTACTCTTTCACAGAAACATGGCTGAATGGTTTCGAATAAAGTTAAATACACAAATAGAGAATGCTCTTGATACATATGATGTTACCTGTTGTAACGCAGATACGTTTTCGTCGTCCATGACCGCAAACTGCGTGTAACTTTGGTCCGCGCGCGCTCGCGCCGTGCGTCTCGTACCTTCAATGAGAATTTCGTATAATTAAATATAACTATGGTATATATGAGTGGGGGTATGGCAGAGAGAGAGAGCATCAAAGTAGAATAAATGCAGTCGAGATGCGAGCATTGCGTAAAATTTCTGGCTAGGCTTGCTGAAAAAGAGTGTCGGTGTTAAGATTAGAAAAGACATGCTCCGTTGGTTCAGACATGTAGAAAGAATGACATAACAATGAGAAAGTAGAAGGATGTAGAAGCCGATGAAGATCAAGACTCGCCACGATACAATAAAAGTAAAAATTGGTCGTGTTTTATCAGAAGGTGATGTTAGAAGCCATAGGAACATGAAATGAGGTATGAATGTTAAAGAAGCGCGCGAGGTAGGCGAGGTATAATGACCGGGATTTATGACGCTCGGTTATCTCTGCCTACCTCGTAAGGGACCTGGCATGAAGACATACATACATATATTATAAAACACGCATTTTTTCTAAATGGCTCATAGAGACAAAGCTAACGATTTCAAATTATACTTGATAAGATAGATTAGACTCGTATTCAATCAAAAGGTGACGTCAGTAGTTTTAGGCGCCAGTACACACGAAAATGACTACAAGTGGGGCTCAGTTCTCTCAGTCTGTCGCGCAATAGTGTGGCCGGTATAAAGATCGTACGCACCTCTCTTGAAATGCGTGTCCGAATGTACGCTGTCCACGTCCGCCACTATCCTCGGACTGATTGCTTCACCTGAAAATTAAATACAATAATCATTAATTTTTGTGTTTACGCAACAAATTCACCCGCCACGTTTCGATTTCGGCCGGAGATCATCTTCGGAGTTTTCACCCCATCTACAGACCTCTGCCTCTCTTTTATATTACAGAAACTAGTGGATACCTTAAGAAAAGTCTCATATCCTTGGTCCCACCAGCACAACTACTGGGAAAATGTAAGAGAACTAAGCAGAAGTTGTAAGTAGGTCTACTTCTGTTTTATATTATAGAATATTCCCCGACTCTCTTTTATATTACAGAAACTAGTGGATACCTTAAGGAAAAGTCTCATATCCTTGGTCCCACCAGCACAACTACTAGGAAAATGTAAGAGAACTAGGCAGAATTTGCAAGTAGGTCTACTTCTGTCTTATATTATAGAATATTCCCCGACTCTCTTTTATATTACAGAAACTAGTGGATACCTTAAGAAAAAGTCTCATATCCTTGGTCCCACCAGCACAATTACAGGGAAAATGTAAGAGAACTAAGCAGAATTTGCTTCTTTCTTTCTTTCTTCTTACTTCTGTCTTATATTATATAATATCTCCGTCTCTCTTTTATATCATAGAAACTAGTGGATACCTTAAGAAAAAGTCTCATATCCTTGGTTTCACCAGTACAACTACTGGGATAATGTAAGAGAATTGAGCAGAAGTCGTAAGCAAGATCTGTGCGACACGTGCAGGTGTACAAACAGCAGCCGCAACCATATGGCACTACTGGGACACGTTGGTCCCCATGGTACCACTAGTGTAACTGTTGAGAAAAATGTTAGAGAACTGACCTGGCGTTGCTGGCGAGGCCTGCGCTAAGTCTTGTACACACGTGGGTGGGGCCGTCACCACTCGGAGGCGAGCCAGCGTGGGACCTCCGCCTGTTGGTCGATATAATTAATAACATTATAAAGTATTTTTTTTATACTACGTCTGGAGGCATACAAGCATACGGCCCACCTGATGTAAAGCGGAGACCGTAGCCTATACGGTAACTCCTTGGAAGCTTACTGGTGGCCTCACTCATACGCAGGAACACAACAACCTTCTACGGAATTGTTATTTGGCATTAGGATACCGCATATTCTGTGAGGTAGAGGTACTTCTCCAGACGGGCTGCTTTGATGCGCCCTACCTCTCTTAAAACACCCAGACCAAGACAAACAGACATGTTCATGCAGACAAATGTTTGCCTTATGTGGGAATCGAACCCACGAGCGTTGGTCATTCAAAGTCGCGACATGGCGGCCAAATGGGATATTTAAGTTAAAGATTAAATTACATGTAATAATGAAATATATTGACAATCTTAATTTTTTTTTTTGTTTTATCGGACAAACTACACAGCGCCACCTAGCCCCAAAGTAAGTGACGCTTGTGTTTTAGGTACTAGACAACTGATAAACATATATGTAAATGAAAAACACCCAAACCATTTTTTTTAAATAAATATGGAGACAAACGAAAACACAGCCTGCCTGTTGTAAAGTGGTTACCGTAACCCATGCTTACAATGTAAGGAGTATCCACACCCGCAGACAGCGACTTCTTACGAGCTTACAGCTAACATAACTTTCACTATCACAACAACCCTATAAAGAGTTATTTGACTGCGATTTTAAGTGAGGTGGGGCTGCATTGATGCAACATATGAGTGATGACGCCCCCTGATGTTGCAAATATACATAGGCTACGGTGACTGTTTACCGTCATGCAGACCGTATGCGTACAGTGTACAAAAAAAAGGTGCAGCCTACACTTACCCCCAATACCCTACTGTATAAACTTCATAACAACCCTCGCAACGAAAACAGTAATAAAAGGTAGTTAGAGCATACCAGGCGCCGGCGGGCGCGGCTTGCACGGCGGGACACTTTGTCTCTCCGGTCTCGTGGTGGTGCCGGTGACTGCGGAGGTGCTAGTTTCCTGCGAGTAAACCAAAAACTCCTCGAAATGAGACTCTACCACCTAAACCGGCAAACTATTTCTGATTACTCGATACACCGACACATAGAGAGATACTAGAAAATGACGATTCTTGGATTTTTACTTGCATATGTGCTTTGATAACTTGCTTCTCCTTAATATACGATCCTAGGTCTATCTATCTATAACTTCACGCAAATCCCTTGCGGGGTAGGCAGAGAGAAGCGAGCGCCACGTGACTCGATCCTTACACATCTCACTCGCTTCAATAACATTCATTGCTCTTCTCATGCATACTCGCCGGTTTCTAGGGCTCCTGACATCACCTGATAGAACACGACCAACTTGGTCATGGTAGGTAAGTCTTGGCCTTCCTCGGCTCCTACATCCTTCTACTCTTGCATTGTATATCTGCTTCGTCATTCTTTCATCCTGCATTCTTTCTACATGTCCGAACCAACAGAGCATGCCTCTTCTTATTTTTACATTACGATCCCAGGTAAAGTAAGCAATGCGTGCCCTGTTGCTGACAGATCCGGGGCACCACACCAACGCGGCCGATGGCATTTCGCGGGGTTGTTTAGTGGGTATACCGTCGGACAGCCGACGGGGAGTCCCACACTACCACCGGAGGCCACCCAGGCACCGGTGGTGTGCGTAACGCATTTTTCCCCGCGTCACAAAAAAAAAAAAAAAGGTAAAGTAAGCAAGCACTGCATAGGTCTTCATTCAGAATATATTAACATACACACAGACAGAAACTCTTAAGAGTTATCCACTACGACCAGACTTCGCCAGCACTTTCCTTCGAATGTCCGAACCAACGGAGCATGTCTCTTCTCTACTTAACATTCTTACATCTTACTTAATTTGAAGATTTCATTTCAAGTCAATGGATTTGAAAAGGTAACGAATCTCGTCTGTCATTAACAGAGTTAGCTATTTCTACCGCCAACCCAAGCTATATTTATATAGCTGTGTTCCGGTTTGAAGGGTGAGATATGGCAGAGAAATTACTGGATACTGTGACGGAATAGACTTAGGTCACAAGATTGGTAGCGCGCGGTTAACATCTCCGCGGTGTTGCGAGCGTCAATAGGCTGCGGTGACCGCTTACCTAATGCGGGCCGCATGCTTGTTTGTCAATCTAGTTTAATAAAAAAACATACCTTTGCGTGTCTGTCAGGAGATGGCGCCGGTGTAGTCCTCGGTTCCGTTTCCTTTTCCGTTGTCGTTGGCTTATCAGCGGTTGACTGTAAGGACAGACAGACACACATTCATTAATTCAGCAAATCAAACAAACCGTCATAATCATTAATTAAGTGCCATAAACATGTGTTATGCGAGGCCGGCGAGCACTGACAGCTCAGTGGATAAAAACTGATCTATTACCCGGTGGTTCCCGGTTCAAATCCTAAACTGGAAATGTAACACTAAGTTCATATTCTCGGACTTATGTACATATTTGTAATTATCACTCGCTCGACGGTGAAGGAAACTCGACGAGCTCGGTGGCAGTCGTGAATGACGCGACTTTGACACCAACGCTCTATAGTAGGTGTAGAAAAAGACACGCTTCGTTGGTTCGGACATGTGGAAAGACGAAACAGATTTAAAATGTGAAAGTCGAGGGATATTGAAGGGAGGTATGGAGGTAGGGCACATCAAAGCAGCCCGTCTGGGGAAGTACCTCCACCACACAAAAACCGCAGCCAAATAACAACTCCCTAGAGGGTTGTTGTGTTCCTGCGTGTGAGTGAGGTCGCCAGTAAGCTCCCAAGGAGTTGCTGTATAAGAAGAAGAGGAAGCATCGCGCGAGTGATACTTAATATATTGCAAACGTTAATAGGTTACGGTACCAGCTTTACATCAGGTGGAGCGTATGCTTGTATGCGTCCCGGCGTAATATAAAAATAAAACATTGTGAGGAAACAGGCACGTCACAGAAATTATATTTTGAAAGACGTGTTACCTAACCTAATATAGATCTGGTTTTCCCTCTAGGTTGTGGAGGTCTAACGGCAGTCGCACCACCTCTATATATAAATATATATCTCAATCTCAAGCCACCTCACTCACTCACACAACATCCTTCCAGGGAATTGCTATTGTGTTGTAGTTTTCTGTGAGGTAGAGGTACCTCCTGTAGGTAGACAGGCTGCTCATGACCCCCACCTCTAGATTTTGCTTCCGGGATAGATAATGTGAACCGAACGCGATATGACTAGGTTCTTACACGCCTCTTCAACGTTCATAGCCCTTTTTATGCACGTTCGCCGATATCTACATTACCTTTTTTCATCTTTTTTCATCATTAATAAAACGCAGCTAACTAGCTAGCTAGTGGTAACTGAGTCCTTTATCGACTTTACACGTCGATTTTTTTTGTAATGCATTAAGTATCACTCCCTCGATGTCTCCTCTGCTGCTTACACAGCAACTCCTTGGGAGCTTACTGGTGACCTCACTCACACGCAGGAATACAATTACCCTCTAGGGAGTTGTTATTTGGCTGCGGTTTTCTATGCGGTCGAAGTATTTCCCCAGATGGACTGCTTTGAAGCGCCCTACCTCTATATCTCCCTGCAATATCCATCGACTTTCATATTTTAAATATGATTCGTCATTCTATATTTCACATGTCCGAAGCAACAAAGCGTGTCTTTTCTACAACTACTATAGATAATTTGGGTCTTTATAGAAGAGTAGTAACTAATAGGAATTTTAAATGATGAAAATCTATCTATAACCTCACGCCAAATCCCTTGCGGGGTAGACGGAGCCAACCGAGCGTCACGTGTCTCGATCCTTACACACCTCACTCGCTTCTTCAACATTCATTGCTCGTATCACGCACGCTCGCCGGTTTCTAAGGCTCAACATCACCTTCTGATAGAAAATGTTGTCATAAATGTATCAGCTATCAAAAACCCGAGCGGGAGGGCCCTCCTCAAGTGTGAAAGTACTCACATATCCATTAAGATGTGGTATGTTGGTATGGGCGGCGTGTCTCGGCGAGGCCGGCGCCGTACGCTTCTCGGCGCGCGACCGCACGTCCGTGGTGACGGCCGTGGCCGCCGTGCCTGCCGTGGCTGCCGTGGCCACCTCCGTGTCCAGTCGACGACGACTCTGGAAACGAACAAAATGATTGATTTAAAAACAATAATAGTGCAGGAAGGGCTTCGTGAGGAAACTCGCATGTCCAAGAAATAATATTTCGATACGACGCGTGACCTTACCTAAGAATGATAAGATTTTCCCTCCGTGTTGGGGAGGTCTGACACTGGTCGCTCTATGTACAAATCTGTATTTTCGCCAAATCCTTAGTCTCAAGTAACGGGCTCCGCCAATCCTAATGGATTAGAAAACAGGATAACCCGAAGAAGAAGAAGGGTTCTTTCTCACAATATTGTAGGACGCATCAAAGCAGTTCGACGGTGGAAGTACCTCCACCTCACAGGAAACCGCAGCCTAATAACAGTTAGCTGGAGGGTAGTTGTGTTCCTGCGAGTGTGAGATTACCAGCCACCTCCTGGAGAGGTGCTGTGTCAGCAGCGGGGAAGGCGACGCGCAAGCACTACTCTTTGTATAACGCTTGCAATACATTCATAGGTTACAGTAACCACTTTACAACGGATGGGCCGTATGCTTGTTTACCCCCCGATGTTGGAGATCTTCCGTGGGAGATCGAAACTAATCAACTTAACCGACTATAAATATGTGAGTCATTTCTTAACAACGGTTTCACTTTCCCATGCCGTCTTCCACTATTCCACTATGGCCTTCAATTCATCATTACCGACATTTGTCTTTGGTCCGCCACGTGGCTCACTGTCGATATCAAAAGTTCGAGAATTGAAGTGGAACGCACCGTATCTGCTCAATAGAAGTCGTTGATATTACGTGCCGTCTGTGCTACGTCGGTGCTACGACGAAATTAGTAGACAGAAATAGTTTCAACATGAATACTAACGTTGTCCGGCTGTGTGTCCGTCGGTAACGCGTGTTCAGGCACCGGATGTACCGACGCCCGCGTTCTAGACACAGACACCGCCTGGAACAACAAACAGATAGACAGATTGTTTTGTTAGAACTACAATCGTACACAACGCAGCGTGCGGTGTTATCAACGCCGCAGGAAAACGCTTGTTTTATATACGACGTCTGGAGGTATACAAGCATACGCCCCACCTGATGTAAAGTGGTTACCGTAGCCTATAAAACGCTCGTGAGTTCGATTCCCACAAAAGACAAACATTTGTGTGCATGAACATGACTATTTGTATTGGTCTGGGTGTTTGTAAGAGAGGTAGGGCGCATCAAAGCAGTCCGTCTGGGGAAGTGTACCTCCATCTCACAGAAAACCGCAGCCAAATAACAACTACCTAGAGGGTTCTTGTGTTCCTGCGTGTGAGTGAGGTCACCAGTAAGCTCCTAATGAGTTGCTGTGTAAGCAACAGAGAAGGCATCGCGCGAGTGATTCTTAAGTATTACCAAGCGTTAACAGGCTACGGTAACCGCTTTCCATCAGGTGGTTGGTATGCTTGTAGGTCTTCCGACGTTATTCAAAAAATTACAGCTAAATAAGAACACACCGGAGGGTTGTGTTCTTGCGAGGAAGTGAGGTTACCAATGATATACATTTTTTATACTACGTCGGGAGGCATACAAGCATACATACAAGCACGGCCCACATGATGTAAAGCGGGTACCGTAGCCTATTAACGCTTGCGATATATTAAGTATCACTCGCGCGATGCCTCCTCTGCTGCTTACACAGCACTCCTCGGGAGTTTACTGGTGACCTCACTCACACGCAGGAACACAAGAACCCTCTAGGTAGTTGTTATTTGGCTGCGGTTTTCTGTGAGGTAGAGGTACTTCCCCAGACGGGCTGCTTTCATGCGCCCTACCTCTTAAAACATCCATACCAATACAAACAGACATGTTCATGCACACAAATGTTTGCCTTGTGTGTGAATCGAACCCACGAGCGTTGGTGTCAAAGTCGCGTTATTCACGACTGAGCCACCGAGCTCGTCATGCCAATGAGTTGCTTGAGCGAGAGAGTTATCATTGAGAAGCGGGATGATGTTTCCAATATTACACACGTTCGTAGACCGCGCCAGACGCGTCGCATCAGGCGGGCGTTACACTTGCATCCCACCTCACATAGTATAAAGTAAAATAAACTTGCAAACATTCAATAAATAATATACACAGAGGACGTAAAACTTAAAAAAACATGGAACAAATGTATAATGATATTTATATGCAAAACACATATAGGACCGTATACGACAAACGATGGCATAACACAAATGTAGTCAGCTAAGGAGATATGCGACCAGGGCCGAGGATTAAATATTTTCGAGGAAGAAGCGATCAAAATCCAAACGCGCCACATGTTGTCTTGCAGCACCTAGCCCATGCGCGTCGTTGATATTGCTTGTCGTCTGTGCTGCGTTGGCGGCGGGTCGATTCCAATATTACGCGTCTCCTTGGCGAAATATCTAACAACGGGATGACAAATCAAGGCCTGATTTGGCAAGGATTAATTTGTACTCACTAATAAAGAATTTTGGTAATAATCATTACTTGGCGATTTTTATTTACTTTGAGATTGATCTGTCATTCTGCGAATCTGTCATTACTAGATCTTGTCATTTTGCGTCATATGGCATCATGCGTTTTTGACAATTCGCTAATCTGTTATTTTGCGTCACTGACGTTCATCGTCCAAATCTTTAAATGGATTTAAATGTAATACCAAAATTTCGAAATAAATTTAAATTTGGAATTCCAAGCAGAATGAAGACCCTCATACTGGCCACATTGACAATTTAGCAGCTTAATTTAAGGACATAGATTTAATTGTAGACTTTATTCCGGGCCCCGGCTACGTATCTCCTTTATTAACCGTATGGAAAACTCCTTGCTAATATAACATTATATGCTAGAAAACTAGATGCATGTCCAACAGGCACGCGAAGGGAAATCTGCTCTATAAGTTCCAGCATATCGGCACAATTTATATCACAATTTGTATATATAATGTCTCACCACATTTTACAGCGAACGCATCTCAAAACAAATACGCCTGTAAAATTAAATGAACGGGTAAATAACTGTATGCCATTTAAGTTTTAGTTTATTAAAATGTATTTATTTAAGTATAAATCCAGTGCCCACAGTACTAAATTTATTTAGTTACTCCCGAATTAGTTTCCTATAGAATATAGTTACTGAAGAGCAGTGATAGCACAGTGGGTAAAGAATCGACCTATATATCAACTGGTCGCCGATTCGAAACTTGACATGTACTATTAAATACGTGTTTTCGGATATATGTACACATTTGTAATTATCACTTGCTCGGCGGCGAAGGAAAACATGGTGAGGAAACCCGCACGTCCAAGAAAAGTATTGGAAAGACGTGAGACTCAATCTAAGAAACGTCTGATTTCCCCTCTGGGTTGTGTAGGTCTGACGGCAACCGCTCCATGTAAAAATCGGCATCTTCGCCAAATCCTTAGGCTTCGGTAGCGGACGTCGCCAATCCTAATGAATTAGGAAATAAGATAACTCTAAGAAGAAGAACATAGCGACCCGAATGTGGTTCAATGAAAAAGCGACCTAAGTAGAGAAGCTTTCGTGCACACTTTAAATTTTTACTCACATCTTTCTCCCAATCGTAAGGATCTGTATCTCGGATCCCTCTCCTCTTGCAGCATCTCTCCAGCAGCGACGTCAGCATCGCATAGTCCGGGGTGTCAGCGTATTCTAGTTGTTGGACGTGTTCCAAGAACTGCCTCAGCTCCGATGGCAGATGCTTGAGGAGTAGGCGGTGATCATACTTCTCCTTCATGAGGCCAACCTAGTGACGAACAATACTAGTAATTATCATCTATCTATAACTTCCACCAAATCCCTTGCGGGGTAGGCAGAGAGAACCGAGCGCCACGTGACTCGATCCTTACACACCTCATTCGTTTCTTTAACATTCATTGCTTTTCTCATGCACGCTCGCTGGTTTCTAAGGCTCCTGACATCACCTTCTGACAGAACACGATCTATTTGGTCATGGTAGAGTCTTGGCCTTCCTCGGCTCTTACATCCTTCCATTTTAGTGTTGTATATCTGCTTCGTCATTCTTTTATCCTGCATTCTTTCTACATGTCCGAACCAACGGAACATGCCTCTTAACACAAATTTTATTATAACAATTTTTCATTATCAATAATATTAAACTTAAATATGTTTCCAAATATCAGCTCGCTCGTCATAATGGTTCATTTGTTAAGCTGAATACTGACCTGTTCTTTATCCTTAATTTTTCTCCAAGGCAGCTGTCCGTTGACAAACTCCACCAGCATATAGAATAGCGACCATAGATCGTCGTGCCTGCCCATCTCTTTGTTCTTGTGTGCGTTTATTGAAGCGTAGCGAACAGTACCTGACCAACAGAAAAACCGTTAAATTTCTTGAATACATCGGTTGGCAAACAGGACACGGCCTTCTGAAAAGGTTTAAAAATAATGTCCTAATGAATGCTAGATCAACGGACATTTTCAGGAACACCGTTCCTATATGAAATATATATGTTTGTCTGTGCGTTTGTCTGTGTGTATTTTTTTCGAATATTCGAATTTTAACTTCAGATTCGGATTCAGCATAAAAAAGTAGAATAGGAATGTGCAGGAACACCGTTCCTATCTCTTAAGGAACATGGTCAAAATAGCCGACGTAATAGAATATAATCGACGAGCCAGGTGCTCCTTTGGCAATGCTTGCGCATTCTCAACTGGTTTTTTATCTGCTTTCTATCGAACATATTCCGTACAAGATTTTGTGTTTATATATAACGTCGGTGGGCGATGATGTATTTGCTCGAAGGATGACGAATGTGAACGGTTTTTGGAGTGAAATTAAAAACGTCGTTCAAGAAGGAGCCGCAATGTTCTTTATGGAATGTATTACGGACAAGTCAAGTATCAAGTACAAATATTATACATTTTTAAATATAGCGCCATCTACCGGCAACACCGAGGGACATTTAACATCGTGTCAATGTGCAAAGTAGGCAGAAACTAACCTTTTATTTGGTTACAAATAATGTCAATGTCATGTATGTATGTCAATAAAGAGAGCGCTGAAAGTGAATTTTGTCCAGTCGGGAAGCGTAAAAGCATACGGTCTAACTTATGTTCGCTGATTACTGTAACCTGTGAGTGTTTGCAATACAAGAAGTATCGCTCGCACATTGCCTGTAACATAGCAACTCGTCAGGAGCTTACTGGTAACTTCACTCACTCGCAGAAATGTAACAACCCTCTAGGTAGTCGTTAATTGGCTGAGGTACTTTCCATCCCAGCAGGCTGCTTTGATGCGCCTACCAGTGTTGTCTATAAAAAAAAGGTTGTGAACCCACGCCGGTGATTGCCGCTCCCGCATGTGTACAAGACTTAGTGCCGGTTCCGACATCAGATAAGTTTTCTTACACTTTTCCTAATAGTTACACTAGTGGGACGAAAGGAGCTAGTAATTCCCAGTAGTACATAACATTCGCTGGTGAGTGCTGGCAACGCAGGTGCGTGCATGTGTAAAGTACAGTTTTACTAAATAAAACTATAAATTGTATACAATTGTTTGACATCCAAGATAAAACAAAATCAATCTATATGTCTATCTATAGCTTCACGCCAAATCCCTTGTACCCTACAAGACAGAGTACAACAAAAAAAAAAAAATATCTCACCTCTAAAGCCGGCCGCTGCTCGAGGAGGACGGACCTGTCCATTGCTGGTGGTGTACTGCCTCGCCAGCCCGAAGTCCAACATGTACACTTTGCGGCAGTTCGAGGGATGCCGGCCTATGCTGAAATTGCTCTGAAAAAAGAAAAAATCATAAAAATATAAAAAAAAACATTTAACATTTTTATAAATTTATTTTTTAAAATATACTATTTTTTTTTTGTAAATATTGAGTTTTTTACAATGACTTACAGGTTTAATATCTCTGTGGAGGAACCCGACTGAGTGTATTGAGTCAATTGCTTTGAGTATCTGCAGGCCCAGTCTGAAAAAACAAATTGAACATTTATTTCCATATCAAATTAAGACTAAAAACGAAAGCGAAAAAGACTTTTAAAGACTTTCTGTAGGAATTATGTTACATATAAAGCAGCGTAGAATGCATTGAACAACATGTTCGATATATGTATAATTAAGAAAATATTTAAAAGATATAGAAACGCTATGGAATGATATTTTTGACATCCCTGGTGTCCAATAAAACGACACGCGTACAGCGAACGCTGTGACTACGGTTTTTTTATACGACTTCGGAAAGCATACAAGCATACGGCCCACCTGATGTAAAGCGGTTACCGTAGCCTATGAAATGCATTAAGTATCACTCGCGCGATGCTACCTCTGCTGCTAACACAGCAACTCCTTAGGAGCTTACTGGTGACCTCACTCACACAATACAACAGCTCTATAGCGAGTTATTTTGCTGCGGTTTTCTGTGAGGTACTTCCCCAGACGGGCTGATTTGATACGCTCTACCTCTCTTAAAAACATGCACATCATGCACACAAATGTTTGCCTTGTGTGGGAATCGAACCCACGAGCGTTGGTGTCAAAGTCGCGCGTCCAAGCTGGTATCCAGGTGCTCCCGCCCAAAGGTAACTGCAGTACGCCATGTGCGATTTGACTACAATCGGTAGAACGCGCAGAGAGATGCATAATCTCTCCTTAAACTCAAGGGCTCAATGCTGCGTGTGAGTTTAGGATCATCAACGATCCTCACAGCTCGTCTTTGCACCGAGTCACAAGGTCCTAGCTGGTATCCCTGCACTTGTATCGATTCATTAGGTGCAATCACACACGCGCAGCGCGCGTCATGGCTGCACCCGAGAAGCGACACGCGTGCTCCGATTTCCAAACGCACCTGAGTGTAGTAGAAAGCGAGAAGGCGCCCCGCGGCTGCGCCCGCCGCAGCTCGGCCAGGTTGCGGCCTTGGAGCTGCATCACTACGTAGTTGAAGCGAGCGTTGCGGCCGCACCCGATGAAACGACACACGTGCTCCTTGCCTGGCGAACAAATTGACAAATTAATACTTTTGACACTGAATTAAACTTGGTGTAAACACACCCAACAGAACGTAAAATGTTACATCATGATGGAAAATGACAAAGATGTCTGGAAATAATTCAGCACAGACAACTTTTTCTTAATAATGTTTAATTGTACCATTTGACATCACTATTGTATCAAAATGCTGACATGAATTTATTGTAATATCTAATTGACTATTTGAAAAGAAACCTATATTGGCAAGTTTCTTTCGACATTTCTTTTTCCGAAATGCTAGTAGATGAAAAATAGAGAGAAAAATAGTAACATGAGAGAATTGAATGAAAAATACAATAAGATTATAATTCAAAAAATGGAAGACGTGTCTAAGTGCCCGCGAAGGCCCAACGGCAAATAAAGATTTTTATCTTCTATAATGATTATATCACAGCCATTTTTTAATTACTAATTTATTACAACAACTGAAAAAAGGCAAATATTAGAAAGTTTCTTTCTTCTTCGCCAACAGTCATTATCGAAATACTAGTAAAGAAAAGAATTTTATAAAAAAAAATATAAGGCCCGAGAGGGATCTTTATATTCAGATCAAGGAATGAAAATTGCTGTTCGTGTGGGATACGGCGGTATGATGAATGACCCCTGTATCCTAGAATCGTTTGATACTTTTTTTAATATTTATTAGATTTTTATAAGCACATTAATTAATAAGCAAGAAGCAACTTCTTTTTAAAAGCATATTCCTAGGGGGAGGGCTTATCAACTCTAAGCTTTGTCTGTCGTATGACATGTGCTTAGATGTTTGTGAACTCACCCTGTAACTTCTTAAGCACGGCGACTTCCATTTTGAGGACTTGTTTGGGCTGCCGCGAGGACTCCACTTTGAGAGCGACCTGCTCCTGAGTGACCAGGTCTAATCCTTCGTAGATTTCACCGAAACCGCCCCCACCGATCTTTTTGACAACCTGGAGACCAGAATATATCCTTGTCAATGTTCATTGTATAATAAAACGATCAAGGAACGTGCGCTTGCTTGCTACTTTAATGGTATAGAATATACAAACCCGATCAATTGACTACTTCTATTGCATAGGGGATAATTTTTATGTTTGGTTGCAGATATAGTACAAAACCGCATAATGATAGTTAAAGACGGTAGTATCTCCATCTAAGATAAAATTACAGCGAAATAACAATTTGGAAAACTGTTTGTTTCCTCGACGAACTAAAAGCAGCATTGTACCACTAATACTTCCTTGCGGAAGAACGAAGGGTAAACGGAACGGCAGGAAGGCACTTTTCATGAAATGTTTCCTTATTGACATTCGAAACCGAAGTACATCTATTGCATTTGTTAGAGCCGTTTTGGACTTTCTCAGAAGAAAAGGATAAAGTGTGAAATTCCTTTGGTAGAACACGAATCGCCATAGTGTCAAATCCCTTCGACAGATCTAAAAAAAAGTCCCGATATTTTCCTAAAATACAATGTAACGAGATCAGTTATTTATATAGTGACCGAGTATAATACTTTATCTAACCTTCCATCTCTCCTTGACGACGTGTCCTGGCTGCAGCAGATCCTCGGAAGCCATGGTGATGTGGTGAGCTCGCCGCGAAGTGTCGCAGCGGGACGCTTCGCGGGAACGGCGACCGCCGAAGTTGGGGAGGGTGCGTGATCTGGATATACAGTGTCGTCACACATAAGCGAAAGGATTCTTTAAAGAGCTAAATACTTACAGTACTTTAAAGTGGATTAGAAAATAATGACATTTTCCTTTTCGTCATACGTGAGACATACTGAAAATTTCTGGAACAGGATCTCTCTGGGAGCAGAGATATCGACGGATTTTTTATACAACGTCATATGGGCATTTAAAATACCAGGGGTGTCACTCTTGCGTTGCCGACCCTATAAGAACCTCTTCACGCCTTTCTTGAAGAACCCCATACTGTAGTCCCTTGGGAAAACCTCGGCAGGGAGCTCATTCCACAACTTAGTAGTTCTCGGTAGAAAGCTTCTCAGGGACTGCACAGTACGCGACCATTGCGGTTCCAGTATATGAGGGTGAACTCCCAGCCGTCGTCGAGCAGTGTGATGGCAAAACGAGGCTATTGGCATGATATCGAACAATTCCTCAGAACACAATCCATTGTACAATCGGTAGAACACGCAAAGGGAGGCGAAATCTCTCCTTAGACTCAAGGGCTCAATACCGTGTATGAGTTTAAGATCATCGACGATTCTCACAGCAAATGTGTGGACGATTCGATGTAGATGCGATCAGCGACTTAGGTTACAGGATCTAATATTGGATACCGTACGTCAATTAACACTGACTACACTAAAAATATATATCTGATTCTGAAGGAACTTCGCATTCCAGTAATCTCTGTCTTTACAATTTTTAACCAAATAAGAAGTTACTTGCAAATTGACATTCAACGTCTCGTGGTATTACCAATATACATATAATATTTGTACTTGCCATTTGACGTCTGTGCATTACATTCCAATAAAACATGGCTGCTACTACTTGAATGAAGCTTCTAATTTTATTTCAACAAACATTCACCATCCCTCTGAATACATCCATCGCCCACATCTATATATATAAAAATCGGGTAAGTGCGAGTCGGACTCGCGCACGGAGGGTTCCGTACCACTATCTACAAAAACGGCAAAAAATCACGTTTGTAGTATGGGAGTCCCCTTAAATATTTATGTTATTCTATGTTTTAGTGTTTGTTGCTATAGCGGCAACAGAAATACATCATCTGTAAAAATTTCAACTGTCTAACTGTCACGGTTCGTGAGATACAGCCTGGTGACAGACGGACGGACGGACGGAGAGCGGAGTCTCAGTAATAGGGTTCCGTTTTACCCTTTGGGTACGGAACCCTAAAAATTTACGTTTGTCTGTATGTCCTCTATAGATTCAAAAACGGCTGGGCAGATTTTGATGAAATTTTCAGTGAATCTTCAGGTTAACCCAGCAGGTGATCCTGTGAAGTTTGGTAACGATTGGATCACCCGTGCGAAGCTGGGTCAAGTAGCTAGTCTTATTTATGAAAATCCAGAAATTTGCAGTATGACTTAAGTACTACAACCAACAGACAGTCTATTAACCACAATAATTGATTGGTGCGAGTACATTAGACTCACTTGCTTACCTCAACAAAGGATTAGGTTGGACCCTGGGCGCACTGGCGGCTTCCTCACGCCTCTCTTCTCTCTGAAACAAATATTGATAGACAGAGAGATTTTTGACGAGCTCGGTCGCTCGTGAATGACGCGAGTTTGACACCAACGCTCGTGGGTTCGATTCCCACACAAGACAAACATTTGTGTGCATGAACATGTTCGTTTGTTTTGGTCTGGATGTTTTAAGACAGGTAGGGGGCATCAAAGCAGCCCGTCTGGGGAAGTACCTCCACCTCACAGAAAACCGCAGCCAAATAACACTCCCTAGAGGGTTGTTGTGTTCCTGCGTGTGAGTGAGGTCATCAGTAAGCTTCCAATGAGTTGCTGTGTAAGCAGCAGAGGAGGCATCACGCAAATGATAATAAATATATCGCAAGCGTTAATAGGCTACGGTACCCGCTTTACGTCAGGTAGGCCATATGCTTGTATGCCTCCCGACGTAGTAGAAAAAAAAAGCAATAAATATATACATATATGTACATAAATCCAAATGTACGTACGTTTAGCAGTACATGCCCACGCAAGGTTTCGAACCGGCGAGCGGTCGGCTACGGTATGCTCTACATATTTCTATTCACACGGGACAAATGTATTTTTTAAGCGAAAAGTTATTTAGGCTCCTATAACAATTTTTGGCACAATAATGAAATTCTAACAGATCGTTAACAGTTGTATCCTGCAGCTATGAGTGTGAGTTTTATGTGTACACTTCTGTCCGCAGTCGCCGAAACTGAACATTTGTCTATTAAGTGGAGTCAATACGGTATTTTTACATAAAATTCAACAGAATTGGATGAAACGCTGGACTCGGGGGTTTTTGGGGTCGCTGATTACGATCATCGTAAATAGCGATTACAGAAGCCCCCAGATTTCAGGCCTATTCGGTAGTATTATTCAATTATTTTCTCCTTTACCATGTTGACTCCACTAATTCTCGTGCAGGCAGATTGTGAGAAAGTGTAAAAATAGAAATAAAAAAATATACGCACTCTGATAATATTGTCAACGAAACGTCCGATCTTCGACATTGTCGGGTTCGCACAGACCGGATCTAAGGTTTTAGATGCTCATTATAACCTTATGTATTTGGTAGCCTTGTTAATAAAGGGGTGCTAAAGGCCCCACTACACTGTCCGCGACGGCGGCGATTTTAAACCGGCCGCTGGAAATAGTTCAAGTAGAATAGGTTCTGATGTAAAATAACCAATGAATACTTGCAATTCAGGAAGTACGCGCGTTACTAATACGGCAATTCCTTAGGAGCTTACTGGTAACATCAGCGACCGTCTAGGGCGTTTCCACAATTAGCAAAACACAAAAACGTTAGAATGTCACTTTATCGTATAGGAACCTCACCCTCATATTTTTAATTTTCTAACGGTTTTATTATTTGTATTAAATCCGTGATAGCCAATGGTTCGATAGATAAAAACAGATGACAGAGATAGATGGATAGATGAACACATGGCGTAGGCTTAGTAATTAGACTTGGCACCCTTGGATACGTAACCCAAAAAATGTTAGAATATAATAGATCACCTGCGGCTCATGTCGTCTTGGTCGCGGCGCCGGCGCGGCTGAGCCGGAGCCCTGCGACGCTGTGTCCGCCGACGACGACGACGACTCTGCAACGACGAGAAGAACAGAAAATTTTGTGTATTCTCCTTTGGAATGAGCTGCCCAATTACGGACAAATCATAAATATATCTATCTAATTTTGAAATTAATATTGTGTATATTTTCAGGAACACCGTTCCTATATGAAATCTATATGTTTATCTGCGCGTTTTTTCGAATATTCTAATTTTGACTTCAGATTCGGATTCAGCATAAAAAAGTAGGATAGGAATGTTCAGGAACACCGTTCCTATCTCTTAAGGAACATAGTCAAAATCAAAATTTTGAATTGTTATATAATTCACGAGCCATGTGTCCTCTGGCAATGCAAGCTTGCGCATTCTCAACTGGTTTTTATTTATATTGTAGTAAGTATACAATGCGTGTAATATCTTTTATTTACAGAGGTATCATAAGGAGGAGATGTGCGTGCAAGACATAAATGTTAACAATACAAGTGAGGTGTGTAAGTACTGTGTCATATGGCGCTCGGTTTTCTATATACACCGCAATGGACTTGGCGTACATATAGAATAGTATTTAACGTATTATAGAGTAATTTATATGGATATAATACACTAGTTTTTATTTTATTAACGAATATTTCTTCGATGATATCTATTTGTGCCCCTCTGCGTCTCCTTAAGCTTAACTGATACATAATGATTATACTATGCATTGCATTAGGTCCGCCGTTGTACAGCCTTGTGCATAAAGTTAAAATAAACAAGGACATTAAAAACTGTGAGTAAAATTTCAACGTCTGCATACATATGAGAAATGTAAATCTGAGTACACATGAGAAATGTACAAGGTGCATATTGTTCATTTCTTCTTTTTTCATATACTAATCCTTAGTTGTAAATTTTTCTTCCGCAGAAGAACGGAATCTACGATTAATAAATAGTTGGCAATCTAGTTAATAGATTCAGCAACTCTAGCGTAAAAAAAGCAACTCGACAGATTCCTGGTATAGATACTGCCTCGCTGGAACACATTAATCGTCCAGAGAATTTTATTGTTAAGAATAGCTTAAAGCTAAGGTCTGTAAGGTGGAGATACTTACCCAGTTAGGCTTTCTTATGAAACACAGCTATATCCTATTTGAATATCCAAGGTCTCGTTTGCAATCAGCGGGATACACAAATACCACTAAGGTTGGCTTTGGGACCGAAGATATGAATATAAAAAATCTTAAAACGGCCCTCTTTCAACAAAGAGGGCCGCGTTGCTTCGTTCAAAATGGAGTCGTCTGTTTGAAGCTTAAGATTGGCGTGGCAGAATCAATAGGTAATTTTATTATTGTTTCATATGTTGAGCATCGGATGTTTGTATGAACATGGGAGTCTACTTGCAGTCCTTAAAAAAGTCCGGTCTGGTAAAGGATCATATCCTGCACTATCATTGCAAGCATGAGAGTGATTTTACTGCTATAGGGAAAATCCGTACAGATTACTCTACTAAGGACGTATGCCGTATGGTTTGCTTATTAAATCTGCAAAATTTCGGTATACATTCTCTCTCTTTCTCTGGTATAAGTCAGGGAAGCAATTTAGGACCCCTAGATTTTTTATATTTGTGAATTATTGTGACACACCCTTGGTACAGCATCCTGTTTATTGTTAAAATCTTTACCTAAAACTATTATATATATTTTTTATTAAATCTATGTAAATTCGATATATATTCTCTCTCTTTCTCTGGTATAAGTCAGGGAAGCAATTTAGGACCCCTAGATTTTATATATTTGTGAATTATTGTGACACACACTTGGTACAGCATCCTGTTTATTGTTAAAAACCTTACCTAAAACTATTATACAAAATTTGAAATTGATCGTGAAATTTTCCAACAAGACATATAACGTGTGAACGATATCATTCGATGTTGAATAACACAAGATACTCAGTGATTGCGTTCAAGCACAAGATCCGGTTTCGCTAACTACTTAGATGGCAGTGTGCAAACAGGCATGGTAAACTTAACCACAGACATCGAAGATGTTGTGTGATGCTTGAATACTATAAGATCACAACCGTAATAAGTGCCTTTCACACAAGTGTATTCCGGTTTTTCAGTTTTAGGCACACGAACCACCTATGCAATAATGTTATGCACCGAAAAAGAAGCAATGTCCGGGCAACATTTCCTATATTACGCGTGTTTGTTGAAGCTTATTTATATCAGGTGTACGATACAATTATTTGTCTCCCGATGTTACATAAAAAATAACCTACTACTCCTTTCATTTAATTGACTAATTTTCGTTGCATCGTTTGCGTTGATTCCTTCAATTTTTAAACCAATATTATTCATTTGTAATACATTTGTTCTATTCTAAAAAAAATCATTAAATACATTACATTTATTTTATTTTCCTAAACCTAGTGATAAATATAAATTTGCTGCTGCTTTTCATGTTATTATGCAGGTAATGATATAATGACAAATAGAGATCCTAGAACTCTACCTTGTGGAATTCCATATAAAAATTATAACTTCATACATAATGTTTCTCTTAAAATTTTTAACTTTCGGTACATAATATCAGATACCACGATCCCATAATCCTCTAAATGTACAGTAGGTTACTATGGTATACATAGTCTCAAGTTGGCGACATGTTACGAAATGTAAATATACTAGATTTTGTATTATCTGCAATAGCGCGAGTAATCGAGGGCCCAGACTACTTCTGTGCCAAATGACATTAATATTTAGAGATTTAGTAGTTAAGAGGTTTTACTGCGAGCTTTCCTTATAAATGTATAGCCGCTTGTTACTGAATGAGTGCTCGTGTGCGAGTCATTCTTCTGTGTATACATATATGCTGACATACTGTGGGCCGATTCTACTAAAAACTGCAACTGCACTGCAGCGCGGCGTGTGTCAAAATGCGTACATTTTGACGTTTCGGCATTCTGTTAAACGATCTGACCGCAGCGACGTTGCAGGAATGTTGCAGTAAATGAATCGCTATTCTGTTAAAAAACTTGCACTGCAACTGCACGTTTCCTGCAATATAATCGTATTCTGATAAATTGTTTTGACATTTGTATACCGGTGACAGATGTTTTGAAGGAATTTACTTGCAGTTTTGTTAACGTTACGTAACGTACATCGTAACTTTGCTTTTTTTTATTGTAATTTTAATTTCACTCACGTGCAGCACTACAGTATAGTGGACCAACGCGTATAACTAATATACGGCGCAAACACATATATCGCCCGATCAGCGCTTTAGCACTAATTATATTCTTTATTAATCGTGTATATAAATCAGTTCACACAACATCGCCGCACATTCGTGTAGTCATCTATCATCAATCAATTGGCATATACATAATATATCAATATTAATTATCTTATCTTTTAATTATCATCATCTTCGGTACAATATATATTTGTACATTGACTATGAAATGATGGTGCCAACGTTAGCGCCAACGACAGTGTCCGTAATACACACATTGGACGTATGATGTTGGGCCAACATTGGTCCCGGTTTGCGGACGTTGTCGACTCCTGTGCTCGTGTTCGTCAATCAATGTCTGCTGTGGACGGTATATCAAGTACCTGATCTGTTGGGCTGGTGCGGCGCTTGCTGCTTGAAGGGCGACTCCCGCTCGCAAGTCGGCTCTTGTTCCCTGCAAATAAATTATAATAGTTAGATGCAATTTGATCTAACCTGCTTTGTGTGCTTCCGCCACCAATTAGTTAAATTCGCCACCAATTAGTTCATGCGGCCTAGCGCCGGCCGGCGCTAAGCAGGTTAGATCACATTGCATGTAAATTTGACTTTCGCAAAATAACGCCTGAATCTATTAATTATAATAGTTAGTGTAGTGCCTAGCCACATTTTTTTTCATACAGGATGACTTACAACAAATATGCGAAAAATTTTTGTTGCCATAAAAATTTTGTTCTTAAAATATTTTTCACAGATGATATTGATGAATTCACCGCGCACTGTTTATTAGTTCCTCTTTTTCTTAGCGTTATCTCGTTTCCTAATCCACAAGGATTGGCGGGGTCCGCTACCTAAGCCTAAGGATTTAGCGAACATACAATTTTTTATATGGAGCGACTCTCATGTTTTAATCAGTATGTTCGCGACTCAGACCTCCACAACCCAGAGGGAAAACCAGATCATTCTTAGGTAAGGTCATATGTCTTTCCAAATATAATATTTCTTAGACGTGCGGGTTTCCTCACGTTGTTTTCATTCATCGTCGAGCAAGTGACAATTACAAATGTGTACATAAATCTGAAAACACGAATTTAACGGTACATGTCAAGTTTCGAATCGGCGACCAGTTGATATATAGGTCGATTCTTTACCCACTATACTATCACTGCTCTTCAGTAACTATATTCTATAGGAAAATAATTTGGGAGTAACTAAATAAATTTTATGCAATTTTATCTAACCTGCTTTGTGTGCTTCACCGTCCGTCCGTTCCGTCATTGGTGGCGGAAGCACACAATGCAGGTTAGATCAAATTGCATGTAAATTTGACTTTCGCAAAATAACGCCTGAATCTATTAACTAAATAAAGTTTAATTATACTTAAACTAGCTGAAGCCCGCGGCTTGGCACGCATGAGATTTGGGCTTTTAGTGGCCTTTATTTCTCGATAGACCTCAAATTTTTTCTGTTTAAAAAAAAATAAAGTTCAGGGTAGTAGATGCAATCATAGAGCGATTCAATTTTGGTACATCGCCATCTATTGACCTTTACGGGATACAACGTATAATTATTTTATTTTTATTACATAAAAAATGCGTAGTTATTTTATGTCACAAAAAATACGTATTCTGTGAAAATAATAAAATAAAACTGCAAAGTCCCCCGAAGGGGAACATATTTCCCCCTAATTTTTACAGTTTTTCATTTTTCACACAGGAACCCTAAATATTTACGGGATAAAAAGTACCCTATATTCTTCTCTGAACAGTCCTCTACCTACCAGTGAAAGTCCCGTCAAAATCGGTTTAGCCATTTCGAAGATTAGCCCGGACAAACAGACAGACAGATAAAAAAGTAAAAAATGCGTATTTAGGCTTTGGTAACGTGAAAATAATAATATAAGCTTAAAATAAAGGCTTTATTTTGAAATCACAGACAGACACTTCAATTTTATTTATATGTATGTATAGATGTATAGATAAATACTTCTTAATAAACGTGTATACAAAAACTTAAACGGCGTACAGTTCTATCTATCTATCTATAACTTCACGTTAAGTCCCTTGCTGGGTAGGCAGAGAGAACCGAGCGCCACGTGACTTGATCCTTACATACCTTACTCGCTTCTTTAACATTCATTGCTCTTTTCATGCACGCTCGCCGGTTTCTAGGGCTCCTGACATCACCTTCTGATAGAACACGACCAATTTGGTCATGGTAGGTAAGTCTTGGTATTGTTTGGCGTACAGTTATTTTTTAGAAATGAACCGTACAAAACATTTATTGGTTCTCCGCCACCTTTAGAGTCAAAACAAACCTCTCCGGCCGCGGCGTGCATCTTGTCGATAGCCAAACAAGGATCTGGTCAAGAGAGATTACAGTGAAGAGTTCGGGGATGACGTCATGATAGGAAATGGTCATTAGAGGGCAGTGCACTGCCATATAAGTGACGAGCGCACCCCAGGCTCCAAAGCGAAAGCTTGACAGAGGAACCGGAATAAACTGTAAGATGACGATGAGGTGATGAATAAAAAAGCTATCATACCCACGGTTGTTTTTTTTTTTATACTACGTCGGGAGGCAACAAGCATACGGCCCACCTGATGTAAAGCTAGTACCGTAGTCTATTAACGATTGCGATATATTAAGTATCACTCACGCGATGCCTCCCCTGCTGCTTAACCAGCAAAATCATTGGGAGCTTACTGGTGACCTCACTCACACGCAGGAACACAACCCTCTAGTTGTTATTTGGCAGCGGTTTTTCTGAGAGGTGGAGGTACTTCCCCAGACGGGCTACTTTGATGCGCCCTACCTCTCTTAAAACATCCAGACTAAGACAAACAAACATGTTCATGCACAAAAATTTTTGCTTTGTGTGGGACTCGAACCCCCGAGCGTTGGTGTCAAAGTCGCGTCATTCCCGACTGAGCCACCGAGCTCGTCAAAAATTGATATGACAGTTAGGAAAATTCGTTGATTTTTCCTGTCATTTTAACAATGACTTTTGTTTGTTTACATAAAATGACTGCGATTAGTTATTTACAAGACTACTAACTAGAGTTATTTACAAGTACATTATAAAACTCTTCAAATAAAAAGTGGAGCCGACTTCATTGAAATCGACGCCAGCACATACTCAAAGAACTTGGTTCCACTTCTTTATTTCAAAAATAAAATGTATGTATATATTCACGCCAGGTCCCAAAAGGGGTTGGTAGAGAACCGCGCACCATAAGACGCGGTCCTTATACACCTCACTCGCTTCTTTAAAATTCATAGCTCTTCTACGTCATTCCACTTGCGCACTGTGTATCTGTTTCGTCATTCTTTCATCCTGCATTCTTTCTACGTGTGCGAACTAACGGAGCATGCCTTTTCTTATCTTAACACCGACACTCTTTCGGACCAACTCTCACAAAAAATTCATAAATTTTAGTTTATCGTTCTTCATCGTATCTACATCAAGTCTTTACTAAAAAGAATCATTCATATATGTATGTATATCTTCACGCCAGGTCCCTTGCGGGGTAGGCAGAGAGAATCGAGCGCCATGAGACGCGGTCCTTACATACGTCACTCGCTTCTGTGACATTCATAGCTCTTTTCATGCACGCTCGCTTCTTCCTGGGGCTCCTCACATCACCTTCTGATAAAACACGACCAATTTGATCATGGTAGGTTAGTCTCGATCTTTCTCGGCTCCTACATCCTTCCACTTTTGCACTGTATATCTGTTTCGTCACTCTTTCGTCCCGCATTCTTTCTACATGTATGTATGTAGTCATACTATAGTGAATTCCTGCAACTTCGTTTATGTGTTTATCAATAAAATATCAAGGAAGCTGTGAAGTTGTTCTGTTAGCAGTGGGGGTGATAAAGTGTTGGTCCTTGTATTGTAACAGCAACAACTCATGAGCTTACTAGTAACCTCACTCACTCGCAGGAATACAAAAAATGATCACGGAGTTGTTACTTGGCTTCTGCAAGGTTCGATCTACCTCGCTCTACGATTTCTCCAGTGCCCCGTAGATTATCAGGGTGCACCACGTGCTGGTGAGCTTAATCTACGGAGATTTTTAATCGACTTGAAAAGAAAGGAGGTTCTCAAATCGACAGATTTTTCGGGTTTCGTACCTCAAAAGGAAATACTGAAGCCTTGCTAGCTTTACTACTCCTTTTCTTCCTTGCAGCGGCAACTGACAAAGGACTACAGTGTCCTGTCAGTTGACGCTGCCATGCTGACAATCCGCAAGGTGCTTCTTCACGCTTTGTTTGAAGGATCCCATATTGTAGGAAGGAGAAAACACATGTGCAGGCAAGGCGTTCCACTTTTTAATAGTACGATAGAGATAGGAGTTGCCGAACTTTTTAGTATGAGAAGAAATGTACTCAACAGAGGAATCATGACATAGCAAGCCTGCACGTGTGGTTCTATGACGGAAGGGAGAGGGTGGGATAAGGGAAAACAGTTCTTCAGAGCACTCACCGTGCTTCACGAGGTATAATAACTTAGCAAGCCAATGTCGCAACGAAGTTGCAGAGGTTCTCTACCTATAATGTAATTACTTTTGTTGATTAAATCTATAGCTGGTGCATTAATTGTTGACAGAGATTGCCCGCGCGGCGGCGTCTTCGTTATCTGGCTTGGCAACTCACTATCTTTGTTAATATTGAAGGGTTTCACCGCTAATTGCTTCTCATTATTGATAATTAATATTGCCCTACATAGATAACATGGTAACAGACAATAAATCATTTATTATGTAGTCATGTATGTATGTATGTATATATGAGGTAGGGCGCATTGAAGCAGCCCGTCTGGGGAAGTACCTCCACCTCACAGAAAACCGCAGCCAAATAACAACTCCCCAGAGGGTTGTTGTGTTCCTGCGTGTGAGTTAAGCCACCAGTAAAACTCCTAAAGAGTTGCTGTGTGAGCAGCAGAGGCATCACGTGAGTGATACTTTATATATTGCAAACGTAATAGGCTACGGTAACTGCATTTCATCAGGTGGGCCGTATGCTTCCCAACGTTGTATAAAAAATAACATAGATAACAACTCATAAATGCATGTTTCCACACGATGTTTTCCTTCACCACTGAACAAATAATAATTACAAATACATATATACATAAATCAGAAAACACAAATATAGTGGTACATGTCCATGCCAGGAGTTAGATAATATGGCTTTTTTATACTACGTCGGGAGGCATACAAGCATACGGCCCACCTGATATAAAGCGGGTACCGTAGCCTATTAACACTAGCGATATATTAAGTATCACTCGCGCGATGACTCCTCTGCTGCTTACACAGCAACTCCTTGGGAGCTTACCGGTGACCTCACTCACACGCAGGACCACAACAAACCTCTAGGGAGTTGTTATTTAGGTGCGGTTTTCTGTGAGGTGGAGGTACTTTCCCATGACGGGCTGCTTTGATGCGCCCTACCTCTCTTTAATAAATTTAAAACGGCCCCTTCGTGGTCTTTTTGAATTCACCTTCCATTTTAACCAATTGATACAGAAGATGAGCACGGTGCGGAACCCTAAAACAACAAGCTGAGAAGGACAAAGAAAATAAACTATTTCTATTTATAACAGGCACATGCTTAGATGGCTTTAATGTCCTGTTGACATTTCACTGGCTTTAAGGGCGTGGGTCGAGATACCCAATTATATAGGTCAAATTTTATAAGGGTTCGTATAATGTCTGATAATACATACCTTTAAAGTTTTATCCCGAGATTTGAGCCAGATAGTCTATTTGTACATTATATTTGTCTATTTCTATGCAGATCGTTTTGACGAGCATGCCAGCGTGGTGGGTAGGATTCCCACGCAGGACAAACATTTGTGTGCATGAACATGTCCGTTTGTCTTGGTCTGGGTGTTTTAGAGAGAGTTAGGGCGCATCAAAGCAGTCCGTCTGGGGAAGTACTTCCACCTCACAGAAACTGCAGTTAAATAACAAACTCCCAGAAGGTTGTTGTGCTCCTGCGTGTGAGTAAGGTCACCAGTAAGCTCCTAAGGAATTGCTGTGTTAGCAGCAGAGGTGACATCGCGTAAGTGATACTTAATGTATTACAAGCGGTGCGCCGTATGCTACCGACGTTGTACAAAAAACAAGATCTAATTCTTTAGTAATTTAAGTGTCTATACTAATAAGCATACAACTTCCGGTTTGTATACTGTTGTTGTTTGTTTGAACATATTAATGACTTAAACTACTACTGCTGACGAGCTCGGTGGCTCAGTGGTGGAACGCGCTGTTACGCTACTTTGACACAAACGCTCGTGGGTTCGATTCTCACACAATACAAACATTTGTGTGCATGAACATGTCCGTTTGTCTTGGTCTGGGTATTTTCTATGTATAATACATTCTGTGTACTAAGTATCGGGAATTTGTCAATAAAACAAAATATACAAATTATTCATCTAAATTTATTTTATCGCCTTCAAAGTAGGCCCCATCGCTTGCAATACAACATCTCCACCGCTTCACCCAGTCTTCCATACATTTTTCATAGGCTATTTGCGGTATGGCCTTTAGCTCATTCAGCGAATTTTCTTTTATGGTTTCTATCGACTCAAAACGTTTTCCTCGAAGTGGTAATTTTAACTTGGGAAATAAAAAAAAGTCAGACGGAGCCATATCAGGTGAATACGGTGCTTGGTCGAGAACTTTTGTTGAATTTTTCGCTAAAAACTCTTTCACTATAATGGCTGTGTGTGATGGTGCATTATCATGGTGCAGCATCCATGAGTTGTGTTGCCACAAATCTGGACGTTTTCGGCGGATACTCTCACGCAAACGCTTCATGACGCCTAAATAATATTCTTTATTCACTGTTTCTCCCTCTGGAAGGAATTCGGAGTGAACCACACCACGGTAGTCAAAAAAAACTGTCAGCATCACCTTGATTTTGGAGCGACTTTGCCGCGGTTTTTTGGGTTTCGGCTCGTTTTCGAGACGCCATTCTGAAGACTGTTGGCTTGTTTGCATGTCGTACTCATAAACCCATGTCTCGTCGCCAGTTATTATACGTTTCATAAAGGTCGGATCCGTAGAAGCTCGGGAAACCATGTCTTCAGCGACATGCTTTCGCTGCGCTTTTTGAACAAAATTGAGCTCTTTTGGAACTAGTCGAGCGGCGACGCGTTTCATGCCTAAAATGTCAATGAGAATGTTGTGGACGGACTTAAAAGATATGTTCACCTCACTAGCCAACTCTCTCAGACTCATACGTCGATTTTCGAGCACTAGCTTCTTGATTCTGTCGATGTTTTCTCTGGTCGTAGCGGTTGAAGGTCTACCAGAACGAGGCAAGTCTACTACTACTTCTCGGCCTTCTTTAAAAGCCTTATACCATTCATAAGCCCTTGTTTTCGATATACACGATTCGCCGTAGGTATTTCGCAACATTTTTAGTGATTCACCACATGAAATATCATTTGAAACACAAAATTTAAGGCACACTCTTTGTTCAACAATATTTTCCATTGTAAAAATCGCCGAGGACTCAAAACTATGACCAACAAAAAGTGTAGTTTAAAACAAATTAAATGACAGATCCCGCTCAAATTTTGCGCGCTAAATCAGTACAGTGCTACCAACATGCAGTAAAAAAATTAGAACGACCTCTTTTACGCGGGTCTTTTTATTGACATATTCCCGATACTTTTTACACAGAGTAGTACTTATGTATTTACAAAAAAAAAATGTATTTACGTATGTTTATCAGCTGTCTAGTGTCTACCCATAAAACAAGCTTCCCTTACTTTGGCTAGATGGCGCTGTGTGATTTGTCCAACAATATTTATTTATTTATAAATTACCAGTTACCAGTTTTATGCAAAAAATATTTTTGCATTTGACACCCTATTTCTTCAGGAAGGTTATATTTATTATTCAACATCACGGCTATTTGACGAGCTCGGTGGTCAGTCGTGAAAGATGCATCTTTGACAACAACGCTCGTGGGTTCGATTCCCACACGACAAACATTTGTGTGCATGAACATGTCTGTTTGTCTTGGTCTGGATGTTTTAAGAGAGGTAGGGCACATTAAAGCAGCCCATCTGGGGAAGTACCTTCACCTCACAGAAAATCGCAGCCAAATAACAACTCCCTAGAGGATTGTTGTGATCCTGCGTGTGAGTGCGGTCACCAGTAAGCTCCTAAGGAGTTGCTGTGTAAGCAGCAGAGGAGGCATCGCGCGAGTGATATATGTTACAAGTGTTAATAGGCTACGGTAACTGCTATACATCAGGTGGACCGTATGCTTGTATACCTCCCGACGTTGTATAAAAAAAAACGCGACCCTTAAAAGTCGAGAAAAAGAAAGAAAGTAGAAAAAGCGGATCCCACGAGATTACCAGGACACGGGCAGACAAAGCCACTAGTTCCAGCTAGTATATGTACGATATATCACCACACCAAGTCCCTTGGTCCTTAACACACCTTACTCTCTTTTTTAACATTCATAGCTGTTTTCACGCACGCTTGACATTTCATAGTGCTCATCATGTCACCTTCTAATAAAACACAGGCAATTTGGTCATCATAAGTGAGTGTTGGCCTTCCTCGACTCCTACATCCTTCCACTTTCGCATGGTATATCCGTAGCACTATTCTTTCATCCTGCATTCTTTCTACATGTCCGTACCAAAGGACGATGTTGTTTATTATCTTATATGACTGACACTCTATTTCAGACCAACACTCTTTCATACTCGTTGTGAACTGGTTAGTAAGCAGTACACCACAATTTTTATACAATGCTCTCATTTTAATTGCTATTATTCTGCTTTCTTACTCTTACTCCCATAAACAACTCTCACTTCAATAAGTTAGTTATTTATTTATAAAAAATGATTTTTTTCACTCCGTCAAATTATTGAATGGGCAATACAGTGTAGTGTGTAGTAAAGTTTTGTTTTGTTTGGATCTAGATGAAGATGTGCGATTTGCCTGGAACCAATAAATAAATGTTCTTTCTCCTAACAATAATATGACCATATATTTTGTCATTATACATACCAATTTTTCATGATCCCATCCCATACTTTGCCTGGTAATAGTTTTGTATGTATGTATATCTTCACGCCAGAGAGAAGCGAGCGCCATAAGATGCGGTCCTTACATACTTCACTCACTTCTTTAATATTCATAGTTCTTTTTATGCATGCTCACCAGCTCCTAGGGCTCCAGACATTGTTGTATATGTATAATATTTAAATAGACTGAGACGTAGACTGTGGCCGGATATAGGAAAATGTGCTCACAGCGTCCTACTCGTTTGAATCAGATAAACAACAACCAAAACTAACCTTCGTGTTTAGGCCATTTATCTACAACAACAAAATAACTCGAAAATTGATATTTCTAACCATAATGGGAAATTTTCAAATGGGATGTGCCACAGGTTAAAGCAGTGACAGGCCAGTGGATAAAGAAACGTCTTATTGGCCAACTGGTTGCCAGTACGAATCCTGGAATGTACCACTAAATTCATGTTTTTGGATTTATGTACTTATCTGTATTATTATTCTTATTATGTACATCACTTGCTTGACAGTGAAGGAAATCATTGTGCGGAAACCTGCACCTTCAAGATTTCCAGAGACCCTACTTAAAGGCCTGATTTTCCATCAGGGTTGTGTAGGTCTGATGGCAGTCATTCCATGTAAAACCAAATGTATAGGCTTAGGTAATGGACCTCGCCAATCCTAATAGATTAGGGAATGGAAATGTTGACAATAAGAAGACATTTTAAAAAAGAAAAGGGCTTTTTGTTTGTTAGTAATAGAGATGATACTCAGTTATTACTCGTTACTTGACTATCTATCCATAAGTAAGTGTTGAGACCAGCACTGCATTGTTTATAGCAAGCTGTGTCTTCTAGCTCAACATTTTACTACCAAGAAGTTTTCCCACCGCACCTTTCACACTATTCCCACCACTCCCTTGTCTTTCCACATCAGTGGTGTACCTTCCAACCCTGCTAAGCACATCCAAGATGTACTATCTCATGCACTTGTTCCAACACTTCATCATCAACCGTAATCCAATGTTAGTAACGATTTGCTGGTGTGCCGCAGAATTATGGACAGTTTGTTATAAAGTTAGATGACAAAATGTACTCGTAGGTAAGATACATGTGGCTTATCAACAATTACTCCAAATTTTGATGAAGCTCACATTTCTTATTATACGTCTTTTCATATTACATTAATTTAAATAATAATTGATAATTATCACTTGCTCCACATCGTGAGGAAACCTGCACGTCCAAGAAATTATATTTCGATAGACGTGTAACCTAACATAAGAAAGATCTGCTTTTCCCATTGGGTTGTGGAGGTCTGCCAGCAGTTGCTCCATGTCAAAGTCAGTATCTTCGCCAAATCTTTAGACTTAGGTAGTGGATCCTGCCAATCCTGATGGATTAGGAAATGGGATAACACTATGAGAAAGAAATAGATTACATATAACAAATGAACACATTTATACATATATAATTCTTCTGTACGTATGCACAGAAACTGAAAGTCTACTTCTAAATGGCTGGACCGATTTAGACAATTTATTTGTGTGTACCTAAGTGGGTAGGTACCCACTGGTAGGTTTGGATTCACAATAAGACCTGGTAGATAACGCAGAGATCGAATTCTAGAGATTTTTTAATTTCCGGACAGGATGATGTGTATTAGGATCACTAGTCATTATATATATATATATATATATACACACATATAATTCTTCTATATGATACATAGATGTGTATTTCACTGAACTCCTCATAAACGGCTGGACCAATTACGTTGAAATGTGTTAGCGTATATATGTATCTGTAGTGTAGGTCCCTAGATGGTTTAGATCCACAATTGGTTGGTGGCGCTGCATTCAATATTCAGAGAGCTTTTTATATTCGGGCAGAGTAACGTCCGTCAGATTCACTAAAATTATATAGTTTTTCCTATTGTGTACATCTAAACTTGTTATGTACATTGAGCACAAAAAGTTAACGTAACAAGGCTACAGTTTAATCAATAAAAAAAATTTGGAAACTGTAGAAAAAACGAAAACGTTGAAAAAAGTTTTGATGATCAAGGTCGAATTTAGACAAAATTTAGGCGAACATTGGTTAAATTTAAATTGACAAAATGTGCTAATGGATTCAAAGAAAATACAAATCGAGAATTTGCATTTTGTTTATAACGCACAGTGTAATTAATTATACACTTTACAGCACTGGATTACGGTCTGAAATTAATCGGCAATCAATCTTGAAAGAGAAAAGTATAGAAATGTAGGCTGGTGCATAAATCAAAGACATTCTATTTATCGATTTAATAAAATAGCGATAAAATGGTAACAACCGAAATTGTCACTCAATAGTCAGAAATTCCACTCCAAGTACGTTCGCTGCGCGTTCTAAAAAGATTCCTTTTAGAAAATTAACAATCAAACCGAAAAAAATTACACAAAAAGACCACTCATTAACGATAGAAAGAGAAGCGAATAGTAACCCAACAATATCGTAACACACTATACCGCGATGCGGCAACCCGAGATTGCATCACTATCAAACGCGGTTGGGTTGTAATATCCCGAGACAGCTATATATCTCCGGTAACCCACCCACATAAAATCGATTTTCAACAATCTACAAGCGAATTACTCACATTAAAATCATTTAAAGTTCACATAAAACACACCGAGTTCCTTTGTAAGACACACCTACGCTGAAAACAAGAGGTAAATAGCTGAAAACTCACCAGGAAAAATTCTAAATGTCGACCAGTCTGACAGGGAATAAATTTAGATTCGCTCAAAACTCACAGAAAAAACAATGAATAGACGTACTTTTACACTTTATGAAATCGTAAGACGGTAGGGAACGTGAACTGTACGTCACACACCGCATAGCACCACATATTTGTTAATGTTTTCACGAGTTTTCAACGGAGTTCTAGGATCGATCGTGGTCTGCAGCCATGACAGGTATTTTTTCACTGAATGAAGTTAGCGACGCTCGCTCAGCTGACGGTACGGGTTTTTTTAACAGCGGCGAAATGAAGTTGCAACCGATCGTGCTGAGGTCGACGACCTTTATAATATAAATAAAGAGTTGTATTAAACATTTTATTTATTAATATTTACTTGGAAATATGAATGTGTAGCAATGGAAATGGATTTATTTCCTTAGTTTATTTTTGTAACTAATGGCAGTAGCTAATATCAGTATGTAAGTTACCTTTGGGCGGAGATACCAGCATGATCTTACCCAGCTTTCGATTCGTGGAAAAACTAAAACATTTTTAATTTGGGTCCTCGGAACTTAATTTGATTTATCATTTATTTATCCATTCTTTCTTTTTCTACATTGTTCTTAATAAAATTAATTTAAAAACTATAATATATCTTCACGCCAAGTCTTGCAGGGTAGGCTTAGAGAACCGAGCGCCATAAGGCGCGGTCCTTACATACTTCACTCGCCTCTGTGACATTCATAGCTCTTTTCATGCACGCTCGCCGGTTCCTGGGGCTCCTGACATCACCTTCTGATAAAACACGACCAATTTGATCATGGTAGGTTAGTCTCGGTCTTCCTCGGCTCCTACATCCTTCCACTTTTGCATTGTATATCTGTTTCGTCATTCTTTCGTCCCGCATTCTTTCTACATGTCCGAACCAACGGAGCATGCCCTTTCTTATCTTAACATACACTCTCTTTCAGACCAATAATAATAATAACACTATAATAATAATAACAACATTACATACAGTCCTTTCGAAGGGGACTCTACGCGTTGGTATTAATCCCCGCGCACGCCTATCAAATGACCGGGATTAATACCCGTGAGTGGAAAGACCGATAATAACAATATAAAAAAGACAAAAAGTACCATCAAAGGTAAGGCTATCTATGACAGCTAGGGCTCCAGCCAGAGTGAGGAACTGACGTACAATACGAGCTGTATCGAGCACGACAGCTTTTTGGATCCTACTTTTGGGCCCGGTACCAAGCGAGAGCTTCTTAAGATGACGATCGAAACTTCGCTGTCAACCCGTGGACGGCGACCATCTCGAAGGCCAATGTGTGAAATAATAATGATTTATCATTATTATTATTTCACCCAAAGAACGTCCATTGATGAACATAAGTCTCCCCTTCGGACATCAATCCATAACATATTTATATCTACAATCAATGCTGCTGAAGAGACTGATGGCTTACATCCACAAACTAGAAACCACTTGACTACGCACAAAGGCATCATGCGCTCACAAAAACGTTGTGTTTCAGCGCCTAAGCATCTCAGCTGTCCAACTGGCCAATGGTAGATACTAATATTTTAACCAATAAGGCGATAAGTGCCACGATGTTGATCCCGTGATATAGCCAATAAGATTCATTGCTTCAGGGTCGCAGATATCCATCTCAACCTTGAACTTCCATCAACAGTTTCATGAAGGAAGCGTCTAGGCGCTACTTCGAAACAGCCTCCCGACACCCCAACCCATTGGTAGCCCGGGCTGCCAATTACACCCCGCGGATCGACGCCCGGTGGTTCCAGCGCAGACCGCGTAATTCACTCTTTGATCCCTATGATCGCATTACTGTTGCCCCCTACCTCTCAGACCCTGACCCCAACACTCCACAGCACACCGCACTAGGCGGATCCGAGTGCGGAGAGTTAGAACTTCTGTGCGATACACCAGGTACCGAGTAGCCCAGGTACCTGGGCGCCTCTCATCTTAGGCCCTTAAGGCACGAACCCGCAAGTTCGATTATTGTAGCTCCGCGACGCCCTAAGTCGAGATTCGGCCCCTCTCGGGGGCCCTTAGGCAGTCGCTTTTTGCTTTTTCAGGCTGCGGCGCTTCACGCCCGCCTCTCCCTTCCGGTGATGTAGTCACGGCCCACAGGGGCCAACTACATAGTCAGGTCAAAAAAAAAGGCAATAAGATTGTCTTAGATTTTCGCGATTGTTACACATCGAATTAAACAATTTTTAACGGAAGTATCGCATGTTTTATTTATTTTGTTGGACCTGATGTTTCGAATGCTTTGCAGCGTCCGTGGTCGCAGGAAGACTAACGTGACATTTGCCTTACATTGGTTATTCAGTTATTACATCTACCGACATGGATGGATTAATTATATACGTTCCAATTCACATAAAAATCGCTCACGGTGTCCAAATATTTTGAGTAGATCTCTGGGTTTGTGACTTAATTATTTTTAGAACTGGATCCCAAGCAGGTGGTACTTGCCAACCGTCTTCTCTATTGAAATTGGGGTGTTTTCTTATATCAATAGCCTCGCGTAGCATTCGAGGCATGTAGCGATTTTCCTTGGCGAGGATTTGTGGTTTATCGAACCGTATGTAATGGTTTGGCTGGTCCAGTGTATGATCACATACTGCAGTGTTTTTATCACGCCTATTCTTCATGCTGCAAAGCATTCGAAACGTCAGGTTAAACAAAATAAATAAAACACGCGATACTTCCGTCAAAGATACTTCCGTCAAAAATTGTTTAATTCAATAGCTCATATGATATGCGCGTTCTTCTTTTCCCTCTGATTCGTAGCGATAACGAGCTGAGCCTCCTTGTTCAAATTTTTATTGCCAGGAAGTTTTCCCAACGCTCCATTCACACTATTCTCATTACCACTCCTCATACAAACACAAACTCAACCTCACACAAAAGTTAACATCGTCAAATCCGCAATCTTATATAGGGGACTCCGCCAATCCTAACGGATTAGGAAACAGAATAACACCTAGAAACAAAAAATGGGTGCGTGTACTTATGTACGCGCGTGAGAAATTATACTTCTTTGGCATCATTCAACCTCTTACTTTTGTGTGACACCGATGCGCGCGCATCATAAAATTTCACTCTCATCATTTTTTCATAACGCGCCTAAAGAAGTATAACTTCAAAAATGATCAGTTGCTCGAGTATGCTTTCTTGATCTCCAGTAAAAAGTTAAAAACTCACCATGGTATTGAATGAGCCCAGTCCAGCTGGACCCTCCTCGGCGCCACTAGCGACATCTCTCTCGCTCTAACACCTAGGTCTATATATCTGTCCCGCTCGAACACCAGCTCGCTATCCAAACCTTCGTTTCTCATCCATCGATTTTTTTTGTTCAAGTGTTAAATATTAGGCATGAATGACGTTGTTCTTGGATTATTTGGACACCTGGAACAACATAAAAATATATATACACATATGGTTTTTATAGTTTGTAATACATACATACATATAATCACGCCTTTCTCCCATTGGTAGACAGAGACTATGGAATGCCAGGTGCGCTGATCCAAACCAAACCAAAAATTTCGTCGGTACGAAAATATTGACAAGGTAAATAGTGTTCTATCTGCTATTCTAAATTGGTTCACATGCAATAATCTTTTGTTAAATTGAACTAAAACCAAATGTATAAAATTTAGTCTTCCAAATGTGGCGTCTTCCAATACACAAGTTTTCATTGAGAATAATATACTAGAATTTATTAATGATACTGTATTTCTTGGAATTACGATAGACTCAAAATTGCAGCAGCCCCCACGTAAATAAACTGGCCAGTAAGCTCAGCTCTGCCGCATAGGCCGTCAGGAACATTAGACAATTGACGGATGTGGCTACCGCTCGCTTAGTTTATTTCAACTACTTTCCCAGCATTATGTCATATGGTATACCTACTGTTGTGAGGAAGAGCGGCTGATATTGAAACTGTTTTCATATTAGAAAAGAGAGCCATCCGCTCTATTTATAACATGGGCTCCAGGGAATCACTTAGAGAACTATTTAAAGAAATAAATATCCTCACGGTTACCTCTCAATATATTTATGAGAACATAATGTATGCTCGTAAAAATATAAATTCGTTTTCAAAATGAACTGAAAATCTTAGGAGCAGGAATAGATTGCGTATGCTAGTACATCGGCTTGCTAAGACTAATAGATCTTTTGTGGTAAACTGTATTCGATTCTATAATAAATTACCTGAAACAGTTCTATCCTTGCCTGACAATATGTTCAAAAGACACATCAAAAATACTCTATGTAAGAAGGGTTATTATAGAATCGATGAATATCTAACTGACAGAGATGTATGGAAATGATTCAGCACATGAATTAATATAACTTTAATTGTACCACTTGATATCACTATATGTACACTCATATCATAATATTTATTGTAATATGTATAAAATGATTTGGAAAAAAAAGACCTATATTGGCAAGTTTCTTTTGGCATTTTTTCTTCGCCAATGGTCATTTGAAATGCTGGTAGATTAAAAAAGAGAATAACTTAAAAAAAATGATAAGATATAATATTGAAAATGTGAGACGTGTCTAAGTGCCCGTGAGGGTCTAAAGGCAAATAAAGATTTTTTTATCTTTTTTAAACATACCTCTCTCGCTTCTTTCACACCCATCAACCTCTTCATGCATGCTCTTCGGTTTTGGGTACTTTTGATTTGGTTATATGTATAGTAATAAATATACAGTTAATAATAATAATTAATAGTTTGTAAATAAATATGAACTACTAGAGACGCGCTGAGTACTCGGTTATTACTCGGTTTTGAAGTACTCGTACTCGGCCGATTACTCGATTTAAATTTTAAATGCCGAGTGAGCGAAACTCAGGTAATGCAATTTCTTGTAAAAAAAATCTCCTCACGGTGTATAAATTCGAATAATTAAAACAAAACTTCAAATAAAAATACAAAATTCAAATAAATACGAAAATTGTATGGAGCTCTATAAACTTATGTTGGATATTTAACAGAGGCAAGTTATGATGCAGGAACACTCTGCTCTTTCTTACTTCGCGACCCACAAACCGAGTAACTCGACCGAGTACTCGCTTAGGTAAAAATAATGCCGAGTAATACTCGATTACTCGGTAAATCGTGAACTGGGCGCATCTCTATAAATTATAATGGAATTTAAAACTGAACACCAGTCAAGGTCGAGTCTGAATCACTGAAAGAAAAAAAAAAACCTCTTTATTATATAGTCGGAAGGCATACAAGCTTACGGTGCACCTGATGTAAAAATATATTAAGTATCACTCGCGCGATGCCTCCCTGCTACTTTCACAACAACTCCTTGGGAGCTTACTGATGACCTCACTCACACGCAGGGACACAACAACCCTCTAGGAAGTTGTTATATGGCCGCGGTTTTCTGTGAGGTGGAGGTTTCTGTGAGGACTTTCCCAGACGGGCTGCTTTGATACCTCTCTTAAAACATCCAGACCAATACAAAAAGACATGTTCATGCACACAAATGTTTGCCTTGTGTGGGAATCGAACCCACGTTGGTGTCAAAGTAGCGCCATTTACGACTGAGCTGGTCAAGAAATAAAATTTCATCATACATTTCAATGCAAATTAATATAAGATAAAGTTACTACGAGTATTAGAACTGCGATAATCATTTTCATCATTTTTACACTAATACGCTTTGTCTGTTTGTGTATTTTCACGCCAGGTCCCTTGCGGGGTAGGCAGAAAGAACAGAGCGCCATAAGACGCTGTCCTTACATACTTCACTCGCTTCTGTAACATTCATAGCTCTTTTCATGCACGCTCGCCGGTTCCTGGGGCTCCTGACATCACCTTCTGATAAAACACGACCAATTTGTTTATGGTAGGTTAGTCTTGGTCTTTCTCGGCTCCTACATCCTTCCACTTCTGCATTGTATACCTGTTTCGTCATTCTTTCGTCCCGCATGCTTCCTACATATCCGAACCAACGGAGCATGCTTTTTCTTACCTTAACACCGACACTCTCTTTCAGACCATCTCTTTCTCTCAAGTCTTCATTGCGAACGCGGTCAGCAAGCGTTATGCCACAAATTTTGCGTAATGCTCTTATCTCGACCGCATTTATTCAACTTTCATCTTTCATGCTCTCTCTGCCATACCCAGCTCTCACTTCCATAAGTTAGCGTGGTGTACAGCGAGCTGTGCCTTCTGGCTTAGATTTCGGGTGCCTAGAAGTTTACCAAACGCTCCATTCACCCTATTCCCTGCACTCATTCGTCTCTCCACATCAGCGGTGTACCTTCCATCGCTGCTAAAAGCACTTTCAAGATATACAATCTCATTCACTTGTACATCATCAACCGTAATCCTAGTGTTCGTTCTGGTTGTCTCTCTTACGCGTATACCTATATACATGTTAATTTGAATACTACGCATATTTTTTGTCTAAATATTTCTTGAAGATTTCATAATTGGGGCATTAAGAAAGACCTATCATTGTAATTTCAAAGGTCAAACGCATTGTTATCTCGCAATACAGACAAATAAATCTATCTATATATCTAGAACTTCACGCCAAATCCCTTGCGGGGTAGGCAGAGACAGCCGAGCGCCACGTGACTCGATCCTTACAAGCCTAACTCGCTTCTTTAACATTCATTGCTCTTCTAATGCACGCTCGCCGGTTACAAAACAAATAAAACAATAGGAATTGTGAAGAATTAATAACTTTTACATTTCTCCGGATTATATTGGCCATTTTTCGGCTCGCTCTGTCTACCCCGCAAGGGATTTGGCATGAAGTTATATATAGATGGATATTCGCCATTTTGACTTTTGATACAGAGATTGACACGAGAGTCTCAGTTCGCCGTTTATTGTTATAATTCATTTATTCAATACTATATAGTCTTACAAACAGCCGGGGCTCAATTAAGTTATATAAACCTGTACCTGGCGATTCGATATATATATACATATATATATGTATATATATAAGTTATATCTATAAAGAAAACAGATTTGTTGTTGTTTATTGTGTGTGAGAGTGTGTGTTTGTGTGAGTGTGAGTGGGTCTGTTACTGAGTGTGTTATAGTTTTTATTTTGTTATACTTATCGTTTTTATTAAGTTTTGTAGTAGTGATACGTTTTCAAATTACGTTATTGTTGAGTTTCTCTCATCACAAGGTTGTTCTGGTGAAAATGAGTGAACCTGGAGCGAGTAGTTTTTCGCCGAAGAAATATTGCTTCAAGACTGTTCCAATGCGTTCTTCTAAGGCACATCCCACACTGCTACGCGCTACGCGACCGCGACCGGTGCGCGTGAAAACGGAGCCACGCGCGTGACTGCGACGCGCGCGTAGCAGTGTGGGATGTGCCTAACAAGGAGACTGCTAATAACATATTAAGACATGTAGAAACTTCAGTGTTGTGCAAAGTCATGGAACGGATCCTTAACAATCAGTTGATCCGTTACCTAGAAGATCACTCCTTAATTAATGATCGTCAATATGGCTTTAGACCGAAACGATCGACGGGTGATCTTCTAGCGTATGTGACGCACCTCTGGGGGGAGGCAATTGATAAACATGGTGAATCTATGGCAGTGAGCCTAGATATCGCCAAGGCATTTGATCGGGTTTGGCATAAAGCACTTCTCCAAACTTCCGGCATACGGTCTGCCCCTCCAGCTTTGTAAGTGGATTGCTGGCTTCCTGCATGAGTGTAGAATCCGCGTCCTTACAGATGGATGCGCTTCGCGGTTCAAGGCAGTGAATGCCGGTGTCCCACAGGGCTCCGTCCTGTCGCCCACCCTCTTTCTTCTTCATATCAATGACATGCTGCCACATGGTAGTATTCATTTCTATGCAGATAACAGTACGGTCCATGGGCGATATTTCGGGCGGCCTAGTGCTGGTCAGGCAGAAATAGGTGAGAGGCGTGAGAGTCTTGTCGTTGAGCTTAATCGGGTTTTGGACCTCATTAGTAAATGGGGTTCCAATAACCTGGTTGAGTTTAATGCCAAGAAATCTCAGGTGTGCGCGTTCACAACAAAAATATCCCCATTTCACCCCACTCCCAATCTTCAGGGCGCTACCCTCAATATGCGCGATAGCCTGAATATGCTAGGCATGGATATTCGTTGCGACCTAAACCAACGAAATTACATCGAGAGCCTCATTTTAACAGCTTCAAAGAAACTCCTGAACAGGATGCGTCGGTTCTTCACGCTGGACCAACTTTGTCTTCTTTATAAGACTCAAGTTCGGGCCTGCGTGGAGTATTGCTGGCATCTCTGGGACGGCTCCGCACAGTATCTTCTTGAGGCTCTCGACAGGTTGCAGCGACGGGCTATCCGCATAAGCGACGACGAAGAGGTCATAAAATACCTAGAACCTCTGCAACTTCGTAGGAACATAGGCTCCCTAAGTACATTTTACCGCCTGTACCATGGTGAGTGCTCTAAAGAACTATTTTCCCTTTCCCACCCTCTGCCTTCCGTCATAGAACCACAAGTGCAGGCTTGCGATGTCATCATTCCACTGTTGAGGACATTTGTTCTCGTACTAAAAAGGTCGGCAACTCCTATCTCTGTCGAACTACGAGTATTAAAAAGTGGAACGCCTTGCCTGCACATGTGTTTCCTCCTTTCTACAACATGGGATCCTTCAAAAGAAGCGTGAAGAAGCACTTTGCGAGCCAGCATGGTAGCGTCAACTGACAGGGCACTGTAGTCCTTTGTCAGTTGCCGCTGCAATTTGGGCTCCTCTTTTTGCTTACCAACAGGCGAAGAGGAGCCACTATGCTGAGCCAATATATATATAAAAAAAACACATTGGCTCAGTGCACTCATTCGTAAGTTTATTTAATTTTGTTTAATAATATATAAATTTATGTTTTCTTTATTTACACTTTGATTTACGGCATAATGAACGAGCTACAGTAAAATACTCACACGGCCGTCGCTCAGCGTAAAGCCCGTCACAAACGTAGCTACGAGTATAATATATCGTAAGATAACACACACACAAAATGAAATCAGTCGAATTCAGAACCGCCTCATTTTTTGAAGTGGGTTAAAAATGAAATGAATTTCTTGTTTTCGCAATGTTCGATGAAAACATCAATATCTCCGCGACGGTAGCGGGACACAATCTGGGCCACAGGTGATCTATTTCAGTTCACTCATCACCAGGTGCGCCCACGCCTCCACAAAATATATTCAAGATTAAAAAAAAAGAACAAACGATTGCGGCTTTGGCAATAACTATGTTCTCAAATTTAGAATCTAAACGATTGTAGCTAAGAATAGTTGACTGAAAACAGATTTTATTGTATATGTAAAGAATCCGCCATTAATGTTTAATTGTCGAAAAGGATTGGAAATCTTTACATAATATATGCTTCGAACCGAGCTCGGTGGCACAGTGATGAAACGCGCTGTTACGCTACTTTGACACCAAGGCTCGTGGGTTCGCTTCCCACACAGAACAAACATTTGTGTGCATGAACATGTCTGTTTGTCTAGGAAGTAGCTCTACCTAATATGAAAAATGCCAATACGAGTATTATAAAGAGAAAAGATTTGATATTTTGTATTTCCTTTTTATGTACAACGTCGGAAGGCATTCAAGCATATGGGTCACCTGATGTAAAGTGGTTACCGTCGCCTGTAGACGCTGATACCTAATACATTAAGTGTCACTTGCGCGATACCACCCCTGCTGCCAACACAGCAGCTCCTTAGGAGTTGACTGGTGGCCTCACTCTCTTGTTTGTCAGGGAGTTGTAATTTGGCTGCAGTTTTCTGTGACATAGCGATACTTCCCCAGACAGGCTGCCATGATACGCCCTACCTCTCTTAAAAACATCCAGACCAAGACAAACCGACGTGTTCATGCACACAAATATTTGTCCTGTGTGGGAATCGAGCCCACGAGCGTTGGTGTCAAAGTCACATTATTAACCGCGACCACCGAGCTCATGAAAATTTGTTTGTACTGAATTAATCATACAAAATTTGCGAGTCCTAGGTAAATTGTAATAATGCACATGTTTAATCTTAGAGGATTTCTTTTCTCATTTCCTTTATTCAAGTCAGAGCAAAAGGGCGAGCTGGAGAATTACAAACCCATATCTATACTGCCAGTTTTGAATAAAATATTCGAAAGGATACTGCTTGATCAATTTACAACTCTTTTTTAAGACCAATGAAATTTTTCATGATGCGCAATACGAGCTTAAAGCTGGTAAATCTACGTATACAGGGTGGCATTTGTTAGGCATATCCTTAACACATGGCAGAGATCATAGGCTATTGAAGTTTTCTGTGATCTCTCTAAAGCTTTTGATTGTGCGATCATCAGACATTGTTACTGCTGAACTATTATGGAGTTAGAGCTAAAGCTCAGAACTTTAATGCATCTTATTTAAATAACAGATTGAGGACAGTTGACATAAATGGGATTAAATCTAAAGGCAGTAATGTTATTATCGGGGTGCCCCAGTGTTCTATTTTGGGTCCCTATTTATTTTTGGTATATGCGAATGGTCTGCCCAATATAGTGCAGTAAATGATGTTGTGTCTACTATTTTAAACTGATTCACATGTATTAATCTTTTGCTAAACTGGGCTAAAACCACATGTATCAAATTTAGTCTTCCAAATGTGACTTCCGCCAATATAGAAGTTCTCATTGGGAATAATATTTGTTTTTTTTTTAATAATAGTGTGTTTCTTGGAGTTATAGTAGACCCGTAGACTCCAAATTACAACGGGCCCCCTACATAAATAAACTTGCCGATAAGCTCAGCTCCGCTGCATATACGGTTACGGGAATCAGACAATTGACAGATGTGCGCTTAGTCTATTTTAGCTACTTTCACAGCCTTATGTCGTATGGCATGTTGTTGTGGGGAACGGCGGCTGATATGAGACAATTTTTATCTTACAAAAAAGAGCCATTCACTCTATTTAGCCTATGCCATTATTTGTGTCTATGCCATTAATATATATATTTATATAACGTCGTGTGTCATACAAACATACAGCCCACTTGATGGAAAACGGTTACCGTAGTTTATGAACGCTCGCGATACATTAAGTCATATCATCATTCCACTGATGAGGACATTTGTTCTCGTACTAAAAAGTTCGGCAACTCCTATTTCTGTCGAACTTTAAAAAGTGGACGCCGTGCCTGCACATGTGTTTCCTCCTTCCTACAACATGGGATCCTTCAAACGAAGCGCGAAGAAGCACCTTGCGGGCCAGCAAGGTAGCGTCAACTGACAGGATACTGTAGTCCTTTGTCAGTTGCCGCTGCAATTTGGGCTCTCCTTTTCGCTTACCAACAGGCGAAGAGGAGCCACTATGCTGAGCCAATATAAAAAAAATTATTAAGAATCATTTCCCTCTGCTGCTATAACAGCAACTCGTTAGAAGTTTACCGGCGACCTCACTCACACGCAGGAACACAACACCCCTCAAGGTGTCAGGTGGTACTTGCCAACCATCTTCTCTATTGAAATTGGGGTGTTTTCTTATTTCAATAGCCTCGCGCAACATTCTCGGCATGTAGCGATTCCTGCGACCACGGACGCTGCAAAGCGTTCGAAACGTCAGGTTTCAACAAAATAAATAAAACACGCGATACTTCCGTTAAAAATAGTTTAATTTCAACAGAGAAAGGCAAGTCTCACCTGCAACAATCAATTTAGTCTTGCTTTATCAAAACGTGATTTCACAAGCCCTAGGAACCGGCGAGAGTGCATGAAAAGAGTTTATAAGTGTTGTCTCTCTCTGCCTACCACGCAAGAGACCTGGACGTGAAGATATACACCTATATGTACGCACATATTCTCGAAAAATTCAACTAGATTTATTACAGTTCCTAAGATGCATCACTATTTTTTTTATGCGTCGTCGGGAGGCAATCAGGCATACGGTATATCTGATGTAAAGTGGTACCCGCAGTCTATTAGCGCCTACATTATACATTAATCGTGCGATGCCACCTCTGTTGCTAACACAGCCCTAGGAGCTTACTAATGACCTCACTCACACGCAGGAACACAACAACCTTCCAGGGAGTAGTTATTTAGCTGCAGTTTTCTGTGAGGTGGAGCCACTTCCCAATATGGTCTGCTTTAATGCGCCCTATCTCTCTTGAAAACCACCAGACCAAGACAAACTGTCATGTTGATGCACACCAATGTTTGTCCTGTATGGAATGGAACCCACGAGCGTTGATGTCGAAGCAGCGTAACAGTGCGTTTCAGCACTGGTCACTGAACTCGTCGTCGAGCTAGTCATTTGAGTACAATAACAAGATAATCAAAATACCCCTGTATATTATCAAACAATATGTCACTATTAAACAAATTATTGCTAATTAAAACCACCAGGCGTTACGAAAATAGCCCGTGGAGGTGGAGGCGATCCAATTCTCAACTATTTCCCCGTGATCATTGTGAAACGAGACACGGTTTTAAAACTGTGTCATTTGCGTCGTAAATTCCTCGCCTCGGTATCAATAACTCTGAAATATAACAGTGGAATGACTTCATAAAGGTGAAAGTGGGGACGTTCTGTTTGTTGCTTCACACATGAACCGGGTAATTGGGCAGACTCGTCTACGTAGAGCTGCCAGTACTACCACATGATAGAACTCTACAGGACCAATATAGTAGTCTTTTTCTCATCGTTACCCTATTTCTTAATCCATAAGGATTTGGCGAAGATACGTTGGTACGGAGAATTATCGTCAGACCTCCACAATCTAAAGGGGATACCACACCTTTCGAAATATAACTTCCAGTGCACGCAGGTTTTCTCACGATGTTTTTCTTTATAGCTGAGCAAGTGGTAATTACAAATATGTACATAGATTTTGAGGTCATAATAGCAACATTTCTACGATAAATAAAATAATACAATAGCGTTGTATATCTGAGAACAGACTGGTCTCCGGTTCGAATCCTGGCATGTACCACTAAATTTGTGATTTCGGTTTTAGGTATATATTTGTAATTGTCACTTGCTTGGCGGTGAAGGAAAACATCGAGAGGAAACCCGCACGTCCAAGAAATTATATTTTTATATTCTAAGCTAAGAAGTAAACTCCATTTGCTGTGGTTCCTAAATTCCAGAACACACCTCTTACCGTCACCAAAAGTATTAGGATGCTTGGCGTCGAGATCTCCTGTGAGGTGCAATATCGAAATCACCTTAAGGCGAAGGTCAAGCTGGCGTCCAAAAAACTTGGTGTGCTCAAAAGAGCTAAGCAGTACTTCAGTGCGGGGCAAAGACTTTTTATAACCGCACCGCTCGCCGACGGCGCGGGGCGTTCACCCTCACAAACTGGAACCGCAATGGTCGCGTACTATGCAGTTCCAGAGAAGTTTACTTCCGAGAACTCTAAGGCTGTGGAATGAACTCCCAGCCGAGGTTTTTCCAAGGGTCTACGGCATTGAGTTCTTCAAGAAATGCGTGAAGCGGTTTTTAGAGGGTCGGCAACGCATGAGTGACACTCCTGGTGTTGCAAATGTCCATAGCCGCCTACGGTGACTGTTTACCATGAGGCAGGCCTTATACTAGATTGCCACCTTAGTGGTATAAAAAAACGGGTTGCACTCCGGGAGTGCCGGCAGAAGTGAAAACTTGAACATTAACGTTGTACATTTATGAATATTTTGGAATGGTTAGGGAATAATTTCGCATGAATTGCTTTATTTATCAGTATAACAGTATTATCATGTATGTGGTAAAATACAATATTCATTTATTGTGCTATCGTACACAAATATGACAATTTATATTACATTAAAAATTTAACACTTCAGAACTATTACAATTATTTTACATTAAAAAGTCTCAGAAAAACCAACTTTCATCCATAATTTCAACGACTCTTTCACCATCATCATTACCAGTATCATTATCGCCAATCTCTAAAACTCAAACACACACGCACACTCGCGCAAGCGCCCTGCGCCGCTTAAACCAAACAGCGATGTTGATAATCTACGTTGAACGAAACGCGTAAGCGCCAAGAAGTTTTGGTCGCGAGAAAATAAATATCTGGTTTTCCCTCTGGGTTGCGGAGGTGTGATGATAGTCGCTCTATGTAAAAATCGGGTTTTCTGCGAAATCCTTAGTCTTAGGTAGCGGACCCCGCCAGTCCTAATGGATTAGGAAACGGGATAACGATAAGAAGAAGAAAACCGTTGTGTATCTGTTTCGTAATTTTTTCCTCTTGCATTCTTCAAATAACGCGAGAGTAGAAGGATGTAGGCAGCCGAGGATGGCCAAGACTAACCTATCACGACCAAATTGATCAAGGTTTATCAAGTGATGTCAGGAGCTATGAATGTTAAAATTAGCAAGGTGTGTAAGGACCGTATCCTATGACGTTCGGCTCTGTCTACACCGCAGGGAACTAGGCGTGGAGATATAAGCAGATAGAACAATAGCGAAGCAGTACCTACTTCAGTTCGGGCCAAAGACTTTGTACCGTTTGGTTGTCAGGAAGAGATGGCTTTAGCAACAAGACCGCCTCTCCTACTTTGTAATAACTTGTCTATTGCTGTGTTTGTTACTGGTGCAATAAAACCTATTCTATTTCGGTGGAACTAGGTCACCTAAAGTTCATCGCTTCTTCAACTGTCGGACAAAGTTGCAATTGCAAGAATTCAGTAGTAGTAGTTCACAATATAAAGTTAGTTCACGTTATATTATACTTCATCCTAGCGATATCACATCTCCTAATCCTTTAGGATTCACAGGATCCGGTATCTAACGTAAAAAGCTTTCACTGTTCGTGCAGCGCTGCTCTGGAGCACATTACCACCGAAAATAAGGGATTGCCTTTTACATGATAACGTCATAAGAAAACATTCAACAGTTGACAAAACAGTTCACGTGTATGTTGTGTACTGCCGCTGTCTCTCTTCTACTCGGACGCATCGGCCGATGGAGTGGAAGAAAGATAGATGCGTCACAAGCCGAACGCTTAGGCTGATCGTGCCTCTCTATCGCTTGTTCCGCGCTCTCGCTTGCACAGGCCGAACGTGACACTTTTTCATGCATGCGTTCATTAATTTATAAGACGTTATCACGTCAAAAAATACACCGACTCCAAAACAAAAACATCTGCTATGAAAAGGTACTATTGCTATGTTTACTTAAGTGACAACAAACAAATATTAGTGTTTATTTAAACAGAAATATATTTTAGACTTCTTAGAATAAAATCAATTTATTAGGACAATAATATATAGAAATAATGCAGGGTGAAAGAATGACGAATCAGATATACAACGCAAAAGTGAAAGGATGTAGGAGCCGAGGAAGGCTTACCTGTCATGATCATGACCAAATTGGTCGTGTACTCGTGTTCAATCACAAGGTGATGTCAGGAACCCTAGAAACGGGCGAGCGTGCATGAGAAGCGCAATGAATGTGAAAGAAGCAAGTGAGGTGTGTAAGGATCGGGTCACATGGCGCTCGATTCTCTCTGCCATTTGACGTGAAGTTATACTCGTAGATAGATACTCGTAGATAATACACAATTATTGTTATTTTTGAAGTCGGTGCCAGCACATTTGTAAATATGTATATCTATGTAGTATATATATTGAGTATTTAAATATCTATACATTATACTACATTGAAATATGAACCGAATTTGTAAATATTAAGTATAACTAGTGGTCGCCCAGTGGTAGGATTTCGACCATAATCATTGCTTTGTAGAGTTCTGTGTAAAAAAGGTAGAAAAAAAGTTATTGTAGCGCGTGTCTGTCATACAAACATTTAGGTGCTTTTTCACCGGCGAGGCGAAATGGCCTTGTACTTCAAGGAAGAGGGAATAGCATACATGGTATATGGTTCGCTGTCTGAACCTAAGGATTTGGCGAAGATACTGATTTTTACATGGAGCGTCAGACCTCCACACCCGATAGGAAAACCAACCTTTCTTAGGTTCGATCTGATTTTCTGGCCTGGTCTTTGTTGGTCGTCGGGCGGCTTGAAAACACTGGCCTCCGCCAATCCGCATTTGAACAGCGTGGTGGAGTATGTTCTAAACCCCTTCGGTTGAAGGGAGACCCGTATCCCTGCAGTGGAATGAGTAAGGGATGACGTGGTAGATAAAAAATATCCTAATGTGAAATTAACGTAAAGCCTTCATCTCTGTCTACCATGCAATGGCTCCGTGAAGATACTCACACATACTACGGCCCGACCTGCGACAGATGTTGGCACGCCACGCGACTAGAGTACAATGAATGTTTATAAAAACAGATTTCTCGTCGTAATTCATCCGATATTATTAATAGGACTTCACCTTTGAAGACGATACATAAATATCTCAACTATTCGTATCGATAAATCTCGCCGACGAACAACAGTTCGCCTACAAATAGAACTACAATTAAACCTGCGTTTTATAGGGTCAACACTAGTACACTAACCTTACACGTTTGGGATAAATGGAAAAAATAAAAGGTTCGTGTCTATGTGATGTTTAGCATGATCACCGATGGCTTAGTGGATAACAGTTGTTTGTGGAAAAAAAAACACGTTTTAACAAATAAAATGTGCATTCAGCCTTTCTTTTTAAGCGAATAAAATTATGAGACTCATAAAAGAAAAACAGAAATGTCATACTTCGTAATACGAAAAAATTTCTTTTTTTATTACAATAAAGTTTTAATACTATTATTGCATAAAGTTACTTTAATGATTATAACCAATCAACTTATTAACCGATTGGTCTCAGGTTCGAATCCTGGTGTTGGTGTACCACTAAGTTCGTGTTTCAGTATCTGACAACCGTACTTTTTTTTTTTCGTCAAATACCGTCTTTTTTTCAGGAAAACTTTATTTAAGTAGAAAATTTGATCAAAATCGTTCGAATCATATAGTTAGTACATTTAAACAAATAAGATTTTGTAATTAGCACTTGTTCGGCAGGGAAGGAAAGCATTGTGAGGCAACCCGCGTGTATAATACTCGTACATTTTGAAAGACGTGTGCCTAATCCTAAGAAAGGTTCGGTTTTCCCTCTGTGTCGAGGAGGTCTGGCTGCAGACGCTCCATGGAAAAACAGTACCTTCTCCAAATGCTAAGGGTTAGGTAGCGGACCGCGCTAATCCATGAATCGATGCTGTGGCCGGGGAATGGTAATCTGGGGAATAACTGTTCCCCAGAACGAAGAGGGAATGTTATAACCCATGGATTGGCTCAAGTGTTATAACATTCCCTCTTCCTTCAGGGGTATTTTCACTTCCTTCAGAGGCACAAACTAATTAACCTTCATGTTCAGGGGTTTTTTCACTTCCTTCATATTCACTTCCTTCAGTGACACAAACCAATTAACCGTTTTGACGAGCTCGGTGGAGTCGTGACGCGACTTTGACACCAACGCTCGTGGGTTCGATTCCCACACACGGCAAACATTTGTGTGCATGAACATGTCTGTTTGTCTTGGTCTGGATGTTTTTAAGAGAGGTAGGGCGCATTAAAGCTGCCCGTCTGTGGAAGTACCTCTACCTCACAGAAAACCGCAGCCAAATAACAACTCCCTAGAGGGTTGTTGTGTTCCTGCGTGTGAGTGAGGTCACCAGTAGGTAAGCTCCGAAGGAGTTGCTGTGGACGCAGCAGAGGAGGCATCGCGCGAGTGATAATTAATACATCGCAAGCGTTAATAGCGGTACCCGCTTTACATCAGGTGGACCGTATGCATATATGCCTCCCGACATAGTATAAAAAAAGGGTTGCACTCCGGGAGAGCCGGCAGAAGTGAAAACTTGAACATTAACGTTGTGCATTTTTGAATATTGTGGAATGATTAGGGAATAATTTCGCACCAATTGCTTTATTTATCAGTATAAAAGTATTATCTCGAGCTATCAGCAGTCACCATCCGTGGATACGCGTAGCAGGCTGTAGTACAAACGACAAACACAAACGCACACTCGCGCAAGCGCCCTGCGCCGCACACCAAACAGCGATGTTGATAAACTACGTTGAACGAAACGCGTAACCGCCAACAATTTCATTATAAGGGTTTTATTTTAGCCTTTTTGATACAGAACTTTAAACCAATGACGGACCATTTACACAACTAAATAGTAACAAATATAAACGCAAATTGCAATATCAAAAACACGGGTGCAATGATCTTTGATCCATGTATAACCTCACTCGTACGTTGGCAAGAAAGATCGGCCGAGACGTTTGTGAGTCCAATTAATTTATAGTCGAGATTAAATTAAAACAAAACGAATTGCCGAAGGAAGGTCAAGTTCAAAGGTATCGCCCGTCAACTCTTACAAACCCACGCTGAGTATACCATTTATTTACAGGGAAAACTCCATAAAGATAAAACTTCATTATTTGCCATTGAGCCCTCGCGGGCAATTAGACGCGTCTTAAGCGAGTCAAGTATCAGTCAACTGTTTGATCGGTTCTTCATGTTTTTTTTGACAGCTGCCACAGCCATCTAGCCCCAAAGTGCCGGCCTATTGTCTGTATCACACTATGGAGCTAAAGAAGTTTTACTGCAGTCGTGTGGTCTAAAGCACACTCGATTTTTATTTATTATTATTCCTTTATTTGCCATTGGGCCCTCGCGGGCACTTACACACATGTTACATTTTTTGAAGTAACATACTGTCGAAGTAACATGTTGATCGGTTCTCCATAGGTTATTTTTAACAGCTGACACAGCGCCATCTAGCCGTAAGTAAGTAAAGCTTGTGTTATGAGTATTAGACAACTGATAAACATACGTAAATACATTTTGTTCTGTAACTATGCACTTATTAGCTCTGTGGCGCAATGGTGAAACATGCTGTTACGTTATTTTGACACCTACGCTCGCGGGTTCGATTCCTACAGAGAACAAAAAATTGTGTGCGTGAACATGTCTGTTCTCTTGATCTGGGTGTTTTTAAGAAAGGTAGGGCGTATTTAAGCGGCCCGTTAGGGGAAGTACCTCCACCTCACAGAAAATCAAACAACAACAACAACTCCCTAGAGAGTTGTGTGCGCGTGTGAGTGAAGTCACTAGTAAGCTCCTGTGTTAGCAGCAGTGGTGGCATCGCGAGAGTAATACTTAATGTATTTCCGCTTTATATCAGGTGGGCCGTATGCTTGTACGCTTCCCGGCGTTGTACCAAATAAGAATGTTCATGCACACAAATGTTTGTCTTGTGTGGGAATCAAAATCGAATCCACGAACGTTGGTTTCAAAGTAACGTCTGTAACAACTGCGCCACCGAGCTCGTCAGGTTATGTCCTTCATGCTTGCAAGCAGCTTACAGCCCTATCACTGGCATTCTATGTGTGTGTTGTTGTATTTCTCATACACGTCTCTGTTCTCTATTGAAACGGCATAAAAATTCCTCCTCGCCACAAACCGACCATCTCGCCACTCGCAAAAATTCTCTTACGATAGCTGTTTATTACAGAATGCGTTTACATGTTAGCACATAATAAACCGAGCGGCGTGGCGGAGTTACTGTAAACATGGCTAATTCTGGCCCGAGAGGTGTAACAATAGACCACTCATGGGGGTTTTTTGAGGGGTTCATGGACTACGTACCCATAGATTACGTTACGAGTACGATTACGTATTTACAAAAAACCAGTTGAGTATGCGCAAGCTTGCATTGCCAGAGGAACACCTGGCTCGGCAATTATATAACAATTGTTAATAGATTCAGGCGTTATTTTGCGAAAGTCAAATTGCATATATAGGTAACAATTCAATTTTTTTTTTTGTTGTCGGCCATTATGACCATTTTCCTTAAGAGATGGGGACGGTGTTCCTGAACATTCCTATTCTCCTTTTTTATGCTGAATCCGAATCTGAAGGCAAAATTCGAATATTCGAAAAAAAACGCACACACAGACAAACGCACACACAAACATATAGATTTCATATAGGAACGGTGTTCCTGAAAATGTATTTACGTATGTTTAGCAGTTGTCCAGTACCCATAACACAAGCTTTACTTACTTACGGCTAGATGGCGCTGTATCAGCTGTTAAAAATAACCTATGGAGAACCGATCAACATGTTACTTCGACAGTATGTTACTTCAAAAAATGTAACATGTGTGTAAGTGCCCGCGAGGGCCCAGTGGCAAATAAAGGAATAATAATAAATAAAAACCGAGTGTGATTTAGACCACACGACTGAAGTAAAACTTCTTTAGCTCCATAGTGTGATACAGACAATAGGCCTGCACTGTCTCTTACATATACGAAACTTAACTCGCTATGAGAGAAAGAAAATGTGTACTCGTACCTCTCTTTCTTGCCCCTACAGTAATATATGAAACGTAACTCTCTCTCTTTCTATCTTCACTAACTTATCCTCTCTCCCTCTCAATTTCCGTTCGCCTCGCCCGATCACACTTTTCGTAGCGCTCTCGTGACGCATTCACCAGCTTACTCCCCAAGTCAAGCGTGCGTAAAGAAGTTTTACTTCAAAAATGAATCTGTTATCATACTGGCTTCATATTCTGTGAATGCCAGGATGATGTCGGCTGGTGAACGCCCGGAAATCGTGTTCAAAACAAGGAAACGAGTGCGGCCCATTTGTTTTTGCGTGTCACGTCAAATGGGAACACGGATGTACCGGACTACTGGCACCGGGGAATGACACAACATGTATTGTACTTTTGAAGCTACCTTCCGTCTAGAAAGAGGTCTGGAAACGATTCAGAGCATGCTTTTTATATTTTACTTGTCGTCTTTATTACTGTAGTATACTATATATATACATATATATATATATATATATATATATATATATATATATATATATATATATATTGGACTGATTTATTGTAATAGTAAATGAAAAGGACGTAAGTTTCTTTCAGCATTTCTTCCTCGCCAATTACCATTTACAGATTTTGTTTTAAATGTCGCTTGCCAAAATGTCTTCATTACGCCTGATGGAATGCGTCAATGAAAACCAGACGAGAGAACAGCCATCACAGCGGTAATCACTGGCTGTCCCCCTCCCCTCTCTTGACGGCCGGAACGAAAAAAACGAATTGCTAGTAAATAATAAAAAAACATGCGTAAGAAACAAAAATAACTCAATAAAAACAAATATCCTTGTGCCAGTACTCTACGTATGCAAAACGAAAAGATAATATAATAAAATATCAATAAATATCATACAGCACCGAATGTAATTTAAAGATACACATATATATTTATACTTTGTATTGTCTTAGGTTTTCGCGATTGTTACACATTGAATTAAACTATTTTTAACGGAAGTATCGCGTGCTTTATTTATTTTGTTGAACCTAACGTTCCGAACGCTTTTCAGCGTCCGTGGTCTAGGGCAAAGCGTTCGAAACGTTAAGTTCAACAAAATAAATAAAACACGCGATACTTCCGTTAAAAATTGTTTAATTCAATATTTATACATTAACATATTTTATCTGTACTGATGTAAAACACGTGTTGTACATTCATAAATAAGTACTTGAAAAGAGATATTAGCAACCAACTTCATGGTGTCGATTTTTGATATCGTAAAAAATGCCTGTCATAATTTTTCCCTAACGCGCCGATTGAAGATAACTTCAAAAAGTAATTTAAAAACACACACGCAACAAACTCAAACATAAGAAACTAAAGCCGTTTAAGAAGAGTACAGCGACTTTCACACGTCAACAAGGATTATTATATACGACATTAATACAATTTTTAAAATGTAAGACGTGTCTAAGTACCCGTGAGGGCCCAATGGCACTTAAAGAATACATCTAGGTTACAGAAAAGGAGAGTATCTATTCAGTATAGTGTATATTCAATAATATTTATTGTATGTATCATTTTAATAAATTTGTGTGTATGTGTATATTTATGTATATTATACATATATTTATTTATGTCTATTTATATAATATTTTATTTTCTTTGAGTTATGCTCTGCGCCACCCTACCTTGTTTCTTCACTTCTCCTCTACCCTAAGGTTGTCTGGAAGAGATCGCGTCGCGATAAGACCACCGTTGTACTGCTACTTTTTTCATCGTTGTTTTTTTTTGTAATTTTCTTCTGGTGCAATAAAGTGTATTGTATTGTTAATGTATATTCATATGTCGGGAACCGCTTAACGTATTTCGATAATTCAGACAGTGTTCTGTTAAAGTATATTCTAATTTCGTCCCATTTTAAAACAGTGAATATCTGCATTTAGATTTTGTTTTAACTTTATTAAAAAATTCATGAGAAAAATAAAATGTTATGAAATAAAACCTTTCCGACGTCGGTGAAAAAGATCAGAAAGAAATCCTAAAAGGCGGTTTTATTTGGCCGTGGTGTTCTGAGAGCATAGTCGACCGAGACTTGTCTATGGATGGATTGGTCTATCTTGAGGTTCTCCGGGTCCCAGCTGTTGTCAGTCGTTAAGGTTACTCAGTGTCCTTAGGGTGACATCGATAAAAATAACCCAATGTATAAAAACCTGGGTTAAATTAACCAATTGGCCCCCGCTCCAAATACTGACATGTACCACTAAATTCGTGTTTTAGGATTTATATGTAAACATATTTGTAATCTTATCTTGTTCGGCGGTGAAGGAACACATCAAGGAAATGACATTTCGAAAGACGTGTGACCTTACCCAAGAAAGATCCGTTCCCTAGGTGTATTCCTAAACTAGATATAAATTGTCCTAATATGTGTAACTAATAAATGTTTTATTCCCGAAATAGGGTTTACGTGTGTATTTTTTAAGAGAGGAAGGGCGCATAAACGCAGCCCGTCCGGTGAAGTGCCTCCACCTCACAGAAAACCGCAGCCAATAACAACTCGCTGGAGGGTTGTTATATTCCCTCGAGTGAATGAGATCACAAGTAATCTCCTAAGGAGTTGCTGTGTTGCTGTATTACTAGCAGAGGTGGCAACGCGCGAGTAATACTTAATGTATTGCAAGTGTTCTTGATACGGTAATCGTTTTACATCAGGTGCGCTGTATAGGTACCTGTACGCCTCACGAAGTTACATAACATAACCTAGAAGATATATACAATCATAAACCATATCATATGTGCAAATCACGGTTTAAAATTCTTTATTTCTCATAAGATTTTACAATCACTTACTGAGAAAAATACATAAATAAGAATGACAATATCGTAAGCGTTTTTGTAGACATATCATAGGTAATTTACAGTTTATCACTTATATTATTCATACCAATTGTAAAGCGGGGTAGTTTACTAATAATCACTGCTACGAGTACAATCCGCATGCGAATCGCGTTTGGCAAATGCGCTTAGTCACAGGCCGTCAGGGCGGGTTGCACGATTACAAACTGCTGTTAACTATTAATTAGCCCAAACTTAAAATTGCGTCGAGTGCATTGTACATCCTTGCAGTCGAAGATTACATAATATTATATTAAATGATACATTAAAATAAATCAGTTATACAAATTAATTAGCATAATCACAACAAAAACATCACTATCCATCTGGAATTACCAATAATTTAAGCAATTATATCACGTACATTTGTCATAATCTAATAGGTACCTACTTGTATACACATGTATTAAGGTGATAAGTACAGATAATACATAACTGTGGGTTATTGATTTGTCAATGGGTAACAAATAAATTATATTACAATTCATTAAAGTGTTCCTGAATGATAAGTGAAACCCCTGGCAATGTAAGCTTTGAGACTTTTTTTATACATATTAAACGATTTAGCCTCTTTAATGTCGGTTGGTAATTTGTTGTATAATTGTGCTCCTTCATACAAAATGCTCCTTTTTCCGTAGTTTGTTCTATTTGCACGAAGTACTAAGTGATTTGCCTGTCTTGTTACTCTTTTTTGTATTTGTGATTTTTTTGTAAAGCTTAATTGACAGTGGATATCCCTGTTTAATATTTTTCGTATTAAAACACATGTATTATATATATATGTCTGTGCTAAATTGAGTAATTTTGTTTCTTTATATATTTTATAAGTGGATGTCAAGTGATCGTAATGAAATAGTATTTTAATTATTTTATTTTGTGATATTTGAAGGGTTCTCAAATTTGTCGGAGCAGCAGAGCCCCAGATTTCTATTAAGTAGTCGATGTGGGGCTTTATCAAGGAGTTATATATGGTATATCGCGTTTTTTTTCGGAAGACAACGTACTATTCCCCTTAAAGCTCCGGTTAAGGATATCATTTTAGAACGAATTGTTTCAATGTACGGTTTCCACGTTAATTTATCGTCAATAATAAGACCAAGATACTTTTCTTGCCTAGAAGATTCCAGCGTCACCTGATTAATGGTTAGAGTATTTGAAGCAGATACTTTTTTATTCTTTGCTGAGAATATTATATATTTGGTTTTTTGTTCATTTACAGTTAATAGATTTTGTAATAACCAGTTTTGCAATGTATCTAAGTCTTTCTGTGCTTCTTGAAATAGTGTATCCAGTGAACGCCCGAAGTAAAATAAACAAGTATCGTCAGCGTATAGACTTATCTGCCCTTGTAGTCCTATTTTTTGCACATCGTTTATGTAGACTAAGAATAACAGAGGCCCCAAAATGGAGCCTTGCGGAACCCCATAGGTAATCAGTTTAGCACTACTTTTCGATTGGTTTATTTTCACGACCTGGTAACGATTGGAGAGGTAGGATTTAAAGATGTCTAAGGCAGTTCCGGTGATTCCAATAGAGTTAAGTTTTTTTATTAGTAGTGTGTGGCTAACAGTATCGAATGCCTTCTTTAAATCAATGAAAATGCCTAACGCTAATTGTTTCTCATCAATACTGGTTTTTATTTTTGTTATAAGATCGATAGCGGCCGTAAGGGTACTGGATTTGCTTCGAAAGCCGTATTGTCTCTCTGAAAGAAATTTTATGGAATCGAGATATTCAGTTAAACGTTTATGCAGTACTTTTTCCAAGATCTTCGACATTACCGGAAGGACAGATATGGGGCGATAGTTGCCAGGATCCAGTTTATCTCCGGATTTGTATATAGGACTTACTTTAGCTGGTTTAAGTATGTTGGGGAAGAAACCTTCTGACATACATTTATTAATACATTCAGTCAGATCATCACAAATTATGTTTTTAATAGACTTTAGTATTTTCGTACTAATACCATCTATTCCTGTGCTAGTATTAGAGTTAAGGTTGTTAATTATATTAATAATTTCTTCTTTAGTTGCAGGTCTTAATGTAGTAAGCTGAATCGTATTTGTGTCGTAGTACTCAATTTCATGTTTGTGGTACTCAGTAGGTATTTGACCAGCCAATATAGATCCTATATTTGAAAAAAACTCATTAAAATGATTGCAAATTTCTTGTTCATCAGAGATCATCTCAGATTTGACTTTTAACTTTAACGGGGCACAGTTATTCCTACTTTTGTTACTAGAAAGGCCATTTATTAATTTCCACATTTTCAGAGGCTTTCCGTGACAATCCTTAAAAGCATTGTGGTAATATTTACTTTTGGTCTCCTGTATCATTTTATTGACTCTGTCTCTTTCGTTTAGGAATTGGTGTAGTATAACATTATCATTTGGAGTATTCGTAGTTTTATTCCAGAGGTGATTTCTTTTATTGATGGCTTCGATAATATCTTTGTTTATCCAATCTTTTTTGGGTGGATTTAGAAATGTCACTCTTTTGATTTTACTTTTATTAATATTGTACACGAGTAGTTCTTCTAATTTAGTGTAATCAGCATCTATGCATGTTTGATTAATTGATTTTTGTAGGGATACTTGTAGTGTTTTATAATCCACAGCTTCGTATTCTTTCTTTATTATTGGATCTGGTTCATACTTTTTAATTTCGAAAAATAGTTGATAGTGGTCAGACATAGACGATTTTATGATAGCCAAATGACAGTTGTGGTCCTTTAAGTTTGTGATTACGTGATCCAATATAGATTTATTATTAATAGTCTCCCTCGTACAGTGATCTTTATCAATCTTATTTAGAAGCATGAATCCGTTTTCACGTAGTGCATTTTTATATTCTTTTATTTGTGGTGTTCTATCAAGCAAATTATAATTGAAATCACCAAATAAAGCAGCGCGTTTTCTTCGGTTTAGCTGTTCTGTGAACTTTTCCAAGAATTTTTTTGTATTACTGTGACCTGGTCGATATATGGCTCCAACGTCCAGACAGAGTTTCTCTATATGTATCCAGAGGTAATGATTGCCTATGTCGCATAGTTCTTCGATAAGATTATGCCTAAGCGTATTGTAGACATATATGGAAACTCCTCCACCTCTGTTATTAGTTCTGTAATTATAATAATGATAGTAGTTTGGCAGTTGCAACATCATCGCCTCGGATGCCGATTTAATCCACGTTTCAGTTACAATTATAACGTGGACAGTTGGAATGGTCTGTAATATACATTTAATTTCATCCATTTTTCCAGGCTTCACCAGGCTACGTGCATTTAGGTACAAGAATTTCAGAGATTTCTTATGCGTTATTAGGTTTTCATAGCTGTCAATGACCTGATAAGTTACATTTTCGGTTCGTGTTTGCGGCTTCGATGCCGGTGTTATTTCTAGTTTTTTTGGCTCCTGATGATTTTGGGCATACCTTTTATGTACTTTATTATAAGGTTTTCTTCGCCGTTAGCTATGCGAGTCTTTAACTCATTCTTAGTTTGTTTCATGTAAAGCTGCTGTTGGGGTGTATTGTCATAAAATAACTTAATAGCTTGGTTTTTCAGATTAGACCTATTACGTAGTATATGTTTAGCCGTTTCCGCTGAAGCAAAGGAACATTTAATAGGTCTAGACTTCTCTGGTTTATATTTTCCTAATCGAATTGTTTTGAGAGGATCGGCACAATTCATGTCTATCAAATGCAGAATTTTTTTAACTTCGTCAATATCGTACAAATCCCGTTCCTGCTTGTTTTTAGAATTATGCTCAGGTATACCCGTTATAATTATATTTGATTCCCTTATACGGCGATCGTTAATTTCGAATATAATATTTTCGCATGGTTGTACTAAAGTTGAAGAAATGGAAGCCTTAATTTCCTGCATTTCCTTTTCTAGAGAGGTAACCTTTCGTGCTGCATCATTGTTGTGATTCTTCAAGTCTGTTATTTCAGATTTCATTTTATTCTGTTCCATGACAAGCATATCTGTCTTGTCTTGTATGATGTTAATTTGTTCTTTGATTGTTGTAATGTCATTTGAGATTTTTGCCAGATTGCTGTTTTGGGCTTGGAGTATTGCAAGCATTTCACAACGAAATTCTGCTAGTCCCACAGACAGACAGTCGTCAGGTTGTCTCCGCTTACGGAGTTGTATTTGTTGTATTTCAGATTCAGTACCAGCTGTAGTAGTATTAGTACCGAACTGAGAAAGGTCCGCATTTTTGCTGTCGTAAGCAGTCGCGGTTGGAGTTCCGGGTGGACTTCGTCGAACACTCATCTCGAATATTGATAATGTAGTTCTGGAGTAGAATTAACTGTCGCTTTGTTGATCAACGTTTAGAAAAATGGATTGGTACAACCTGTCCGGACGGTGACGTTGTCCTTCCCTGCAGAATATGAGAGCGATGCAGTCCGTCTCACGGTTGCGGCCGACCCTGGCCAAATTTGACGATGTGACACGACTTGGCACGATCAGCACGATGCTTTAAGATAGCAATGTCTTAACACACTTTTGATTTGCAGTGAAGAGTTTATCTTGTCTGTGATGCATTAGAGCTCACTTTTATTTATCAATGATAGTACAATTTTTAAATTAATTTGTCGACACGTCTACTCTGTGCGCTTACTTCGCGAGATCAAATCAGAGCAAGATTGCCCGTAGTTTAGCGTTGTGTGTTTTTCTTTTCCATTGTTTAATCCTGTCTACCAGGGGATGTCATGTAGGAACGCATGCTCTGTAGTTTATGGAGTTCAATTACCACATATGCGTTCTCAGAAGCAACAGGTTACTTGGTGCATTTAGACTAGATTAAGCCTTAAATTCGTCTGCCTCAATGCACCCTATTATAGCATATTGGGGTCGAGAGGTTCGTCTGTCCTGAGCCAGGAGGTCGTTGCAAACGTGGGTGCTGTACGCATTTGGCGGCACGGAGCCACAGACATCCCCAATGACCGCAGAGTCCTGTGGGCCGATTCTACTAAAAACTGCAACTGCACTGCAGCGCGGCGTGTGTCAAAATACGTTTTGACGTTTCGGTATTCTGTTAAACGATCTGACAGCAGCGACGTTGCAGGAATGTTGCAGTAAATGAATCGCTATTCTGTTAAAAAACCTGCACTGCAACTGCACGTTTCCTGCAATATGATCGTATTCTGATAAATTGTTTTGACATTTGTATACCGGTGACAATGTTTTGAAGGAGTTTACTTGTAGTTTTGTTAACGTTACTCTTGAGCAACTTTTGCGAAGTGAAATTAATATTCTGAGGCGGTGAATTATATTTACTTTGTTTTGGGAGATGTTTGTGGATAAATATAATTAAGTAAAGCTTCTTTTCGGTTAGAAATACCTCCACTCCGGCAACCAAGGTTAGTAGTGAAACTATAGGAGTCAACATTAAATAAAAATTCAGTTTTATTAAATTGAAATATGGCAACATTTTAGGTTTTAAGTAGTTTACTTGCAGGATACGCACAGTTGCAGCGTAGTTGCAGTGCCGTTGCAGTGCAGCATACGCGCAGTTCCAGCGCAGTTGCAGTGCAGGATATTTTAGTAGAATACACCTATCGGCACTGCACTATTCCTGCACGACTCAAGTGACAGGCGTAAACGTGCAGTTGCAGTTATTTAGCAGAATTGGCCCACAGTATGTGAATGCCGGCCGGCGCTAGTTCAACTGATCGGTATTGGAAGCACACAAACTAGTTTAAATCAACGAACTTGATGGCTCATGAAATACGCGACTTTGACACCAACGCACGTGGGTTCGATTCCCACACAAGACCAACATTTGTGTGCATGAACAAGTCTGTTTGTCATGGTCTGGATATTTTAAGAGAGGTAGGGCGCATTAAAGCAGCCCACCTGGGGAAGTACCACCACCTCACAGAAAATCGCAGCCAAATAACAACTACCTAGAGGGTTGTTGGGTTCCTGCATGTGAGTGAGGTTACCAGTAAGCTCCTAAGGAGTTGCTGTGTAAGCAGCAGAGGAGGCATCGCGCGAGCGATATATGTTACAAACGTTAATAGTCTGCGGTAACTGCTTTACATCAGGTGGACCGTATGCTTATATGCCTCCCGACGTTGTATAAAAAAAATGTATATGAATGTATATGTTCACGCCAGGTGTCTTGCGAGGTAGGCAGAGAGTACCGAGCGCCATAAGACGCGGTCCTTACATACTTCACTCGCTTCTGTGACATTCATAGCTCTTTCCATGCACGCCCGCCGGTTCCTGGGGCTTCTGACATCACCTTCTGATAAAACACGACCAATTTGATCATGGTAGGATAGTCTCGGTCTTCCTCGGCTCCTACATCTTTCCACTTTTGCATTGTACTCGTATATATGTTTCGTCATTCTTTCGTCCCGCATTCTTTCTACATGTCCAAATCAACGGAGCATGCCCTTTCTTATCTTAACACCGACACTATCTTTCAGACCAACTCTTTCTCTCACATCCTCATTACGGACGCGGTCAGCAAGCGTTATGCGTTATAAAAAAAATAATTGTTTGTAAATTTAACTTTCGCAATATAACTCCTGAATATCAAATAGGATAAGAATCAAACAGTTCTCGAAGATAATGCTTCCCTATTGTGATGTTGTTGGAGATGTATATAGACAAAGTGTTTAACATTCCGACTAACAGACAAATGGTCGTAAAAACACGTAGGTAAAGTTATTATTATATCGATCCAACACTGAATATAAATAGTTCGGGTGAGACTGTTTTGCGCGAAGAAACATTTACTAATTTGTTAAAACGAGATACAATTTTTTGAGGAGAGAATCACGAAGTATACGTATCAGCGGTGATAGTGGATAAAGCATCGGTCTATTGGCCAGCTGGTCCACGGTTCGAATCCTGGAGGGCACTGCTAAATTCGTGTTTTCGTATTTATGTTCTTATTTGTAATTATCACTTGCTCTACGAGGAAGATAATCATCGTGAGGAAACCCACACGTCGCAGAAATTATATATCGAAAGACGTTTTAGAGAGGTAGGGCGCATCAGTGCAGCCCGTCTGGGGAAGTACCTCCACCTCACAGAAAACCGCAGCCGCAACAACTTCCTAGAGGGTTGTTGTCCTGCGTGTGAGTGAGGTCACCAGTAAGCTCCCAAGGAGTTGCTGTATAAGCAGCAGAGGAGACATCGCGCGAGTGATAATTAATATATCGCAAGCGTTAATAGGCTACGGTACCCGCTTTACATCAGGTGGGCCGTATGCTTATATGCCTCGCGACGTAGTATAAAAAAAAAGTGTGACCTTACCTAAGAGAGGTCTGGTTTCCTCTCTGGGATGTGGACGGCAGTCGCTCCAAGTAAAAGTCAGTATCGTCGTCAAATCTTTAGACTTGTGTAACGGACCTCGCTAGTCCTAATTTCGGAATCGGGATAACGCTGTGAAGGAGAAATGACAACAGAATAGCATACAATACGAAAGTCAAGACTCTCCCGGTGCCGGCGTTGCCAAATTGGCCATGCTTTATCAGAAGGTGATGCAGGAGCCCTAGAAACCGAGCGTGTATGAGAAAAGCTACATAATTATGGCAAAGAAGCGAGTGAGGTGTGTGTGGACTGAGTCATGTGGTGCTCGGTTCTCTCTGCCTACCGCAAGGGATTAGGCGGGAAGATATGGGCTGGATAAAGGCACAGCTCGCTATACACAACGCGATGCTGATGCCAACCTTAATGTATTATATAAAACGACAGCTGCGTTTGGCAGAGAGATCATGAAAGTAGAATATACGCCGTTGAGATACGAACTATAACTGCACGCCAAATCCTTTGCGGGGTAGGCAGAAATAACCGCGCGCCACGTGACTCGATCCTTACACACCTCACTCGCTACTTTAACATTCATTGCTCTTTTAATACACGCTCGCAGGTTTCTAAGGCTCCTGACATCACCTTCTGATAAAACACGATCAATTTGGTCATGGTAGGTAAGTCTTGACATTCCTCGTCTCTACATCCTTCTACTTTCGCATTGTATATCTGTTTAGTAATTCTTTCTTCCTGCATTCTTTCTACGTGTCCGAACCAACGGAGCATGCTTCGTCTTATTTTAACATCGATGCTCTCGTTCAGGCCAACTCTGTTTCTAACATTATCATTGCGAATACAAGCGTTACGACACACGTTTCGACTGCATTTATCCTACTTACATGCTCTCTCTGCCATACCCAACTCTCGCTTTCATAAGTCGTTTCCATAAGTAAGCGTTGGGACTAGCACTGCATTGTGTATAAGCAGCTGTGCCTTATGGCTCAAGCTTTTACTGCCAAGAAGTATTCCCAAAGTTCCATTCACACTATTCCCTGCACTCACTCGTCTTTCCACATCAGCGGTGTACCTTCCACAACTAGGTACTATAAGCGCATCTAAGATATACAATCTCATCCGCTTGTTCCAATACTTAATCTTCAACCGTAATCCTTACATTGGTTCTAGTTTCTTCTCTTTCAAATACAATTAGGTATTTTTCTTTTCTTCGCATTCAATAGTAAGCGTAAGTGAGATGCGAACGTTATGCATAATCTGCGGCGTAACGTAGGTTGACCGAATTGACAAAGTAGATGTGACAAAGATAACCGTTGCGTTGTGATCTAAAACATAAAACTACTCTCAAGCAAATGTACATGCCGATTTAAACAAAATTAGTAGTAGGGCGCATCAAAGCAGCCCGTCTAGGGAGGCACCTCCACCTCACAGAAAATCGCAGCTAAATTACAACTCCCTAGAGGATTGTTGGGTTTCTGCGTGTGAGTGAGGTCACCAGTAAGCTCCTACGGAGTTGCTGTGTTAGCCGTAGAGGTGAGGTGAGGCTTTACATCAGGCGGCCCGTATGCTTATATGCCTCCCGACGACGTTGTATAAACAAAAATACAGTAGCAACCCTAGTTAGTCAGGCAAATTTAGGTAACATATAAGCGGGACGGCGAGAGCGGTCTTTCTGTAATGCGATGTTTGTGTTGTCGTCGAAATGTGGAATTCCCAAGAGAGCAGAAAATTCTACATAATTATTTATGAATAGGCTGTAACACGATCCACAACTTACTGTCTTAACGTTACAAGAGTCAATATGCTACGTAACAACAACTAGATTACCGTGGGACGTCCATTCCCTTTGTTTACCACTCGATTGCTTTAAATATCAAGAACACACACAAAAATCTTAATTCTTATTCCACCACATCGCTTCATTTAACCAAAATATACTGAACATTATGAATATTTACGTACATCGCTGTTTGAACTCGAGTTTCAAATTAAAATAAAAGTTATTTGGTGTTAATGGATGCCGTACAGTCTGAGAATCACAATTATTTTCATGTAGTAACTATATTTTAGTCGCATCTTGGATGTTCGCCAAAAAGCAAGAGTCGAAAGACGAAAAAAAAAAAGTGAATGAACAGTATTATGCGATATGATATGAGGATAGAGAAATCTAAAATTTGATTGCATTCTCATTTTTTTTCCATCACTTATGTACGCATTTTTTGACGTGATAACGTCTTATAAATCGATGAACGCCGGCTGCACGCACGAAAAAGCTTGACTCATTGTCACGTTCCGCATGAACCGAGCGTGCAAGCGAGAGCGCGGAACAAGCGATAGAGAGGCACGATCGGCCTAAGCGTTCGGCTTGTGACGCATCTATCTCTCTTCCACTCCATCGGCCGATGCGTCCGAGTAGAAGAGATACAGCGGCAGCACACAACCTACACGTGAACTGTTTAGTCAACTGTTAAATGTTTTCTTATGACGTAAAATTATCGTCTGTAAATCGATTTTACTGACAATCAATTTTTTTTTATTATAATTTATAACTACGGGAGTAATGAAGTCATCACTGAGGATTTGATCCTTTGTTCATTAAATTAAAATCAACTTTAACATGAGTATGCACCAATACTTTTTAGTTAATGCATCAATACCACTGCATTCTCGTTGATATGTTTATTGATTTTGGAGTAAGACGGCTTAAAAATATGGGTGGTTCTGTAATGCTCACTCTATGCGCTTATTACGAGAGATATGTCTCTAATTATTTAAGAGCTAACGACTCCATTAAAGTTCGACAACTCCTATCTCTGTCGTATTATTAAAAAGTGAAACGCCTTGCCTGCACATGTGTTCCCTCCTTCCTACACTATGGAACCTTCAAACGAAGCGTGAAGAAGCACCTTGCGGGCCAGCATGGCAGCGTCAACTGACAGGACACTGTGTAGTCTTTTATACGCAGCTATTGCATAATGCGATTCATTCATAATACTAGCAATTTAGATAAGTAGCTATTAGGTTATAAGTGGGCACTTTAGATAGAGCAATGCAATTCGTTGGATAACATTAGCTCATCGATTGATATCGTTAATATAATGTTGTTTACAGTTTCAGAGTTACATAATGTACCCTCAATGGCAAACGAATCTCCTTCAGGTCGAAGAAACTGGCAAAGAGTTATGCGAGAGTATAATAACGTAAGCCGAGAATCTGAGAGTGTCTATGTAGAGTAAGCATCTGGATGCTGCTTAATGATAAAGACCTAATATTATTGAATTTCTTACCTAAATGAAGATGGATATTAGTAGAAGTTTGTGGGATCAAGGGTAAACCCGAATCTAAAGTAAGAATCTATTAAAGGTAAACTAAAGTTTGCGCGATTTCCTGTATTTAATAAACTCCAGTGTAAATTCCTAGTTGAATTTGTTGTGCTCAGTTATTTATTTCTTATTATTTGATTAGAGAATTGTCTACAATACAAATGATTATTAATATAAATGTCATCTAGAAAAACATTTGCGTATATTAAAGTAATAAAATAAAATTAACTCATTTTTAGTCCCAGTTTTACAGTCTGCCAACAGGCAAAGGTGATCGAATGATACAGCCAAGTCTCGTGTCTTCAAGCAGTCTAGTAATATTGCGCCCGCATTTATCAAACAACTGTTTAATTACGTAGTTCGTAATGTTACGAACTGTATTGATATTTATAATCGTGTATCTTGAAAATACTCATCCATGCGTATAAAAAAAGACATTTTCTGAATATATCTATCAACTATCAAACGAAATCATTTCATAGTTCGCTGTTTAGAACTGTTTTATTAGTAGATAATATTTGACAAAAGCATATCAAAGATAAGGTACTTATAGGTGTTGTGATTTTTTAAAGTTTGTAGCCTGTCACTACAAATCGCAATCTTTAGTATCTTGCGATTGTATGTACAGCGTCTTTTATATCAGATTAGATAATTATGTCCAGTCAATAAGAATTAAATGTATGTGCGAAATGGTAGGTCCTCCGATAAATGGAATAGATGAGGTAAAAGTTATAACATTCCATTATATCTTTGCCGACGTGCATAATAGTATTTTTTTGGGATGATTATGCTAATAAAACTACTACTCCCGAGTTTATAAACGAAAAATCAAACGTCAGAAAAAATCATTCGCACCATTACGTTTCCCGCGTATTCTTGGAAATAAAACATGGCGGAATTAAAACATGGTGGAAGGTCAATGTCGGATCCGAAGCGATCCGCGAATTCTATTACGTATACACGAATTAACCGAGTTGATTTATCACAAGACAGTGCAATGCAAAAATATGTTTGTTTATTTTAGATGTAAATAAATTTTGGCCGGAGTAATTTGGCTCACAAGGACCGTAGACATATTCGTTCTAGTATTGTTGCGAAACTAGCGAATTCTTACGATGTTTTGTGGATTAGATAATTTATAGATGAAGGAAATATTTTCATATATAAAAGCTAATGCGTTATATTGTTAAATGAATGTCACAGTAGGTAATTAATGACGTAGCATGACGTCAGTATTGTACCACGTATATACATGATCAAGTACTATAGAGAAGACCTATATCTATACTATACTGTGTATTTCACTCCGAGATTTTGCCGCAGATACTCGTATGTGTGAGCCAACAGAGTTGTATAAAACATCACGCACGCAACACATCGCATCCGTCGAGAATTCGCAGTCTTAACCTTAGTCAAAACTTATCTTCGTAGTTGCACACAGCGACGTATCAATAAAAATTTCTTAGATTGCACACGAGATTTCTTATTTGGGGATAAGGATATATATATTTTGACGAGCTCGATGGCTAAGTCGTGAATGACGCGACTATGACACCAACGCTCGTGGGTTCGATTCCCACATAAGGCAAATATTTGTGTGCATGAACATGTCTATTTGTCTTGGTCTGGATATTTTAAGAGAGGTAGGGCGCATCAAAGCAGCCCGTCTGATCTGAGTACCTCCACCTCACAGAAAACCGCAGCATAATAACAACTCCATAGAGGGTTGTTGTGTTCCTGCATGTGAGTGAGGTCACCAGTAAGCACCCAAGGAGTTGCTGTGTAAGCAGCAGAGGAGGCATCGTGTGAGTAATCCTACTAACATTATAAATGCGAAAGTTTGTATGTATGGATGTTTGTTCCTCTTTCACGCTTAAACGGCTGAACGGATTTGAATGAAATTTGGCACGTAGATAGATTATGATCTGGATTAACACATAGGCTACGTTATTTGACTCCACGCGGGCGGAGCCGCGGGCAGCAGCTAGTACTTTATATACCGCAAGCGTTAATAGGCTACGGTACCCGTTTTACATCAGGTGGGCCGTATGCTTGAATGGTTCCCGACGTAATATAAAAAAAAAGATGACTGATGACTACAGGATTGTCTACTAAGCGCATAAAACAAATTTCACAGACACCATTATCAGCAAAGTGTGTCCCAGTCGCCACACGAATCCTAATATAATTTTGTCCATTATCTCCCTTCATAATTTCATGCACGCTCGCCGGTTCCTGGGGCTTCTGACATCACCTTCTGATAAAACACGACCAATTTGGTCATGGTAGGTTAGTCTCAGCCTTCCTGTTTCGTCATTCTTTAAAAGAGCTATGAATGTCACAGAAGCGAGTGAAGTATGCAAGGACCGCGTCTTATGGCGCTCGGTTCTCTCTGTCTACCCCGCAAGGGACTTGGCGTGAAGATATACATAATTTCATAAAAAAATGTTATGATTATGATGTTTCTAACTGGCACAATTTTTTTTAAATATAAATACTTGACCGAATATCTTAGTTTATCAGAGGGGGCGATTTCGTTTACATACAAATACGACGTAGGGAACGACCTCCTTAAGTTACTATTTAGCAGCAGGCGTCACAAAACGCGAGCAGATAGTTCCTGTTTTGCAAGTGTTCACATGTTTTTTTATACAACGTCGGGGGGCATACAAGCATACGGCCCACCTGATATAAAGCAGTTACCGTAGCTTATGAACGCTCACAATACATCACAATTACAAATATCACTCGGGCGATGCCTCCTCTGCTGCTAACACAGCAACTCCTTAGAAGCTTACTGGTGACCTCACTCACACGCAGGAACACAACAACCCTCTATAGGGAGTTGTTATTTGGCTGGCGAGATTTGCGGAGAGACTTTACATCAGGCCGGTTGTACGCTTGTATATTTCTAGACGTAGGAAAAAATATGTAATCAGACCTGGGAGGTACCTGGGCGCCTTTCCTCATAGGCCAATCAGGCATGAAACCCGCTTGTTTTCAGTGTGTGGCGCTTCACGCCTGCCTCTCGCTTTCGGTGAAGTAGTAAGGGCCCACAGGGGCCAACTACATAGCGAGTGTCAAAAAAAAAATTGGTTGTCTGACCGACTTTGGTTTACGGACGATAATTTTACGTGATAACGTCATATGAAAACATTCAACAGTTGACAAAACAGGTCACGTGTAGGTTGTGTGCTGCCGCTATCTCTCTTCTACTCGGACGCATCGGCCGACGGAGTGGAAGAGAGATAAAAGTGTCACAAGCCGTACGCTTAGGCCGATCGTGCCTCTCTACCGCTTGTTCCGCTCTCTCGCTTGCACGCTCGGCTCAAGCGGAACGTGACAATGAGTCGTGCTTTTCCGTGCGTGCAGCCGGCGTTCATCAATTCGTGACGTCATCACGTCAAAAAGGACTAAGGATTATGAGGAACGTTCGAAGCGCCGGGACGCCACGACCGGGTAATTTAGTTCATAAAAACAAAACGTCATCGAGCGAGAGTTCCCGAAACATCGAGGTATCAATTGTCTCACCTAATTGCAGGTTGTCGACATTTTGTCCCATTTCAGACATGCAGAACTGAATCACGACGCTTCCTGGACGGCGTGCTTCTTCGCTTCAATTTCACTGAAATATACCTAATGAACATTTCTCAGTAATTTACTTTTCAGCAAAATAAATTACGCACTTCATTGTTTCTTTATTCAGACTGTTTTTTATTTTCTTTCCTTTCCGCTTATCTTTTTTTCTACAGGCTTCTAGCAGTCTATTTCTTCTCTTCTTATGATCAACCATTAATAGAAGACTATAAAGTGTCTCCAAATAGCATGGTTCTTAAACGTATTATGCAGATTGAATTAAACATAAAATGCTGTGGTCGCAGGAAGACTTCCTGCGACCACAGCAAGCTTGCATTGCCAGAGGATCACCTGGCTCGTCAATTATATAACAATTCCAATTTTTTTTTTATTTTGTCGGCCATTTTGACCATGTTTTAAGAGATAGGAATATGTAAGAAATCCTACGTTATGTAAATAATTAAAAATCACATATACTTGGGACTCTCTCGCGTGAAAACGGCTAAAGGAATTTGGACAAAGTTTGTTATACGATCCAAGGACACAAGCACACAAATAGATTATATTTTGGATAACCTGTAGGCTGTTTTAACCTGAAAATTTTCGAATTTTATAACAAAAGGACAAATCTGGCCCTTGTTATTGCAGACGTTTCCTAATCTAGTACGAATCGGCCACGTGATAGCTCTGCCTTGTTTACGATAGTGTCTAATTTAAAACAATCTGCATACTAAAGCTGAACTCTTCAATATTTGCGTAACCTTCGCGGCCCGAGCCGAGCGGTCTGCGTTCTCCGTTTACTAAACAAACCATCCGTAACATCGATAACGTGGAGAAAGAACTGAACATGTCTGTAATATGTGTCACACAAAAGATCAAGGTACAAAACAGATCACATGAGGCACGGACATAAGTCTTTGCAAGTTGTCTGCCTCCTGAAGACTGGTAACAGAGGTTCAGCAAATGTTGAGTGAGCTAGGTTGGGTTGTGTTAAGTGTCATGGTGCATCCACCATGTAGCCGTTGCAGATCGCTGGGTGGTATTATAAAAACAGCGTTTAAACTTGAAATATTCTATAATAAAGCGAACAGATACAACTTATAAGAAAAACATTGAAAATCTAAGTCATATTGAAAAACAGAGACAAAGTCAGTTATAAAAAAGAAAACCAAAACTGTGACATTTTAAAATAAATTTATATGATAAACCAAACTTCTTAGAGGCAGCAGTGTGGCATCGCCAACACACCATATAACCCTGACTTTGCACCCTCAGATTTTCACCTGTTTCGGTCTCTTCAGAATTCTTAGGGTAGTGTTAGGTTAGCAAGAGGTACCTACTGTCAAAAGAACTTGTCGCAGTTTTTTGATCAGAAGTCCCAAAATTTCTAAAGCAATAAGATTATGTCCACTACCTACAAAATGGCAACAAGTTACATAACAAAATGGCACATATATATTACAATCAAATGTAAATAAACTTTGATAAAAGATATCTTCAATTTGAGTAAGGTCTTTTTTTTTCGTAAAATACGAAAAATCTTTTTCAGCGACCTTATTTTTTTGCCTTGCGTAAGGCACACAAAAACTCTAGAGTAAGTAATAGCTCGGTGGATAAAGAATCACTTGTTAATCCTTCTACTGGTTCCTGGTTCGAATCCCGGTGTGGGGCATGCACCGTTAATATCGGTGTTACATGATTGTAGGCTTTGATGACCTTTTGTATTGTTAGTGAAATTTTGTTAAGATGTCTTCTTCTTCCTTGTATTACACTACACCTAAGCCTAAGGATTTGGCGTATATACTGTTTTTTACATGGAGCAACTGCCGTCAGACCTCCACAACCCAGAGGGAACACCTGACCTTTCTTAGGGTAGTCTTTCGAAATATAATATCTTGGACGTGAGGATTTCCTCACGTTTTGTTTCACCACCGAGCAAGTGATAATTACAAATCCTAATCCTATCCTAATCCTATCCTAATCCTAATATAATATTATAAATGTGAATGTCCGTTTGTTTGTTACGCTTTCACGCGAAAACTACTCAACCGATCATCATAAAACTTTGTACACATATTCTTGGAGGTATCAGAAGTAACATAGGATACTTTTTATTAAAAAAAAAATGCGAGCGAAGCCGCGGATAAAAGCTAGTATGTACATAAATCCGAAAACACAAATTTAGTGGTCCATTTCAGAATCACAACCCAGAGCGAAAACCTGAACTTTCTTAGGTTAAGTTAGTCTTTCGAACTATAATTTCTTGAACGTGAACGTTGAATAACTTATGTACGAGTAATATAACTATTTTGGTATAGAGATTGTTTATGTGACGTATATATTGATAAGATAAAACAATTGTCACTTTTATTCCGGGCAAATTCACGGCTCCAGTGAAATAGATCTAGAGTAGAGAATCATAGAATTCATAGAGACATAGAGGATCTTAGAGGGGTTTTTACTATTATGAATGTAAATGTATTTATTTGTCGGTTTGTCCTATTTTCAAATCAAAACTGAGCGACGGATTGCTTTATCAGGAACACCGTTCCTATATGAAATCTATATGTTTGTCTCTGTGTGTGTCGGTCGCTTTTTTTCGAATATTCGAATTTTGACTTCAGATTCGGATTCAGCATAAAAAAGTAGAATAGGAATGTTCAGGAACACCGTTCCTATCTCTTATGGAACATGGTCAAAATGGCCGACAAATTAAAAAAAAAATTGAATTATTATATGATTGACGAGTAAGGTTCCTCTGGCAATACAAGCTTGCTTAGCTAATTCTTAACTAGTTATTTTTTTTGTATGGAGAATACTTCTCACTGCGGCAAAATATCTTACTATCTATCTATAACTTCACGCCAAATCCCTTACGGGGTAGGCAGAGAGAATCGAGCGCTACGCGACTCGATCCTTACATACCTCACTCGCTTCTTTAACATTCATTGCTCTTTTCATGCACGCTCGCCGGTTTCTAGGGCTCCTGACATCACCTTCTGATAGAACACGACCAATTTGATCATGGTAGGTAAGTCTTAGCCTTCCTCGGCTCCTACATCCTGCCACTTTTGCTAATATCTTACTCCCACAGGAAAACACGCTTTGTTTCCCATCGACCACGCGGGAGAAGCCGCGGGTAACATCTTGTATGCACATAAATCCGGAAACACGAATTTAGTGGTATATTCGAACCGGGGACCAATCGGTCAATATTAACTAGTAAATAACAGCAAGCTGTGTAGGCAGAGCTGATATTTTTTAAATTTAAAAAAATATTTAAATATTTTATTTTTAATTTTTTTAAAATATATGGAACCCTGTACGACATCTAGCGACGAGTGCTGTTACTTTTTCTGTTGATGGGAGTGCAGTGCAGACTCTGCACTGCAGAGTGGCCGGCCATACGTTTTCCCATATGTTTTTTTTTCTAATTGGAACGATTTTGGACCGTTCTTCCTCACCAACGAACATTTAAATTTCAAATTAAAGGATACAAAACTACAATATGTTAGATATTAGTGTTTCGATTTTGGAGTTTCTCACTATTACCGTCTAAACGCTAGCTGGATGACATCAGTCTACCCCAAACGACAATTTTGAGGGTAATGTGGCTCCGCTGGCTATCGCAGCTCTGCCAATTAAGGTTGTTCGGAAATATTAACTATGGGTTGTCAATGATCGTAACACAAGCTGCTCCAAAACACATCTAGACCGATCGCCTTGTGACCTACAACCACTAATAATACCATTCTATTTCAGGCAGGCCGTCGACCCATCGATGTATCGACGCCAAATATTCCAACCATTATGTCAGCGGAGTGATATTACAATTAATTACCAAGGTCTACTGCAGGCCATGATCTTATATGTAAGGAACTGGCATGTCCAGGGTCAACGGTATTCACAAATTAACGAACCAATGCCTGCGCGTGGAGGCACCCCGCCCTCACAAGAACTTGTTACAAACCCCAGCGCCAGCAAGCCACGATTCGGTAATCTGCTTCACCAGAACCCACCACCTTCCCATGGCTCCACCGACCTCTCGGTGATATGAGTCGAATCGCGGGAGTTGCGCACGGCACCGTCTGGGGAAGTACCCCCACCTCACAGAAAACCGCAGCCAAATAACAACTCCCTAGAGGGTTGTCGTGTTCCTGCATGTGAGTGAGGTCACCAGTAAGCTCCCAAGGAGTTGCTGTGTAAGCAGCAGAGGAGGCATCGCGCGAGTGATATTTAATATATCTCAAGCGTAAATAGGCTACGGCACCCGCTTTACATTACGTGGGCCGTATGCTTGTATGCCTCCCGACGTAGTATAAAAAAAACTAAACAATACATAGTTATTCAGAGTAATAAGTACACTAGGGGATATTAAGGCGTGTGCTGAATAAAGTGTTCGAGAAGTCATTGGATTGTCTCCAAATTGAGTCCTTTTGTCTGAACATAAAGTTGTCCGGCCGATATTAATAACGTGTAAGTACCTGGACTTGAGAGCTCGATGGCGTCGTTGCGCGTGTCATTCTAACCGAACACGCAGGTTAAGCAATGTCAACCGCAGCCTGTCTATGGATGGCTTTATCTATCTCGAGTTTCTCCGAGCTTCGGAGGGCACGTTAAGCCGTCGGTCCCGGCTGTTGTCGATATGACAGTCGTTAAGCTAAGTCAGTGGCCCTCGGGTGGCTTGAAAACACTGGCCTCCGCCAATCCGCATTTGAGCAGCGTGGCGGAGTATGCTCTAAACCCCTTCGATTGAAGGGAGAACCGTATCCCTGCAGTGGAATGAGTGAGGGATGATGTGATGTGATGGTGATGAAGTACATGGACGAGGTGATTCAAATGTTTTTTTTTATGTAATCGTGTGAGATGAATCGCTTGAGATTTGGGCTTTTATTAGCCTTTGTTACTCAACAGCCTCCAAATTTTTTCTGTTAAAAAAAAGTTAAAATTTAGGGCCTTTCTTTGTAAGTTATTACCCTAGACTTTAACGCGTGGCATACATATTAACAAACATATATAAATTATTTCACGATTAAATTTTTATACAGTGCCATCTATTTATTGACCTATACTGGAGGCAACGTACATTTACTTTATTTTTATTACATAAAAAATGCGTAGTTATTTTAAGTCACAAAAATACGTATTCTGTGATTCTGTAAAAATAATAATAAAAATAAAATCGCAAATTTACCGATATTTCCCCCTCATTTTAACAGTTTTTCATGTTTTACGCATGAACCCTAAATATTTACAAGATAAAAAGTAGCCTATATTCTGCTCTGAACAGTCCTCTACGTACCAGTGAAAGTCCCGTCAAAATCGGTTCAGCCATTTCGAGGATTAGCCCGGACAAACAAACAGACAGACAGATAAAAAAGTTAAAAATGCATGTTTAGGCTTTGGTAACGTGAAAATAACAATATGAGCTTAAGATAAAGGTTTTATTTTGAAATCGCAGACAGACAATTCAATTTTATTTATATGTATAGATACGTGAATAACTAAGTAGTAATAAAACTTTGTACCCCTTTTAAAACATCATGCGGGCACGAAGACATTGAACATTTGTCATAACAACAATTCATGTGGCGAAAGAGTGCAGAAAGATAAAATCTTATGTGTAACATGTGTTACGAATATATTAAAATAAAAAAAATATATATTAAAAAAAATGAAATTCTTCGAAGTTAAAAATTTAAAATGGGAATAATTTAAATCTGCCAATGTCAAACACATATTAGTCTGTGGTCAAACAGTCGCACCTAGTTTATATTAATAAGTGAAAAAAGTACTGTGTACCACTTTTTCAGCTCATTGCACGCACTGAGGAGTATGAATAAATGCCATAATTAAAGTTCACATGCAGAGTGTAGACTTACATAATTCACTAGCTGAATTCCGCTACTTCATCCGCGCGTATCCCGTGTGCCTGTCCACTGCGCCACCGAGCTCGTGAAAATCTCGTCATGCATTAAAATGCACAATTTTTTGTTCCGACTTGTGCCCAGCGAAGTTTGCATTAATTGGGAGATAAAGTTAGATAATAATATTTGTTTTTCCACCATCATGCCCTTTGGATGTCAAATATAAACGAACGAGCGGCCATCGCGGCTTGCCAAGAGTCAAGGCGCCGTTACGACACCCCGACAACAGATGAACGCCGGTGTTAATTGATGAACGAGAGGATCCCACTTGTATGTCGAGGTTTGTGTATGAACAAATCGCCGGTTCCTCTGGCACCTACTCCGTCTGATAAAACACAACCAATTTGGTCATGGTAGGTGATTCTTGATCTTCCTCGGCTCCTACAACCGTATACTTTCGCATTGTATATTTGTTTCGTCATTATTTCTACATGCCCGAATCATCGGAGCAAACATACATACATATTATCACGTCTGTCTCCCATTGGGGTAGGCAGAGACTATGGAACGCCAGGTGCATCGATCAAAATATACCTCTCTAGCCTCTTCCACACTTATCGACCTCTTAATGCATGTTCTTCGGTTTTGGGTGCTTTTGAATTGGCCCCTGTATGTGTGAGCGTCTGGGGCGGCCCCTGCCGATATCTCTATTCACTCTTGCCCGATACACTTCTTTCGTAACTCTTTTGTCGTTCAGTCTTTCCAAATGTCTATATCTCAGAAGACCCTTTTCAATTTAGTCACTACTCGTACGTCATCATTAATTCCACATTGTTTTCGTATCGTGTTACTTCTAGCTCTATCGATCATTCTCACTCCACACAAACTCCTCAGCGCTCTCATTTCTACGACGGTCACCCTGCTTTCATGCTTCTTCTGCGATACCCATGTTTCTCTGCCGTACATCAATACACCCTGAATGATAGCAAGGTGAGTTATGCTCGATATGTTATCGCTTGTTACCACGGAGTATTCCTCACAGAAAACCGCAGCCAAATAAGAAGTCCCTAGAGGGTTGTTGTGTGTCTGCGTGTGTGTGAGGTCACGAGTAAGCTCCTAAGGAGTTGCTGTGCTAGCAGCAGAGGTGGCATCGCTCTGGTGAGACTTAATGTATTACGAGCGTAGAGCGAGATAACCGATTTCATCATACATACATATTGTTGGACAAATTACACAGCGCCATCTAGCCCCAAAGTAAGCGAAGCTTGTGTTATGGGTACTAGACAACTGATAAACATACGTAAATACTTTTATTTTGTAAATGCATACTTATTATAAAAAAGATAAAAGATAAAGATAAAAATTCTTTATTTGCCATTGGGCCCTCGCGGGCACTTAGACACGTCTTACATTTTTTTTTAATATAATCTTATTGTAACTTGTTTAATTCTCTTATTTAACTTTTTTCCTTTTTTTTTTTAATGTACTAGCATTTCGGAATTGACCATTGGCTAAGAAGAAATGCCGAAAGAAACTTGCCAATATAGGTCTCTTTTAAAATTGTCAATTATGTATTACAAAATAAAATTACATAAGCATATTGGTACAATAATGATATCATATCGTAAAATTAACGATTGTTAAGGACAGATAGTCTGTGCTGAATTATTTTCAGACATCTTTGTCAGTTAAATATTCATCAATTCTATAATAAGCCCTTCTACAGAGAGTATTTTTAATGTGTTTTTTGAATACATTGTCAGGAAAGGACAGAACTGTTTCAGGCAATTTATTATAAAATCGAATAGAAATAGAGAAGAAAAGATCTACCAGTCCTAGCAAGCCGATGTACCGGCATACACAACTTATTTCTACTTCTAAGTTTTTCACTGAAATTTACAAACGACTTTAAATTTTTACGGGCATACATTATGTTTTCATAAATATATTGAGAAGTAATAGTGAGGATATTTATTTCTTTGAACAGTTCCCTGAGGGATTCTCTGGAGCCCATGTTATAAATAGAGCGAATAGCTCTTTTTTGTAAGATGAAAATTGTCTCAATGTCAGCCGCCGTTCCCCACAACAGTATACCATACGACATAATGCTGTGAAAGTAGCTGAAATAGACTAAGCGCGCAGTAGCCACATCCGTCAATTGCCTGATTCTCCTAACTGCATATGCAGCAGAGCTGAGCTTACCGGCTAGTTTATTTATGTGGGGGCCCCATTGTAATTTGGAGTCTGCTGTAATTCCAAGAAATACAGTGTTATTAACAAATTCTAATTTATTATTCCCAATGAGAACTTCTGTATTGGCAGAACTCACATTTGGAAGACTAAATTTGATGCATTTGGTTTTTGCTGAGTTTAGCAACATATTATTACATGTGAACCAGTTTAAAATAGCAGACACAACACCATTTACCTTGTCAATATTTTCACAACGTCGGGTCACATTAAAAATAAGAGAGGTATCATCAGCAAATAGTACTATATCCGCCATTTTCTGCACCATGTAGGGCAGATCATTTGCATATACTAAAAATAAAAATGGGCCCAAAATAGAACCCTGGGGCACCCCGATATTAACATTATTGCCTTCAGATTTAACCCCATTTATGTCAACTGTCTGCACTCTGTTATTTAAATAAGATGCAATCAAGTTCTGGGCTTTACCTCTAACTCCATAATAGTTCAGTTTGAGTAACAATGTCTGATGATCTACACAATCAAAAGCTTTGGAGAGATCACAGAAAACCCCAATAGCATCCTGTGATCTTTCCCATGCGTTAAGGATATGCCTAACCAATGCCACTCCTGCATCCGTAGTAGATTTACCAGCTGTAAATCCGTATTGTGCATCATGAAAAATTTCATTGGTCTTAAAAAAGAGTTGCAATTGATCAAGTATTATCCTTTCGAATATTTTACTCAAAACTGGTAGTAAAGATATGGGTCTGTAATTCCCCAGCTCACTCTTTTCCCCTGACTTGAATAAAGGAATAAGTTTACAGAATTTCATCAAGTCTGGGAACACACCCATATCTATACATATATTAAAAATATGTGACAAGTGTGGAGCTATTGCCTCTATAATACAATAAAAAACTTTAATGGACATTCCCCAGTGATCCTCCGAGTTTTTAATTTTCAACTGTTTAAAAGTTTTAATAATTTTAGTGGGTTCGATATGTGTAAACTGAAAAAGTTCCACACTAGGTTGTACATTTTCTTTTAATAACTCAGCAGCACCATCTGGAGATGAATTAAGGGAGTTAGTGGTAAGGTAAGGGATATTGATGAAGTAGTCTTGAAATAGATCTGCTATTTGTTTAACGTCTGTAATATTTCGATTGTCATAATTTATAGAACACTCATTATCCTGTGGCTTATATTTACCTGTTTCTTTACTAACAATATCCCATACAGCCTTAATTTTATTTGATGATTGCTTAATTTTGTTTTTAATATACATAGAAAATACCCAGACCAAGACAAACAGACATGTTCATGCACACAAATGTTTGTATTGTGTGGGAATCGAACCCACGAGCGTTGGTGTCAAAGTAGTGTAACAGCGCGTTTCACCAATGCGCCACCGTGTTCGTCACCAGGTGAGCTGTATGCTTGCATGCCTCCCGACGTTGCATAAAAAAGGTAAAATTATCAAAACATCTTCGCGGTAGGCTAGTTTATCATTTGTCTTGCACTCATAATACAAGTGTCGCCTACCTTGGGGCTAGATGGCGCTGTGTAATATGCCCGACAATATTTATTTATTTATATACATAAAAACCTCGGTCGCCCATGTAATCGAGTCATAGTGGATATCGTATCTCGGAATTAATTATTAATTCTCTTAAATATATCTCAATTTGAGTCTAATTGTGAATTTAGTTAAGAGTTTTGCTTTTTAAATTTATTATTTATTTATCTATACATAAGTAATTCCTAAAAAAACCGATCCGATCCCATTTTACGCAATAAACGAAGCAGATATACAATGCAAAAGTCGAATGATGTAGGAGCCGAGGAGGACCAAGACTTACCTACCATGACGCAAAAAAATATATCCTCGACGAGCTCGGTGGATTCGATTCCCACACAAGGCAAACATTTGTGTGCATGAACATGGCTGTTTGTCTTCGTCTGGATGTTTTAAGAGAGGTAGGGCGCATCAAAGCAATAGAAATAGCTGATAGAAAACCGCAGCCAAATAACAACTCCTTAGCCTAGAGGGTTGTTGTGTTTCTGCGTGTGAGTGAGGTCATCAGTAAGCTCTCAAGGAGTTGCTGTGTAAACAGCAGAGGAGGCATCGCGCGAGTGTTACTTAATATATTACAAGCGTTACTAGGTTACGGTACCCGATTTACATCAGGTGAGGCGTATGCTTGTATGCCTGCCGACGTAGTATAAAAAAACTAAAAAATAAAATACAGCGACCGCTTACATGAGGCGAGTCGTATTCGCTTGTCACTCGAGCTGTGTAAATTCGTGTGAGCAGTTTGTCCAACGTGCAATAAAAGTGTTAAACAATGCAACACCTACGCACCCATATGCACTCAGTTCTGGATTATATGTCAGTGTCGTTCACAGCTTGTTTTCAATATTGTTGCCAAGACTTTACGTTTGAATTTGAACACTAGGTGAAAATAAAGAAAGAGGCTAGATCTAACTATATATTTTCTTCTTTGGCGGGGTAGGCAGAGGAAACAAGCGGTACAGAGAGGTTTGAAGAGACTTCTTCCCCCCAAATATAACAAAAAAAAAGGTTTGGCTTTTCCTCTAGGTTGAGGAGGTTTGTCGGCCGTCGCTCCATGTCAAAATCAGTATCTTCGCCAAATAAGGATTTGACGAGGACTCTTACGTAGCGGACAATGGCTTTGAATTAGGAAACAGACAGGCTCGTCCTAGTGTGGAAGCCACCAAATAAAATTAATTTACATTGAAAAGTCTGTATATGTAAAATGTTTAGATATAAGAAAAGCATGTAAATGACTATGATATGAAAATAAATTATTATTATTATAAAAAAAAAGCGGGGTAATAAGATGCCACGCCAGCCCAGGTAGAATAAGATGACTATCCGTTACGCACGCACTGTACAAGACCGGATTGTGATCACACATCCTACGTTGGCAGCTATCCGATACTACCACACAAACAATCGAACACCTAATTCAAACTGGCCCTAGATTCTCGACAACCAGACTAGACTATGTTGAAATGATAAGTTCACATTTCAACATAGATTCATACAATTTACGAAATGTCATCAGGAAAGAATCTACTATGCTAATACTACTTAAAACACATTCATTTCATAATAAGCCATATAAAACAACACTTGAAATAAATAAATCCATAGGTCGCTGGTTCATATCCGGCTCGAAGGACCATAAAGTACGGGCTGCTCACTCGTAGAGGTTTAGATGTTAGATTGATTAAAGTTCTGCTTTGATTTGAAAGATTTTTGTATATTGATATAAATGATTGTTATTGATAATGTGGTGAGTTACACGACTGTCGTGATGGAGTACAAATTATGAACTGTTGTATGAAATTATAAAATAAATGAATTAACTAAATATTGATGGCGCGGCAATTCGCTGATGAAGCAATATGTGGCGTACATATTGTATCGTACACATATTCCTATGTTGAATATTAATATTTTGCAGTTGATGGCAAAGCGTAAACCAATAGCCATGAGCCATCATTGAGCATTGGTTGGTGCGGACATGTAGAAAGAATGCGGGACGAAAGAATGACAAAACATATATACAATACAAAAGTGGAAGGATGTAGGAGCCGAGGAAGACCGAGACTAACCTACCATGATCAAATTGGTCGTGTTTTATCAGAAGGTGATGTCAGGAGCCCCAGGAACCGGCGAGCGTGCATGAAAAGAGCTATGAAAGTCACAGAAGCGAGTGATGTGTGTATGGACCGCGTCTCATGGCGCTCGGTTCTCTCTGCCTACACCGCAAGGGACCTGGAGTGAAGATATACATATATATATATATATCAAGGGGCAACCCACTTAAAAAAAAAATATCAAGAATCAATATATAATAGGGGAATTTATCTATCTATAACTTCACGTCACATCGCTTGCGGGTAGCAGAGAGAACCGAGCGCCAAATGTCAGGGCATACAATACATAGCATAGAGCCCACCTGATTTAAAGCAGACGTCGCCAATAGTAATGGATTAGAAAACGGTACAACGTCACGAGGGTTATTATGAGGTGACAAACAGACGCAAAGCGTTATTGTACGCTTTCGTGTTTAATAATAACACTCAAGATCTACTACGTACATGAAGTTTTACTATAATTAATGACCACGCGGGTGTTCGCGTGTTCGTCATTCTGGCAATAACACCATCAGATTAGCTTGTTTATTGAGGGAAGGGCGCCCGCCGCATCCACACGACTTTTGAACGAGCTTTCACTTCGTCGAAGGGAGCGTACCATATGTGGTGAAGACGAGGTAGGGCATTAAGTCCGGCGTGATGTAGTGGCAATTTTTGTTACTACAGCATCTTTCATTCCACATCATTGATGATGTCAGAAACAGAGTTGGTCTGAAAGAGTGTCGGTGTTACAAGTTACAACGGTGTTGGTTAGGACAAGGACAATCACTGGGGTGTAAGAGGCTCAATTGTGTACCCTGCTCATCAATAGACATAGGCTCTGGCGAAAGAGGTAGGGCACGACATTAGCCCGATTGCGAAGCACCTCTACCTCACAGAAAACCGCAGCCAAATAACAACTATCTAGAGGGTTGTTGTGTTCCCGTGTATGAGTGAGGTCTACAGTAAGCTCTTAAGGAGCTGCTGTGTTAGCAGCAGAGGTGGCATCGCGTGAGTGATACTTAATATATTACAGGTGTTCACAGGCTACGGTAACCGCTTTACATCAGGTGGGCCGTATGCTTGTATGCCTTCAGACGTCAACGACGTAAAATCCTTAGGAGCTGACTGGTGACCTCACTCACACGCAGGAACAGAACATCGCTCCGCGGAGTTTTTATTTGGCCGCGGTTTTCTGTGAGGTGGAGGTACTTCCCCAGACGGGCTGCTTTGGTGCGCCCTACCTCTCTTAAAACATCCAGACTAAGACAAAGTTACATGTTCATGCACACAAATGTTCGTTCTTAGTGGGAATCGAACCCACGAGCGTTGGTGTCAAAGTACCGTAAGTGTGATATTGATAGGAAGAATAAGAAAGAAATCCAGAAAAAAAAGGTTATCAACGGCGATTCGTTTAAAACTTCAAACTTATATACTTATAAATGTTCGTATGTCGCCGCAACAAAGTTGAACTATAAAATTTAAAATTAGGTCTTAAAATAAATACTAGGTTAAGGCCTACGTGTGCTATACGTGAAGCGACGACGGACAGACATGCCTACTGCGCGTCTCTACGGACGTTTCGTTGTCTCCTTACCGAGAAATTATCTATTTGATAGAATGATGAATTAAAATATCTATACTTACATATAAAGCGGGAGAGTTTGATTGTTTGATTGCGCTAATCTCTGGAATTTTCCATTGTTGACGAAGGTTATAGACCATTCAACATCACAATAGGACGCTTAGAAGCTGAGGAAAAATAAATAGAGTAGAAACACGACTGAAGTAAAACTTCTTTAGCTCCATAGTGTGATACAGACAATAGGCCTGCACTGTGTCTTACATATACGAAACTTAACTCGCTATGAGAGAAAGACAGAAAGAAAACGTGTGCTCGCACCTCTCTCTCGCCTCTACAGTAATATACGAAACGCAACTCTCTCTCTTTCTATCTTCACTAATTTATATCTCCCTCTCAACTTCCGTTCACTTCGACCAATCACATTTTTCGTAACGCTCTCGTCACGCATTCACCAGCTTACTTCCCAAGTTAAGCGTGCGTAAAGAAGTTTTACTTAAAAAAATGTATCCCACGGGATACCGGGCACACGCGCGGATCAAGTCGTGGGGTGTAGCTAGGTCATTACAATTATAGTCATGAGACTTATTTCAAAACCAGAAGAGGCATCCTCCGATGGTTCGGACATGTAGAAAGAATGCAGGAAGAAATAATTGCGATACAAATATACAAAGCGAAAGTGGTATGTAGGAACCGAGGAAGACTCACCTGCCGTGAACAAATTGGCCGTGTTTTATCATAAGGTGATGTCAGGAGCCCTAGAAACCGGCGAGCGTAGAAGAGCTATAATGTTAGAAACACGAGTGAGGTGTGTAGGACCGAGTCACGTGGCGCTTAGTTCACGTCGCCTAGGGAATTGGTGTGAAGCCTCCGCTATCAGTGGGCTGTATGAACTTTAATGTAGACAATTGAAGTTTTCGCAGAGTGCGCATTTCTCTTGCCGCTACAATAATTAATAGTAAAAATTAAATACACAATTGATAGATTCAGGCATTACTTTGCCTAATTACAGGTAATACAGCCAATTTACAGGTAATTTGATTAAACTACTTTGTGTACTCCCGCTACCGATTAGTTCATGAAAAACAAGTGCAAGTGCTGCCACGGTTGCTTCGGTCGTCTCTCTCTGCTGCTTCGATCGTCTCTGCCTCGGTTGCTTCGGTCGTCAGTGCCTCGGCTGCTTCGGTCGTCTTTGCCTCGGCTGCTTCGGTCGTCACTCCCTCGGCCTCGGCTGGTTGGTCGTTTCTGCCTCGGCTGCTTCGGTCGTCTCTGCCTCGGCTGCTTCGGTCGTCTCGGCCTCAGCTGCTTCGGTCGTCTCTGCCTCGGCTGCCTCAGTCGTCTCTGCCTCGGCTGCCTCAGTCGTCTCTGCGACACGTGTTTCTCTCCACGAGGCATCCTCAGGTGCTGTAGATGTTAACCATTCGTAGCATGTTATTCTAACGACCAACGGCAAGGTGACCGCACTGATCATTGCAGCAGCCGAGGCAGTGACGACCGGAAAATTTATGACAGCGTCAGCATGCATCTACTAACGGTAGTGGGTGGGTGCCGGCCGGCATTAGTTCGCATGAACTAATCGGTAGCGGAAACACACATGTAGTTTCGATCTGTTTAGGGATGGCCGGCAGTTCCCGGACACGACAGTAGGTCCGGACAGAGATGCCGGCCGTAGACAAGTAGTTTGTATTACATTATAGTGCCTATTTTTAAACTGTGTATTGTTTGGCAAACCGATTTCGCAAATATTTGGCGCCCAAATCAATTGTTTAATCTGATTTTCGAGGTTAAAATGAAAATAAAACAGGTTATTGCAATCATTAAGGATTACTTTGTACTAAAATGTCTCCTTTTAGAAATAAGGGCAGTGAACTGCTGGTCCCGAGAAGTGCCCGCACATCACCGTGAGATGAGAGAATACCTTCGCTTACTAACTTTTTTTTACAACGTCGGGTGGCATACAAGCATACGGCCCACCTGATGTAAAGCGGTTATCGTAGCCTATGAACGCTCACAATACATTAAGAATCGCTCGCGCGATGCCACCTCTGCTGCTAACACAGCAACTCCATAGGAGCTTACTGGTGACCTCACTAACGCGCAAGAGCACAACAACACCCTAAGAAGTTGTTATTTGGCTGCGGTTTTCTGTGAGGTGGAGGTACTTCACCAGACTGGCTGCTCTGATGCGCACTACCTCTCTTAGAAATATCCAGACCAAGGCAAACAGACATGTTCATGCACTAATGTTTGTCCTGTGTGGGAATCGAACCCACGAGCGTTGGTGTCAAAGTAAGATAACAGCGCGTTCCGCCACTGCGCCACTGAGCTCGTCATATGTTAACTAGCTCATCGTATTGATCAAAGTTATTATGCACGTAGCACCCAGGCGATTACCAATCGAGGGTTTGCCGAAAGCCGAAAAGGTAAGGCTATATTTAATAAGAAGCATAAGAAGTAAAGATCAGGTGTTATTTTGCGATAGTCTTTATATGCAATTTGATTTAACCTGCTTTGTGTACTTCCATCACCAAGCTAGTTTGGATGAACTAATTGGTGGTGGAAGCACAAGTAGCATGTTAAATTAAATTGCAAGTAATAAGAAGCAGTCCCAACGGAGGAGTACAGTCGAAGTCCTGGATACATGTTATTTTTACAGTTACTCTAGCCAAGTAATATTAATACAGCCAAATTGAACCTGCCCTCGTTTCTACAGCCCGCTACGCCGTTGGCTTAGAATCTAGATATAATGGAGAGTACCTACGACCACAGCGTGTTTTTAATTATTTCTTCACAGACAGAGTGGCGTCAAAGACGAATCATTTATTAACCGGAGCTGGCGCGAGCAATCACGCATAGTTTCATAAGATATTTAATACAACGTCGCAAGAGAGTATTGGCATTAAGAGAAAGGCGTGCACCGGTGGACCGGACATGAGAGAATGTAGGAGGAAACAGCGACGAAACGGTGAAGTTTGCGGAAGGAAAAACTGATGAAACAAGATATACAACGCGAAAGTAAGATGTAGGAGTCGAAGAAGGTCAGCTAGGGCTATGCGATTCGGTTCCAAAGTACGCAAGGAAAGATTGATGAAACCTTGCGTCACCCCGTTCCCTGAGGTGATCGCTTCAGATGAAGCCTTCATAGCCCTTGCGGCTAAAGACAGTCCCAGGGGGGTGTTTTAGGCAGTAGGAATTTGACATAATCAGTTCTTTTGACGAGCTCGGTGGATCAGTCGTGAATGACGCGATTTTGACACCAACGCTCGTGGGTTCGATTCCCACACAAGGCAAACATTGGTGTGCATGAACATGTCTGTTTTTCTTGATCTGGATGTTTTAAGAGAGGTAGGGCGCATCAAAGCAGCCCGTTGGGGAAGTACCTACCTCCACCTCACCGAAAACCGCAGCGAAACAACAACTCCCTAGAGGGTTGTTGTGTTCCTGCGTGTGAGTGAGGTCACCAGTAAGCTCCCAAGGAGTTGCTGTGTAAGCAGCAGAGGAGGCATCACGCGAATGATACTTAATATACGGCAAGCGTTAATAGGCTACGGTACCCGTTTTACATCAGATGGGCCGTATGCTTGCATGTCTCCCGACGTAGTATAAAAAAAAACGGGTTGCACTCCGGAAGTGCCGGCAGAAGTGAAAACCTTATGCATTATTGAATATTTTAGAATGGTTATTTTTTTATTTATTTTTATTACAATGTTTACATATTAATCTTTACAACTAATATTTCACAGTATAATATAAACTTAAATAAAGTTTTTCCTTATTCTGGAGTTCATCGTCCATCATTCACATATTATATTAGCCGAGAGGTAACATCAGATGTAGGTACACGTAGCCTTTTTGTAGTAATTGATTCATAAAAATAAAAAAGTCAAGTCGGTAGGCAAATAAAAATATTGGTTAAACCAGTATACCACCGGTGTGTGCTAGTGTGGGGCGTGAACTAGTCGCAAGTAAGGGACAAGCTGTGTGTACAGTGTGTTACTTTATTGTGTTAAGTTAGTAATGTACTATTATAGTAAAAACTGTTTTATTAGTTAGGTTTTTTTTATTACATTTTTATTAGTGTACTTAGATAATACTTTTTAATTTTTTTAGTTAGTTTAGTTTATTAGTTAGGGGATTATTTCGCACGAATTGCTTTATTTATCATTATAAAAGTACTATCATGTATGTGGTAAAATACAATATTCATTTATTAGGTACGCTATCGTACTCAAACATGACAATTTATATTACATTAAAAATTTAACACTTGAGAACTATTACAATTATTTTACATTTAAAAGTTTATCTCTCAGAAAAATCAACTTTCATCCATAATTTCAACGACTCTTTCACTATCATCATTACCAGCATCATCATCGCGAATCTTTAAAACTTAAACACCAAACAGCGATGTTGATAAACTACGTTGAATGAAACGCGTAATCGCCGACATATTTCGGGAGCTCCCAGCAAAATTGGACAAAGATTTTGCAGAGAATGGCGTTTTGATATAAGTTAGATTACTATAATTAGAACCGATTAAGGCTATTAGCCAGTTATAGTCTATTTATATAACTTTAAGTTTAATGAAAGTTTGAACTTGTCGATTTTTTTACTATAACAAAAGTGATCTTGCAGAGGATGGCGCTTGGTATATATGCAAATTACGAGTATATTGTCCCCAATATAATTCCTGACCGCCATCTCATTTAGAGGTTAGGTTTGACTTTTATAAATTTTTAAAAATGTCGGCCCGAGTAACCAAGGCAAAGTGATGTTGCAGAGGATGGGGTTTGGTATACTAGCGATTTTGACCACCAAGAACCTAAATTCAGCTGCCCATCTATTGCGTATTGTACAATTTTCATGGGCGAAAAAAAAATGATGAGACAGATACAACGCGAAGGTACTATCAGTATAGGAAGGAAGTATTCAGGAGTCGAAGAAAAATTGCTAGGACCGTGTGATTCAGTTGTAAAGTACGCAACAGGGAATATTGATGAAGCAGGTATAGAAAGGAGAATGAGGGTGAAATCCGATGCAATGCTTGGGGAAGCACAGGGGGGATTTTGATGCGGCAGAGGATGTACGGATCAAGTTTTTTCACTCCGCAACATCGTGGAAAAGCATCTGGCTATGGACCAGAAGCATTTGATAGGATCATGCGAAAGAATCGCTGACACATCTTGCCCAGATATGGGATTGACGGTGACCGGCTCCGTGCTGTGCAATCCACCTATGAGGATTGCACAGCATGTGTGCGAGTGGACGGCAGCTTATCGCCCTGAGTTGATACCAATATTGGTGTCAGACAGGGATGCGTGCTGTCGGCTCGGTATTCATCCTGTATCTGGACAGTTGTCTTCAGAGAATGAGAAATATGAATGTGGGAATGCGAATGGGTGGCTCAGTGGTTAACTGCCTGCTTTATGCAGATGACGCGGTAAATAGCAGAATCATCATCCGAACTGCAAACACTAGTCACAACAATGAAAGACGATTGTATGAAGAAAGGCTTACAATTAAATTCGAAGAAAACCAAGATAATGGTATTTGAAAGAGAGACAACCTGAACGAACACTAGGACCACGGTTGATGGAGGAGTTTGTATATCTTGGAAGCACTTTTAGCAGCGATGGAAGGTACACCGCTGATGTGGAGAAACGAGTGAGTGCAGGGAACAGCGTGAATGGAGCGTTGGGTAAACTGTTTGGCAACCGAAATCTAAGACAGAAGGCACAGCTCGCTGTACACAACGCTGTGCTAATCCCAACGCTAACTTATGGAAGTGAGAGCTAGTATGGCAGAGAGAGCATGAAAGTAGAATACATGCAGTCGAGATGCGAGCACTGCGAAAAATTTGTGGCATAACGCTTGCTGACCGCGTCTGAAATGATGACGTACGAAAGAGAGTTGGACTGAAAGAGAATGTCGGTGTTAAGATAAGAAAGGGCATGATCCGTTCGTTCGGACATGTAGAAAGAATTCAAGATGAAAAGAATGACGAAACAGATATACTCGTACAATGCGAAAGGGGAAGGATGTAGGAGCCGAGGATTACCAAGACTAACCTACCATGACCAAATTGGTCGTGTTTTATCAGAAGGTGATGTCAGGAGCCTTAGGAACCGGCGAGCGTGCATGAAAAGAGCTATGAATGTGAACGAAGCGAGTGAAGTGTGGACTCTTATGGCGCTCGGTTCAAAAATTCAATACACAATTGATAGATTCAGGCATTACTTTGCAAAAGCCTAATTTACAGGTAATTTGATTAAACTACTTTGTGTACTCCCGCTACCGATTAGTTCATGAAAAACAAGTGCAAGTGCTGCCATGGTTGCTTCGGTCGTCTCTGCCTCTGCTGCTTCGATCGTCTCTGCCTCGGTTGCTTCGGTCGTCACTGCCTCGGCTGCTTCGGTCGTCTTTGCCTCGGCTGCTTCGGTCGTCACTCCCTCGGCCTCGGCTGCTTTGGTCGTTTCTGCCTCGGCTGCTTCGGTCGTCTCTGCCTCGGCTGCTTCGGTCGTCTCTGCCTCAGCTGCTTCGGTCGTCTCTGCCTCGGCTGCCTCAGTCGTCTCTGCGACACGTGTTTCTCTCCACGAGGCATCCTCAGGCGCTGTAGATGTTAACCATTCGTAGCATGTTATTCTAACGACCAACGGCAAGGTGACCTCACTGATCATTGCAGCAGCCGAGGCAGTGACGACCGGAAAATTTATGACAGCGTCAGCATGCATCTACTAACGGTAGTGGGTGGGTGCCGGCCGGCATTAGTTCGCATGAACTAAGGTAGCGGAAGCACACATGTAGTTTCGATCTGTTTAGGGATGGCCGGCAGTTCCCGGAGACGACAGTAGGTCCGGACAGAGATGCCGGCCGTAGACGAGTAGTTTGTATTACATTATAGTACCTATTTTTAAACTGTGTATTGTTTGGCAAACTGATTTCGCAAATATTTGGCGCCCAAATCAATTGTTTAATCTGATTTTCGAGGTTAAAATGAAAATAAAACAGGTTATTGCAATCATTAAGGATTACTTTGTACTAAAATGTCTCCTTTTAGAAATAAGGGCAGTGAACTACTGGTCCGCACATCACCGTGAGATGAGAGAATACCTTCGCTTACTAACTTTTTTTTACAACGTCGGGAGGCATACAAGCATACGGCCCATCTGATGTAAAGCGGTTATCGTAGCCTATGAACGCTCACAATACATTAAGAATCGCTCGCGCGATGCCACCTCTGCTGCTAACACAGCAACTCCATAGGAGCTTTCTGGTGACCTCACTCACGCGCACGAGCACAACAACACCCTAAGAAGTTGTTATTTGGCTGTGGTTTTCTGTGAGGTGGAGGTACTTCACCAGACTGGCTGCTCTGATGCGCACTACCTCTCTTAGAAATATCCAGACCAAGGCAAACAGACATGTTCATGCACTAAGGTTTGTCCTGTGTGGGAATCGAACCCACGAGCGTTGGTGTCAAAGTAAGATAACAGCGCGTTTCGCCTCTGCGCCACTGAGCTCGTCATATGTTAACTAGCTCATCGTATTGATCAAAGTCATTATGCACGTAGCACCCAGGCGATTACCAATCGAGGGTTTGCCGAAAGCCGAAAAGGTAAGGCTATATTTAATAAGGAGCATAAAGAAGTAAAGATCAGGTGTTATTTTGCGATAGTCTTTATATGCAATTTGATTTAACCTGCTTTGTGTACTTCCACCACGAAGCTAGTTTGGATGAACTAATTGGTGGTGGAAGCACAAGTAGCATGTTAAATTAAATTGCAAGTAATAAGAAGCAGTCCCAACGGGGAAGTACAGTCAAAGTCCTGGATACATGTTATTTTTATAGTTACTCTAGCCAAGTAATATTAATACAGCCAAATTGAAGCTGCCCTCATTTCTACAGCCCGCTACGCCGTTGGCTTAGGCTCTAGATATAATGGAGAGTACCTACGACCACAGCGTGTTTTTAATTTATTTCTTCACAGACAGAGTGGCGTCAAAGACGAATCATTTATTAACCGGAGCTGGCGCACGTTCGTGAATAACACTGTTATAAATATACTTACATGAAAGCGAGCAATCACGCATAGTTTCATAAGATATTTAATACAACGTCGCAAGAGAGTATTGGCATTAAGAGAAAGGCGTGCACCGGTGGACCGGACATGAGAGAATGTAGGAGGAAACAGCGACGAAACGGTGAAGTTTGCGGAAGGAAAAACTGATGAAACAAGATATACAACGCGAAAGTAAGATGTAGGAGTCGAAGAAGGTCAGCTAGGGCTATGCGATTCGGTTCCAAAGTACGCAAGGAAAGATTGATGAAACCTTGCGTCACCCCGTTCCCTGAGGTGATCGCTTCAGATGAAGCCTTCATAGCCCTTGCGGCTAAAGACAGTCCCAGGGGGGTGTTTTAGGCAGTAGGAATTTGACATAATCAGTTCTTTTGACGAGCTCGGTGGATCAGTCGTGAATGACGCGATTTTGACACCAACGCTCGTGGGTTCGATTCCCACACAAGGCAAACATTGGTGTGCATGAACATGTCTGTTTTTCTTGATCTGGATGTTTTAAGAGAGGTAGGGCGCATCAAAGCAGCCCGTTGGGGAAGTACCTACCTCCACCTCACCGAAAACCGCAGCGAAACAACAACTCCCTAGAGGGTTGTTGTGTTCCTGCGTGTGAGTGAGGTCACCAGTAAGCTCCCAAGGAGTTGCTGTGTAAGCAGCAGAGGAGGCATCACGCGAATGATACTTAATATACGGCAAGCGTTAATAGGCTACGGTACCCGTTTTACATCAGATGGGCCGTATGCTTGCATGTCTCCCGACGTAGTATAAAAAAAAACGGGTTGCACTCCGGAAGTGCCGGCAGAAGTGAAAACCTTATGCATTATTGAATATTTTAGAATGGTTATTTTTTTATTTATTTTTATTACAATGTTTACATATTAATCTTTACAACTAATATTTCACAGTATAATATAAACTTAAATAAAGTTTTTCCTTATTCTGGAGTTCATCGTCCATCATTCACATATTATATTAGCCGAGAGGTAACATCAGATGTAGGTACACGTAGCCTTTTTGTAGTAATTGATTCATAAAAATAAAAAAGTCAAGTCGGTAGGCAAATAAAAATATTGGTTAAACCAGTATACCACCGGTGTGTGCTAGTGTGGGGCGTGAACTAGTCGCAAGTAAGGGACAAGCTGTGTGTACAGTGTGTTACTTTATTGTGTTAAGTTAGTAATGTACTATTATAGTAAAAACTGTTTTATTAGTTAGGTTTTTTTTATTACATTTTTATTAGTGTACTTAGATAATACTTTTTAATTTTTTTAGTTAGTTTAGTTTATTAGTTAGGGGATTATTTCGCACGAATTGCTTTATTTATCATTATAAAAGTACTATCATGTATGTGGTAAAATACAATATTCATTTATTAGGTACGCTATCGTACTCAAACATGACAATTTATATTACATTAAAAATTTAACACTTGAGAACTATTACAATTATTTTACATTTAAAAGTTTATCTCTCAGAAAAATCAACTTTCATCCATAATTTCAACGACTCTTTCACTATCATCATTACCAGCATCATCATCGCGAATCTTTAAAACTTAAACACCAAACAGCGATGTTGATAAACTACGTTGAATGAAACGCGTAATCGCCGACATATTTCGGGAGCTCCCAGCAAAATTGGACAAAGATTTTGCAGAGAATGGCGTTTTGATATAAGTTAGATTACTATAATTAGAACCGATTAAGGCTATTAGCCAGTTATAGTCTATTTATATAACTTTAAGTTTAATGAAAGTTTGAACTTGTCGATTTTTTTACTATAACAAAAGTGATCTTGCAGAGGATGGCGCTTGGTATATATGCAAATTACGAGTATATTGTCCCCAATATAATTCCTGACCGCCATCTCATTTAGAGGTTAGGTTTGACTTTTATAAATTTTTAAAAATGTCGGCCCGAGTAACCAAGGCAAAGTGATGTTGCAGAGGATGGGGTTTGGTATACTAGCGATTTTGACCACCAAGAACCTAAATTCAGCTGCCCATCTATTGCGTATTGTACAATTTTCATGGGCGAAAAAAAAATGATGAGACAGATACAACGCGAAGGTACTATCAGTATAGGAAGGAAGTATTCAGGAGTCGAAGAAAAATTGCTAGGACCGTGTGATTCAGTTGTAAAGTACGCAACAGGGAATATTGATGAAGCAGGTATAGAAAGGAGAATGAGGGTGAAATCCGATGCAATGCTTGGGGAAGCACAGGGGGGATTTTGATGCGGCAGAGGATGTACGGATCAAGTTTTTTCACTCCGCAACATCGTGGAAAAGCATCTGGCTATGGACCAGAAGCATTTGATAGGATCATGCGAAAGAATCGCTGACACATCTTGCCCAGATATGGGATTGACGGTGACCGGCTCCGTGCTGTGCAATCCACCTATGAGGATTGCACAGCATGTGTGCGAGTGGACGGCAGCTTATCGCCCTGAGTTGATACCAATATTGGTGTCAGACAGGGATGCGTGCTGTCGGCTCGGTATTCATCCTGTATCTGGACAGTTGTCTTCAGAGAATGAGAAATATGAATGTGGGAATGCGAATGGGTGGCTCAGTGGTTAACTGCCTGCTTTATGCAGATGACGCGGTAAATAGCAGAATCATCATCCGAACTGCAAACACTAGTCACAACAATGAAAGACGATTGTATGAAGAAAGGCTTACAATTAAATTCGAAGAAAACCAAGATAATGGTATTTGAAAGAGAGACAACCTGAACGAACACTAGGACCACGGTTGATGGAGGAGTTTGTATATCTTGGAAGCACTTTTAGCAGCGATGGAAGGTACACCGCTGATGTGGAGAAACGAGTGAGTGCAGGGAACAGCGTGAATGGAGCGTTGGGTAAACTGTTTGGCAACCGAAATCTAAGACAGAAGGCACAGCTCGCTGTACACAACGCTGTGCTAATCCCAACGCTAACTTATGGAAGTGAGAGCTAGTATGGCAGAGAGAGCATGAAAGTAGAATACATGCAGTCGAGATGCGAGCACTGCGAAAAATTTGTGGCATAACGCTTGCTGACCGCGTCTGAAATGATGACGTACGAAAGAGAGTTGGACTGAAAGAGAATGTCGGTGTTAAGATAAGAAAGGGCATGATCCGTTCGTTCGGACATGTAGAAAGAATTCAAGATGAAAAGAATGACGAAACAGATATACTCGTACAATGCGAAAGGGGAAGGATGTAGGAGCCGAGGATTACCAAGACTAACCTACCATGACCAAATTGGTCGTGTTTTATCAGAAGGTGATGTCAGGAGCCTTAGGAACCGGCGAGCGTGCATGAAAAGAGCTATGAATGTGAACGAAGCGAGTGAAGTGTGGACTCTTATGGCGCTCGGTTCTCTCTGCCTACCCCGCAAGGGGCCTGGCGTGAAGATATACATATACATACAGATATAGAACGCGAAGGCGGATATTGTAGTGTAAGAAATGGAAGTAGGACCGTGTGATGCGGTTCGGAAAATAACTGTGAAAATAGTCAATGATCCTAAGCTCCGTGAGCTCATCATTGACAATTCTCACAACTATTGTCACTGCTAAGTTCAGAAAAATATCAGGACATTCACACAAATAATGATGATTTTAAAAGAGGTAGGGAGCATCAAAGCAGCCCGTCTGGGGAAGTACCTCCACCTTATAAAAAACCGCAACCAAATAACAACTCCCTAGAGGGTTGTTTTGTTCCTGCGTGAGGTCACCAGTAAGTAATTTCCCAAGGAGTTGCTGTGCAAGCATTTATATACTCTTGTTTATGTATGTATATTTAGGTATATTCTGTATAGGGTCGATTCATATTCAATTTTAATAAAAACAGCAATCATAGTAGAGAATTCAATTGGCATTAATTCCGCCTTTTGTACCGACTGTATTATTGTCAATAAAGTATTAAATAAATAAATAAAACAAGGCTGTTGGCCTCATGTCGAACAAATCCTCAGAAAACATCGTACACACAAACGGAAGCAAAATCTCTCCTTAAAACTCCAGCGCTCTGTGATGTATATAATGTGGGTAGTCCTTCACTAAATGAGGTCAGTATAAAATCAGTCTGCCAAAAACATTCATTTTATTTATGCTACGTCGCGAGGCATGCAAGCATACGGCCCACCTGATGTAAAGCGGGTACCGTAGCCTATTAACGCTTGTAATATATTAAGTATCACTCGCGCGATGCCTCCTCTGCTGCTAACACAGCTACTCCTTAGGATTACAGGTGACCTCACTCACGCGCAGAAACACAAAAACTACCTCTCTTACACAAATGTTTGTCCTGTGTGAGAACGGAACCCACGAACGTTGGTGTCGAAGTAGCGTTCCGCTGCGCCACCGAGCTCGTCAGAAGTAACCCTTCACACACAGGACAAACATTTGCGTGAATTTGGTCACGGTACGCAAGTCTTGACCTTCCTATGAATACTCCTCTGGCTACCCACCCACGTGTGTTAAAATGGTCATCGGTAACCACTCGACCCGGTTTGTCAAAATAAACAACGCTCTACGACTGCAGTGGCGCACATCAAACAAGCTACTCAGATTCACATGTATAAACTGCATTAAAATTGATACTTCCTATTAGAAATACACAGATTCAATGCAATAGATAAATAAGTGGGTAACACGAGCTCGGTGGTGCAGTAGCGAAACGCGCTGTTACGTTAATTTGGTACCAATACTCGTGGGTTCGATTCTCACACAGGACAAACACTTATGTGCATGAACATGTCTGTTTGCCTTGGTCTGGGTGAAGAGAGGTAGGACGTATCAAAGCAGCCCGTCAGGGGAAGTACCTCCACCTCACAGAAAACCGCAGCCAAATAACCCTAGAGGGTTGTTGTGTTCCTGTTTGTAAGTGAGGTGAGTAGGCACCTCAAAAGTTGCTGTGTTAGCAACAGAGGTAACGTCATGCGACTGATACTTAATGTATTGCAACCGTTTATAGGCTACGGTAATTTAAAATAATTATCACTCGCGCAATGTCTCCTCTGCTGCTTACACAACAACTCCTTAAGAGCTTACTGTTAAGTTTCTGTTATAAGCGTGAGTGGCAACACGCCAGCGGTGTTCTTTGTACTACAAGCGTTCATAGGCTACGATAGCAAGTTCACATAAGGCGGGCTGATGCATGTTTGTTGTACAAAAATATAGCTTGGTTTATTAAATAAGAAGGGAACAAGCGAAGTATCTTATAAAAGATAGCAACATAAAGATACCCTGGTTGTTGTGTTCATGCGAGTGTGTAAAGCTACCAGAAAACTGACGAGGAGTTACTGCGTCATCAGCGGAGGAGGGAACACGCGAGCAATACCCCTCGCTACCCATCTGTCTATAGACTACGATAACCATTTCGCATAAGGAGGGCCTTTGTTTACCACCTGACGTAGGCCACAAAAACGTCCACGCCCACAATAGAAAATTTCAAACTTACCGGTGAATTTTGATCATAGTGACTTCACTAAAATATCCAACATGATTATGTTTCCTTATAGATAGATTTTTAAATAACCAAGTAGCACATCACTAATTGAAAAGAAAATACTCACTTACCGGTAGAGAATCATAACACAACACTAACACAAGAGCACTGTCGGTGAAAATGTCCACAACACACCCGAAACTATGGAGTTATTAATTGACAAATGGCTATTTTAAGATGGCGCGTCGGCCACGACCAGCGCGCGCTCCGACCGAAAAACGTCTGAGTACATTTGTTTTATCCCCAAGTTATTCTTGTTTCGGGAAATATAAAATTACTGGGCGGCATAGTGAGGTGGATTTGGATATCGAGGTTTTACTATATTTAATTAAATAAAAGAAAATATTTTATTACGCCCGACGTTAATGACGACCCAAAAAAGAAGGTAAAATAGTTTTTTTCTGTCTTTCGTCTGCAAATAATGCGATTGCAGATAATGGGAAAGAACACTCTACATATAGCAAACAAGAATGAACCCAAAAATGGACCCTGGGGTACTCCAAATTTACGTTTTTAATTATAACGGTGCAGCTTTTGATTTCATAATTTACAATATGCAATCAGTTTATGTGTAATAACTAACTGGTAATTAAATATTAATTAATTAGAGTGACCTGTTGAAACCCGGTGATACCGTTACGTTACTCCATATATGTGTCGTAAGCGAGTGCCATATATATCGCAGTCGGGACTCGACGGGTAGTAAGTAGTAGCACTTGATTATCGACGCAATCAAAAGCTTTGGAGAGATCACTGATCCTTTCCAAGGTTTTAACGTATGTTTACGTATGGGCAACTCCTCCATCAATTCTGTACGAGAAATATAAGTCTTATAATGTAATTAAACATTATTTTTTACATACTTATTTAAGTTAAAACTCTCAATATCGACAGGCAGTCAACATGGAACAAGACTCATTCCTGCTCCATATCTCATGTTGTTGCTGTTGTATACATAACAAGGAACATACCAATATGTTGATAATTAATGTGATCTGTCGCGAAATGACCGCCCGCCGTTTTTAGAGAGTTCTCGCAGAATCAATGAGAAAAACCCCAAAAATGGGGGGTCGATCTGCTTTAGTTTTTTTTTATGAATTTTTAATTAATTTATAACGGATTTTAAGGAAGCTGCGATTTTTGTTCGTAGTTTTGTCATTGTCGAAAAAATTCAAAAATGCACAATGTTAATTGTTCAAGTTTTCACTTCTGCCGGCACTCCCGGAGTGCAACTCGTTTTTTTTATACTGTCGGGAGGCATACAAACATACGGCCCTCCGGATGTAAAGCGGATACCTTAGCCTGTTAACGCTTGCAATACATTAAATATCATTCGCGCGATGCCTCCTCTGCTGCTTAAACAGCAACTCCTTGGGAGCTTACTGGTGACCTCACTCACACGCAGGAACACAACAACCCTCTAGGGTGTTGTTATTTGGCTGCGGTTTTCTGTGAGGTGGAGGTACTTCCCCAGACGGGCTGCTTTGATGCGCCCTACCTCTCTTACAATACTATAAATACGAATTTAGTGGTACATAGCCCCGCCAGTTTTGAACCGGAGGCCAGTTGGTCAATAGGCTTATTCCTTATACACTGGGCTATCACTGCTCTATTGGATATAGTAAATATTGGCTATTTATCGAGTGGCTGTTACCGACGCGTCCCTTCCCTATCCCTCGAGCACCTGGCAGTAGCTGATCTTCCGAGAAGCGGACATTGTTTATTTTCGCGCGGCACACAGTGTCCGATTTATTTAGTTTACATGTGTTTAGTCATTGTTTGTTAACCTCAGAGTCCTGGATTCGCTTCCTGACATCCTTAGGAGTCACTCGTAAGGTCGTATGACAAGGTAGAGCTGTTTTTTTTTATCTACCTAGATTGGAAAGTTGTCAATTTATTTGCTTATGTTTTTTTATTTTTTATTTTACGTTAATACAGGCTTGTGTGAAGATACGCCTTACACTTAGAATGCCAAATGCAAATAAAATTCACAATATAGCAAATATTCTTAATTTGCTTTCCCGCTATTCGGTTTTTATTTGATATAGCTCTTGTTGTCCATGAAAAAAGAGAAATTGCGCGTTATATTCTTATAAGAATTCCGTCGTGACACCAACGCAGCACAAACGACACGCAATATTAACGATGCGTATGGACGGTATAAGTCGCTTGGGCATATGAACGCCGGTGGCTTGTTGGAGTAATGAGATGATCAGAACAATGAGCCCTGTGATCGACTGGAGACGAAAGATGATAACGATGCGTTGAATTTTTTTTTTCCGCGGATGCTTGGTTCACTTGTTGAATAGATACTAAATAAGGGAATTCTGAGCTAGTCACTTGTGTTAGAAAGTGCACAAAGTATGACAAACGAAAATGTCCATTGCGCTGGTTGTACTCAGAGGGGCCAAAACCAAATACAAATTAGGTTTACAGCAGCTTATGAGTGTACAGTCCAACTGGATTCAAGGGCTACAGTGGAGACGATTCAGATGTTCAGTGACGGCACGAGACGAACGCCGACGGCCACGACATCAGTCTACCTTGGCTGGTTCATTTTCAAGTCAAAAAGAAAATGTTAATTTAAAATGAAAGAATGACGAAGCAGACATACAATGCAAAAGTGGAAGGATGTAGGAGCCGAGGAAGGCCAAGAAACCGGCGAGCGTGCATGAGAAGAGCAGTGAATGTTAAAGAAGCGAGTGAGATATGTAAGGATCGAGTCACGTAGCGCTCGGCTCTCTCTGCCTACCCCGCAAGGGATTTGACGTGAAGTTTTAGATAGATAGATAGAAAATGTTAAATTAAATGTGCAGAATTATGCACTAATAATAATTCTATCTATCTATAACTTCACGCCAAATCCCTTGCATGCTAGAGCAATGAATGATAAAGAAGTGAGTGAGGTGTGTAAGGATTGGGGTCACGTGACGCTCGGTTGTCTCTGTCTACCCCGCAAGGGATTTGACGTGAAGTTATAGATATTCCATTCTTTCGATGTCATCAGACTGTAAAAATGTGAGACAGTAATCACTGCAGTACCTAATAGAATAGAGAATGTCGCTCTTAACTTCTTTCTGATTTTATCTGATCATCTTCACGAATAGATACAGAATCGAACTTGGCGATTCGAGGTTAATTTATTTTTTATGTGCCCGAGATGGAAAACAAGCAGTCACAGCTCAGTGGGTAATGATCCGATCTGTTAAACAAATGGTCCAGAGTTTGAATCCTGATGTGAACATGTGTCTATCACATTTTTTTATACAACGTACGGGGGCATTCTCGCATACGGCCCACCTGATATAAAGCGGTTACCGTAGTCTATGAATACTTGTAATACATTAAGTATAACTTGCGCGATGCCATCTCTGCTGCTATCAGAGCAACTCCTTAGGCGCTTGCTGGTGACCTCACTCACACGCAGGAACACAATAACCCTCCAGAGAATTGTTATTTGGCTGCGGTTATCTGTGAGGTGATTGTACTGCCCCACACGGGCTGCTATGATGCGCCCTACCTCTCTAAAATTCATGCATATGTATGTACGAAATGACATCACGATCAGTGTCAATTGATGATTGACATTATTTAACCAATGACGATGACGAAGTCCAATAGAATATGTAAGTTAAGCACGATAGGACGGAAGTCCCTTACTACCTGCCCTACAGGAATGCACTTTTTTCTTATACAACGTCGGGAGGCATACAAGCATACGGCCCACCTGATGTAAAGTAGTTACCGTAACCGTAGCGTAGTAGGAGCCATCGGACGAGTGATACTTAATGTATTGCAAACGTTCATAGGCTACGGCACTCGTTTTACATCAGGTGGGCCGTATGCATGTACGCTTCCCATCGTTTTATAAAAAAAAATCCTAACTGTGTTAAGTTCTCCATGCGCGGTCTGACTTGACTTATACAACCTCTGTCCATAGCTGGAGTACCGCGTCGCTCCGTATAACACACCAAGTTCCTTGGAAGCCAACCTCTCAATCTTCTCCATGTCACTCGTACTTCTCTCAGATGATCAAATACATAACTCGACTTTACAATCATCGCAATCGGTTAGACAGAATTAGTAACAGAATGTTTATACGAACACACACTCACACATAGAATACAGTATAGGGAACACACGTCACAGAACTTGTTTTTGGTACGATAAGTGGTTGTTATCCATTGTTGGATACGGTACGATAACATCATATATTCATACGATTTCATTCGCCTGCGGTGCGCCTGGAAGCCAATAACCCACATGATCGCGCATTATGGTATCCCTCACTCCCCAAAACGTAGTGTTTTAGCACCGCTTCGCAAATCATCATCATCCTCGCACTGTAAGGTAGACACATTTCAGTGCGACACTGATTTTACGCTGAGAATGTTATCCTTGAATAACTGTTAAAATAACTATAAAACATGCCTTTTTGTTCGTAATATGGTGTGGCTAACACAGCAAGACCTCCGTTTATGCAGAGGATAATACGAGTATTATCTCGTTAATGTTAATTCTTGCACTTGTACAGATTCCACTTCACAATTTTATTTATTAATTATTTTTATCGACCGGTTTCGCATTTACCGCATTATCAAGGTATTTTATACAATATCTATCTATCTATCTATAACTTCACGCCAAATCCCTTACGGGGTAGGCAGAGAGTACCGAGCGCCACGTGACTCGTATTATTATTATTATATTATTACAACATATGTTGTATAAAATACCTTAATTATGCCGTAAAGGCGAAACCGGTCGGTAAAAATAACTAATAAATAAAATTGTGAAGTGGAATCTGTACAAGTGCAAATATTAACATTAACGAGATTTCTTCAAAATTCCATCAAGCGCCTACAATCAACAGTATCAACAGGATAATATTATATTTCACAATGCAGGCTTAATACTTTAATTGTAATGTAAAGAAAATGTATATGTATATCTTCACGCCAGGAACCTTGAGGGCTAAGCAGAGAGAACCGAGTGCCATTAGACGCGGTCCAGACAATTATTGATGTAATTTAATTATTTGTCTGCTTCTTGTGTCTCGTTCGTTTATACGCAGCTTGAAATAGCTCTGTCTCTTTTTTTCTGACACGTAGTGTAACTAGTGTGGTGTCATAACCATCTTGACGTAATATTATCGACAAATAAGGACATTGTATGCTGTGACTTGTTAGCTTTAGTATATTAACTAACTTTATCAAAATTTAAAACCGTTTAATAGGAAGTACTGTTATAATATAATTAAATTGCTTAATATTTTTACCGCATTCCAGATAAAAAAAAACATATATATATTATAATATATTAGGCATATGTATATGTCGGAACGTGGATATAATTGTCGTCAGGTGGCTCATTGTTCATGGCGAATAAAGCGAAATACCAGCGTAGTTAATCTTCTCAATATTTAATCTGTCAATTACTAAAATAATTGTAGCAAAAGTTATGCCCAGATCGCAGATTACAACGGATTCCAAATGGGGTGGTCGCGACGCGTGCGGTTGGCTCCATTGCTCTTGACGTTTTTGACAACTGACCACAACCGACATTTCGAGCTAACCATAACAAACACAACCGGTGTTACCAATCCAACGATGTCGATTCCACCCAAGCGCCGACTTGACATTTTGATCCGTTATTATTAAAACTAGCATCACGGGGATTGATTTCTTCCGGGCTTCTCAATATAGTGTTGCTACCTCTGCGACATATATATATATATTATTTTTATATGATTATATAATTGTCTTGCAATTTGATCTAACCTGCTTTGTGTGCTTCCGCCACCAAATAGTTCATGCGGGCTAGCGCCTCGACGAGGCATCGAGGCATCCTCAGGCGCTGTAGATGTTAATCGTTAAAATAAAAACCTACAAGTCCTAACATTCTAACGACTAACATATACAGCGCCTGAGGATGGCTCGTGGAGAGAAGAAACACGTGTCTCAGCGAGGACTAGGACAGTCATGGCAGCAAAGGTGGCGGGTGCATGCAGTTTCTGTTCCAGATGGCGGGCAATTACGAGGACGATCGCAGCAGCCGAGGCAGTCACTACCGGAGCAGCCATGGCAGCGACGGCTTGTTGTATCTACTAACGGTGTGGGTGGATGCCCAATTAATTGGCGGCGGAAGCACACAAGCCGGTTAGATGTAAATTTGACTTTCGCAAAACAACTCCTAAACATATTAACTGTATAATTGTCATATAAAAATTACATTAGCGGCGTAAGTGGCTCACAATTATGTCCAAAACCAACAAAAGTTAATCTCACCTGCGTGTTGTGGTGTGGTGTTTTGAATTAACCAATTAGAGCATGTAGCTCTAATTGGTTAATTTTTAAGGTTCTACCTCACTCAAACAACCCGAAGCAGTGAACTTATATAATAAATAATAATATATATTTGATATATATATCCTGCTTACCATCTGAGGGGGGCGCATACTTGTTTGCTAATCTAGTTTTATAAAAAGAACGGGTTGCACTCCGGGAGTGCCGGCAGAAGTGAAAACTTGAACATTAACTGTACGGGCCCCTTCGATACGACCCGTACACTTTCGTAAATGAATATAAAAATAATAGAATGTAGGCACTGGCGGGCTTCGTTCTTCGACCTCCGGTTGTAAGTCGCAGGTCTGTGGGTTGGTGCAGAATGAAACGCCTGTTGCTGTTCAGAAGTTTGGAGCCGTAGGTACTTGCTGCTAGGTCTGGACTGGCTTGGCTTCGGAGTGACTTGGCTGGCTATTTCACGGTAGTGTGAGCGCTGAGTGTAGCGGACGACTGGTGCTGATCACCGTTTTTTTTTTTTTTTTTGATTTTCGCCCAAGAAAGTTGAAGACCCACAAAGGAAGGACCAACCCACACCCGGGTGTGCATTGGTCATTCCTCCGTGAGGGGCACCCTCCGGAAAAAGGGAGGGAGGAGGTGAAATCTTTCAAAGATACCATTTCGTACGAACGAACTGATTATGTCGGATTTCCACCGACTAAAACACCCCCTGGGACTGCCTCTAGCCGGGAAGGCTACAAAGGCTTCATCTGAAGCGATCACCCCAGGGGAACGGGGTGACGCAAGCGTCACTCTTATAAGAGCATACGCTTAGAGAAGGGTCGACTTCCTCCTGAGGACGCCGACCCTGGACCCTATAAGCGCCTAAACCGAGCGACCAGAAGGGTGCTCACATGGTGGAGGAGTGTTGCCCTAAGGAGGCTTCGGCCGCTGCATAGCGGTCCAAAGCTCTCGAAATTTTGTTAGGTTGATCTAAGAGGACACTACGTGGCCTGCGGTTTTGGTATTTGGATAAAGGAGGCTGTGGCGGGCTGTAGGACGCAGCCTGCTGGATGAGCGGGTTAGGATGGGTCTCAGCGGTTTCGAAGAAACGCTTTGACAGGAGTTGAAAGTGTTGTTGGATAGATGGGAGTTGGAGGTCACGGTGGAGTTCAGCATTACGCTGAGCCCACTGAGCATTGGTGGCTCGACGACAAAAGACGTTTTGGACGGTCTGCAGCCTGTTAATGGTTGCAGGACTGGCATGAGCGAACACCGGAGACGCGTACGACATCACCGGCCTTATACAAACCTTGTACAGGGTTCGCTTATTTCTGAGGGACATTTTACTGTGCCTTCCCAGCATAGGGCTGAGTCGGTTCAGGTAAAATCTGGCGGTACTAACTACCTTTCGAACGTGGGGGACAAAAGAGAGTCTGGAGTCTAGAGTGACTCCGAGATACTTCGCCGTGCGTTTCCAGGGGACTGACGCCCCCAGCATACGCAGTCGGCGAGTATTGTGTGGGAGTTTGCGTCTCGCACAGAAGTGAACTGCGGAGCTTTTCTCCGGGTTCACCTCTATGCGCCATTTTCGGAACCATCTTCCTAACTCAGTAACTGAGGTTTGAAGTTTGGCTAACGCAGATGACACCTGCACGCTCTTGGAATAGAGGGCTGTGTCGTCGGCGAAGAGCGAGAGCTCAACGCCTTTGGGAGGGGTGGGAATATCGTTGGTATACGATATATACAGCAGGGGTGCCAAGACAGAGCCCTGTGGGACCCCAGCCTTGAGTGGGCGTGGGGTTGAGAGCACTCCTTCGTGTCTAAAACGAAAGGAGCGATGTTTGAGGTAGGAGGCCACTAAGCGGACAAGTCGGTCTGGGAAATTAAGCTTGTAAAGCTTGTAAATAAGTCCTCCATGCCAGACTTTATCAAAAGCCTTGGTAACGTCAAAGAAGACAGCTACTGTCTTTTGACGCTTTGGATAAAAACCGCTCGAGATATACTCGACTATGCGGTGGACTTGCTGTGGGCAAGAGTGTTGGGAGCGAAAGCCGAACTGGTTGTCTATTATGAGACCATTTGAGAAGAGATGCTCTCTCAGTCGAGCGAGCATTACTCTCTCAAGAAGTTTCCCCATCGCCTTAAGTAGGCTGATGGGGCGGTGGCTACTAGGGTTGTTGAGTGGTTTACCCGGTTTAGGTATACCAATGACCGTAGCATCTTTCCAGGCGGTTGGAAAGTGGCACAGGTCGAAGCAGGCGTTGAATATAAGGGCTAAGAGCGTCAGCACTTGGGCTGGGAAGTTCTTTAGCGCCTTATTTGAAATTCCATCAGCGCCTGGGGCTTTGTGGGGGTTTAGTCCTTTGATGAAAGAACTAATTTCATCATTGGACACTGTGATGGGGTCTGCAGTGAGAGGGAGTGAGCTCTTATGTAAGACCTCCTCCTCCACTGATTTGACGTGTGCAGCGTCGCATGGCTGCGTGCTGACAGAACATTGTGAAGCAATGCTGTCAGCGAAACATTCGGCTTTCTCCTCGTCCTCGAAGGCGATAGTGCCATCGGGACGGTGGAGTGGTGGGGTGTGAGTTATTACGTCACTACGCAGTGCTCTCGCTACTTTGTAGTACGCAACATGAGAGGGAGCTATATTCTCCATGAGGTCGCCCCATCGCTCTTCCCTCAAGTCGGAGAGAGAGGACCTCACTTGCCGCTGAAGGCGGTTCGCGAGCGTCCTGTTAGACGGGGTGGGATACAGCTTGGCTCTGCGGAGCGCTGCATTTTTGGCTTTAATCAGGTCCCTGACAGCCTGCGGTAGTTTTCGGCGGTTATCCACCTTCACTACCCGCGAGTTGTCCTGAACAGCTGATTGAACCAGTTTGGTTAGAGAATCCACCGCACTGTCAATCTTGTCCGGACTATCGAAGTAGTCGGACGTGAGAGCGTACGGTGAATCTGGGGCATCAAAGGCTGTCTCTAGGGTGGCCTTAAAACCTTTCCAGTTGGTGAAGGTCTTGTTGGTGGAGGAGGGGTGGGGATCCAACGGCCCCATTACCAGTGAGACTGGACGGTGATCAGAGCCCAGATCATCGAGAGGCTCGATTGATCTGAGCTGAAGCGACACTCCTTTGACTAGCGCAAAGTCTAGTACGTCAGGAGTGGCGTCCACCCGATCAGGGTAGTGTGTGGGCGAGAAAGGACACAGGACGTCCAGATCTAGGGCTTGGGTAATCTCCAGTAGCTTCCTGCCACTGGAGTTAGAAGACTGACAGGTCCAGTCTGTATGTTTGGAGTTAAAGTCTCCAAAGAGAATGACAGACTTGCCTAGTGCTAAGAGCGCTTCAAAGTCGCTTCTTAGTGGGATTGTCCCGCTCGGTATGTAGATGGACGCTATGAGTATGGACTGATGTCCTGTCATAGCCACCTTACATACTGTGGCCTCCATACTACTCAAAGGAGGAGTATCTATAGTTGAGCAATGAAGTGCTCGCCTATAGTAGATAGCAGTGCCGCCGCCTCTCTGTCTCTCTGTCATTCCGAACTAAAGTGTACTGGGGAATCGACAGCCCCTTCCGGTCAGTGGGTTTGAGCCACGTTTCCTGAAGGAGCAGCAGGTCGATGTCCCTACTACGTACAAATTCCTTCAGTTCTAGAATGTTAGGCCGTAAACTACGCGTATTAAATGAAATAAGCGAGAGCCCTTTCGGTTTGGTCCGGCCAGGTGCAGCCGACACGGCGGTGTTCGGTACCACTGAGTTACCTACTACTGGAGGCATTTAATTAAATGCAAGGATGAGATGGTGATAGCGGGTGAATAATTCCATTCGCCCGATGACGTCACTGCTTTTATACAGTTGCAGGAACTGTGTGACCTCAGCCACATCAACCTTGGGGAAGCTAAGCATCCCCGGGGCGGCTGAAGTGGCAGTGGGCGCGGGTTTGGCGGATTGAGGCGCACCCGCTGGGGCCTGCTTGAAGGCAGGCTCCGTGCGGGGCCCCCAGGCCTGGGTTTTTGGCTGCGCAGAGTCAGCCTTTTTTGGGCCTCACGCAGGCGTGGTGCCGGACTTGGCCGCCGCAGGCAGAGGCGGGAAGTGGCTCGCCGTGGGCGCCGGAGGCGCTTTGCGGCCACTTTGGGCCCCACCTCGGCCGTTGGCGGCCTTGCGGGACTGTTGGGAGGGGGACGGCCGAGGCGCGCGCGGGCAGCCTCTGTAGTTGGCCGGGTGGCCAGTCTGGCCACAAAGTACGCACGCCGGGGGCGTGGAAGACTGCTGGTCGCGTGTGCGACCGCAGTCTTTGGTGAGGTGCGGCACCAGGCACTTTACGCACCTTGGTGCCGCCGTGCAGTTACGCGCCGCATGCCCGTATAACTGGCAGCGGTGGCACTGGGCCGGTATGCCAGTCTTGCGGGGCGGCTCGACTGTAATGTTTGAGATCCCGCACACCGTGCGGGTCTCTTTGAAAATAGTCCTAGCCTCACCGTTGTTGGTTAATACCACCAACGCCAGTGGGTAGGTACGGCCTGAGCGGCTGTACATTTTATGTACAGCCTCTACTGGGAAACCCTGGCCGACTAAGTCAGCCCGGATTTCCTCGGCCGGGATTTCGTGCGGCACTCCTCTGAGTACCGCACGGACTTTACGCTCCTCTGTGAGGGCGTAAGTGTGGTAGGGCGCATTAATTTGCGCCAGAATGGCTGTGAGGCCCCTGTATGCGGAGATACAGGGGACCTCAATTTTGATGGCCACGCCGGTATTTGTGGCCTTTGTAAAGTGCACTTTTTTATCAGCGCACATTTTTGAAACCTCACCCCACCTAGCCTTATCCCTGAGGAATATAGGCGGCGGGGGTTTGATTCTAGGCACCTCCGGTGCACAGCGAGTCGCTGGCTTGGCGGTGGCTGAGGAGGAGGAGGAGGTGTCGCGGGCAGCGGGGGTGGCAAGCGCAGAAGGCGCTGGGACGTCAATGCTCATTAGAGCCGGGATGGTGGGGGTTTTAAGTACGGCGGAGGATGCTCTCTGCGGCGAGGCAGAGCGAGCACGCCGGTTTTTCTTAGCGGAGGGCTTCTTGGGTTTCGAGACAGGGATGAAACCCTGCTCGTCGTCGTCACTGGGAGCGTGACGTTTTACAGTTTTTTGGGCGGGAGGGATGGAGCAGTCGAGCTCCATGTCCGAATTGTCGGACTCAGGAGAGGAAGGGGAGGCGGGGGAGGAGTGTACCTCCACGGCAGGGGAGGCGGGGGCGTCAGAAGACGCGGGGGAGGCTGGGACGCTGTATGGAGTGGGTAGGGAGGCGAGGGAAGGGACAGGGGAGGCGGGGGAAGGGACATGGGAGGCGGGGGAAGGGACAGGGGAGGCGGGGGAGTAGGCCTTGACGGAACCTATCAGTAAATCGCGAAGATTGGCGTCGGGGTTGGCGAGCAGAGTCGGAGTGACTCGCTCAAAAAGAAAGATGATTAGCTCGAGCGTAGCTTCGTCGAGCTGTGCCATAGTGGCGAAGCAAACCTCCCTGCCGAGGGGCAGGGGGGCGACGGAGGTTGAAGTTAACCGCAGCTACTCTAATTTAGTAGGCACGGAAAAGGACCGTCACCCTTGGCAAGAGCCAAGTGCACTGGGCTCGGGTCGGCCGACTTTGCTGGGTTCTGAAGGAACCCAGCAGCGTGTCGGGTCAACGCTTACCGGCTTCGTATGGCACCTACAAGTAGGTATCCACCGATACTACGCGGGCAATTGTTTACAAGTTGTGCAAACAGCGGTTGCAAGCAACCGTTGCAAACAAAACTCGCAAAAACTGCGAACGGCGCTTTGACTGTACAGTCAGCGCGGTGTATACTCACAACGACAGAGAAGGCTGCAGGTGCGAGCGAGAGAGGAGATGGCGAGCGTCGAAGCGTGTGCACGCAACGAAAACTGGCCGCGGAATCGCCGATCACCGATGTATGGCCCATATTTATACCCCCGCTGTGCGAGCGAGAGGTACATGTGTGGGAAAGAGATAGCAATAGCCAAAATCGCCCAGACCTAGAGGCAATACCTGATCGTGCTCGCTTTATTTGTGTCTAAAATGTTTGTAAGTTGTACTATTATTTCATACATTTGACCCTTTTTCATATAAAACCATAAAAACTTTTGCTAAAGTTATTGCCAAAACTTATGGGTCAATGAAGTTTTACATAAAAATGTTTTCATTATAAACTTAAAATTACGTTAATAGGTACGTCTATGCACTATTGAGCTGTTGCAGCCAGTAATTCGCCGTTATAACTTTATTATATACTTGGCTTGCAACAGCTCGTACCTATACCTACTAAACATGTAAAACTTATCTCTAACAAAGTATGTATGAAAACTGTGTAAACCTATTCTAATCCTTACATAAACAACTAATACAAACTATACATAAACTATTAACTATATAAAAATGTGCATCACTTATAACTACGCGCGACGGTTATCTATTTATTTACATAGTTGTCGCGAACATTAACGTTGTGCATTTTTTCATATTTTGGAATGGTTAAGGAATAATTTCGCACGAATTGCTTTACTTATCAGTGTAAAAGTACTAAGAGTATCATGTATTTGGTAAAATATAATATTCATTTATTGCGCTATCGTACACAAACATGACAATTTATATTACATTAAAAATTTAACACTTCAGGAGTATTACAATTATTTTTCATTAAAAAGTTTATCTCTCAGAAAAATCAACTTTTATCCATAATTTCAACGACTCTTTCACCATCATCATTACCAGCATCATCATCGCCAATCTCTAAAACTCAAACACACACGCACACTCGCAAGCACCCTGCGCCGCTTAAACCAAACAGCGATGTTGATAAACTACGTTGAACGAAACGCGTAAGCGCCAAGAATTTCATGGCGCTTACAACGTTTTAGTCGCGAGAAAATAATGCCCTATGAACAATCTAGCGCTTCACGTTTTGAACAATTAGTTCAATCAGAGGTAACAAATATTTTAGCGCTGCAGCCAACTTAAGTTCTAATTCTCACCAAAATCTTACGGTCAGGGTCACGTGTCCTGACGCGAGTTTACATTTTTTACTCATCCAAAAAAGTGCACAACGCCGCTAAAGAAGTTTTCACTTCAAAAATTGGTTGTCTGTAAAGTTGGTTTACAGACGATAATTCTACGTGATAACGTCATAAGAAAACATTCAACAGTTGACAAAACAGTTCACGTGTATGTTGTATGCTACCGCTGTCTCTCTTCTACTGGGACGCATCGGCCGGTGGAGTGGAAGAGAGATAGAAGCGTCACAAGCCGAACCCTTAGGCCGATCGTGCCTCTCTATCGGTTGTTCCGCGCTCTCGTTTGCACGCTCGACTCAGGCGGAACGTGACAATGAGTCATGCTTTGTCGTGCGTGCAGCCGGCGTTCATCGATTTATAAAACGTTATCACGTCAAAAGTCGAATTTCTATAAAAAATAATTATATGATTTGTCCATAGACACTGGACACATACACAAACACACACATCGTTATCGACAAATAATAAACATATTGCATCCGCAAAGTGCGTAACTCAACGACATAAAGTTCATTAAGGAATATTTTGAATGTAAATATCATTGTTTTATCATTTTCAATGATATTCTATCTTGTACTTTAGTCATTGAAGGGTTACGTTATCACTGGGTTGTGTTTAATTTAATGTGTTTTAACATTGTTTTTTACTTATGTGAGTATTCAGTTATAAGATTTATTTATTATGTTCCAAATATATACTAAATAGCGGAAGAATTCGGAACGCTCTATCTCTGGAACTAACGGACTGATTTGAAAAAAAACTTTTTATATTTGATAAACGCCTTCTTAAAGAAGGATATAGGCGACTCAACATCGCAATTCAACATTTAGAAGCTGAGGAAAATTACATAAAAATCGGTTCCCACGGGATACCGGGATACAACGCGTATGCAGTCGCGGTCTTTAGTCAGTTTTATATAAAATTTCAATTTTATTGATACAAATTTTAATAATTTAAAGTTCTTTTGAGGTTTATAATGAAATGTGGGTTATTTAAATTTGTCCCAGCTACCTCATTTGTTACCGGCGATTACTCGCTTCTGATAATCTTTTTTGACTAGATACGTTTTGAAGATCTCGGTGGCGCAGTGGTTAATAACGCTACTTTGAGACCAACGCACGCGGGTTCGATTCCCACACAAAACATTTGTGTGCATGAACATGTCTGTTTGTCTTGGCCAGAGTGTTTTTAAGAGAGGTAGGGCGCATCAAAGGAACTCGATTGGAGAAGAACCTTCACTTCACAGAAAACTACAGCCAAATAACAACTGCTTGAAGGGTTGTTGGGTTCTTACGAGTGAGTGAGGTCACCAGTAAGCTCATAAGAAGTTGTTGTACTTACACACCACTTTCGTTTCTTACAAATTCATTGCTCTTCTCATGCACACTCGCCGGTTTCTAAGGCTCCTGACATCTCGTTCTGATAAAAGACAATCATATTGGTCATGGTAGGTAAGTCTTGGCTATATTGAAAGATTTTCCGTATAATAATATTTCAGTATACATTTTAAGCAACACTAGAGTTCTTAAAATTGTGCTGTTTGTCGCCAGGGAGTTATCCATGTAACTTCGCCTTGCATAGCATCCCCATAATTAGTGAAGTGTTTTGATACCATTGTTACTGTAAGAAACTTTAAAATAAAAATAACTGAAAAACTTGACGACTCTCCGTCTACTACTACTCTACCAACAGCTTGAGATCTTGATGGCGTCGTTGCGCGTGTCATTCTAATCGAACACGCAGGATAAGCAACGTCGACCGCAGCCTGTCGATAGATGGGTTTATCTATCTCGAGTTTCTCCGTGCTTCGGAGGGCACGTTAAGCCGTCGGTCCCGGCTGTTGTCGATAGATGACAGTCGTTAAGCTAAGTCAGTGGCCCTCGGGCGGCTTGAAAACACTGGCCTCCGCCAATCCGCATTTGAGCAGCGTGGTGGAGTATGCTCTAAACCCCTTCGGTTGAAGGGAGATCCGTATCCCTGCAGTGGGATGAGTAAGGGTTGATATGATGTACTAACAACCATAGGAAAATGTCACGGGTGTCCGCGAGATCTTGGGGGATTATATTCCCTGTCCTGAGATTACTCTACCGAGGAACGTACGTTAGTCTGTGTCGTAGTGATCTTCCTCCTCTCGCGCTTGAGGGCTTAGCGCAGTTTCTCCCACACTCCTACGGGCGAACAATACATGAGCGAACCCACAGAAGGCCGCTAAGTTCCCCGCCAATGACACCAGTTTCACAAACTATACAGGCTCCGTTTTCTTTTCGCTGCGTTGGATCCCGTCCACCATTCTTTCATGCTACCTAAACGTATGCTGGGGCGACTTGGTGCCATCGAGTGTGTACGTGTGTTTGTTGCCGTGCCGTGCTAAGAAGCCAGAGATATGCACTCATTCTTATGATCAGGGCATATAGATATAGATCCACCAGCACCACTCCGGCGGCTACTGGCAGGAGCCCTCCCAGCAGACCTGGAGAAGGTCACGTAGTCACGAGTACGTTCTCTGCTGACTTTTACACACTGTAGCGTTCGTGATTTTTTAAATCATTTTAAATTGATTTTTTTTTGTGTTTTCAGAAAGAGACAAACGAACAATGCCGTGGGTGAGACCAGCAAGTCTAAAAGTAGGTCAAGTCTGGAGCAGATTTAAGGGTAGAGAGAGGGACGGCAAACCTGCTCATAAGTATGTTCAACGTTCCAAGATGTCAACGCGCGAACGGTGTGCCTGATGGCAAACAGTTACCGTAGCCTATGAACGCTTAAAACCCAGACAGTATAACTCGTATCCTATTATGTAGTAACGCAGTAATTTAAGGAATTAGGAGCTTATTGGTAGCATTAATCACACGTAGGAACACAACAACCCCACAGGTGTTGTTATTTGGCTGCTGTCTTTTGTCATTATTTTCTTCAATTAGTCTACTTATACTTAGACCTATAGACTGTAGTAGTAAAATAGAGGTAGGCACCTCTATTTTACTACAGCCTTGTTTGCTAATTAATTCACCACGAGCAGTACAAGTGACTTTAGCTTTAAAGTCAACTGGATTATCAGAGACTTGTATCCAAAAATACGGAATAATGAGTGCATGCAGATGATATATCCCACCGCACATAAAAAATACGAAATACGTATATATTTTTTTACAACGTCGGAAGGCATACAAGCTTACGGTCCACCTAATGTATCTACCTTTAAACACCATACCACCATTTACCTATAAACACTTGCAATAAGTATTACTCCCGCGATGCCACCTCTGCTGCTAACACAGCAACTCTTTTAGAGCTTACTGGAGGAGTCACTCACACGCAGGAACATAGCAGTCCTCTAGGGAGTTGTTATTTGGCTGCGGTTTTTCTGTGCCGTGGAGGAGAATCCCTAGACGGGCTGCTTCAAAGCACCTTGCCTCTCTTAAAAACACTCAGACCAAGAGAAACAGACATCTTCATGCACACAAATGTTTGTCTTGTGTAGGAATGGAGGAACGAGCGTTGGTATCAAAGTGTTACAGCTTGATGTGATGTGTATTAAAATATACCTTTTTATTACGAATATCTTATTTCAGTTATCAAATACGAGACTTGGATGCGAAGCACAGGAATCAGTGTCTAGAGCTGATGCTCGAGACATTCCTAAGAGATGAACCACTTTGCCAAGTTTTAGGTAAGTTTAGTACTCGTAGTTAATCTAGTTTCGTTAGCCTTATCATCATGGCCAAGTTGTATGTAGTTTCCGTTGTTACTGTACCGATGCTGACACAAAGATTTCTTTAGGTAAGTTTCTGTCGGGATTTTTTCTTCGCCAATGGGTATTATATGGCGAAATTCTGGTGGGTTAATAAATATATACTTGGGGCACACTAAAAGTTTTGCACTTCTAGATAATCGGAACTATTTGAATTTCGAATGTTATATTTTTGAAACGTTGCTACCTACTTAGTAATAAAAAAAAAAAAACAATTGGCGGGAAATCATTTGTCAATTGATTTTTATCACACATCAAAGTTCTACGTACGCAACGAAAATGGAATTGAGTCGAAAAGATTTTAGAGCGATGATTTTTTTATGATTTTAAAGTTATCTCTCTCCGCAAGACTGTGCTGCTCGTCTTCAAAGTGCTTTTGGGAGAGAAGCACCTTCGTTGAGCACCGTGAGGCGATGGTTTGCTGAATTTGAGAGAGGTCGAGTTTCTTTACATGACGAATTTCGTGAAGGGCGGCCTTCAACTGCCGTCAACGTAAATAATGTGGCTACTGTTAAGCGGCTAATTGAAGAAAACCCGCGGATTACCTATGAGACAATTCGAGAACTATTGGGGATTGGTATGAACCAAATTGAAAGTTCGGAGACTTTGTTGTCGTTGGATCCCTCATGAACTGACAGCGGAGCAGAAGCGGGCTCGCGTGGAATGGTGCTCACAGATGCTACTGAAGTACGACCATGGACATTCTAATGCTGTTTATGACATTGTCACAGGAGACGAAACGTGGATTTATTGTTTTGAACCCGAAAAAAAACAGCAATCTTGTGAATGGGTGTTTGAAAATGAGAACAGGCCAACAAAAGTGAGGCAGGAGAGAAACGTTGGTAAAAAAATGATCGCGTTTTTTTCTCAGCTACGGGTCCCATCTGCACAATTCCACTTGAAGATCAAAAGAGTGTTAATGCCGAGTGGTATTCTACCATTTGTTTACCCAGGGTGTTAGAAAAAGTTCACGAAAGACGACCAAAAAGCCGCGTTCTCCTACATCATGACAACGCTTCTTCACACAAGGCCAACAAAACAAAGTCATTTTTAACTTCCGAAAAAGTACAACTCGTTACCCATCCTGCGCATAGCCCCGACCTAGCACCTTGTGATTTCTGTATTTTCCCCAAAATCAAAGATTTGATGAGAGGTTTCACTTTTACCAACTCCGAAGAGGCAGTGATAGCGTTCAATCAGCACGTAGAAAACATGACTTCAGATCTGTGGTCCTCCTGTTTTAAAAAATAGTTCGATCGCATGAAAAAATGTTTAACATGTAAAGGAGAGTATTTTGAAAAGCAATATACATAATATTTTGATTATAACATGTTGTTTTTTTAAGTTACGCAAAACTTATAGTATGACCTACGTAACACGCTAAATGCTCATTTCAATTTGAAATTGCATGATTTTATTTAAAATTGAATTTCCTAGTCGGGTTGTTTCCGTACACCCTACCTCTCTTTCGCCAAGGCGTCGTTTGTTAATTAACATAGTAAGTGGCGCTGAATTATATAATACATAAAATTAAGAAATAAATTTCAGATATCCAATCGGATCCCCTGTCAATTAAATCAATTCTTGCCAATTGGGAGGAATATTTAGACCAGAACGTCAGTTTGGCGTGTTTCACTGAAGATGACACCGGCGACCCCGACGAGCTGGTGGCCTTTAACATCATTGTGGTGAGGACAGTGGACGATGCAGAGGAGTCATTTGAACATGTGAGTTTAATCATCGATGCGATTCCCGTACAAGACAAACATTTCTATCTTAATTTTAAATTTTAATTTAAAAAACCTTATTATTTTAATTTTGGAATTCTGGCCAGAAAGACTTTGACTAATTTTAATATTGGAACGTTCGCGCTTGCCGAAAATAAAAAATAAATTCATTTTCAAATATGGAGTGGTCGAAGAAGGAAGATAGAGTTGCAGTTATCGCGTTGCATCGCTGTGGTTACGCGCCAAAAGAGATTTTCAACATTTCCGTCTATGACCACCTCACAGGCAACTGCAGCCAAATAACAATTTCCTGTACGGTTGTTGTGTTCAGGCGAGTGAGTGACGTTACTACCTCACGGAAAACTATATTTGACTGCAAATAACAATTCCCTGGAGGGTTATTGTGTTCATGCAAGTGAGTGACGTTATTACGGAAAAACTGAAAACTGCAGCCATATAACGTCACTCACTCGCATGAACGCAACATCTGTCCAGCGAATTGTTATTTGGCTGCAGTTTTCCGGGAGGTAGTAACGTCACTCACTCGCCTGAACACAACAACCATCCAGGGAATTGTTATTTGGCTGCAGATTTCTGTAAGGTGTTAATGTCACTTACCCGCATGAACACAATAATCCTCCAGGGAATTGTTATTCGGCTGCAGTTTTGAGCATATTTCTCGTGAGGTAGTAACGTCACTCACTCGCATGAACACAACAACCGTCCAGGGAATTGTTATTTGACTGCAGTTTTCCGTAAGGTAGTAACGTCACTCACTCGCCTGAACACAACAACCGTCCAGGGAATTGTTATTTGGCTGCAGTTTTCATTCACGACTGAGCCACCGAGCTCGTCAACAGTTACTTGTAACTGCATCCTACACAACTGTGTAGTTGTACAAAAGAAAGGCAATAAAAAGTATACAATTCGTTTATTCAATTCCAGGTGGAAGGCGAACCCTGGAAGAAGCTTGTCAAGACGTTGACAACGGCGGAGAGACTAGTCAATATATTTGATCATTACGGAGTGGACACGTACATGACCACCAGTGGGCTGACTGTGCTGCCTGGCCACCGGGGGCAGAACATCGGGGCCAGAATGATGGAGGCAAGGTGAGAACACAAATATTAAACAACCCAAGTTCAATATCATAGTGGTAAGGGCAATGATATTGTATTCAAAAGAGGTAGATGTCGTACTAGCGCGCAAAAATATGCGCTATTCTATGATGCGCTGACGTATTTCAAGCGCAACTCTTGACAGATAGCTATCTCCATAGATAACAGAAACAACGGGAGATGTGACAAGGGGGCGTGGTTGGTGTCGCCGCAATATGCTCAAAACGAGAACATTGCCAAGAACAGTTAGTTAGTTGCAATCAAGTTCGATTGAGATACGTTGCTCCTTGTTTTAGCAAAATGCCAAGTTGTGCTGTTGCAATTTGCAAAAATAGAAGTGCAGTGGTTAACTTTAAATCAAATGGAATCACTTATCAGCTGTAAGTACAAATAATATTACGTTTTATAAGCATAAATACAAAATTTATTTCAAAAATTCTCCGACGCCATTTCTACCCGAACCTTACCACGATGCAAATTTTAAATAATCAACATCTAATTCTTAAATCATACATTGCTTTTCTACCATTACGCAGTCGCCACCGCTCGTTTCCCAACACGCAATGTAAAGCGAGTGATATTATTCGTTCACTGTGTGTGCAGTTTCGAGATACGGCCGCTTGTTTCTGCCGCCGGTTAGGGGTGCGCTTTGACTTCACTATCGATACGAAGTGTCAATAGACTGCTAGTATTAGATAAAAATTATAAGTCTTTACTGTAGTTATTATTTCATCTATATTTTCATCGTCACCCTCGCTGCCAATCCAGCAACTCAACTTCTTGTGACCTCACTAACTCGCATGAAATCAATCATCCCCCAGGGAATTGTTATATAGTATAGTGGGGTTGGCTTTGGTTCTAAGTTGACATTGATCCACTTACACCCCATAAATATTTTATTACAAACATTATACTTCTTGATAGATCATAGATCGATATAACGTTGTCAATATCGACAAAGTCATATAGACCCGCGTGTCCCAGCAAAGTCGCTTTATCAGTGTTTGTAGTAGTGCGTGCTTACTTGGGTGTTGTTTAAATAAACGTCCAATGACAGCGTCTTAACAAAAGTGTGTCGTTGTACTTGTGTGCGTAGAATGACATCTTTTATTTATTTAAGTGTGTGAGTGTTTTATGATAGTGTGAAACTAGGCGACAACCGTCCCGGTGCAAACTCACGTAGTATGTCACATCTCCCGTTGTTTCTGTTATCTATGGCTATCTCTCTCTATATCATGCGTTCCGTATTATCTATCCCAAGTAAGTAAGTACTATAATGTCGTAGTGGAACAATAACAAAACGACGCGCAGTATGAATATACGTCATCTTTAAATACAATATCATTGGGTAAGGGGTGTAAAGTTGCTCATTATAACCTTCAGAGAGCCCAATATCAGTTTTACAAATGTTTACTTTCCGTGATTGAAATTCTGAAGTTTTTAATGATCCGCTAGAGGCATAACTTAATTCCTCATACAAATTGTCTTTTTTGTTTTCCCATCGGACTATAGCAGGTGTTTTTCACGGTGTCAAACTTTATACCGTGTGGTGTGTATTAATGTGTACTGTGTGTGTGTACTACTGGTATGTACAAACACTTATCTAAATGTTATTCTTCTTCATTTTTTAGGCAACCACTATGCAAGGCACTAGGCATCACCGTTGTGTCGACAGTGTTCACGGCTATCACCTCTCAGGTCCTAGCAGCTAAAGCTGGGTACGAGGAACTAGCGGAGTTGCAATACAAAGACGTTGCAGAGCTAGGAGCCTTAGGAGATGAATTAACGCGGTTGAAGTCGCCTACTGCTAAAGTTATGGGTGTTAAGTTTAACTTTTAGACGATTTTTTCGTGTGCAATCATTTTACAAGTCTTCTATAATGAGATTTGTGATGGAACCCATAATAGTTGTCGCAAATTGACGAGCCCTGTGGTGGACCTACTTTAGGTCCGAGCCTGGTGGATTCGATTATCAGCACAAACATTTGTGTGCATAACATGCCGGTTTATCTACGTACACGTGTTTTCTGTGTATTATAAATATGCATTTACAAAAAAGGTATTCACGTATGTTCATCAGTTGTCTAGAACCAGCTTTACTTAGTTGGCGACTAGATGGCGCTGTTATTAATTTTGAGAGAATATTAATTATTTATGAACATAAACAAAGAATGTTGAGTTATAAAGTAAACTGTTTTGTACAAATTATATTATGTAGAAATTAGTAGTATAATAATAAAATATTTATTTAATTCGTTGTACCTACTTTTTAGGGTACCTTAAGAATAATTCCATAAAGGCAACCTTGTAACACTAAGTCCATTCGTCTTTCTGTCACAGGTAATATTCCACCTTGTTATCCTTTGAGTTTATGTAAATATTAATAAAAAAAATAGAATATTTCTAACAAAATAGAAGTTTTATTTGAGATCACTAACAAACCTTCACAAATTTTATTATACGGTCCATGGAACGGTATCTACGGCGAGATTAGGTACGACTCGAACTTGACGCCGAGATCACATTTACTCAGGTTGGGGTAAAGATGAAGCAAAATGAAATCTTGGCTTTATCCGGTTTCCTGATCTTTTAGGAATGGCGTGGTCTGAGACTAGGATTGGCGTATATAAAAATTTGAATCTTCGGATTACAGCATCGAAGTTCCGTATGCTCCTTTGTATTCATGACTATGTTTATGAAAGTTTTTTTTCCTAGCAATAAATAGCCTGTTTCCAAATTTAAGAGAGGCAAGGCGCATCAGTTTTGTACGCCTTGCCTCTCTTAGTTGTACCTCTCTAGGTAGGGCACATCAAACTAAGGGAGGTAGGGAGCATCAACGTGTTAGCAGCAAAGGTGGCATCGCGCGAGTGATACTTAATGTATTGCAAGCGTTTATAGGCTACAGTAACCGCTTAACATCAGGTGGGCCGCTTTACATTATGATTGTCGGGTCAGCTACCCAAAACTAAGAACTTGGCGAATATACTGAATTAGATCCTGTTTCCTAATACATTGGCGGGGTCCGCTACCTACTAACTACTAAGGATTTGGCGAATATACTGATTTTTACATGGAACGACTGCCGTCAGATCTCCACAACACGAAGGGAAATCCATACCTTTTTGGACTTGGAGGTTTCCTGGTGATGTTTTCTTTCACCGGCGAGTTTAATTACAAATATTTATATAAATCCGATAACACGAATTTAGTGACGCCCTTGTCGCCATCCGTAAGTGTACTGTGATCAGTTATTGGCCGTCATCTCTTAACCTCTCTTACCACCACATCAACCCTTACTCAACCTGCTGCAGGGATACAGGTCTCCCTTCAACCGAAGGGGTTTAGAGCATACTATGCTACATCAAAAGCAGATTGGCGGAGGCCAGTGTTTTCAAGCCGCCCGAGGACCACTGACTTAGCTTAACGACTGTCATCTATCGACAACAGCCGGGACCGACGGCTTAACGTGCCTTCTGTACGGAGAAACTCGAGATAGATAAATCCATTCATAGACAGGCTGCGGTCGACGTTGCTTAATCTGCGTGTTCGGTTAGAATGACACGCGCAATGACGCCATCGAGCTCTCTTACACCAATAGAAAACTTACAATTCTAAAATGAAGTAAATAAAATTGACACTGTTCAGTATAAATTGTATAATTTTGTCTTTTACAATTTGCTATATAAATACTAATTATGGTAAATAAAGTCTTAATAAGAAAAAAATATATTTCATTAACACAACGTAAGGTTTATTACTTCTGTCGTTTTTCGAATACCAATTTGACATTTACAAATACTATTTCATACATCGTTAAATTAGTTACGATACATTGATCCGACACCGTAATAGCGATGTGAAGTACAAATAAGTCATTTTAATTCATTGAATTATTATGTAGTCGTGTACTAGAACCGACACCGCGAACCAAATGCTTTGTTGCCGATCGGCAACAACTCATTGCTGCACAACGTTGTACGAATGCATCTTAGAAGCGATTTAGTGCTGTATCTTGGAATCTTTGGGATAGACATCTAAATTATTTCAGCGCTGCAGCGGACATTAGTTTAATTATTACCAAAATGGAGCAAGACTTTTACTTAGGATAGCGCCTCTAGTACATAATAACTCAATGTTTTAATTTTACAAATGGTGACATATATCCATTAACATTTTACTTCTAACTACAGTGCGGCAAGGCTTTTAATTAATCTGAACAATGCGTCCATCTCGTGAAGATTAACTAAGTGCGCAAGAGAGAGATATACTTCTGTCAATGTCACTCAAAAACCAAAAGAGTCTTATCGCATTGTACAATATTTACTACCGAACTATAAACTGTCAAATCGGTGTTCAAGCGGGTGTCGCTAAAAACATTAAGCTACCAAACGTCTGCACAGTGTTGCCACGTTAGTTCTTTTTGGGCCTTCACTTTGATAAATTGATAAAAATATAACTACGTGAAAAATGTTTAGTCCCATGTGAAAACTACCCGAAATATTAGAAAATAAATAGAAAAAAAACTTAATTATTTATAGGTAGGTATATAAAGATTAAATGCGAATTAAAACTATACAATGATTATGCTGGCCAGTTATTAATTAAAACTACACCTCATTATAAAACTTCTTTTTTTAATTAATTTAGTCCTTTCCAATCCCATTTTGAAATACTTTCAAATCCTAATATAATCAAAAACTGACGTGGTAATACTGAACATTCTAGGAGTATCATATGTGGCAAAAAAGTGTATTATTTCTAAACAGCAATCTACACTACTTTCAAAAGGGATAATGAATAAATTAGAGTAGAAAAAATGTTTTGTCGAAAAATATAGTACATTTAGTATTTAATCTCATATATCAAAATAATAATTTCTATTTTATTTAAATATATTTAAAAAGCTTTGGTTTAGTGCATATGACGTTGATTAATACCATACTTATCAGCGTGTAAAAATACGCAAAAGGGCAATTCTATTTAATAACTCTACTATGGAATCTATTTGGAAATAACAAAAAATAATGTTTAAATCCATTTTATTTTTGACAAATTATTTTTGTAGTGTGATGTAGCCTCTAAACATTCGGCTGAAAGGAAATTATCACAGCAGTATCGGCGGGAACCACAGTAGTACAATAAAAATGTATATACTAAATGCAGTTCACATTTGTATGTAAAATCATTATTTATACGATTTCAAGATGCGTACATGAGTAAAAATGTACTACTATATGCAGATGCACCTACTAGATGCAGTCCGCGACTTCGTACGTGCGTATCCCGATACCCCATGAGAACCGCCTTTTTTTCTTTTGTCGCATCGTGATGCTGAATAGCTTTCATTATTTTTACGATTTCAAGAGGCGTACATTAGTAAAAATGTGCCGTACTAGATGCAGTCCGCGACTTCGTACGTGCGTATCCCGATATCCTATGAGAACCGCCTATTTTTTTCTTTTGTCGCATCGTGATATTGAATAGCTTTTATTTTTACGATTTCAAGATGCGTACATTAGTAAAAATGTACCCTACTAGATGCAGTCCGCGACTTTGTACATGCATATCCCGATATCCCACGAGAACCGCCTTTTTTTTCTTTTGTCGCATCGTGATGCTGAATAGCTTTCATTATTTTTACGATTTCAAGATGCGTACATTAGTAAAAATGTACCTTTTTTTCTTTTGTCGCATCGTGATGTTGAATAGCCTTCCTCAAGAATTGGTCTATCGAATGCAAAACACTAATCAAATGCGACTAGTAAATAGTTTCAGAACTATTCCGTTTCATTATACATTATATATACATATATATATTAATATAGATTTATAAATAGAATTCCCCTTTTACATTGTCTTTGTAAACATTGCATTGTTTAAAAATATAAAAGATACACAATTATGTATAAATGCTTTCCTTATTGGGTATTGTAACTTTCAATAATGTGGTTGTATATATGTGTAAATGTACAGTCAAGGCCTTGACACATTGGCCCAAGTGGAAGTTTCATGTCTTCACTGTCTAGATCTGTCAAAAATTTTCTTAACTAAAACACTGTTGTAATAATAATCATTTTTGTATGTAACATAAAGTTCTTGCGCGAAATAATCAAATAAGTTAGTCTCTTTTTTGACAGACTAAACAGTCACATTTTTTAAACAAAAAATTGTATTTTGAACCAAAAATTTAAATTAAATTTTAAAAAATTCCAGTGCACAAAATTTATCGTCAATATTATTTTTTATTTTCATTTATATATAATACTGCAATCGATAATTACCCTTAATAATAATTGCAAAAAGCTCTAAATTTTCTAACCACGCGACATTTCTAAAGACACTCACATTTTTAACCCTTTGAATGTTATTGTTGATCAAAGCAAAAGTGTACATATTAAATAGCTCCATATCGGATTCATTAATTTTTTTGGCCATTAATATTTGCGAGTTCGCACGACTTAGTCGCAAAATAACATATTTTGCCTGATTTGCTAAATGCCTTGGACATTGTACGTATGAACAGCGATTTCTGTAAATCCTTTTTTTAAAGGTTTTGCCATTATTTATTACAAAACAATTAATTAGAATGATGTAATTTATTTAATTTATCAATTAGACATGGACTTGATCAATTTGAATAATATATTAATTCGAATGCCAATTTACGTATTAAAAATTAATTGCAAATTTGCCCTTTTGCAAATTGATCATCTTGCAATTTGGACGTTCTGTCCAATATGTAATGGGACTAATTGCCTTTGAATTTGACTCGTTCAATATAACACCTGAATTGCTAACTATGCAATTTACTTTTTTATGTCCCATTACAAGCTGTGATGTAAACGATACAATGTCCAGAGCTAAAACAGCTTTTAACGCAACAATGACGTTCTAAGGATTGACTTAACAACTAGCAAGGTATACGTATAAAATACTCTAGTATAATAAATTAATAACACCTTTATACTACGTATTCACTGAAACAATTAGAAATATAGTAAAAAAAAACATGTTTCGAAAACAAACATTGTGTTTCGGAAACATGTTGATACGGTTGCGTTAAACATTAAGTATTTCTGAAACAGTTGTAAGCGAAATAATTCAGTTTCGAATCATATATTTAAAAATATAGACGTGTTTTACGTATTTATGAATGTGACAGTAACGCGAAACGAAATTTAAATTGATAGAAAGCTTTTGCTTTATATCAGAAACGTATTTTGTTATATCACGCGAGGGACGCCTTCCTCGTGCGAGATATGCCACCAACTATAATATCCGAAGCATTGTTTACAGTGAATACTATTTATGCACTACATTCTTTTACAGCTTCCAATAAAACTCTGGACCCGTAAATATATTACGATTTCAAAACATACATACGCTCATAATTATATATGCATTACAAACTGTTAACACAAATATTGACTTCCGTTCTGGGCATGATGGTTATTCGAGCCAGTTAAGCTCTATACTACAGATATATAATATAATTAACATAGTGGACATTGGACTTATTAGCATCGGATAAAGGTTATTAACGTAACACACGAAATATTCCAGCAAAAAATTTGCATTTCTTGGGGATACTTTGGGGAAAACTATGTTTCTCCTTGTCATGCATTATTGTATCTCAAATACATCGTACCATGTCTGTAGGTCGATCCTACTAAAAAACTGCAACTGCACTGCAGCGCGGCGTGTCAAAATGCGTACATTGTGACGTTTCGTTAAGCGATCTGACAGCAGCGACGTTTAACGAAACGTCAAAATGTACGCATTTTTAAAACACGCCGCGTTGCAGTTTTTTAGTAGAATCGCCGTACTGCTCTGTACAGGTACATGCAGGACGAAGATACATATTGAAGCACCGGGGAGGTGCATACAATACTCTTGTTATATAGTGACGAACAGTGGCGTGCACTCCATATAGGCAAAAAGACATTGCCTACCCTATCAATTTGATGATAAATACCATCCGATGTTTCATTCTTAAACATAGTTTTTAACTAATATTTCGTATCAAAAACAAAAAATTAAAAGCTCCATCTATCGGTATCGGTAAGTTATTAAAGTCATCGCTAGTCATATTCAAATCGCAGCTAGGCGCTACGCTACACTAGCGCCGCATTGGCAGCTTTTTACGGCAGAGACACTAACTATATCTGTCTAAATTTACGTATGTGTGCCGTGTTGTTTATACAAATACTGTAGTGTGCATTCCTATAATTACATTGCCCACAATAACACAAATAACGCACACAATTGCAAAGTATAGACAATGTCTTTTCAGCTGAACTATAACGTAAATCACCGAAGTGTCGCGAGCATTGCTACGTAACTATTTTAAAAAGTAGTTTGCTGCATATAATTATAGTGAAAGATATTGCCATTTCTTTTTTTCGTATAAAATTGATGTTCAATTTTATTTTGATTTTAAAACGGCCGCCATTGTTTTTGTTTTGAATCGATTGACTGGTAGCAGACGAAATAAGATTTTAAAGTTGATAAATATGATGATATTCACTGCGAAAGTTGTTCATGTGGTGTGTGTAGGGAAAATAAATGTTTTCAAAACTATCTTTCGGTGAAAAAAAACAAGTGATCACATACATCATTATTTCCACAAGATTGGGTAACCAAAATCAACATTCTGTATTTTTTGGTAAGTTAATAGCTTTAAAAACATTCTGCCTACCCTGTCAAAAATCTCTGTGCACGCCACTGGTGACGAATATATGTATGAAATTGTCTTACTTAAATGTAGTACACAACATTGTGAAGGGTATGAAAGACAGAGTCATTTGGCAGTACGACGCATGTCTTCTTGGCAGCTATGAGATTAAGAGAGCGAATTTGAACACGGCGATGTTATGACCACCATACAATCGACAGCACACAAAGACAAACATTTTGGTCATGGTGTTACAGTGCAAATATTTTTTATTAATATATAGCATTTTCGGTAGAACAAGGGCACAATTGAATGAATTTTTTTTTACTTTATTTAATTAACATTTCTCAAATAATTGAAATGTAGTAGAAAGGAAACGAATATTAATGCAATGTTAACAGCACAGCGCCCCTTAAGTTCTAACACCGCGTAACTCAAAAAAATGCTTGTTTTGAGCTACGTATACCATTCGATAGAGGATCGAAAGATGCACCGTTTTATCAGTCAAACACAAGAATTTTATCCAATGGCGACGGGTTATTTGTCCATTTTTTAATTAAAACAAATGTATTGCATTGTTAAATATGTAATACAAAGAGAAACAGTTTTTTTTGCTCTCCTGAAAAGTCGACCATTATGACTGTGTTAGAACTTAAGCGATGACATTGCGATATATGAAAAGAATCTATAAAAAAAACTATATGTGGAAAATCGTTTCGCTTTTGGGCACTCCAAAAACCGTCTCCAAAAATCATTTCGCTTTTGGGCACTCCAAGAACCTTTTTGGATGGAAGTCGGCCGGCGTTAGTTCACATGTAGCAACCGGCGACGAACCATACTAAGCAGTTATACTTATAAATCAGACTCAATAAAATGTACCAAGGGCTCGCCCAGGATTAACAGCGGCTACAACCAAAATAACGGTATACAGCAAAGATCGGTCGAAGAGGTAAAATTACTGCCTTGGAACTCGTAACAAATTTGAACTAGAGGCATGGGAAATAAAGTATTAATTACCGGTGTACTGAATTGTCACGAACGTAAAGGGAATACACATTAGGTGGCTTCTTTTAATAAGGGGAAAACAAAAGTACACATTGAAACATGTTGCCAACAGTTTTAAAACGTTGCCAAAAGGTGGCAAAAAAAACTGGTAATGTGAAAGTGTTGCTGTACTCGGATTATTGGTTTTAAATGAGATTTTTTATGTAAAATTCTGTGTAACCTAGCAGACAACAGAAGTACACATTTGGAATGTTGCCAATAGCATTAAAACATTGTAAGCAGGTGATATAATAAAAGTAATAATTTCAGGTTTTATTTGAAATAATCATCTTTTAACAAAGGAATTTATTTCCTATATGAAATCTGATTATTTCGCATAGACAAATTTGATTATAATAAGTTTTTTTTTGTGCCTCGGAGGGTACATAAAGCCAAGTAGGATGACTTACATCCTGCAATGTATGTTAAATTTGTGGCGTTCAGGGACGTCCGTGTATATCAAGAGAATGTACCCGAGACCAAGAATAACCTACCTCCAAATTGGTCATATTAAATTAGGAGTTGTCAGAAATCCTAAAAACCAGAGAGCGTGAAAAAAGACCGAACAAAAAAGTAAATGTTAAAGAAGCGAGAGATCGTCGTGTAGTGGTCCGTTGTCTCTGCTTACCCCGTTAGATACTTAGCGTGGAGATATAAATAAATAGGATACACCAGAAAGGTGTTATCTCCAGCACACAGTTGCAATTAAAGGTGTTGTTTTGGGGCTCAGAACATAACGCTCCATCCATGTTTATCTCTTGAGTTTCTCGTTGAGCCACTCTTCTGTGAGTTCGTCGATTTCCCTCACTTCCAGCATCTTAGGAGCGCCTATTTCGTTCGCCAGCGCCCTCTGTGTTCCTGCGTACATTACCTGCAACACAACATTAAATATATATATATATATATGAAAGTAGAATAAACGCGGTCGATATGCAAGCGCTGCGCAAAATTTGTGGCGTAAGGCTTGTAGACCGTATTCGCAATGATGATGTTAGAAACAGAGTTGGTCTGAAAGAGAGCGTCGGTGTTAAAATAAGAAGAGGCATGCTCCGATGGTTCGGACATGTAGAAAGAATGTAAGATGAAAGAATGACGAAGCAGATATACAATGCAAAAGTGGAAGGATGTAGGAGCCGGGGAAGGCCAAGAGTTACCTACCATGACCAAATTGGTCGTGTTCTATCAGAAGGTGATGTCAGGAGCCCTAGAAACCGGCGAGCGTGCATGAGAAGAGCAATGAATGTTAAAGAAGCGAGTGAGATATGTAAGGATCGAGTCACGTGGCGCTCGGTTCTCTCTGCCTACCCCGCAAGGGATTTCGCGTGAAGTTATAGATAGATAGATATATATATCTTCTAACTAAATATACTGTTTCTATTTTTTGAGCATGCACTTGTGTCAAAGTGCACTCGCGGGCACTTAGAAGCGTCTTACATCTGACCATTAGCGAAGAAGAAATATACCCCAAAGTACAGTAAAGTCAGTACCCATAAAAACGCCAAATAACTTATGTACAGGCGTCGACTTCAATGAGGTCGTCATGACGATTAAAAGTCTTGACGTATATATCTAAAGGTGATGACATCTAGTCACGTGGCGCTCGGTTCTCCCACGGCTTTGGACGATTCCCACACAGGACAAACATTTGTGTGCATGAACATGACTGTTTGCCTTGTTTGCTGGTCTGGATGTTTTTAAGAAGGTACAGCGCATCAAAGCAGCCCGCCTGGTGAAGTACCTCCACCTCACAGAAAACCGTAGCCAAAATAACAAGTCTGGAGGGTTGTTGTGTTCCTGCGTGTGAGTGAGGTCACCGGCAAGCTCCTAAGGAGTTGCCGTGTTAGCGGCAGAGGAGGCATCGCGCGAGTGATACTCAATATATTACAAGCGTCAATAATCTACGATTACCGCTTTACGTCAGGAGGACCGTATGCCTCCCGAAGTAATATAAAAAGAAGACTACCTCGCAAGGGACCCGGCGTGAACATATAGACAAAATATATCTCCTAACAAATATAGAAGAATGTGGTGCGAATAGTAGAACATGAGATGACCATTCAGTTACACGATATTATTTTTACCTGCAACTCCATGTGGGCATCGCGAGGTGTGTAATATATAAAACACAGCGGAAAGGACGTCCGCCCGTCGGCGTGCTCCATCTTGTAACTGAAAAAAAAATACATTTCTTGAGGTATTCTATAGGTATTATAATAAGGCGAGGCATGCTCCGTTAGTTCGGACATGTGGAATGAATCTAGGAAAAAGAATTGCGAAACAACGCATGTAGGAGCCGAGGGAAGGCCAAGACTTAACTTGGCCAAATTGATCGTGTTCTACGAGTATCAGAAGGTGATGTCAGGAGTCTTAGTAACCAGCGAATGTGCATGAGAAAAGCAATGAATGTTAAAGAAGCTAGTGAAGCGTGTAAGGATCGAGTCATGTTGCGCTCGGTTCTCTCTGCCTATTATATTATTTCATGATTCTAGGTCAACAGGAAGATTTTCTTGCGAGTGTTAAAATAAACGAGGCATATCTTTTGATTGTGTCGACTTAGAAGTTTGATTTTTCCACTGCTCGAAGGGATTACAGAGAGTATTTGATATTCATTTCAGCTTGATAGCTCCTGAGAAAAAGGTCTTGACAGACAGACGGACATCAAACTGATCCTATAAGGGTTCCGTTTTTCCTTTTAAGGTGCGAAACCCTAATAAAACTGACTGACCTTAACCAAAAATAAAAGTAAAATAGTTCGAGGGAAGGGCTATTGTCTTGGTACTTATTTGTAAATATGACAAACCTGTAGACAACGAATCTCGGCTGATGCGATGGCAAGATTTCCTGTAGCTCTTCCAGCTGGATATCCTGTAACTCCTCATCCACTTGCAACTCCTGCTTCTCTCTGTTCACCTGGAGATTGAAACACGTACCACAATTACATCCTTTTCACTCACACAGGGTAACGCACTTTGGCTGTCAAAAGTGTCATCAGAGAAAAAAATATATATGTATTTATGTTTTTAGTTACCAGTAAGCTTTTAAGGAGTTTAACTGCTAATGCAGCAGAGGTGGTCACATGTAATAGTTATTCAGTGTGTTGCAAGCATTCACAGCATGGAGTTCTTGAAGAAACGAGTGAATAGATATTTACTGGGTCAGTATCACATAATTAACCTGCTGGTGATGTTAACATCAATAGGTTATGATAACTACTTACCCAAAGGCAGGTCATACGCTTGTTTGTACATGATGTATGTAAAAGCATTATTATTAAGACCATATGCTTCATTGCAACTTAATAGATAAAGACATGCATACATATATAATATATTTATACATAAATATGTGTACTTAGGTATGCACAAAGTTCATAGCCATCGATAACACGTTTATGTAAGTGGGAATACATTCCAGACGTGTGAGTCATTGTTTGACAAAGATAAATTATCAACAAATTTAAATTATTACATTTTATCTGTAATTAATAAATAACTAGTATAAGAGAGGTAGGGCGTGTTAAAGCAGCTCGCCTGGGGAAATAACAACTCCCTACAGGGTTGTTGTGTTTCTGAGTGTGAGTGAGGTCACCAGTAAGCTCCTAGGGAGTTGCTGTGTTAGCAGCAGAGAAGGCATTGCGCAAGTGATACTTAATGTATTACAAGCGTTCATAGGCTACGGTGACCGCTTTACATGAGGTGGGCTGTACGCTTCTATGCCTTCTGACGTTGTATAAAATAAAATCTATAACTAGCTACCCGGCCCAGCTTTGCACGGGTGATCTGATTGCTACCAAATTTTGCAGGATCATCCGTTGGACTAATCTGAAGATTCCCCGAAAATTTCATCAAAATCTGCCCAGCCGTTTTCAAGTCCATAGCGGACATGACATGACAATCTCTGAAATTACTGGGTACTGAGACGAAACAGCCAAAACACAAAATTGGCAGCGCTTGAGTATCATCCCGTGGTGTTGCGAGACAATTTTTTTCTGCATCAAAGAGTTCCACATATTTTTTAGAATTGACTATATACATATTTTTGCGTTTTCATGATGAAGTAAGAAACAGAGCTAGTCTGAAAACGAATGTCTGTCTTAAAATAAGAAGAGGCATGCCTCATTGGTTCGGACATATAGAAAGAATACAGGAAGAAAGATTTACAAAACAAAGGAAGGCCGAGACTTACCTATCATGACCAAATTGATTGTATTTTATCACAAGGTGATGTCAGGAGCCCTAGAAACCGGCAAATGTGCATGTGAAGAGCTATGAATGTTATTTAAACAAGTGAGGTGTGTAAGGACCAAGTCAAGTGGAGTTCGGTTCCCTCTGCCTACCCCGCAAGGGATTTGGTGTGAAGTTATAGATAGATAGATATTTTCATAATAGTATATTTCGCTCATACTTAAAGCTGTATACCTGTGTATACAGTTAACATAGTATGTTGGTGATGGAAGCCAATCAAATCACATTTTCCTCAAACAAAATGTTAAAATCTACCAAAAATATTCATTTATTTCAGAAACAAGAAACTGATTGGAATTTAAATTATGACTTGGAAACAGATGTTAAAATGCATATGTTTTACAGTCACAACCAATAAACCTCATGAGTGACGATACAAGTGATTATTCAATTGATTGTTGGAATGATTAGTCATCTATAAAATAAACAGATGACTAATACAAATAATTGATACTAATTGAAGTTGTTTCCTTGTGTTATTAACACTTGCCAGTAAAATTGTTTCTTTCTTCATTATAAATTGTCTTAAAAAGACATTAATTTTATTGATTCTTCCTTTCAATTTCTCATGATTGCAGCTCTAGAAACTTCAAATTCAAAACAACATGGCGTTCATAATACTTGATTAACCATAGCAGCACTTCTTCTAGCGTGAACCTGTTTTAGTAATCCATTAGATTTGGTGGGTTGCGCTGCCAGATCTCCACAACCCAGAGAGTATACCAGCCTGTCCAAAGTGAGGTCACATATCCTTCGAAATAAAATTTCTAGGATGTGTGGGTTTCCTCACAATGTTCACTGCTGGCCCAGTGATAATTACAAATATGTGCATAAATTGGTAAATACTAATTTAGTGGTATATACACCTGGATTCAAACTGAGACCAGTCGGGTATGAGCATGTTTTTATCCACTGAGCTATAATTGCTCTAACAGCAATAAGATGAGTTTAATGAGGTTGGGAGGGCGTGCCACCTTTGGGTTTGATGCACACACAATACAACCATTTGTGTAAATGAATATATCTCCCGTTTCTGTGTCTGTCTGTCTAGTCTATTTCTATATATTTTATGGACATATTTACAAAAGAAACGGTACTTACATAAGTATGTTTTCAGGTAGCTGTTGTTTCTTAATTCAAATAATGTACATCAAAAAGTCACTTTAGAGGCAGGAATATTTGCAATATACAATGAAACTATTTAGCAAATACAAATTTAGATAATTCTTCGACTTGGGCAAGTTTTTCTATCTATAACTTCACGCCAAATCCGTTACAAGGTATGCAAAGGGAACCAATTAAAATTTTTGCAATTTTTTGTAAGGGGATAATGTGATGGGTGCATATTACCGACACGCTAATGTGAATGGTATGAATGTGAATGAGAGTGTTAAGTTTTCACTTATATTGGTTTTCAGTGGCAGCCTACGACTTCATTTTAAATTTTTGTGTCCAACGAAAGAAATAAAAGAAAACCTAATTGCTATCATGTGTAATTACTGTATGCGGCATGATAAACGTTTTCGAATTGGCAAAGCCTTAAGCTATATACCTAGAACTCAATCTAGGTCCAAACGAAATGTCGTCAAAAATGCATGTGGTGAATTCCAAATCTGAAATCTCTAGCTGAAATTGGCAGTTCGAGATGAAAATATGATCTAGTAAATTAGCATACCTTCAAGATAAGTGCACAGTTAGATGTGTGTTTCTGGAAACGAAAAGTTTTCAACGCATCTTTCACTTCTGGGCCTATATCACACACGTTCACATTTTGTGCAGACATTATTTTAGTGATTTAATTATAAACTACAAAAGAAATATTAAAAATAAATTTAATGTAGGTAAATGGAAAGAAACTTCCTCCGAAGGTAGTAATATTGTATTGTATCTATTCTATCTATGTAAGATCGTAACCAATGCCAATGTTTGGAAACGTCAATGTGACGTAAGTATGAAGGGTTGCCATATGTGATATTTTAACTTTTCCAAAGTCTTATACTTTTATTTTACAAAACGAAAACTTTAATGAAAATACCAAAAATCTTACAAAACCAGAAAAATCAATAATGTATAGATCAAACAATCTTTCAGTCCAAGTTCCTTTCACATTCCTGTAGAGTTCATATACGAAATGTGGTATGTTTGTTTTGTTGCACCTAAAAGTCCTTATTATGTATGTATGTATATCTTCACGCCAGGTCCCTTGCGGGGTAGGCAGAGAGAACCAAGCGCCATAGGACGCGGTCCTTACACACTTCACTCGCTTCTTTTACATTCATAGCTCTTTTCATGCACGCTCGCAAGTCAAGTCCTTATTATCTTATTGTTATATGTATTCGTCTTCCTTCATTAGCTACTAACATCTCTTTTTTTAAGTTGTGCCAACGTAGTTTCTGCCAGAAGATAATTTTATTGTTCATCTTATTATAAGTGCATACATCTACGATTAAATAATTATTTATTCATAGGCATACAAACATTTTTGACAGGGGCTTCTTCCCGAGCTTTTGTCTCATATTGATGAGTCATATTATTGTTATACTTGAAATTTTTACAATTCAGTATAAAATAGTTTTATGTGACAACATAAGTGCTAGTGAACTTATACAGTAATGAAAAAGCTCAAAAATAACACGTCTATGCACTTCTTGGAAGACGAGATTAAGTTCATGGAGAAAACCTTGTAAAAATCATTATAGTCTTACTGGTGGTATTTGAACTACAGGATAGGATCTGGGAACCCTTCTCGAGTAATTTTCCAGCAGGGTTCCTGCAGCTGGAACATTTAGAATAATGAAGACTGGTTCTAAACTGAAAACCTCCAACAGAAAAATTAAATTAAGATTATGGCTGCATAGCTGTGCCTTTGACTTTCCCAACACATGCGAAGAACGTAAATAAAAAAAAATATATTTCTGCTAGACAAGGCCAGGGACTTCTTCCCGCGCTTTTGACGAGTGACTTTGTTGTTTTACTTGAAATTTTTACAATTCAGTATAAAATTAGTTTTGTGTGACAATTTCGATAGTATTTGTAACATAAGTGCTAGTGAAATTATACAGTAATGAAAAAACTCAAATATAACACGTTTATGCACTTTTTGGAAGACGTGAATAAGTTCATCAAGAAAACCTTGTAAACATCACTATCGTTTTACGGGTGGTATTTAAATTGGGTTGATTGGGTCTAGGTACCCTTCCCAAGTATTTTTTCAGCACAGTTCCTGAAGCTGGAACATAGAATTAAGATTTTCAAATGGTTCTAAATGATGACTTGGCTGTATGGGCTAGATCCCTTTGCCTTTCCCCTCGGGGATAAAAAGAACCAAAAAAAAAAGACAAGGCCAGCTGACATGACATATAAGAATGACAATTAGAACTTCAATTTTCCTTTGTATATTTTCTCGATAAATTTCCTGTAAAATTACTTTTTCTTGTACTTTATAAGTTATAACTTGCTATTAATATTTCTGAAAGTTTTGCTACAACCTTGTCTAAATTTGCTTGTGTGGTAGTGAAATTATCTTGCGTAAAGAGTTAGAAAGTAATTATTAAAGTTGGTGTTTGGAATTGTTTTTATTTATATATTTCTACCAATTGGAATGATAAAGTGTGAATGTTTAGGTGGCCTAAATAAAGGTCATTAGTACATTAAGTGTCTACTTGGTCAGTAAGTATCGTATTATGATTGTAAATATGAGTATTTCGATGATTTCAATTGCCAGTGTGTAGCTTAAGTTAGGCATAGTAACATCTATCTGATTGTTCCGCGACTTTGAATCGTATAGAACTGTAACACGATAGCTGTCGCTGCGGTGTTTTACATGTAAATAATCTTATTGTAGTTTGAGTCCCTGGATGTCATGATTAGTGAAATAATAGAAGGAAAATCTTTGTTACGGCCATATAATACTTAACATGTACAATTTAGTACTGATACTTGTTGCACAGTCTTAGTAACGCATTCACATGTGAGTATATTGTCAAAGTAACTTTTCTTTTACTTCTGTTGATTCTAGTAGATTGTCTATTACAATTATGATCTCTCAGGACAGAGGAACTTTTGATGCTAAATAGAGGCCTTGTTTTCTGTTTTATGTTACTGTGCCTTTATTGGCCTTATTATAACATTGACTATTTTTGATATTTTGAATAAAAAATTTAGGATTTTAAAAAAGTATTATCAATTTATACAACCTACAAGCATTGCCACCTTTATGTTGACATGAATTTTTTTTTTAATTCGGATATTCAATAAAACTAAAGAAATAGCTAGGTAGCTAAAGAAACTTAAGTGTTATAATTTAGTTCCTCTATGTAATCGAAGAGTGGCCCTTCTGGCACAGGTCTCGAGACCTACTAGATGGATCCAGCACTTATTATAATTGTATATTAGTTTGAATTAAACAATTTTTAACAGAGGTATCGCGTGTTTTATTTGTTTTGTTGAACCTGACATTTCAAATGCTTTGCAGCATCCGTGGTCGCAGGAAGACTAAGGTGACATTTGTCTTACATTGGTTATTCAATTATTACATCTACCGACATGGATGGATTAATTGTTTATATATGTTCCGATTCACACAAAAATCGCTCACGGTTCGCTAAAACATGTGATCCATCCGTTAAAAATTGTTTAATTCAATGTGTAACAATCGCGAAAACCTAAGACAATACTATGTATATTAGTAGCAATACACTTATATTAAAATATTACATGTTAATATTATGTTCTAATAAAAACTGTGTGAAAGTTCTTACATTGACACCACACTATTGTTGTTACACAACAGATCTCTACATAATGAAAAAGTTATTGAATTTTATTTAATTTCCTTCACACCAAGTCCCTTGCTGGGAGTAGGCAGAGGGAACCGAGCGTCACATGACTCCTTCCTCATTTCACTTGCTTCTTTAACATTCATAGCTATTTTCATGTATTCCAGGTCCAAGGGCTCCTGACACCTTCTGATAACTCTCAACCTTTATTCATAGTATATCGGTCTAGGCCAAATTCAATTTCCACATCAACCCTTACTCATCCCATTGCAGGGATTTGGGTCCCCCTTCAACAGACTGTGTTTAGAGCAAACTCCACCACGCTCAAATGCAGATTGGCAGAGACATGCCCTCTGAAGCATGGAGAATCTCAAGCTAGATAAACCCATCCATTGACAGGCTGCGGTCGATGTTGCTTAACCTGCGTGTTCGGTTAGAATGACATGCACAACGACACCATCGAGCTCAGAAATTCAATTTCTTTCTTTTTACTTAAAAAAAAAACTTCATCAGAATCTGTAATTATTATTGTATTAGTAATGATGATGGTGATGCACTTTGTTTTGTAAGTATACATAGGGGTGGAAATTTATAAGCAATCCTTGCAGTATTGTAAACATTCACAAGCTATCACACTACCACTTCACATCAGGTTGTCCGTATACATGTTTGCCTTCTGATGCTGTATAAAAAAAATATGCTCACACCCTGGAACCACAACAGTCTCCATTATGCATGATATCCTTTTTACGAACAGTTGTTTCTCATAATGTTCTTTCCTCAAAAAGTTTGCATAATGTCATTCCTGTCTTCCATTGTGGTAGGTAGGGACTATGGAATGCTAGGTGCACCAATCCAAACACCGCTCTCGCCTCTTCCACACTCATCAACTTCTCCACACATGATCTTCTAAATGTCTTTCTCTAAACAGCAATTTGTGTACATATTTCCAGGTTTTCTTCTGTGTACACTTAAATTGAGGTATGAACTCCCTGCTAAGGTTCCAAGAGGCTATACCATGGGGTTATCTAAAAAAAGGAGTGAAGAGGTTTTTATAGAGTCACAGTAACTGCTTACCATCAGACTGGCCTAATTATAATAATTCCCCTTTTCTTGTTTGTCTGCCTGGTACGGTGACTGTGTTATCAGAAGATCTGCTGTGTTCTTATCAGAACATAAAAAGTAATACAAAATGTCTTTATCCAGTGATAACGGTATCAATTTTTGCAGTCAATGGCCTGATAATGGACCTTCAGTGACCTGTTGAGCAGGCGTTTTGAAGACAAAAGACTTAAATGGCTCCAATTTGTAAGTATATCTTTTTTCTTACAACATCAAAAGCCAACAAGCTAACAGTCCTGACGTTAAGTGTTTTCTGTAGTCTATGATTGCTTGTAATAGAAGGAGTATCATTCGGCTAACTCTTCAGGATTTGTTAATCTCACTCAATCACAGGAATACAACAATCCCAAGGTGTTATTTTTCACAGGTTATTGGGAATGATCATTCATTCTTTTATTTTTAATCAGCTTTAAGCATGTGTGTGTAATTACGTATCCCACTGCTGGGATTAGAATCAGAGTAAACTCCACAATGCTGCTCAATTTCAGATTAGTGGTGGTTCTTGTTTTCGATTCATCTCTCTAATGATGTCAATAGATGACAGCCGTCTATCAATAATAGCTAGGATTGGCTTAACACGTCCTCTGAAGGAAATAGAAGTTTGGAATAAAAGAAATATGTGTGCAGTTCACACGCGATGGAAGTGATATCTTCAAAAATGTGAAATTAATAATCACGACAATATTCTGCATTCGTTTTCGGCACTTTTGAAAAATGTTTATATTAAAATAATGAAATATTTGTGTAAACAATACATATGTACAATACACCATGGTTGTTACGACGCCTTATCCCGGGCTTCGTAATACACATGCGCGCGCACACACGTACAACGCTCGGACCCTGTAATAAACAAATTATAATGCCTTCTATCTCATTCTCTCGCATGTTAAATCCTACACATGTATGTGGTTGTATGTTTTTACTGTCGCTTTTTCGTTTTATCGAGTTTCAAATCACAATGATGCTAAAGAAGTTTTCATTTAAAAAAAAAATCCGTGTACAGGCTGTAGTCGAGGTTTCTTTGACTTGTGTGTAGGATTAGTAACTGAAACCCATTTGACCTCGTCACATACAACAGAAAGAGGTTATTCTCTAAATAAAATGTTTTTCTCTTTCAGATGAATGCACAGAGATGTCGGCAAAACAAGAGTGAGTATTTCTTCCAAGTTTTTAGGACTGCCTGCCCAAAAAAATATATCTACCTTTACCTACTAGAGGATTGTATGTCTGCATGTCTTCAGTGAGGCAGAAGTATACTCTGCAAAAAAGAAAATGATTCTATTCGAAATGGACACCTTTGGCTTTGATACAGGCCTTTAATCTGTCTGGCCACGAATCTATGGATTTACGCGCCGTTTCCATGAAAAAGTTAGCCACTGCTTACTCTAGAGATTTCTTAAGAGACACAATGTGGGCGTGTCGTTTCAAGCAGGCCATGTTCTCTAAAACTGACCATAATTTGTAGTCTAAGGGGTTCAGATCTGGGTTAGACCAGGGCCAGTCTTCAGCTTTTTTAAAGTCCGGAACGTTGGTTTCGAGCCAGGCTTAGGTAGTTTGTGCCTCGTGACCAGGTGCAGAGTCCTGCTGTAAAGTCTACGATACATTTTTAATAAGTGTATTGCTGGGAGGTTTCACAACACGATCCAAGCCAGTCTCTTGATATACTTTGGTTGAAGTCTTCACTACTTTTTCACAAAAATGGAGCTTTGTGACTCCTTGATAAGACACCCCTCACTAAACCATTACAGACGCAGCATGATGACCACGTCGTATCTTTCCGACCACTTGGACGGCTTCTTTAGAACTGTGTGCGTACACTTTTTCATCATTAGTTGTAGTGCTATGAACAATTTTTCATGATTCTTCAATCTGATGAAGAAATGTTTTCATCAGTAAAGAGGATATTGTTTTGATCGATCTACTCTCTTCAACTGTAGGGATTGATTTACGGCATGTCACGTATATCGACGACAAGCGCCGAGCTTCAGGTATTGTTTTATTATAAGCGACAGAGTCCTAGCGGGAATCATAATTTCTGGCAATAAGATTTTTTGTTTCATAAAGGGGTTTCGGCGAATTCTGGCTTTGACAGCATTAACAGTCTTTGTAGTTCTAACAGCACGCTGTCGCCCCGATTTTTATAGTCTTCAACAGAGGAAGTGTTAGTAAATCTGTCGATAGTACGATAATTTTGTAGAGATTTATTTTGAATCGAGGGCCAGACAGTGACATAGGCTACTTTTACCACGGCAAAATATCTTACTCCCACAGTAAAACACGCTTTGACTTTTGACCACGCGGGCGAAGCCGCGGGTAACAGCTAGTATATATTTATATATATAAGAAGCGAGACTCCGCTCGCTGGCCTGGCGTTTGGCGTGAAGATGTATGTCTATATCATATTTCATAGCATTTAGAATATATATATTTTACTTACAATAAATATATATGTTATTTTATATCGTTATCTTTCAATATGATAGTTTCGCTAATTGCTGAAATCTTAATACGTATGTGATATGTAATCTAATAATAAAATCTATTAACCTCTTTATCAATACAAATCATTGATATCTATTAAAGTCGTTAATATTTTATCAAATCGGTCAATATGAATTGATGCCCGATTGATTGTGAAATATCGTGAAGATAACAACCTACGAAGAAACGATAGACTGATTTTGCTTTCAAATTTAACTCACCGCTACGGGTGACATTATTGTGATATCAATATAATGAATATTTCTGAAAATCATCAACTTGAATCATCGTAATTTAACAATGTAGGGTACAGAGGTTCTATCTACTAGTAACTTCACAGAGGGAACCGAGCGCCACATATCTCGGTCCTTAAACACCTCACTCGCTTCTTTAATGTTCATAGCTCTTCTCATGCACGCTCGTCGGTTTCTATGGTTCCTGACATCATTACCTTCTTGTAAAACACCATCAATTTGGTCATGGTAATTCTTGACTTTCCTCGGTTACTACATCCTTCTAGTTTCGCGTTGTATATCTGTTTCTTGATTCTTTCTTCCTGGATTCTTTCTACATGTCCGAACCAACGGAGCATGCCTGTACCTATTTTAACACCAACACTCTTTCAGACGAACTCTGTTTCTTATATCGTCATTGCGAACGCGGTCTACAAGCGTTGCGCCGTAAACTTTGCGCAACGCTCGCAATTCGACCGCGTTATTGGTATCGCGTTATTTGTGGGTATGGCAGAGAGAGCATGAAAGTAGGATATACTTTCATGCTCTCTCTGCCATACCCAGCTCTCGCTTCCATAACTAAGCGTTGGGATCAGCACTGCATTGTGTATAGCGAGCTGTGCCTTCTGGGTCAAGTTTTTACTGCCAAGAAGTTTTCCCAACGCTCCATTCACACTATTCCTAGCACTCGCACGTCTTTCCAAATCTACGGTGACCGTTCATCCCCGCTGAAAGCACAGCGTTGGCCACCCCAAGGGAAAATGAACGATTTCGTCGGTTTGGCCACGCCTGCGCCGCCTCCGCGCCGGTGGCAAACGGGAGGTTGTCCAGCGCGAATAAAGGGATTGGTGCATACACGGTGCCTTTATGCGCCGTCAATTGTTTTAACGTTTGTGTGAAATACCTAACGGTCGATAGTGTGATGAGATCAGTGCTCTCACTGCACTCGCATTTTTAGAGTACCATGCCTAAAATGGTAAAAAATCGGCCAAGGGTGACTCGGTCTCTCACACTAAAGCAAAATTGGCGCGAGACTCGTACGCTTACCCTCCATGACTCGAGCATACTGGTCTCTTGTCAAAGCTGTTCAGGGTAACGTCAGTCAGTCGTCGTTCCCTCGCATTACGCTAAGGGGACGAATCGCTGGCCCGTACTGCAAAGGAGAAAGCCGATCTCCTAGACTCTCTTTTTACATCATTGTGTCGAAGACGCGTGCTCCGGAATTAGCTCCGATTCTAACGCGCCTCTTTCGGTACTTCTATTCGCTTAGTGTGGTCCTCAGCTCATGGAAGGAGGCTTTGGTACATTCGTACAACTATAAGTCTCAGCAATAACTCCCATATTTTCCAAAATCATGGAAAATATCATCAACCAGCTACTTTTAACCTACTTAGAAGATCGCAAGGTGATAAGTGATCGTCTTCCGCCGTGGCCGCTCGGCTGGCGATCTTCTGGTATTCTTGACCCACCACTGGGCGGAGTCAGTAGAAAGACGAGGCTTTAGCTGTTAGTTTGGACATAGCATAGCATAGCGATAGCGGGAGTGGCGCAAAACACTTCTCTCGAAGCTTCCTTCTTTTGGGCTACCCGAGAAACTTTGTGCATGGGTTGCCAATTTGAGACGTCGTGCGTCACTTGAACAGGTCTCGGTTCGGTGTAGACGGAAGTTAGTTTAACTTAATCCCCTAAAGACACAAGTGTGGTATTTACCGCGAAAAAGTCCCCATTTGTCGTAGCTCCTCGATTTGAAGGTAGACCCCTCAGCGTTACGCCTAGCATCGGTATCCTGGGTGTCGACATATCAAGCGACCGCGAGTGTCAAAATAACGACAAACGAGGCATAAACAACCGTATCTTTTGATTGCGTTGACTTAGAGAACTATTCAAAGAAATAAATATCCTCACGGTTACCTCTCAGTACATTTATGAGAACATCATACTCGTAAAAATATAAATTCGTTTTCAAAATGTAGTGAAAATCTTAGAAATAGGAATAGATTGCGTATCCCTATACATCGGCTTGCTAAGAGTAAGATCTTTTGTTGTAAATTGTATACGGTTCTATAATAAATTACCTGAAACAGTTCTGTCCTTGCCTGACAATATGTTCAAAAGGTCCATCAAAAATACTCTATGTAAATAAATAAATATTGTCGGACAAATTACACAGCGCCATCAAGCCCCAAAGTAAGCGAAGCTTGTGTTATGGGTACTAGACTACTGATAAACATACGTAAATACATTTTTTTTTGTAAATACATACTTATTATTCATAGAAAATACCCAGATCAAGACAAACAAACATGTTCATGCACACAAATGTTTGCATTGTGTGGGAATCGAATCGTGGGTTCGCGTTGGTGTCAAAGTAGCGTAACAACGCGTTTCACCACTGCGCCACCGAGCTCGTCAACTCTCTATTATTATTGAATTATTGATTGATTATTGTGGAATCGATGAATATCTAACTGACAGAGATGTATGGAAATTTGCCATACATCTATGTCACTTTGTTGTGCCACTTGATTTCACTATATGTACACTCATATCATTATATTTATTGTAATATGTATAAAATGATTTGGAAAAAAGACCTATATTGGCAAGTTTCTTTGGCATTTCTTCTTCGCCAATGGTCATTAGAAATCCTGGTACTCGTAGATTAAAAAAAAAAACTTAAAAATAATAAGATATAATATTGAGAATGTAAGACTTGTCTAAGTGAGGGTCTAAAGGCAAATAAAGAATTTTTAACTTTATGTTATCTTTATCTTAGACGTTTGCGTTTCTTACATACATTATTTACATACGATTGCAGACTAGTATTTAATATTCATGTCAACTCGATAACTCCACGCGTTCGTAAGAAATAGTATCTTGAAGACGGACAACGAAGTGATCATATAAGGGTTCCGTTTTTCCTTTCGTGGTACGGAACGCTAAAACGTAGAAAAAAGTTGGAACAGGCAAATACGTATACCTATGTTTTCCTGAAATTTCCAATAACGATTATGTTGGATTTTCTACCGAAGATCGAATATTTATGCCTTTATTTATGCAAACGAACAATGGTATAAATAAAAATACATAAGTATTCGTTCACGAAGAATAAGGGACTACAATAACGTTACATAATGATTCACGACGTGCGCCATCACTGGTGAGACATATGTATGTACGGTATTACATACGTATATGTGGGACGTGATGATGCAAAGGATACCGCATACCACCATCACACCGGGAGAAGTCAAGTCGTCGCGAGCCCGCTTGCAAACCTTTGCAACCGGTTTCTCGCAACGACCAGTGCGATGATCAGGGCTTTTTTTTAACGGGACAGGCCCACCACTGTGTCTCCTGTGTAGCCAGAATTAACAGCGGCGACCACCAAAAAGGCAATGAACAGTGAAGTTCATCGCTGTCCCGGGGGTTAAACTACAGCTGCCTTAGAACTTATAACGAATTTAATCGGAAAAAAATTGTAGGAGTAGGAAAGTTTTGGAAGTGACATCCCCTCTTGGCAAAGTGAGAGACAGCAATATGACTAATAAGGCATTTAAAAACCTCAAAGAGATGGCTAGTCAAGTGAAGCTCAACTGACGTGCACCACGTGTTATCAGATATCTAACACTAGTGGGATCTAAATCGTGAGTTGGTACTTAACACATCGATTCCAATAATATAGAACCTCGGTAATTCTCCTTGTTGCCACCAAACCAGAATAGTATACTGCCCCGGATGTGACATGCAAGGAATTGAACATACGCCGTTATACGTTTCCAGACTACACTGGTCTACTAATCAGTTAAAGTTAAGTTTATAATCCTATTAATATTATAAATGCGAAAGTTTGTATGTATCGATGTTTGTTGCTCTTTCACGCTTAAACGGCTGAACGGATTTGAATGAAATTTGGCACGTAGATAGATTATGACTTGGATTAACACATAGGCTACGTTATTTGACTCCACGCGGGCGTAGCCGCGGGAAGCAGCTAGTATCATATATATTTTAAGTTAAGCTTTATGTCTTATGTTTGTCAACACAGACCGCGTTTGTAAAAACTGTTGTCTGAAAATAAATTATTAGAATTGAATTAAATATACAATGAACGAATGACGAAGCAGATATACAATGCAAAAGTAGAAGGATGTAGGAGCCGAGGAAGGCTAAGACTCACAACATGATCAAATTGGTCGTGTTCTATCAGAAGGTGATGTCAGGAACCCTACAAACCGGCGAGTGTGCATGAAAAGAGCAATAAATGTTAAAGACGCGAGTGAGGTATGTAAGGATCGAGTCACGTGGCACTCGGTTCTCTGCCTACCCTGCAAGGGATTTGGCGTGAAGTTATATATAAGTATAGATAGACTTAAATATATATGTAAATGCCGCGATGTCAACCCTGTGAAAATCTATTTACGCCCTTTATAAACATCTCGTACTAATATCCTTGGTGAAAGGAGGAACCCTTGCCTTGAATATTTTTTTTATTACATTTTTAAATCCTTTGTAGTTCCAAAACTTATTCATTTAATGCAGTGATAATGTGAGGAGCGTGGTGCCGACACAGCTCTTCACTTCATACTGTAATGTTCCTGATTGTAGATAGTCCTGTTGTACTGTATGTTTCATTGTGTGTGTTTTTGTGAAATGAATAAAGCTAAAGGCGAGTGAGTGTTGGGAATAGTGTGAATTGGAAAACTTCTTGGAAATAAAAACTTGAGCCAGAAGGCACAGCTGGCTATACACAATGCAGTGCTGATCCCAACTTGTGGAAGCGAGAACTGGGTATGGCAGAGAGAGCATGAAAGTAGGATAAACGCGGTCGAAATGCGAGCGTTTGTAGCGTAACGCTTGTAGACCGTATTCGCAATGATGAGGTTAGAAGCAGAGTTGGTCTAAAAGAGAACGTCGGTGTTAAAATAAGAAGTGGCATGCTCCGTTGCTTCGGACATGTAGAACGAATGCAGGATAAAAGAATGACGAAACAGATATACAATGCAATAGTAGAAGGATGTAGGAGCCGAGGAAGGCCAAGACTTACCTACCGTGATCAAATTGATCGTGTTCTATCATCAGAATGTGATGTCAGGAGCGGTAGAAACCGGCGAGTGTGCATGAAAAGAGCACTGAATGTTCAAGAAGCGTGTGAGGTATGTAACGATCGAGTCACGTGGCGCTCGGTTCTCTCTGCTTACCCCGTAATTGGCGTGAAGTTATAAATGGATAGATAGATAAAGCTAACGCCTACATCAATTCTCGCAGCAAAACTACAAATTTCATATTTGTTGCGGACGCAATTTCATAAGATTTTTTTTCGTGATTTTCAATGAAGATAGCTAAATTGTAACTATTGGGCAAATTTGTGATTTTGCTACGAGAATTGATGTAGGCGTTAGCGTTCCCTACTGGCGGATATGTGACTCTGCCCACTCAGGCAGGGGGGAAAGTAAGTTACGATGCCGTAGGCGTAGCACTAGACAGACTTTGGGTGGATTTTATTTCTATTTATATATTTGACGAGCTCGGTGGCGTAGTGGTGGAAAGCGCTGTTACGCTACTTTGACACCACCGCTCGTGGGTTCGATTCCCACACAAACATTTGTGTGCATGAACATATCCGTTCGTCTGGGTCTGGGTGTTTCCTATGTATAATAGGTATGTATTTACAAAAAAAAAATGTATTTACGTATGTTTATCAGTTGTCTAGTACCCATAACACAAGTTTCGCTTACTTTGGGGCTAGATGGCGCTGTGTAATTTGTCCGACCAAAAAAAAAAAATCTGTTTGTCTTGGTTGGGTATTTTCTATCTATAAATGAGTATGTATTTACAAAAAAAAAATGTATTTACGTATGTTTATCAGTTGTCTAGTACCCATAACACAAGCTTCGCTTACTTTGGGGCTAGATGGCGCTGTGTAATTTGTCCGACAATATTTATTATTTATTTATTTATTTATATCTTCACCAATACTTTACGAGACTATATATTTTTGACGAGCTCGGTGGCGCAGTGGTGAAACGCGCTGTTACACTACTTTGACACCAACGCTCGATGGATTTGATTCCCACACAGCATAAACATATATGTTTGTTTTGGCCTGGGTCTTCTTAAAAGAGGTACGGTGCATTACCAAATCATCGGGAAAAGTACCTCCACCTCACAGAAAACAGTAGCCAAATTACAATTCCCTGGAGGGTTGTTTGGAGAAAACGTCTCACTACCGCGTGCGAGTCGCGACGCTTTCTTGTATCAAAAGTTCCAAGTTTTCACATACACACGTTGAAATAAATTATTTTTAATAATTTATCATATAGAACCCACCACCTCCCATGGCTCCACCAACCTCGCGATCGCGCGAAGCCGCGAAGTTCGCCGTCGACGAGACAAGACCGGTGTGGTACACCGGACCCAATTCTGACCCGTGGCGCACAATCACATCCATCATCACACAACGCAGAAAATCGTACCAGGGACAGAACCACAATTTGTCACACATCCGCGACCCATGCCTACCTAGTTCTTACGAAATATACCATGCTGCAAACAAACATGTGCAAACAGAACCCACGAGCGTTGGTATCAAAGTAGAGTTATTAACCACTGCGCCATCAAGTTCGTCAATGCGTGCGTGCATGAAAAGAGCTATGAATATTAAACCAGTTGAGAATGCGCAAGCTTGCATTGCCAGAGGGACACCTGGCTCGTCAATTATATAACAATTCAAAATTATTATTTTTTAATTTGCCGGCCCATTTGACTATGTTCCTTAAGAGATAGGAACGGTGTTCCTGAACATTCCTATTCTACTTTTTTTATGGTGAATCCGAATCTTAAGTCAAAATTCGAATACTCGAAAAAAAGCGACAGACAAACACACAGACAAACGCACAGACAAACATATAGATTTCATATAGGAACGGTGTTCCTGAAAAGGGAGTGAGGTGTTAAGGACCGAGTCAAGTGACGGTTAGTTCTCTCTGCTTACCCCACAAGGGACCTGCCGTGAAGGTAAAGATATGTGGTTATATGTTGTTTAATTTTATTTGACATATGATATGAATGATAAAACCGGCCTATTACTATGTAAATAAAAATATTTTTGATCTACTTGTTTGATATTTAACCTAATTATATACCATTATAAGGTTCAATTCGCGTTTAACATGATACACAGAGGTGGATAAGGTGATCTTGGGTTTAATCTTCTTAGTGATGTACTAATGACGATGGTTTTTTGTCGATATATCGAGTTGTCGACGGATCTTATCTCTCGATGCTTATATTTAAGTTAATTGTATATCTTTCACAGCAATGTGATTGAGTTAAGTTGAACACTTAAGTTGTGAATGAACTCTCTGCCAAGGTTTAACCAAGGGACTGTAACATGATGTTTTCAAAAGTTAATAGTTAATAGGTTCAGGCGTTATTTTGCGAAAGTCAAATTTACATGCAATTTGATTTAACCTGCAAATCAAATTGTATATTATAAAAGTGTCGTGATGCCCTTGATTGTACAGGTGTCTATACTGCAAACCAGCGTACGGCTCGCCTAATGATGAGCGGTCACCACTAGGGCATCGAAACTCGGTTCATTTTTGAAAACCCGGGTTTTCGGGTCTAAGAGTAATCAAAACCCGGGTAGACCGGTTTTTTCGAGCATTTCGATCTTTATATTGTAATTTTTTAAAATACACTAATCTGCGTTTATATATCGATTTCCTACAATGAGTACAAAATATAAAGAATGAGGAAGAATTTAAATAAATGAAACAGTACTTTACAAATTACAAAAACAGTTTTAATGTTTAAAAAAGTGATAAAGATTTATTTTTCTTCAGAATATCTTAAAACTTAGTAAGTAATCTAGTCTTTTTTAAATCACAGACTTGCAGAGATTAGTTTTAACATTAAATGAATTATTTTGGTATTCACTTATTGTATTTAAAAGCTAATAAAAATTATAATTATGTCACACTGCGCAATAAATGTAATAAACAATGTAGGGTAGCAAAAAGAAATTTCATTCACTCGTCAATTGACAATTGTCCCCACGATAAATTGTGGAATTTTTTTTAATAAAATAGGTATAGGAAACCCCAGATCTAGTAATTCATCCAATTTAAACGCTGATGACCTAAATAAACACTTTAGCTCAACTCCAAGTATCTTGTCACCTCAGGTTAGATTGGCTTCTGTAAGTCACTTGAATTCATCTCCTGGACTAAGCGGTAATCAATTTGAGCTTGGTACGGTTTCGGCGGATGAAGTGGTTAAATTCATAGGCTCCTTAAAGTCTAAAGCAGTAGGGTGCGATGGCATGTGCATCGACATGATGGTGCCAATCAATGACATAATAGCTCCGTTATTAGCTGACATAATTAACTGCTCCTTATCCTCTGGCATTTTTCCTGCTTTATGGAAACGTGGCCATATCATTCCACTTCCAAAAACATCAAATCCTTCCTCTTTCGCCGATTTTCGGCCCATCACTATCCTTCCCATTCTCTCTCTCGAAATACCTTCGTCTGAATAATCTACTGAGTCAGTATCAGTCTGGTTTTCGGGCCGGCCACAGCACTGTTTCAGCACTCATAAATGTTACTGACGACATTTGGAACAATATAGATAATAAACTTCTTACTCTTCTCGTCTTACTTGACTTTTCCAATGCTTTCAATATGGTTGATCACGAAATTTTACTAGCAGTGCTTCGGCAAATGAATCCATCGTGTGTTTCTCTTTCCTGGTTTCATTCTTACCTTTCTGACCGGCTTCAATCAGTAAAAATCGACGATTGTAAATCTGACTGGTGCAAAGTCGACGTGGGTGTCCCACAAGGTAGTGTGTTATCACCTCTCTTATTCTCTATTTTAGTTAATGGCATTACTTCATATGTGTCCTCCTCTATTCATTTGTACGCTGATGATGTCCAAATCTATACAGCTGCCTCTCTTCAAGACTTATCAAACGCTACAGACGTTATTCATTCAGATCTCAGCGCTATTGCAAAATGGGCACAGAACTTCGGCCTAAAAATTAATGCGATAAAGTCACAATGTATCGTAATAGGCAGCCATCACTTCATTTCCAGGTTCCAATCAGGAAGTTATCCAAATATTGTTTACAACGGTACAATAATTCCTTATTCTTCTACTGTTAAAAACCTTGGAATTGTCATTGATCAAACACTATCTTGGGGACCCCAATTAAATGCCATAAGCCGCAAATTGTTCTCTTCCCTTCACTACCTGAAACGCCTTCAAAATTTCCTTCCAACGGAAACCAAGGCGTTGCTGGCTCAATCTCTTCTCCTACCGCTCCTTGATTATGCCGATGTAGCCTTTCTGGATCCCTCCGAAGATTTACTGAATAAATTGGACAGGCTTCAAAATCAATGTATCCGATTTGTATTTGGTCTTCGCAAGTATGACCATATTTCTCAATTTCGACAGCAACTTAACTGGCTGCCTATAAGGCTACGGCGTAAAATCCACATTCTAACCTTTCTCTATAATGTTCTTTTTAATCCTTCTTTTCCAACATACGTCAGGAGGAGGTTTCATTTTCGGATCATGGACGAGCGTCTACAATGTAGCCAAGACCCCATCTTGAAGGTGCCTGCCTCCCTGACCAACACGTTCGGGAATTCTTATACCGTGCGTGCCGCCCATCTTTGGAACACACTTCCGCTCGACATCAGAGCTTCGCCTACTATAAGTTCTTTCAAAAAACGTCTAAAAAACTTTTTCAGTACTTCTGCGAGACATTGAGTTTACATTCTGTATTATTTTTATTCAATTATATTAAATATTTGTTTGTATTCTATCGTTATCCATTAGTGTGTATATATGTATCTGTGCTCGTGTGTATATACATTTGAGTGTCTATATGCATATGTACATAAATTAATATACTTAAAAATCCTTTCTCAATTTTCTTAATATATGCTGGCATCAATTTAGTTATTATGTTAACCTTATATACTTTTTATCTACCACCGCCATACATTATTCCACTCAGGAACTCATAAGCAATGGTTGGCTGGAAGAGATTCCTCGAAGGAATAAGCCCGCCTTTGCAAATCAAATTCCAATATTTTAAGAATGTAAACATTAATATAGCAATAAAGTTCTACAAACAAACAAATAATATCTTCAAAAGACATTTTTGTAGTATCACAAATAATTTTAACATTAATAAAACTCTTCTTCGCATTAACAATTAAGTAACGAATAGTTCTATTCTAATTAACTAAAATACTAAGTAAAAAGTAGTTATGCATTTGACACATTATTTAAACAACATAGTTAAGACATACCCTCTGACCATCTGACCACTTTAGAAAAAAGCGTTTCATTTAACTTGCATGGCTTGTTTTATTGGTAGCAACGAAGCTACTTTTTACGTAATTACTAATAATTTATCAAAGAGTGTTTTTATTTCACTTACTTATTATTGCATTCGAAGTGGCTTAAACTTAATAAATCACAAAAACAAAAGTATTAAAAAAAACCCGAATAACCCGAGTTTTCAAAATCAAACCCGGGTTTTTTTGTAATCCTCAGAACCGGGAAAACCCGGGTTTTACGGTCCGGGTAAACCCGGGCTCGATGCCCTAGTCACCACGGCCTGTCGGAGCTTCAACCCCACGGGTTTCGCTTGCGCATAACAGGTCATATATATATATATATATATGTTTACGCGGTATTTTTCGTAATTGTTCGTTCATTTATTGAACGACTTTGACACACGAACATTAATTACATCATTAATAGAGAAAATAATCAACATCCTGAACGAAATGCTCGACTCTACTGATTAAATTCCATTGGGAGAAGAAAGGGGAGTAACTTATATAAGTTTTTCGAATCAACTTTCTTCCGGAAACTCGTTCAGTATTGTTGTTGTGGCCAAGGTATATAGGACTATACATCCAGCAAGGTTATAAATATGAACTATATATCTCCGTGAAATAAAGAAAACTATCGATAGCATATCAAGAACATCACTAGTCACCACCATTCACAACCTCCGCCTCAATTGCCACTCAGTCGCGATTACGCCACTACGACGCTGCGCTGGTGCACCTTAGAAAGTTGAATTTCGAATCGGAATTATACAATTTTGGCGGTAAACTAGCGTTCTCAATTCAATTTTCTTTATTGTCTTATAAGTTTGCCAGTCACATTTTAGATTGTCTATGTTTCAATGGTGAAACAAGTGATCGTTTTATTTTTAAAATTGAATGGCTTTAGACAGAAGTGATTTTAGTGCTTTATGTGTAGTGTTTGGGATTTTACCGGTTGAGTCTTTTCCAGTTTTATTGAGGAACTCCGTTGTAGGTCTGTTTATTATGTTGTTTAAGGAAAATATAACTCAAATCTCAAAATGTTTTATATAACTGTTAATATTAATTGATTTTACATTGGTCTTGATTGAGAATGGACCTTATTGCTTTATAGTGTTGATAAGATCCGTGTAGCATATAATCCCAAATGTCGAGGAGTAAGTGGATTACTCTAGTCTTTATTGCCAAGGCGAATATTTCTGTACCACTAAGGATTTGACCTGCCTGATAGTAAGCAGTTACCGTACTCTATCGACATTTGCAACACCTGGAGTATCACGCGTGTGTTACCCAACTGTTATTTGGGTGCATTTTTATATTACTAATGTGATAAACAGCCGTAGCCTGTGGACATTTCCCCCCGTGAAATCCATTTATGAAAAACCCCGTGTACATTGCATTTCGCAGCGATATTGCATAATGTGGAAGTACAATAAGAAAGGCAGGGCCTCACCAAAAACCGCAGCCAAATAACAACTCCCTGGACAGTTGTTGTGTTCCCGCGTGTGAGTGAGGTCACCCGTAAGCTCCTAAGGAGTTGCTGAGTTAATGCGGCATCATTGGAGTGATACTTTGTGTTACAAGCGGTCATAAGCTTCGGTAACCGCTTCCGATCAGGTGGGCCGTATGCTTGTATGCCTCCCGTCGTTGTATAAAAAAACTTACATTAAATTATTTATCATGTATCTATAAAGCGAGCGTTGCGCAAAAATTGTGGCGTAACGCTTATAGAGACCGTATTCGCAACGATGATGTTAGTAACAGAGTTGGTCTGGTAGAGAGTATAGGTGTTAAAATAATGAGACGCATGCTCCGTTGGTTCGGACACGTGGAAAGAATGCACGAGGTAACAGTTACGAAACAGATATACAATGCGAATGTAGAAGGATGTAGGAGCCGAGGAAGGCCAAGACTTACCTACCATGACCAAATTGATCGTGTTTTGTCAGAAGGTGATGTCAGGAGCCTTAGAAACCGGCGAACGTGCATGAGTAGAGCAATGAATGTTATTAAAGCGAGTGAGGTGTGTAAGGATCCAGTCAGGTGGCGCTCGGTTTTCTCTGACTTCCTCGGAAAGGATTTGGCGTGAAGTTGTCGATAGCTACAATTATAGATATATAAATAGGTAGTGACAAAACTTTTCATAAATTTCAGTAATTTTTCTTTTTTGCAATTGATTTCTTTTGTTTAGTAGCAATTGTCAATCTTTAGCGTAACCAAGAAAAACCAGTTGAGAATGCGCAAGCTTGCATTGTCAGAGGAACACCCGGTTCGTCAATTATATAACAATAAATTTTTTTTTTTTGGCATATTTGACCATTTCCTTCAAGAGATAGGAACGGTGTTCCTGAAAAGTGTGTGTGAATTTTGTATGCATGTAGAAGTTCTTCTGTCGCGTAACAAAACAAAAGTCTCCATTAAATTCTTCTCGCGTGTCAGTACTCCACGCTTGTAGAACAAAACGATAATATAATATATTATCAATAAATATCATTCACTTTTATATATAATTTAAAAACACACACACGTATATAATTATATAATTATATATAAATATATTTTGTGTGCACTGATACAAAACACGTGTCTGTACGTTCATAAATAAGTATTTGAACATAATCACGAACAAAATTGACCGATCAACGATCAACTTCATGGTGTCTATTTGAAATGTCGGTATAACAAAAATTCTCTCTCATAATTTTTCCCTAACGCTCCAGAAGAAGTATAACTTCAAAAATTGGGAACAGTAGAAAAAAAATGTTAGTAAATATATGTTTTCCTCTATTTTCTATAATGATTATGGGCGATAATTACGTTAATTATGCTTTCTTGCTGTTTCTACATTGTTATTCCAAATATATAACTTTTATGTTCATTGCGTAACTTCATATAACAAAATTTTACGCGTTTTAAATTTAAATGAGGCATAGTAAGTTGTGATTAAATCGCATAAGAGATTTAAATTTTTACCGACATCAAATATACATCTATCTCTCCATATTTTCTCGCCAAGTCTCTTGCGGAGTAGGCAGAGTAAACTGTAGGACCGCATATTATAAGTTTTACGGTCCTGGCTACTTATAGCTTAAACGGCTATGAGTAGCCAACCGTAAAACTTCTAGGCAGTCCTAGTCCCCATCGAGGTCAATTCCTTGTAAAACGATGATTGTTCATATTAAGGCCAGACTCGATGATTGAAAAATCAGTCAAGGGCACGCAATAAAAAGTTGTCGTTGAAGTAGGAATACTGTTGTAAGGAAGCTAAACACATTACTTTGCCATCGCACGTCAATAAATTACATTGATCTATATGTACGTGTAAGCACTAGAATTAGGTACTTAGGCTTTCCACAAAATAACTCGCCTTTTTCAATATTATATATGAGTTACGCGAAACCGCTTAACAGTGACTTCGTTTTCTTTGTTGGTTAAAAAACTCGCCTTGCATTCAGGGTGTAATAAAAAAATAGTGAATCATGGGTATAGCAGAAGAAGTATGAAAGTGGAGTCAACGCTGTTGATGAGACCGCTGCGGAGTATGTGTGGAGTTAGAATCATTGATAGAGTAAGAAATAGAACGATACGAGAACTACGGTGGAATGAAAGACGATGTAGTGACAAAAATTGAAAAGTGTATGATAAGATGGTTTGGACAATTGGAAATAATGGATGACAAAAGAGTTATGAAGGAAGTACTTAGACGCACAGATATGGATGAATTAAATGATGTGCTGAAAAAGAGCTAAAGCAAAAGCACTCAAAACCAAAGAGCATGCGTGAATAGGTTGACGAGTGTGGAAGAAGCGAGAGCGGTATGTTTGGATCGGTGCACCTGGCGTTTCATAGTCTCTGCCTACCCGAATGGGAGACAGACGTGATGATTTGTACTTGTATGTATGTACGTCTAATATTGTATTGAATATTATTTTTTGTTAGTAGTAAGTACTCAGTAAAAACTGATTATGCACCAGTGAGATCATTCACAGTTTGTTTTTATGCAAGCGCATTGAATGATATATGTTGTGCTTACAACTTGAAGAAAATATGCCGATGGGGAGCCGATGGAACGATTTTTTTGAGAAACTCAATTCATCGCTACGGGTCGGGGGTGAAGTATCACGTGCAGTTCTTAACTACATCGCCTCACTTTTCGGCTTTTCGGGAACACCGTTCCTATATGAAATCTATATATTTGTCTGTGCGTGCGTTTTTTTTTTTCGATTTTTCAAATTTTGACTTCAGATTCGGATTCAGCATAAAAAAGTAGAATAGGAATGTTCAGGAACATCGTTCCTATCTCTTAAGGAACATGGTCAAAATGGCCGCCAAATTGAAAAAAAAAAAAATGAATTGTTATTTTATTGACGAGCCGGGTTCCACTGGCAATGCAAGCTTGCGCATTCTCATCTGGTTGAATAAAGTATTCTCACATTGGAGGAGAACATTGAACCGCTGAGATATTTAAAATCGGGTTTTTAGGAAAAGCAATATAGATAATCTAGTTGCTAGTATCCCGGTATCCCGCGGGTACCGCTTTTACGTATTTTATCTTTCTTCGTCTTCCAAGATTTGTACCTTCACGTTCAATAGCCTATCACCTTACTTAACAACTGGGCTGACAAGTGCAAAAAAGAACTTTGCTTATCCGACTTTGCCTATACAATTTCTTCCGCTTTATATGTTATTATAGATTTAAAGAAAACATAACCTTATGTAAATGCAAAATTAGATCAAAATCTTTGTAATCGTTTCCGAGCGCATTGTATTTATATTTATTTGTAGAAGAATAGGTTATATATAGGAAGGATTGTAAAAAGCGAATTTACAATCCTATCCTATATATATTTATTCCTTTGCTATTGCCCAACGTAAACTCTGATAAACATATTGGCAACTTCTTAGGTGACCGCACTCACACGCAGGAATACAACTACCATCTCGGGAGTTGTTATTTGACTGCGATTTCCCGTGAGGTGGAGGTTCTTTTCCGCAGCCGGGCTGCTTTGATGCGCCCTACCTCTCTTAAAACATCCAGACCAAGACAAACATATATGTTTATGCACACAAATCGAACCCACGAGCGTTGGTGTCGAAGTCGCGTCATCCGCGACTGAGGTGGCTCACAGCTTGTCAAAGTTGAAGACGAACTTGTAATTTCTATTATATTGTCAGGTTTAAAATCTTAACAAAGCTGTGATAATTTATATCGCAGTACATTAACAGGCTGTACTGTATGTGTTTATCTAAATAATCTTTTGTGCCATTGTTAAGGAGGAGTTTGTTTGGTTTGATAAAAACAATCGAGTGAGGACAGACAACCGACGGGCGACACGTGACACGATGCCGGTACTTGTAATACGTTTACATTGCCTCTCATTTCGACCGCGTTTGTTCTACTTTCATGGTCTCTGTGCATTGAGTTATTATGTACTAGCTGAAGCTTCGCACGCGTGAGATTTAGGCTTTTAGTATCTTTTGTTACTCTCCAGCCTTCAAATTCTTTCTGTTAAAAAAAAAGTCAAAGTTCAGAGCTTTTCTTTGTAAGTACATAATTACTCTAGACTTCATCGCGTGGCATACATATTAACGAAACACATGTATATAAAATATTTCGCGCTTCAATTTTGATACAGCACCATCTATTGACCTTTACGGAAGGCAACGTATATTTATTTTACTTTTATTAAATAAAAAATACGTAGTTATTTTTATGTCATAAAAAATACGTAATCTGTGAAAATAATAAAAATAAAATCGCAAAGTTACCGATATTTCCCCTAATTTTAATAGTTATTTATTTTTTACGCAGGAGCCCTAAATATTTACAGGATAAAAAGTAGCCTATATTCTGCTCTGGATAGTCCTGTACCAGTGAAAGTCCCGTCAAAATCGGTTCAGCCATTTGGAAGATTAGCTCGGACTAACAAACAGACAGACAGACAAAAAAGTTAAAAATGCATGTTTAGACTTTGGTAACGTGAAAATAACAATATGAGCTTAAGATAAAGGCTTTATTTTGAAATCACAGACAGACACTTCAATTTTACTTATATGTATAGATGTATAGACTAGAAGAGCTATTCTAAGTAAAACCATATAAAACTGTTCCATTTTTGTAATAATAAGCTTCTAAGGCGCACTTTTCTCGCGACCAAAAGGTCAAAAGCGCCGTGATTTTCATGGCACTTACGCGTTTCGTTCAACGTTGTGCAGCAATGAAATGTTGCCGATGGGCAACAAAGCATAACGCAAACATTTGGTTCGCGGTGTCGGTTCTAGTACACGAGTACATAATAATTCAATGTCTCTGTGCCACACCCAGCTCTCGCTTCCAAAAGTTAGCGTTTTGGGACTTACTTACTGGATGTAGTAAGCCCTACTCCATACATTCTTCAAATATCACTCGCGCGATGCCACCTGTGCTAACACAGCAACTCCTTAGGAGCTCACTGGTGACCTCACTCACACGCAGGAACACAACAACCCTCCAGGCAGCTGTTATTTGGCTGCGTTTTCTTGTGAGGTGGAGGTACTTTGATGCGCCCTATCTCTCAAAACACCCAGATCAAAACAGACATGTTCATGCACACAAATGTTTGTGAATTTTCTGCTTTTTGCAGACGAAGCTGCGTTATTAGCAGAAACATCATCTGAACAGCAAACACCGGTCACAATGATGAATGACGATTGAATGGAGAAGGGCTTACTACATGCAGTAAGTAAGCACTTCTCCCAAATGTCCCAAAACGCTAACATTTGGAAGCGAGAGCTTGGTGTGGCACAGAGACATTGAATTATTTTTGTACTCGTGTGGGAATCGAACCCACAAGCGTTGGTATCGAAGTAGGGTTAATAACCGCTGCTCCACCGAGCTCATCAAACTGTTTGGAAGAAGATACCGGGATTTGAAATCCGAGAATCAGAAATATCATATTCTAGATATTACACTCAATATAAATGTCATATCTTCTTGTATCGATTATGGTATCACTCTTCCTATCACATGATAAGTGTTATCGGATAGATATATGCTTCCGCACCAAGGGTTTTAAAACGATGTGAATCTACCTATATGCCAAGTTCCTTGCGGGGTAAGCAGAGAGTATTGAACGTCAAATAACTATCCTTACACACCTCACTCGCTTCTTTAACATTCATAGCTCTGTTTATGCATGCCCGTCGGTTTTTAAGGCTCCTGACCTATTTCTTCTTCATAGCGTTATACCGTTTCTAATCTATATATACTTATATATAAAGCAGAAGAGTTTGTTTGTCTGAATGCGTTCATCTTCTAAACTACAAGTCGATAGTATTGTCTTAGGTTTTCGCGATTGTTACACATTGAATTAAACAATTTTTAACGGAAGTATCGCGTATTTTATTTATTTTGTTGAACCTGACGTTTTGAACGTCAAGAAAAGAACGAAACGTCAGGTTCAACAAAATAAATAAAATACGCGATACTTCCGTTAAAAATTGTTTAATTCAATGTACAAGTCGATATTTGAAAAAAAAAACGAGTGTGCTTTATTTAGACCACACGTCAGTTACTATTAAAAAATGGAACGCCTTGCCTGCACATGTGTTCCCGCCTTCCTACAATATGGGATCCTTAAACGAAGCGTGAAGAAGCATGTTGCGGGTCAGTATGGCAGGGTCATCTGACAGGACACTGTGTAGTCTTCTGTCAGTTGCAGTTGCGATTTGCGCTCCTCTTTCGCTTACCTTCGGGCAAAGAGGAGCCACTGTGCTGAACTAATGTTAAAAAAAAGCTTGATGAGGCGGCTCACGATGTTTTCTTTCACCGTCGTGCAAGTGACGACAAATATGTCATGTCAAGACCATGAATTTAGTGGCCAATGCTGTGATTAGAACTAGGGAGCGTCGATTAAGTCTTGTCTTTTTATCCACTGTGCTACTCGTATCTATCATTAATTTTAAGACGAAAATCCGGATTGTAGTAACTGTAAGAGAGGTAGGGCGCATCAAAGCAGCCCGTCTGGGGAAGTACCTCCACCTCACAGAAAACCACAGCCAAATAACAACTCCCTGGAGGGTTGTTGTGTTCCTGCGTGTGAGTGAGGTCACCAGTAAGCTCCTAAGGAGATACTGCGTAAGCAGCAGAGGCATCGCGCGAGTGATACTTAACATTACAAGCGCTAATAGGCCACGGTAACGACTTTACATAAGGTGGGGCGTATGCTTGTATGCCTCTCGACGTTGTATAAAAAAAAATTGCGTATTGTATGCGGTAACTCCTTAGTTCGGCGTAGTAACGCAATGTCTGGAGAAAGTGTGCGATCAAACTGCCTGCACTTTCTTTATTACGCAGTCATCTGGTACAGTTCACACAGTTAGGGCAAGCTCTTTACACGAATGCTCCAAACAATAAGTGTAATATTTTCAATGTTCATGTCAATCTGTATTCTATTCCACTATCTATTTATAACTTCACACCAAATCCCTTACATGATACGCCACAGAGGACCGAGCGCCTCATGATAACTTCTTTAACATTCATAGCTCGTCACGCACGCCGCTGGTTTCTAAGGCTCCCGACATAACCTGATAAAACACGACCAAACACAAAAACACTGCTAAGATGTCTTCCCGACTCATTCACAATATTCCCAGCTGAAATCTTCCATCCCTGCTGAAAGCGCATCCATGATATACAATCTCATCCACTTGTTCCAACACTTCATCATCAACCGTAATCCTTACATTGGTCCCGGTTTCTTGTCTTTGAAATACCATTATCATTGTTTTCTTCGCGTTCAGTAGAAAAAAATATCTATTGAACTTCTTAACCGATTTAGATGTACGAGGTATAGTTAGAATCCTTACGTTTTCCCGGATAACATAGGCTGTGTCGCATAATAAACACAATAAGGCGAATTATGTAGCTACTCAATATAATAAAAAAATCTTCCGAACTTATCGAGTGGGGTCTCATAAGAAAGGGGTATGAATGTCATCACTTCATCAGGTGATCTCGTAAATGTATATAACGTATATGTGTAAAGCTACATTTTAATTAATAAAACAAAAATATTATTATTTATTGAGCAGTCAGAACCCGTTATATACGTTTTTCCATACATTTCGTGGTCGTATACGACCACCCGGGTTTCGAAGGGTTAATCCTGTATTTTCAGAATTTTATTTATTAATCCTGTATAATTTTAAATGTGTTTTTATTAGAAATAATTGATTGTTTCTTAATTTATTAATAAAATGTTTTTTTACGCGATTTCAATAATCAATTATTATTAATTTAAACGTGTTTATGTTACATCTTAATATATAAAATTCAAAGTCCTGACTGACTCATCAACGCCCAGCCCAAACCCTTGGACCTAGGAAGCTGAAATTTTGCACAGATATTGTCTTTATGACGTAGGCAAGGAATAAGACGGGATTTTTCGAAATTCCCACGGGAACGGGAATAATAAGGATTTATATTTTCGCTATAAAAGTTGCCCTATCTCCGTTATTATATTTATTAGAGACTTGAAATTTGGCATATAAATATGTGATTGCAATCACTAAAAACCGTTTTTAGGATTTTTCGAAATTCCCTCGGGAACAGGAATAAAAAGGATTTATTTTTATTTTGTCGCTTTAAATTTACCCTATCTTCGTAACCATATGTATTAGAAACTTAAAATTTGGCATATAAGTAGGTGATTATGAAAACAAAAAACAATTTTCAGGATATTTCGAAATTCCCACAGGAACGGGAATAAAAAAAGATTTACTTATATTTTCGCTTTAAAGTTGCCCTATTTCCGTAACTTTATTTATTAGAGACTTGAAATTCAGCTTAAAAGTAGGTTATTACGATAACTAAAAACCATTTTTAGGGTTTTTTGAAAATCCCTCGGAATATGATGAAAATCCTTGCTTTAAAAGTTATATTGTTTGTTTTTTCTTTCGTAGCTATTGTTAAGTATAATAAGTGTATAAAATTATTTCCCCATTATGAAGTAGGCAAGGAATAAGACGGGATTTATTCCTAAGTTGTGCAATGGGACCAGGTTGCGTGTGAAAGCCTTACATAAAAACTTAGTAGAGGCCATTGTAATTACTGGCTGTGCTCGAGGTGAATCGGTGTATATACCACGGATACCACTTATACCATCGGAGTACCCATTCGAGTTTAAAAGGCTGCAGTTCCCTCTTAAGGTCTGTTTCGCAATGACGATTAATAAGTCTCAGGGTCAGTCACTAAAAACAGCAGGAATTGATCTTAGGGTAGACTGCTTCTCGCACGGTCAGTTTTACGTGGCTTGCTCGAGAGTGAGCTCTCCTAGCAGTCTGGTCATCTTAGCACCTGAGGGCAGAACCGCTAATGTAGTTTATAAAGAGGTACTATAAGTTTGGTATAAGCTCAAAAAATAGCCTTACCCCTTTACAATGGTTTTAGAACTTTGGTGTCTTTCAATCTGTATGTTATGGCATAACACAAAAACCACTGAATGGATTTCGATACAATTTTCACAATTTTGGTAGTTTGGGGGTCCATCTTAAAATCTAAGCCACGTATCATTTAATTTCGTTAAAAAAACAGAAGATATGGTGCATAGGGTGATTTATTCTGTAGTCTACGCGGACGAAGTCGCGGGCAAAAGCTAGTAATAAATAATGGCAAACAAGTTTTCTTTAATTATTAATAAATTAATTTTTTACGCGACTGCAATAATCAATTTTTATTCGGGTTCCGTACCCAAAGGGTAAAACGGACCATATTACTGGGGCTCCGCTGTCCGTCCGTCTGTCACCAGGCTGTATCTCATGAACCGTGATAGTTAGACAGTTGAAATTTTCACAGGTGATGTATTTCTGTTGCCGCTTTAACAACAAATACTAAAAAACATAATAAAATAAATATTTAAGGGGGCTCCCATACAACAAACGTGATTTTTGCCGTTTTTATAGATAATGGTACGGAACCCTTCGTGCGCGAGTCCGACTCGCACTTGGCTGGTTTTTTTTTTTACTTTAAACCAGTTTATATTAGAAATAATGCCAGGCCTGTTTACTAATAAATTATTTACTTACACGACTGCAAACACCAATATTTTTCACGGTACTCTGCCTTTTCGCAGAAAATTGTTCGGCCGATTGTCACTTGTCAACTAACGTTTTGAAGAATTTTATTTAGCGGATTAATCATTTGCCAACTTTTCGTATATTTTGTTTTATTTCCTAACCTCACAGTTGCTAACTGTATGTTTGGTCTGCTTTTTATAATGACACTTTTCAAAATGGCAACGATTCGCTTCTGGCACTTCGCCGGCCGCTCGGCTCGTGCGTAGTTTGTCATACACTGAGATTTCTGTTGCTATACTTATTACATTTTTTTTATTTGTTTGAAAGATTTGACAAATGATAAATGCCCCAAACGTTTTGTGTCATTATAATAATCAGCTTAACAATAATTCTACCAAATGAAAAGTTGTCATACAAAAATTTGATAATCGTTAATTGTCAAAGTGAAAAATAGGCGAAACGTTGGTTGGCAAGTGATAATTGGCCAAACAATTTTCGGCGAAATGGCAGGATACCATTTTTCACACGTGTCCCTGATCGCAGTGATGACAACGAAAGATAAACAACTTAATGACACAAGTGAATATTAAACATGGTACGGTAATTGTTTTCTCATACTAATTAATTCAATAATTAATGTATGGAGCTCACAAATGTTCAAACTGTTAACAAGTGTTGTTAAGTAAACATATCTTTATATATATATATATAACCCTTCTATCCTTGTGTATATCACTTAGCTCTTTCTAAATGGCGCTGTAATCGGGTTACGGTACGGACAGGACAGGGCAACGTCTGACGGGTCCGCTAGTGTATGTAATTATTTGTATTATTCTTCTGTCCGTTTGTATATCAGTAAACTTCTAAACAGCTGGAGGCTCGTTTAAAAGTTTTGTGTATGTTTGAGTGAGTCCCTCGATAGTTTAACGTAACAGTTAGATCCAGTAATTGGCGCTACAGTCGAGTTGTAGGATTTATTATTTTTATTTTCGAGCAGGACAACGAGCCGACGCTTCAGATATTGCAACATCTAAGCGTCTGCTCGTCGGAAGGCATACAAGCATACGGCCTATGTTTATATGCCTTCCGACCTTGTATAAAATAGATATATATATAATATATATATTTATATATATTATTCTTATCTATACTATAAAATGTCAGAAAGGACATAGTTTATGCTTATGGAAGCAAGAGCTGGATATGCCAGAGAGAGCATGAAAGTAGGATAAACCTGGTTCAGATGCGAGCTTTGCGCAAAAATTGTGGCGTAACGCTTGTTTACCGTATTCGCTATGATGATGTTAGAAACAGAGTTGGACTGAAAGAGACTGTGGGTGTTAAAATAAGAAGAGGCATGCTCCATTGATTCGGGCATGTAAAAAGAATGCGGGAAGAAAGAATTACGAAACAGATATACAACAAAAATTGAAGGCTAAATAAGCGAAACAAGCCGAGGAATGCCAAGGCTTATCAACCACGACCTAATTGGTCGTGTTCTATCAAAAGGTGATGTCAGGAGCCTTAGAAATAAACGAGTGTGCACAAGAAGAGCAATGGATGTTATTGAAGCGAGTGAGGTGTGTAAGGATCGAGTCACGTGGCGCTCGGTCCTCTCTGCCTACCCCGCAATGGATTTGGCTTGAAGTTATAGACAGACATAGTTTTCCGTCGTTCGTAGTAGGTACTGATTTGATCTGACTTAACCAACTTGTTTGACATTATCAATAATCAGCACGCTTGTTTCACTATCACATATCTACACTTTATACACGTGTTATTTATTGATACACAATTAACTAATAAATACATAAATAAGTAACATTATTTTTATTGTTATATATAAGTAAATTATTTTATAGTTCTCGCTGCGATGTAATTATTACGGTACAAAATGAAGATAAAGCAAATAGACAAATTTGGCGTCGCTAAGTCGCACAGACGAGAGCCAATGAACGCTGGTACATTTAGCTCCACTGCTAACACAGCAACTCCTTAGGAGCTTACTGGTGGAGGTATTTCCCCAGACGGGCTGCTTTGATGCGCCCTACCTCTCTTTAAACTCCTATATATTATTATTATGTTAGTAACATGGATTGGTAAAAAGTTCACCTTCCATAAATAGGTGGGCAGAAAAAAATTAGTTCAGCGATAAGAGAATTTCCTTCGAACGATAATTAATAAGTACGATAATACAGTGTTTACATTGATAGCGGCACAGGGCCGGATTAGGACCTGCAGGGCTTCTTGTCAGTTTTATAATACTCGTAATATTTTTTTTTATTTCGAACCAAACATCAATAGAGAAGTTTGTAACGTCAAGATCTTATGCTATGTTAGTAATAAAAAATATGACATTTCCAGTAACAATAATTAAAGTTAAATCGGTCAAAATAATTGCAAATAAAATATATTAAAATTCATTTGACTCTGCCAGTAACGAGTACCCTTGAATGGGACAATCAAACCGGCTTGCAATCATTTTCAGATTGCTATTGTTGCTACCACGAATTCTATGTAAAAGCTACTTTTTTAGGCATTATAGCGTGAAAACCATTAGTTTTACTGCGTGAGTAAATCTAAAAACAAAATGAACTCTTAAAGCACGACAGTAGCGGTAGATTGTTTAATTATCGCTTAATATTGGTTACGGAATGATGAACTAACGCTCATTGAATATGATGTTGACATTGATGTGAAAGGGTTTATCACCGCAGACCACATACCCTCCATCAGATTATACAGAAGACTGAGGAGCATAATCTGTCCTTATGTCTGGCGTATATAGACTACGAAAAAGCCTTTGATTCCGTTGAGACATGAGCGGTGCTTCAGTCTCTCCAGCGATGCCGAATTGACTATCGGTACATCGAAGCGAGTGCTTGTACAGTAAGGCAACGATGTGTATCCGAGTACAGAACCACTGCGCCGCCGACCTCGTCAAGGGAATTACTCATGTGGTATTTTCTCTGGGCTCGTCAGGGGCCCTTAATAAAGCCTAGTGCGGCCCTGGGATGCGTGCACTCGGTACTATTTGTCCGCGTGAGTACGTAACGAGCTGCCGTGAAATGTACAATTTGTACATATAATAAACATACACTGTTAAACAAACTAAGTTAGTGTACAGTGACGTGCTGCATAGTAAACGTTCGGTTTGAATTGTGATCATACTTACGTGCAAAAAGCGTGCAGAATACGTTTTCAATGAGTTTGTAAGCTACCCGACGCAATTTAAAATAAAAAATCACAGAGAGCATGTAATAGCGCACTTTTGTGGACCGGAGCCTTTAAAAGCTTGCCATACGGCGTGAAGGGAAAGCCAATGGAGAATTAATGAAACGATTTTTCTTTGTAACTCAACTCACGTACGTCACAAATGATCTTGGAATCGAACCCGCGAGCATTAGTGTTAAAGTAGCCAATGCTTTTTCAACTCTACCTTTTTTTGAGGTGTTTGAAATAGTAACATTTATTATTTAACACTTGTAGTCCAGAAGCCCTATGCCAAACATAATCATCAGCATCATCATCAGCTAACGTGGGTATTATTCATGAATTTAGATATAGTTGTTGAAAATTATCAGGCGGGAACATAGAGAAAAAAAAAATACTTTTACGGTGCAGTAATGTGTACTCCGCAAACCAGTAAACGATTTGACGACTAGTAAAGTCCCCTCACTCACCAAAACGTTGTGTTTTAGCGCCTAAATATCTCATCGATCCGATGCTACTGACCAATGGCAGGATATTTTAACCAATAAGTGCCGCGATGTTGATCCGTGACTAACCAATAAGAGCTGCGAGTCCTACTTTGCCTTGTAATATTACTTAATAAACAGAAAAGGGGCTACTAAAAAGGGAATAACAAATTTATTGAACACTAATATTTACAATATAAGATATAAAAAAATAACGGAATCTTGAGTTCGGCTAGTTTAGACTTTGAGAACTCGCGTTGGATCGATCTAACCAAAGTTCACTGTCAGCAGCACCCGGTCACGGTCCGGATGCAAATGTAGGCCGGCCGCCGGCTATAGAGGAGCTCGCCAGCGAACCTCAGCCAGCGAGCAGATCCGTGAGGGGCTCACGGACGTCGAAGACCAAGACACAGTAGAAAGTAGGAGTCGGTGGGGACCGCCTTGCGGTCCAATACGACAGCGGTCAAAAGGTGCCGCCGCCGAAGTACACCGCGTAGCCAACACAGCAGGGGCTGGAGGTCACAGGCGCGGTAGTAGGTACACCGTGCGTTGCTGATCAGATCTCAGCGTAGACACTGCCCTTGTTTCTTTCGTCGGTCCTCTATCGAACATTTTAATTTTGAATATTTAAATTTTCCAAATTAATTTTTATTACAAATTTTGACATTGACATTTTATCGACATGTACAAAGACAAAAAAAAGGTTGTATATATATTAATATTACAACCTCCAACCCTTAGTGAAGAGTTAAGTTTTTACGCCAAATCGTTTGGTTGGTTTACAAGTTATGTTTCATTTCAGTTCTGTTGTAGACTGATGAGTCTACAACAACTAACACCTAACACGATATATTAACGCTTGTTAATAGCTTTGAAGCAATATTACATTAGAATACTCTTTATTTACATCAATAAAATGAACAAACAGACACGAGACGAACGTCATCTATTGAAGAACAAAAGGCGGTATACGACAGTTAACATTACATATGTTACATTAGCATTATAACAGCACGCGTTTTACATCACTCGCATCTGTTTATCAGACACTGGATTGTGTTGTCCTGTTACTTTGAGAGAGCTATTCTTTACACAAAAACATTAAAAAAAACACCTAGCAAAGGCCGGTCTCCTCGAGAGTCAAATAAATAAATATATTTCGCGTATCTCGGACACGGCTCCAAACCGTGGCTCCAAAGATTTGGATGAAATTTTGCATTTAGATAAGGTTTTCCTTTTAAAGTTTATCTGTATATATGATTTTGTAAAAGGAACATAATAAACGCTCGGCTAAGTTCGGTTGTGAAAGTTATTATTAATTTTGTAGAGTCATTGAATATGATGAAATGCAATGGCCAGATGTGACACAAAATGCTTTTAGAAATTTAAAATCATTTTATAGCGCATAATGTAATAGCCGAAGATGGCTATTACATTTTGAGCTACACAAACCTTTATGAAATTTATATATTTATTGAATAGCGTAAACACAGCCAGATGTAACACAAAATCCGTTATGAAATTTATATATTAATTGAATAGCGTATATACGGCCAGATGTAACACAAAATCCTTTCCGAAATTTATATATTAATTGAATAACGTAAACACAGCCAGATGTAACACAAAATTCTTTATGAAATTTGTATATTAACCCAGATGTAACACAAAAGCCTTTATGAAATTTATATATTAATTTATAATATGTAGTGATTGAATAGCGTAGATACAGCCATATGTCACACAAATCCTTTATGAAATTTATATATTAATTGAATAGCGTAAAACATAGCCAGATGTAACACAAAATGCTTTATTATATATTAATTGAATTAAAACAGCCAGATGTGAAACAAGCGAGTTATTATTCTACTTTTTCTATAGTTTGTTTAGATAAGATATAATAAACAGACATACAAGATAAAATGATATTACAAAACATAACTTTAGCGTCGGTGTTAGAATGAGACATTGATCGTGTTTAAAGTGTGAGTGATAGAGACAACATGCTGTCGCGAGGGATCCGATATCAAAGGCTGGATGACCTGGAGATTGGGTAAGATTTTTTTATTACAATATCAATTTTTCTTGTATATTGTCATTTTTCTACCCTCGTTGTACGCTCACAGGCGGCTGGAAGTTCATCCTTACACACTGGAACCGCAATGGTCACGTACTGTGCGGTTCCTGAGAAATTTCCTACAGAGAACTCTTTAAGTTGTGGAATGATCACCCTGCCTCCAGTTCCCTACAAATTACAACATGTAGTTCTTCAAAAAGACATGAAGAGATTTTTCAGGGTCGGCAAAGCACGTGTTACGTCCCTGATTTTGCAAGTGTCCATTGGCTACGGTGATTGCTTACCATCAGGCAGGCCGATAATACAATGTGTAATGTGAGTGTCGCTATCATGTTTAGAGACAAAGTCAACCTCTCGTGCACCTGGATAGGGTTACCATTTCGATTCTTGAAAAGTCCTGACAAATAGCTAGAAATATAACAAATATATTCGATTATTTAAAAAAATCCCGAACATTATATTAAATAAATAACACACAATTGTTGCGCGCACTTATTAAAGATTAAATACTGTTTTTGATACTCGTTTTTTCCTACTTATCGTTATCCCGTATTAAGATTGGCGGGGTTCGCTACGTAAGCCTAAAGATTTGGCTTAGGTAACGGAAGCCACCAATCTAAGATACTGATTTTTACATGAAGCGACTGCCGTCAGTCCTCCGCACCCCAGAGGGAACTCCAGACCTTTCTTACGATAGGTCTTTAGAAATATAAATTCGTGGAATGGTGAGTTTCCTCACGATGTTTGCCTTCAAGCAAATGATAATTATTAATAAAATAAATATTGTCAGACATACCTCAGACAAGCCCTACCTCTCTTAAAAACACCCAGACCAACACAAACAGACATGTTCATACACACAAATGTTTATCCTGTGTGGGAATCGAACCCACGAGCGTTGGTGTCAAAGTAGCGCTACTTACCACCAAATCCGAAAACACGAATATTGTGGTACATGCCAGAATTCGAACCAGGGACCTGTTGGACAACAAGCGGGTTCTTTATCCACTGAGCTATCACTACTCTGTTGTCTTTGATACTTGTTAGGGTTCCGTACCCAAAGGGTAAAACGGAACCCTATTACTGAGGCTCCGCTGTCCGTCCGTCCGTCCGTCCGTCCGTCCGTCTGTCACCAGGCTGTATCTCATGAACCGTGATAGTTAGACAGTTGAAATTTTCACAGATGATGTATTTCTGTTGCCGCTATAACAACAAATACTAAAAAATAGAATAAAATAAATATTTAAGGGGGCTCCCATACAACAAACGTTTTTTTTTGCCATTTTTATAGATAATGGTACGGAACCCTTCGTGCGCGAGTCCGACTCGCACTTGGCCGATTTTTTTTTTTTATTCTATGTTTATTCACGTTCAAAACCTTCCAACTGTATTCCACCTCAACAAATCTTATCTATCTTTATTTTCACGTCAGGTTCCTTGCGGGTAGGCAGAGAGAACTGATCGACATGTGACTTGGTCATTACAAAACTAGCTTGCTTCTTTAACATTCATAGCTTTACTCATGAACGCTCGCCAGTTCATAGGACTCCTGACATCACCTTCTGAGGAAACACAACCGATGGACGTGGTCATGGTAGGTGAGTCTTGGCCTTCCTCGGCTCCTACATCCTTCCTCTTCCGGTTTGTATATCTGTTTCGCAATTCGTTCCTCTTGCATTTTTTTTACACTTGCGAACCAAATCTTATCTGTTGTCGTATATGAAGATATGCACGCACAGATACACAGTGTATCTATTAAGATATGAAAAAAAAAACATTAACTGCCATCTCTCTCGCTCATAAAGGAATACTGTCAAGTGGGAATGAGAAGAATATATAATAAAAGATACCCTTGGTCAACTTGTTGTGTCCTTATTATTCCGTATTATCTGCAGACCCTTCTAGAAAACGGTGCAATTGAATGAACTGATGAATTAAAACTATTCGTAGTTTAATTACCGAAGATAATATTTCTGACAAAATATCAACTATTTTTCGTTGTCTGCTTGTCCTTCTGTCTGTATATCTTATTTACTCGTAGATTATGTGATTAGCTCTCTAATTGTTTTGATAAATAAAAGGTTTTGTATGGAAAATAAAAACATATAATTAAGCGTATCTCTACTGCGCGAAAACCCCTGAAAGCTGTTTTTAGTTCCGTATCTCAATCAGTAAATAGGATTACTTCGTTTGTTCGTCTTCAAATTGATAGGACCGAGCGCCACATGACTGGAGTCTTGCCCACCTCACTCGCTTTTTTATCATTCATAGTGTTCTCGCTCGCCGGTTCCTGTCGCTCCTGACATCACCTTTTGATAAAACACACGATCAATTTAGCAGTGGTAGGCAAGTCTGCCTTGCTCGGCTCCTGTATACTGCCACTTTTGTGTTGTGTTTTCATATTATAACACACTTCCACGTGGTTCGTTCTTCAAGTCCAAGTTTCCATTGCGAAAGCGTTTAAACAAAAAACGTTCGGTGCGTTCATTAGCAATCTCCTCCAAACGCAGCATTGATATCGCGTGCCGTTTCTGCCGCGTTAGTACCGCGTCGGAACTCTCATTCGAATTACTCGGATTTTCAAAGTATCCATCTTTCCCGTCTAAGTTAAATAAAAAAAACCAATTAAAATTCGAAAATCAAATGCTGCACACTTTTAAAAAGAAAAACCTCACAAATAAGTGAAAAAAATCTCACACCATGTAGGTTTAATATAAAACGGCAATTTCATACTTTAACCCCTATTATTTATTTAGTTTTCCCTTAAAAAAAATAGGTCGATTAAAATATTTAACTTATAGCATTGCATTGTTAATGCAGCTATACGGCTGAATTAATCCACCAACTCCAATAAGCTCGAAATGAAAAATTCCTAGCGGAGCGACACGATCCGCCGCCGTCCACCGCGCCCACGGGCCCACGGCACCCCCGCGCAGGGTGGGTCTCGTACACCCCATCTGTCTATCTACACACACAGACGATGCTCGGTCCTCGGTGCCTGCACCGCAAATGACGTGAGATGGCGTGAACTTATAGATACGAAGTTATAGTATAGAACTGGCAGGAGGGCAAGTTTCACTGGATGTCGTTGATGTAGTGAACAACACGATAGCTGGTTTAGAACTGCTTTATTGTACGAACAAGTAGGTACACAGATTTAACATTAGCCGGGTAAGCCTACCTACGTTACAATTATAAGTATATCAGTACAGTTGCTACTACGTTTACGAGTATGTGGACCGGTTTTTTGAAGTGAAACCTTCTTTAGCATCGTTGTGATTTGAAACTCGATGAAACGAAAAAGCGACAGTAAAAAGAGACGAATCACGGGATTTGACGAAGATACTGCTTCTGATATGGAGCTACTGCCGTCAGAACTCCACAACCCAGAGGGAAAACCAAAAGTTTCTTTGGTTAGGTAACATGTCTTTTGAAATATAATTTCTTGGGACGGTCGGGTTTCCCCACGATGTTTTCCATCACCGCCGAGCAAGTGATAATTACAAATATGTACGTAAATCCGAATTGAGTGGTACATGCCAGTATTCGAACCGGGGACTGGTTGATCAATAGGCCGGTTGCTTATCCACTGGACTATCACTGCTTACTAGTGCGACTTTTCTCGGCTATGATCATACAAGCGGAATCAAAACTCATTCACATGTATGACCTTCCATACATTTGTAAAAAATAAAGCAAGTTGATTTGCCGCAGCGCTTGCGCAAGTGAATGAACTGGTTTACAGCAATCCGCCGCAGCGATACCTTTCTCTGAAAGCTGTCCGGTGCCAGAGCACCACTTTCGATTATCATTGCTGCATACCCAGTGGATGTGTGCTCTATTATCGATGAACTCGGTGCTCGAGTGACTAGCGAGCGCGGGTTCGAATCCAACACAAACATTTGTGTTCACGATTGATGTTGGTCTCGACCTAGCGTGCTGTCGAGTTTTTTCACAAAAGAAAAGATATTTGCGGTAATCATTATTAACGAGCTCGGTGGCGCAGTGGTGAAACGCGTTGTTACGCTACTTTGACACCAACGCTCGTGGGTTCGATTCCCACACAGCACAAACATTTGTGTGCATGAACATGTATGTTTGTCTTGGTCTGGGTGTTTTCTATGTATAATAAGTATGTATTTACAAAAAAAAATGTATTTACGTAAGTTTATCAGTTGTTTAGTACCCATAACACAAGCTTCGCTTACTTTGGGGCTAGATGGCGCTGTGTAATTTGTCCGACAATATTTATTTATTTATTATTAACAGGATGAAAGAATGACGAAGCATATATACAATGCAAAAGTGGAAGGATGTAGGAGCCGAGGAAGACCGAGACTTACCTACCCTGACCAAAATGATCGTGTTTTATCAGAAAGTGATATCAGGAGCCCTGGAAACCGGCGAACGTGCATGAGAAGAGCAATGAATGTTAAAACAGCGAGTGAGATGTGTAAGGATCGAGTCACGTGGCGCTCGTAGCGCATGAACGTATGAACGCTTGCAATCCTCTGCTGCTAAGGTTTCTAATGCTCCTGACATCACCTTCTGATAAAACACAATCAATTTGGTCATGGTAGGTAAGTCCTGGTCTTTCTCGGTTCCTACATTCTAATATATAATGATGTACAACGCGAAAGTAGAAGAATGTAGGAGCCGAGGAAGGCCACGACTTACCTACCATCACCAAAATTATCGTGTTTTAACAGGTGGTCTTTTTTTTTTAATCTTGCACCCCTGCCATGGGCAAGGCTCTTTTTATTACGATTACAATTTACATTACAAAATTTTAAAATATATCAACTATAAATAAACACATTCATACGTCATACTCTCTTTCATTCCGCAATTCATTCTTCCATTCATCATCTTTCAGTTTCATTTTCAAAATTCTATTTTTGCCCATTTTTGAACGCCGGTGAAACGATTATATCTGTTTCCAAACTTCCCTCCCCATACTGCGTCAGTCCAGCCACGGGCGACAGAGAGCTTCACAGCTCCACGTAGCCACCACGTCGGCTATAGGCTGAGAAGGCTATGAATGGTTGAGAAGCGAGTGAAGTGTATAAGGACCGCGTCTTATGGCGGTAAGGGACGGCGTGAAGATATACATACATACAATACTGTATTACTCAAATTATATTTTTTTAGCGCTCGTGGACTTGTTGACAGCCCTTTATATATAATAGACAATTTTGAGGGCCGTATTGTATTTGACTTGTGACAAACGGCGCGTGCGAAGAGAAAGGTGAGACCTTGACTGACAGCCGGCCCAGTTTCCGGCGTTACTCGCTTATGTGATCCAACACGCGGCCACAGCCACATGATTATTTATTTTGTTACATTGCTACCTTGGCGACGTCACATTCTATGACGGGTTTAGTCTTTGGGTGATTGATTACAGTCGATATTTACCGATTAAACCATCTGTGAATTACCTATAGCACTAATATAATACATAAAGATAATTGTTATAATAAAAGATATACAATGCAAAAGTGGAAGGATGTAGGAGCCGAGGAAGGCCTAGACTTACCTACCATGATGAAATTGGTCGTGTTCTAACAGAAGGTGATGTCAGGAGCCCTAGAAACCGGCGAGCGTGCATGAAAAGAGCATTGAATGTGAAAGAAGCGAGTGAGGTGTGTAAGGGGCGGGTCACGTGGCGCTCGGTTCTCTCTGCCTACCCCGCAAGGGATTTGGTGTGAAGATATAGATAGGTAGAAAAGATCAATTCTTGTATATGTCGTATCCGGTCATGAGTGTGAATGTTAAAATGAAACGAAAGCGCGCGAACGGTAACGCGCTTTGGCAGAATCAAGAGGTCGGCATTGGGAGAAATGGAGAATTAGTGCAAACGGCGGCAAGTGACGACGTCTAAGGACTGTCCTCTCGTTTCGTATTTTCCTGAACATTGATTACAAGTGTTGATTGAAAGGTATAATGTGTTACGAATTGCATTGGATTTCCCATTGCCTCAGCTACCCACCACACGCCCGCATAATATAGACCGAAAAATCATACGAATACGACATATATATAAAAATATATCACTGGTCTATGTTTTTATTATGAAACTAGATTGGCAAACAAGTATGCGGCCCGCATTAGATGGTAAACGGTCACCGCAACCTATTGACGCTGGCAACGGTAACGTTACTCGCGCGCCGCCAATCGTGTGACCTAAATATGTTTCGTCACAGTACCCAGTAATTTCTCTGTCATATCTCACCTTTCAAACCGGGATACAGCTATATAAATATAATTGCTTGGCAGTAGAAATAGGTGAGATAGAGGTAGAGGTATCCACGCAGACGTCTTTTGTACAAAGTCTCCCTCTGGTGTAGGTACGGGACTTCCCGCAATTTGTAGATATGAGAATGGTTTGGTTTACCCTCTGGGTTGTGAAGGTCTGATGGCAGTCGCTTCATTTAAAAAATGAGTAGCTTGGCGAAATCGTTAGGCTTAGGTAGCCCGCCAATCCTAATGGATTAGGAAACAAGATGACGCATGAAAGAAACAAGATGACGACTATGGTCACCAGATAACTTTGACAGACAGCCAGCATTTCTTCCGACAGCAGCGACCGATATAATCGGAAAGCTGCTGACAGGATCTTACGTTAGGACGGCAACTAGGAAGATAATGGAGCCGGGATGACAACGGAAATACAAGTAAATCCAGTTGTCACTATAGCGAAGCACTTTATGTACAAGATATGTATACATAATAAAATCTACTCTCTACTATTACATAAAGCGAAACAATTTATTTGTTTGAAACCGCTATCCTATAGAACTATCAGTTGGACTTGATAGTCCATTTCTTGAGGAAGGTGGGCTTTTCAACATCACGGTACGACCCTTAGAAAGCCGAGGAAAAAGAAGGAAAATAGAAAAACCGTTTCCAACAGGATACTGGGATATACTCGAAGTCGCGAGGTGCAGTGAGTTTATTATATAATGTGGTTTAAGTCTATCTCATACACGACTTGATTTTATAAACACTATTGTCATTATGTTATTCTAAACGTGGTATTTCAAACATAACCCGCCATTTTTTAAACATGGCGCCATTTTGTTCACGATCTAGATTGTCTTTGGTCGGCTTTCTGTCAGTATAGTTTTGAAAATAGAACGTTCACGTTCAGACACTGTGGCAGGTAAGATTTTTATTGTTTGGCGCCATTTTGTTCACGATCTAGATTGTCTTTGGTCGGCTTTCTGTCAGTATAGTTTTGAAAATAGAACGTTCACGTTCAGACACTGTGGCAGGTAAGATTTTTATTGTTTTTAACGCGTTTTTTATTGTGTCGATCATGCAGTTATGTAGTTGGCGTCCAAGTGGACGTGGTGTGCTCAACAGAGCGATTAGGACTTTAGCTCGGTTGGAGACTTACAGTATGCAAGTCTCAAGTCAGACTGCACTCGGAGGATTTAAAACTTTGACTGATTATTCTACCTGGGTTGTGCCTGACTGCCAAGTTTAACAGATGCTCTATATATATCGGTATAGTATATTTCGAAACTACATGAACTGGATAGGCATGTATCGAGGACCTAACCCTGGTACGATGATCTGCGTTGTGTGATGATGGATGGGATTGTGAGCCACGGGACAGAATTGGGTCCCAGTGTATCAATTTCGCGGATTCGCCCACTCTTGGCACGGGTAGAGAAGTGCCAAGCAACTGGGAGACAGACTGGCTTGGGTCGCTAAATTCAAACACAGCACGCTAATGGACGGCTACGAAAGCGTAAGCGTGCTTGTCGCTGCCCCATAATGGAGAGAAAGCGTACATAGGGACAAAGGAGCAGAATAAATGATTTGCAGGGAACGAAGAGTTGCTCGCGGCACGAAGAGGTCTTAGAGCAAAACACAACGACCTGGGGAGTTGTTATTTGGCTGCAAGCTGGAAGTACTTCGCCAGATGGGCTGCTTTTATGCGCCCTACCATTTGGTCGACGGCTTCACATCGCATGCGTGAAATGTATATCAACTTATCTAATCTATCTATAACTTCACGTCATATCCCTTGCGGGGTAGGTAGACAAAACCGAGCGCCACGTGACTCGATCCTTACAAACCTCACTCGGTATATAAATTTATTTTAATATGTAATATTTACTGACATTATTTGAACAACTTGTTTTTTATTAAAATCATTACTTATTTCAATTAAAGCAATTTGATCTAACCTACTTTGTGTACTTCCGTCACCAATTAGTTCATGGGGCCTAGCGCCGGCCAGCACCCACCCACTACCGTTAGTACTCGTAGATGCAACATGCCGACGCTGCCATGGCTGCTCAGGTAGTCTCTGCCTCGGCTGCTGCGGTCGTCCGCCATCTGGAACAGAAACCGCATGCCTCCACCACCGTCACTGCGACACGTGTTTCGCCTCTCCACGAGGCATCATCAGGCGCTGTAGACGTTAATCGTAAGAATAACATGCTACTTGTAACTTGTAGTATGTTATTCTTAACGCTTGGTAACGCCTGAATCTATTAACTATTAAATTAAAGCGGCATATAAGCGCCTCTACCCACCATTCCCACGAAAATGTACGCATTTTGACACACGCCGCACTGCAGTACAGTTGCAGTTTTTTTAGTAGAATCGGCCTGCTGGCCCCTGGAACGACTCCACCATTCGGTGTGCCTTAGAGCCGGCACCGTAGAGTAAATACTAACTAAGGTATTACAAAAGTTCTATTTCCATTTTATATGCATGTTTTTGCACTCAGCGCTAAACATTGGATTCGATCTTAATTTTCTAGCAAATCAATCGCTTGATATTACACAAAGTAATCTCCTTGTTAGAAACAGACCAGCGCTGCAGCGTTTTGTGGTCAATGTTATCATTGCACTCGACGCGAACGTGACTGGCAAAGTCAATACGTGAATTCACAATTTGAATTTGTTCGAATCGGTTTCGCGGCGTTTTCCTTAAAAATAGCAAAGAGCTATTTGGATTTTCATTAATTTTTTATTTTTCTTTTTTTGACAATGGAAATGCAGTTTTAGCATATATACGTTCGTTGGAGTATCTATTTTAGTGAGTAATTTAGTTTGTCTTAATTATTTTAAGAAATTTAAGCTTTTTTAGTAAAAATTCTGTTTTTTTATGGTGAATATTTTTGAAACCCGGATGTGATTTTAGGTTTGGCATTGGTTTTAGGGTTCCGTACCCAAAGGGTAAATCGGAACCCTATTACTGAGACTCCGCTGTCCGTCCGTCCGTCTGTCACCAGGCTGTATCTCATGAACCGTGATAGTTAGACAGTTGAAATTTTTACAGATGATGTATTTCTGTTGCCGCTATAACAACAAATACTAAAAAATAGAATAAAATAAATATTTAAGGGAGCTCCCGTACAACAAACGTGATTTTTTTGCTCATTTTTGCTTGATATTGATAACGGCAACAGGTATAGACGCTTGAAATATTCACAGAATATTTAGTTATATATGTGAATATATAACTAAATATTCTGTGAGTTTAAGAATAAATAATTAAATTAAAATAAAACAAATATTTAACGGAGGCTCCCATACAACAAACGTGATTTTTTTGCTGTTTTTATAGATAATAGTACGGAACTCTTCGTGCGCGAGTCCGACTCGCACTTGGCCGATTTTTTAATACTGGCCATACTTTTCTATTGTGACATCCTTGTGAGTGCGGCGATATCGAACGATTATTTGAAGTTATGCTACTGCCCATACTTTTCTATTGTGACATCCTTGTGAGTGGGGCGATATCGAACGTTTATTTGAAGTTATCCTACTGTCCATATCTCTCTACCATGACATACATGTGAGTGCGATGATCTAACATTTCTTTGAAGTTATCCCACTGCTCCTACTCTCCACTGTGAGACAAGCGAACACTGCGTTTACAGTTCCAACATCGAGCGGTATCATGTAACCGCACGCTGTGTTTGTTTATTTTATCTTATCAAATGTGGTATATTTTTCATTTCTCACGCAACCAGTACATTAACTGGGTATATTTTGTAATCGGCTGGGAGGAAGTTCTCCTTCGACGGTTATCTTTCAATTCGCTTTTATCAGCTATACCTGAATGTTATTGTGACATTAGTATCTAGGAACTGACTTTGACGAGCTCGGTGGCGCAGAGGTGAATGATGCGACTTTGACACCAACACGGGTGGATTCAATTCCCACTCAAGACAAACATTTGTGTGCTGGACCTTGTATGTTTGTCTTGGTCTGGGTGCCTTTGGAGAGGTAGCAATGCAGCCCGTCTGGGGAAGTACCTGCACCCCACAGAAAACCGCAGTCAAATAACAACTCCTAAATAATTGTTGTGTTTCTGCATGTGAGTGAGATCGCCAGTTAGCTCCTAAGGAGTTGCTGTATTAGCAGCAAAGGTGGCGAGTAATACTTAATTTTAATGTTAATTATTACAAGCGTTTATATGCAACGGTAACCGCTTCATATCAATTAGGCCGAATGCCTCCCGACGTTGTATAAAAAAAACTCTATACCTCCCGCTTTTTCAACGTTCTTCAACCATGCGGCCCGTATTAGATGGTAAGCGGTCACCTCAGCATATTGACGCTCGCAACACCACGGGGATGTTGCTCGCGCGCTGCCGATCTTGTGACCTAAGGCTGTATCGTCACAGTACCTACCCAGTAATTTCTCTGCCATATCTCACTCTTCAAACCGGAACACAGCTATATAAATATAGTTGCTTCAGACCGTCTCGCCTCGCAAAAAATGTTTTTGTAATTTTTGACATTATTTTATTGACAATAATACTTGTATAGCAAAGTTAATATATAATTATTACTAGAGCGTTACCCGGCTCATTTTTTTTTAATTACACAGCGCCATCTAACCCCAAAGTAAGTGAACCTCGTGTTATGAGTTACTGGACAACTGATAAACATATGTAAATACATTTTTTTTTAAATACATACTTAAGATACTTAGAAAACACCCAGACCAAGACAAACGCACATGTTCATGCACACAAATGTTTGTCCTGCGTGGGAATCGAACCCACGAGCGTTGCTGTCAAAGCAGCATCACTAACCACTGCGCCACCGAGTTCGTCAATTTACCATTTTCTTTGAGACTGGAAAATGAGAGGGCCCTTGGAAGGCTGGCGTCGCCAACGTCCACGTTTCCTTTGGCGGCCCCATTGGTCACAGTCACAGCTGTTATGTGTACTATCTGCATAACACGCCCAAGAAAGCACCATAACTGGAGTAAAAGTATTTACACAGGATCTCTCGTTTGTTCACAGAGAGCCGGGCCCAGAGCTGGTGGCTGTGCGCGTGCCCATCAATGGCATGACCTGCCAGTCGTGTGTACGCAGCATAGAGGGATCCATCTGCGACCTGCCGGGCATCCAGCACGTTAAGGTATGCTGCTTTAGTCATGGTGTACTCTTGGTATTCCTATTAGACTATCATGGGAGGATGGAGGTAGTTACACATCTGATGTAAAGTGATTCTTGTAGCCGATGAACGCAAGCTTTAAGTATCGCTCGTGCAATGCCACCTCTGCTGCTAACACAACAACTCCTTAGGTCTAGTTGTTTGGCTGCAGCTTTTTCTTTGAGCTGGAGGCTTCGTATTTTTTTCTTTTTGCATTCTTTCTAAATGTCCGAACCGACGAAGCATGCCTCTTCTTATTTCAACACCAAAACTCTCTTCTTGATTTTTTCTTCCTTTTCTGTAAAGTATACATAACTCCACTTATGAAATTATATTCAATGTTTTTTTTTCTTTGGTATAAGCAAACGGTAAATCATACATAGGGTTGCCACCCGTACTTTATGATAAAGTATTGTACGTTCTTTTGGGTCATTGTACTTTCTATTTACATTTTGCATGATTTGATATCTCCGGTATAAAAAAGTTTTGATCGTTAGCATTTTTGCGTAAAATGGAAGGTTATCGATAGCGGCCCTTAACTTAAATATGTAATGCTAATTATAATGAGGCTGTGCAATTGTTTAGCATTAATGAGAATATGATAAAATCTTCTGAAAAGCAATAAAAATATGTTTTTCAATATAAAGATGAAGAAATTAATGATACTTTATTTTGACACTACTATCTATCTATCTATAACTTCACGCCAAATCCCTTGCGGGGTAGGCAGAGAGAACCGAGCGCCACGTGACTCGATCCTTACATATCTCACTCGCTTCTTTAACATTCATTGCTCTTCTCATGCACGCACGCCGGTTTCTAGGGCTCCTGACATCACCTTCTGATAGAACATGACCAATTTGGTCATGGTAGGTAAGTCTTGGCCTTCCCCGGCTCCTACATCCTTCCACTTTTGTATTGTATATCTGCTTCGTCATTCTTTCATCTTGCATTCTTTCTACATGCCCGAACCATCGGAGCATGCCTCTTCTTATTTTAACACCGACGCTCTCTTTCAGACCAACTCTATTTCTAACATCATCATTGCGAATACGGTCTACGAGCCTTACGCCACAAATTTTGCGCAGCGCTCGCATTTCAACCGCGTTTATTCTACTTTCATGCTCTTTCTGCCATACCCAACTCTCGCTTCCATAAGTTAGCGTTGGGACCAACACTGCATTGTGTATAGCGAGTTGTGCCTTCTGGCTCAGGATTTTACTGCCAAGAAGTTTTCCCAACGCTCCATTCACACTATTCCCAGCACTCACTCGTCTTTCCACATCTGCGGTGTACCTTCCATCCCTGCTGAAAGCGCATCCAAGATATACAAACTCATCCACTTGTTCCAACACTTCATCATCAATCGTAATCCTTACATTAGTTCTGGATTCTTCTCTTTCAAATACCATCTTTGTTTTCTTCGCATTCAGTAGTAAGCCTTTCTCCATACAGTCGTCTTTCATCGCTGTGACCAGTGTTTGCAGTTTAGATGGTGTATCTGCTAATAGCACGGCATCGTCTGCATACAGCAGACAGTTCACCACTTGGTCACCCATGCGCAATCCCACATTCGTTGACCTTATTCTCTGCAGACAACTATCGAGATACAGGATAAACAGCCTAGCAGATAGCATGCAACCCTGTTTGACACCAATTTTGACATCAAACCAGGGTGACATGCCACCGTCTATCCGCACACATGCTGAGCAATCCTTGTAAGTGGACTGCACAGCACGGAGCAGTGAACCGTCAATCCCATATCTCGGCAATATGTCCCACAGTTCCTTTCGCACAACCCTATCAAAGGCATTTTGACACTACGTACTCTTTTTTTTACCTTTAATCACTAATGCACTTTAATTGCAAAGAAAAAAGGTGGCGACCCTAATCATACAGTAAAACAAACAAATGAGCCGGTCGAAGGGAACCTTGCTTTGGTATATCTTCTCACCACATTACTCGAAGGGTAGGCAGAGTAAACATTTTTATATAGAAAACTAAAATGTATTATTTATTATTATAGATTTTTATTTAATTGTGGTTAATTCGTGGTGAAACGCTTGAAGGCATTCGCAATGATGTAAGAAACAGAGTTGATTTGAAAGAGAGTATCTATTTTTAAGTAAGAAATGGCGTGCTTCGTTGGTATAGGCAATTAAAAAAAATGCTACCTTATATTTACTACTTATATGAACAGATTTAATTAAAATTATGCTCTGTTTTGTTCAGCCGTACGACATTACCGTACGACATTACTAAATGTGTAATAATGTCACATATCTTATGTACTATACCTTTTATTACATAGATACATGTTCTCTCACACACACACACGCATAGGCAGTCAAACAGTTACATATATAGTCTAGTATGGATTTTAGCTTTAACTTCTTTTTCCTTTATGTAGATCATAATAAGTTTTTATTCAAATAATGTATCACAGTTACTTACAATCTTAATTAATGTAAAAATGTTATGGAATAACGACGGAGGGCACCAATGACATGTTTCTAAATATGTAAACTGGTTTTCAATAAATACAATATTATTATTATGTTATTATCTTATTTAAACAGGCATACATAATAGAATTTGTTGGTTTGTTAATAGTTTCTATTAAAATTTAATTAATTGTCGGTTCAACCACGTTACTTGACCTGCCAAATGTGACCAATTCGTGTACAGGCATGATTCCCGTACCAAAATTTAAAACACTTAGCGACAGTTAGGTCGCCGTTCCCGCCTGCGAGAGAAAAGGACGGAGATACTTATCGCTTGGTTTGTAACTCAGGTATTTGGTATCCTTCCTCTGAGGTTTGTAACGAAGCTCAGTAGAGGTCGGAGTGTTTACCATTTTTATCTCGTCTCGTTGGACGCCCTTTAAAGTATATTTGTCTTCTGTATGTTTGAAGGTGGAGCTGTCAGAAAACGCAGGTTACTTTAAATATGACCCTCGCGTCTGCACCGTGGAGGCCATCCGGGCCCACATAGAGGATATGGGGTTCGAAGCGCCCACCGATACCGAGGATGAGACAAGGTAACATACTCTAACTAAATATTATGGTCAACTGAGTAGATAATGCCATTTTATGGATATCAGACCTCAGGGTGCATTCCGAGAAGATGAGGTGGGTTTTGACTGTTAATCTGATAGTGGGGTGACTTGACCTCCAAGGGTTACTTACATCTGCTGAACTGAGGTTCAAGGAAAATAGAAATTATGTTTTTATACTACGTCAGGAGGCATACGGCCCATCTGATGTAAAGCGATTATTGTATCATACGAACGCTTGTAATACGTAAAGTATCACTCGTGTGATGCCACCTTTGCCGCTAACACAGCAACTCCTTAGGAGATAACTGGTGACCTCACTTACACGGAGGAACGCAACAACCATCTAGAGAGTTGTTATTTGGCCGCGGTTTTCTGTGAGGTCGAGGTACTTCCCCTGATGGGCTGCTTTGATGCGCCCTATCTTTGAAATACACAGGCAAAACATTTATGAGACAATATGGTCGTTGGTCTCTCTGCTCTAGACAGTTTTTTTTTTTAATATCGGAATGTAAACAAGCATAGGACCCATCTGATGTAAAGTGGTTACCGGGCGTCCTTCATGTCATGTCGTCCCTGCAAAATCCTGTTAGCCTTATTCCGTTTCCTAATCCTTGGCAAGGTTCGTTACTTGGAGAATTTGGCTGAGATACTGATCCTTACATGGGCTTTAGGGCGGTTTGAAATCACTGGCCTTATGCCTAACCGCATTGAGAAGTGTGGCGGACTGTTTATAGATTGTCAGACGATTTTACAGGTTTTACAGAGCAGTGATAACCCAGTGGGTAGAGAACCGACTTACTGACCAACAGGTGACCGGTTCGAGTCCTAGCATGTACAACTAAATTCGTGTTTTCGGATTTATGTACATTTTTGTGATTGTCACTTGCGGTGAAGGAAAACATCGTGCGAAAACACCCACGTCCAAGAAATTATGTTTCGAAAGACTGGTGAGAATTGTGAGAAACTAAGAATGATTTGATTTTTTATGTGGGTTGTGGCCACACTTCTCAACTGCGGATTGGCGGAAGCGAGTATTTTCAAACTGCCAGAGGGCCACTGACTTACCTTAACGGCTGTCATCTATCGACAACAGCCGGGACCGACGGCTTATGGTACCCTCCAATAGTTCGAGACAGAGAACCCATTCATAAACTGGTTGCTGTCAGCCCTGCTTGACTTGCCTCACCGATCATACCCACGCACTTCCAGAGTAAATATGATCACGATTTTTTTAAACAACGTTGGGAGATAATTAAGAATACGGCCCTCATGATGTAATGCGGTCACCGTAGCCTACGAAATATTGCAATACATTGCCATGCCACCTCTCTTGCTAACACAGTAACTCTTTAGGAGCTTACTGGTTACTAGTAACCTCACGCACACACAGGAACACAACAACCTTTTAGGGAGTTGTTATTTGACTGCGGTTTCCTTTGAGGTGGAAGTACTTCCCGAGGACTGCTTTGTTGGGTCCTACCTCTCTTAAAAACACCCAGACCAAGACAAACAGACATGTGTGTATTGGTCTGGGTGTTTGTCCTGTGTAGGAATCGAACTCACGATCGTGTTATAGTAGCGTTAATAACCACTGCGCCACCGTGCTCGTCAAAATGACTCATGGTATTGGTAAATTGTCCAGAAATTAGCAATGGACTTTTGTTTTGAAGCTGAATTTTCTTGCAACATGTTCCACAGACAGTTGCTGCCAAAGGATATACCAACGGACCTGCTGATAGACATGGCGGGCGGCGAGAGTGAGGTGCTGCTCTCTGTGGTGGGGATGACCTGCCAGTCCTGCGTCAACACCATTGAAGGTATCGGCTCTTTTTATACAACGTCAGGAGGCATACGAGCATACGGCCCACCTGATCCTTTTCTTCGGAGCGTTATCCCGTTTCCTAATTCTATAGGATAAACGGTGTCCTCTACCTAAGCCTCAGAATTTGGCGAAGGTACTGATTTTTACATGGAGCGACCGCAGTCAGATCTCCGCAGGTTCTTAGGTAAGGTTACACGCCTTCCGAAATACAATTTCTTGAACCTGCGGGTTTCTTCACTACCTTTTCCTTCACCGCCAAGCCAGTGTCAATTACAAAAATGTACATAAATTCGGAAACACGAATTTAGCTGTACTTATCAGGATTCAAACCGGGGACCAGTTGATCGATAGGTCTCGGTTCTTTATCCACTGAGTCATCACTGCTCATACTGTCAACCTGATGTAACGTAGATTACAAATGCTTGCAAATTCAAAACAAGGAGAATCGTTCGCGTGTTCCTATCTCAGCTGCTACCACAGCTCCTCATGAACTAACAACTAACCTCACGGCCAGGAACACAACAATCCTTGAAGGAGTCGTTGTTTTCCTGCGGTGTTCTGTCAGATGTAGGTACTTCCCCTACTGGATCGATGCGCCCTTCCTGTCGTCCACCAGCCCAGACGGACGGACGGACAACAAACTAATCCTATAAGGGTTCCGTTTTCCTATTTAGGCACGGAACCCTAAACTAGTTGAGAATGCGCAAGCTTGCATTGCCAGAGGAACACCTGGCTCGTAAATTATATAACAATTAAATTATTATTTTTTAAACTTTGTCGGCCATTTTGACCATGTTCCTTAAGAAATATGATATTGGTTTTTAAGACATTCCTATTCTACTTTTTAATTTACTTTTCGAATCTGAAATAAAAATTCAATTTTTTTTTTAATTTGTCTTTCATTTTGACCATGTTCCTTAAGAGATAGGAACGGTGTTCCTGAACATTCCTATTCTACTTGTTTATGCTGAATCCGAATCTGAAGTCAAAACTCGAATATTCGAATAAAAGAGACAGACACACAGACAAACGCACACACAGTCAAACATATAGATTTCATATATGAACGGTGTTCCTGAAAAAAGTAAAAAATAACGCCCACTGAAGCTGTGCCGGGCACAGCTAGTTAGATCATATAAAATATTTATCATCATCATTATTTCAGCCGGTGTTCGTCCACCACTGGACATTATCCTCCCTTCTAGAGAGTCACTCGCCTCAATCCCGACCCACCTGCTTCCATCCACTCCCTGCAGATATTTTGAAGTCGTCGCTCCATGAGCTGGAGCCCACGTCTCGTGAAAGTTTTAAAAACTAACACAACCCTCAGTGTGTTTGTAGTGTGCCTGGGGGAGGGCAAGGAGTGTTTTGTTTTTTATACAACGTTGGGAGGCATACAAGCATACGGCCTACCTGATGTAAAGCAGTTACCGTAGCTTATTAATGCTTTTAATATATTAAGTATCACTCGCATGATGCCTCCTCTGCTGCTTACACAGCAACTCCTTGATAGCTTACTGGTGACCTCACTCACACGCAGGAACACAACAACCCTCTAGGGAGTTGTTATTTGGCTGCGATTTTCTGTAAGGTGGAGGTACTTCCCCAGATGGGCTGCTTTGATGCGCCCTACCTCTGTGTCAGCTAATAAAAAAAATCACGTTTGCCCCGTGGACTAAAACCTGGAAACACTCGCGTTTAGGGTTCACGCGCGTTAGGTCCATTTCAAATATAAATTTTCTTAATTTTGTTTTTTTTCAGGGATGTTAAAAGAAATGCCAGGGGTGGTTCGTCCGTCCGTTGACCTCGCAGCGGGCACGGCGTGGGTGTCGTTCGCCCGCGGCTCACTCGCGCCGCACCAGCTCGCCGCGGCCGTCTCAGACATGGGCTTCGACGCTGCCGTCCTGGCCGTGGACGGCCACCACATAGGTGAGACCGTTTAACCCATTTCAGAAGGAGGAGGTTATCAAATTTGAGCCACATGTATATATTAGCGAGACATTGGTTATAAGTTTGATACTTTTCTTAATATATGGCGTTATTTTTCATATTATGCAATCTATACTAATACATAAAGCGGAATAGTTTGTTTGTATGTTTGAATGCGCTAATCTCTGGAACTACCAGCCGGAATGATTTTTTTAGTACAACGTCGCGAGGCATGCAAGCATACGGTCCACCTGGTGTAAAGCGGTTACCGTAGCCTATGAACGCTTGTAATACGTTATGTATGACTCGCGCGATGCCACCTTTGCTGCTAACACAGCAACTCCTTAGGAGCTTACTGGTGCCCTCACTCACACGCAGAAACACAAGAATCCTCTAGGGAGTTGTTATTTATCTGCGGTTTTCTGTGAGATGAAGATACTTCGCCAGATGGGGACTGCTTTGATGCGTCCTACCTCTCTTAAAAAAAGTCTTTTTGTATTTGATAGCTCAATGCTTGAGGAAGGTCTCGAGTTTTAAAAGCCGGGGAAAAAGAAATAAAGTAGAAAAGGTGGTTCCTAGTGGATACCGGGATACACGCGAACGAATTCGCGGGTCGCGACTAGTTACGGACGGGTGGCGGATGGCAGGCGCATGCAGTTCATGTTCCAGCAATTGGTGGTGGACGGTGTTGTATTGCTCGGACGATTGCGCCATGCTTTTTACTGGAATGTATTTACAGAGGTCGAAACAGCATCGAGCAGTCGATAAATCACATCAAATATTATGTATTTTTAACTATAGCGCCATCTACCGGCAATACTGTGAAACATTTGCTATCTTGTCAATTTGCGAAGCGTTTTATTTGATGTGTGGGAATCAAACCCACGAACGTCGGTGTCAAAATAGCGTCATTAACAAATGCGACATCGAGTTCGTCACATTTCTAATATACCTGTGTGCGTACAAAGCTTTGTAATAATTAAAATAATTTCAGTAACTTCGCCTAGTTTATGTAGGATCGATCCGACGGATCAATCTTTTCAGTAAAATAGTATAACACGTAATTTGATATAAACTACTACGTGCCACCTGGACATATCCGCATTCAAGCGCTCTCTGGCTTTACAATTTGTAGCAGTGGCGGCGTATACTTGTCCGCCCGGTGCTAGTTGCCGTGAACTACCCGGCGGTGGTAGCGCAGCGTAGTATATCAATTTACAATATCATTATTTCTGTCCGACAGAAGGCGGTACACCAATAAATACAATTGATCACGGATCTGGAGATGCAGTGAAACCAGCCGCGTCGGTGAAGAACAAAACACAATCCAACGTGAGTACCGAACGGCTTTATCTATTATACACGAGCCCAATGGCGAGTGGCTGACAATGGCCACTTTGACGTCAACGATCGTGGGTTCGATTCTCGTGCCAAACTTTTTATAATAAACGTTTTGTTTCTAATTTCCAATGTGTTTCCTCACGATGTTTTCCTTTACGAGATCTCGATGTCGTCGTTGCGCGTGTCGTTCTAACCGAACACGGTCACTGTACACTGAACAAGGTTAAGCAATGTCAACTGCAGCCTGTCTATGGATGGGTTAACTATCTAGAGTTTCTTCGTGCTCGGAGGGCACGTTAAGCCGTCGGTCTCGGCTGTTGCCGATAGATGACAGTCTATATATAGGCAACAGCTGATCCGCATTTGAACAGCGTGATGGAGTATGGTCTAAACTCCTTCGGTTGAAGGGAGACCCGTATCCCTGTAATGACGAGCTCGGTGGCTCAGTGGTGGAACGCGCTGTTACGCTACTTTGACACCAACGCTCGTGGGATCGATTCCCACACAGTACAAACATTTGTGTGCATGAACATGTCTGTTTGTATTGGTCTGGGTATTTTCTATGTATAATAAGTATGTATTTACAAAAAAAAAATGTACGTATGTTTATCAGTTGTCTAGTACCCATAACACAAGCTTCGCGTACTTTGGGGCTAGGCGGCGCTGTGTAATTTGTCCGACATTCCGACAAGACATTCAAGCATTGTCCGACAATATTTATATTATTTATAACATGTGAGTTTAGACGTTTACACGTCTGGCCATAGTGTGTAGAATGAGAGGGAGACTGTTGCAGGGGGTGCGTCCGGCAGAGGCGGGGCGCGCGCCCGCGGAGGTGGCCCGCTGCACGCTGGAGGTGCGCGGGATGACGTGCGCCTCCTGCGTCGCTGCCATCGAGAAACACTGTTCCAAGATATACGGTGCGTATGTATAAACTTGAACCACTTTTTGACAAGCACGGTGGCGCAGTGGTGAAACGCGTTGTTACGCTACTTTGATACTAACGCTCGTCGATTCGATTCCAAGACAAATATTTGTGCGCATGGACATGACCTGTTTGTCTTGGTCTGGGTGTTTTTAAGAGAGGTAGGGCGCATAGGCCTCACAGGAAACCGCAGCAGAATAACAACTCCGTATAGGGTTGATGTGTTCCTGCGTGTGAGTGAGGTCACCAGTAAGCTCTTAAGGAGTTGCGGTGTAAACAGCACAGGAGGCATCGCGCGAGTGATACTTAGTATATTACAAGTGTAACCGCTTTCCATCAGGTGTGCCGTATGCTTGTATGCCTTCCGAGATTCGTTCCACCTGAGCCGAGCGTACAAACGAGAGCGCGGAACAAGCGATAGAGAGGCACGATCGGCCTAAGCGTTCGGCTTGTGACGCATCTATCTCTCTTCCACTCCATCGGCCGATGCGTCCGAGTAGAAGAGAGACAGCGGCAGCACACAACCTGCACGTGAACTGTTTTGTCAACTGTTGAATGTTTTATTATGACGTTATCACGTAAAATTATCGTCTGTAAACCGACTTTGCAAACAAGCAATTTTTTTTTCCAGGCGTTCAATCCATCAACATCGCGTTACTGGCGGCCAAGGCCGACGTTAAGTACGAGCCGAGGAACGTGACGGCCACGGACATCGCCGACTCCATCACCGACCTGGGCTTCCCGAGCGCCGTGCTCAGCGATTGTGATGGCAGTGGACAGAAGGAGCTGGCGCTTAACGTGAGCCATTTATTTATTCACTCGCACATCTTTCTTTTGTTATACCACTAAGGTGGCAATCAAGCATACGGCCTGCCTGATGGTAAACAGTCACCGTAGCCCATGGACATTTGCAACACCAGGGGTATCACTCATGCGTTGCCGACCCTCTAAAAACCATTTCTTTTCGCATTTCTCAAATAAGAAAACTTCTCTGGAACCGCACAGTACGCGACCATTGCGTTTCCAGCGTATGAGGATGAACTTCCCGCCGTCGGCGAGCGGTGCGGTTATAAAAAGTAGCTGTCGGCATCATTTCGAACAACTCTTCAGAACAAACCCGTTGTACAATCGGTAGAACACACAAAGGGAGGCAAAAATCTCTCCTTAAACTTAGTGGCCGTCCATTAATCACGTGATGTTTTTTTTAGCATTTTTTAACCCCCTCGCTCTCCCTTGGTGATACGTGGTGAGGTTAGAATATAGTCTTTAAATACTGATATAAGATATAATCTAATTTTATTTTAGAAAATTAAGGACCCTGATAAAAATGTATAGACAGAATGGTTGCAGGTTGTTTTTGACTGGCCTAAAAATAATATTAAAGGAATGGATTAATCATAATAATTAATAATAATTAAGGAGGACAGGAATTAATCATGCGAAAAACATATATTGTACTAGTACATGAACATATTTAATGTACATTGTCCTCGGACCACGGATTAGCAAGACTTTCTTCAACACTAATAACAACTGAATAAGCATCTTGCAAGTCAGTTGTTGGCACTGTGCTTTGTTCAAGATCAACGTCGGTTTCATCAAGCCACTCGGCGTCGTTTTCGCGCATTACGCAGAGAATCTCTCTCGATCTGCCAATCGATCGTGGCGTGAGGATGCGGTGAAGGAAGAACATTGTGCACCTCTAGACTATTATTGCTCGGATTAGGTTCTAAAAAATAAATACACGTGATATCTTACTACACCCCCCTCCCCTCTTGTGACATTTCGTGATTTTTGCCGAACCCCCTCCCCCCTCTTTCGAGCCTCACGTGATTAATGGACGGCCCCTTAAGGGTTCAATACCGAATATTTTTATAGCACTAACAGGCGCACGTTGACAGACCTCCACAATCTAGAAGGTAAACCAGATCTTTCACAGGTTTGGTTTCACGTCTATCGAAATATACTTTCTTGTGCGTGGCGCTTTCTTCACGAAGTTTTTTTTATATGCAATGTCGGGAGGCATTCAAGCATACGGTTCGCCTGATGTGAAGCGGTTACCGTTGTCTATGAACGCTGGAACATTAGAAAAATAGGTAGACTTCAAGCCCATGAACAGTGTGCTTGTAGCACAGAATCTGAGTGACCGGAATCGTGAGACAATTGAACAGTGATGGCCTAGTGGATAAAGAATTAGACTATTAATCGATTGATCCCCGGTTTGAATACTAGAGTGTGACTGTAGTACCAAATTCGAGATTTCGAAATTATGATATGAAAATACTATACAGGACCAATGAACCACCTTGAAAGTTATTTAGTTAGAATTTAGAAAGTTGACCAATTTGAAAGTTATTCAAAAACATTATTATAACTTCTATCTATCTGTCTATAACTTCACGCCAAATCCCTTGTGGGGTAGGCAGAGAGAACCGAACGCCACGTGACTCGATCCTTACATAACTAACTCACTCGCTTCTTTAACATTCATTGCTCTTCTCATGCACGCTCGCCTGTTTCTAGGGCTCCTGACATCACCTTCTGATAAAACACGATCAATTTACTCATTAGTCTTCCTCGGCTCCTACATCCTTACACTTTTGCATTGTACATCTGCTTCGTCATTCTTTCATCCTGCATTCTTTCTACATGTCCGAACCAACGGAGCATGCCTTTTCTTATTTTAACATTATTATATCTTTAAAAAGAAAAGAGCTCTATTTTTTGTATATATATATTTCCGAGTACTTTGGGAAGTCATAAATTTGTCCACTACCTCGTGCTTGCTTAGCATTCAATTTTGGGACACATTGTATATATATATATAGCTACACGCCAGGTCCCTTGCCGGGTAAGCAGGGAGAACCGAGCGCCATAAGACGCGGTCCTTACACACTTCACTCGCTTCTCTAACATTCCTAGCTCTTTTTCGTGCACGCTCGTCGTTTCCTAGGGCTCCCGACATCACCTTCTGACAAGACACGTCCAATTCTGTCATGGTAGGTAAGTCTTAATCTTCCTCAGCTCCTGTAGTTAATAGTAATTTCGTGTATTTGCGAGGTGTTGTTTTGAACTGTGATTGTTTACAGATCAAAGGAATGACGTGCGCGTCCTGCGTCAACAAAATAGAAAAGAGTGTGTTGAAACTGACCGGCGTCGTCTCCTGCGCCGTGGCCCTCACCACTTGTAGGTGAGCCATCAGTCATCATTCAAACGGCAACTGCTAGCAGCTTCGAGCGTTGTTGACAATTCGGTTTTTTTTTTAATACTACGTCTGAAGGCATACAAGCATACGGTCCACCTGATGTAAAGCGGGTACCGTAGCCTATTAACGCTTGCGATATATTAAGTATCACTCGCGCGATGCCTCCTCTGCTTACACAGCAACTTCTAGGGAGCTTACTGGTGACCTCACTCACACACAGAATACAACAACCCTCTAGGGAGTTGTTATTTGGCTGCGGTTTTCTGTGAGGTGGAGTTACTTCCCCAGACGGGCTACTTTGATGGGCCCTACCTCTCTTAAAACATACATACCAAGACAAACATACATGTTCATGCACACAAATGTTTGCCTTGTTATTTTATTTTATTTAATACTTTATTGACCACAATACATTTGGTTCAAAAGGCGGACTTAATGCTAATTGCATTCTCTACCAGTCAACCATCGGGAGTGGAGAAAAAACGCGATTGCGGTTTTTATTAAAACTAAAATAAAATATTAATCGACCCCATAAAGAATTTGTGGGAATCGAACCCACGAGCGTTGGTGTCAAAGTCGCGTCATTCACGAACTGAGCCACCGAGCTCGTCAAATCAGTTCAATCAGTCAAATCAGTTTACAAATTAAGGATTTCGTAGTATACTTGTTGTAGCTACGGACAATGATAACCCATTGGATAGAGAAACGGTCTAGTAAACAACTACAGGTCTCCGGTTCGATCCTGTAGGCCTAAATGAATTTTGTTTTAATTCATCGCTTATGTTCAGGAACACCGTTCCTATGTGAAATCTATATGTTTATCTGTGCGTTTGTCTATGTGTTAGTCTGTCGCTTTTTTCGAATATTCGAATTTTGACTTTAGATTCGGATTCAGCATAAAAAAGTAGAATAGGAATGTTCATGAACACCGTTCCTATCTCTTAAGGAACATGGTCAAAATTGGCCACAAAGTTTAAAAAATAATAATTAAATTGTTATATAATTGACGAGCCTGGTGTTCCTCTGGCAATGCAAGCTTGCGCGTTCTCAAATTGTTTTATTTGTTATCGTTTTCATTTGTTTTCATAAAGGACAACTAATGGCGAACCGCTGAAACGATTTTACTCTCTAAGTCACCGCTACATGTCGAGGGGCAAATAAATAAATAAATATTGTCTGACAAATTACACAGCGCCACCTAACCCCAAAGTAAGCGAAGCTTGTGTTATGGGTACTAGACAACTGATAAACATTCGTAAATACATTTTTTTTTGTAAATACATACTTTTTATACATAGAAAATACCCAGATCAAGACAAACAGACATGTTCATGCACACAGATGTTTGTACTGTGTGAGTTTCACCACAGCACCACGGAGCTCGTCAAAGTAGAACGCGTAACTCTTATTGGCTGATTCGCTTGTCAATATCACGGCACTTATTGACTGATTGGTTAAAATGTCCTCGCATTGGACCGTAGGCACGAATCGCTGATATATTTAGGGGCTAAAAGTCTAACGTTTTTTTATACGCTGTATTTTTGGTTTTCAGAGGTAAGGTGATGTACGACGTGGAGCAGATCGGCGCCCGCAGTATCTGCGAGGCCATCAACAACCTTGGGTTCGAGGCGAGCGTCATAGGCCCCAACAACAGGGGCACCACCAACTACCTGGAGCACAAGTAATGTGTTGCACCACAACCTTAATACTTCCTTAATTGTAATAGGTAATAGGGATCAGGTAACATTTCAAAGGGCAAAAGTAATGAAATAAACCTTTAAAAGTCCCAAGATTATTTGTTTAAAATTGCAGCTTAAAAAATGCGTGACGTCATTTGTCTGTAAATAATATGTCAGCTGTAAAATTTGATACTGTATTCCTGATATTAAAGCTATTTGTAAGTTTGTAACACTTGACGAACTTGTTTGTGACTTGCTTTGTTTATGTATGAAATCATACATGTATGTTATATATTCCTTGTCCTAATTGCTCAATATATTGTCATTAGAGAGGAGATAAGAAAATGGCGGAACGCGTTCCTTGTGTCGCTGGTGTTCGGCGGGCCGTGCATGGCCGCCATGGTCTACTTCATGGCGATCATGTCCTCTGAGCACAGCGCCAAGGACATGTGCTGCGTGTTGCCGGGGCTCAGCCTCGAGAACCTGATCATGTTCCTGTTGGCCACACCCGTTCAGGTACACATACATAGAATAAATATTTCAGGACTAACACAGCGCCATCTAGTCCTAGCCTATGTACTACGGGCACCTTTTGTGTTTATACACCCTTATAATATATGCAAAACACACACCAATACAAACAGTTATGTTCATTCACACAAATGTTTGTCTTGTGAATCGATACCATAAGTACGTGAGCGACTGCCGTCAATCCTTCACATATACTATGGTAAGCAGATACCATAGAACGCCAGGTGCACCGATCCAAACATACCGCTCTTGCTTCTTCCACACTCGCAATCACTCGCGCAATGTCTCCTCTGCTGCTAACACAGCAACTCATTAGGATCTTTCCCTGCCCTTCTTAAAAACGTCCAGACCAATAGTATAGCATAAGTACGTATATTCGATAACACGCATTTAGTGGTACATGCCACACCATGTAATTGTAAGAGATGTAGGGCGCATCAAAGCAGCCCGTCTAGGATGTATCTCCATCTCGCAGAAAACCGCAGCCAGATAACAGCTCCCTAGAGGCTTGTTGTGTTCCTGCGTATGAGTGACGTCACCAGTAAGCACCCAAGGAGTCGCTGTGTAAGCAGCGGAGGAGGCATCGTGCAAGTGATAATTAATATATCGCAAGCGTTATTAGGCTACGGTACCCGCTTTAGATCATCAGGTGGACAGTATGCCTCCCGACGTTGTATAAAAAAACCATAATTCGAAACAGGACCTGCCCGTTAAAAGATTAGTTCTTTACCCACTAGGCTTATCACTGTTCTTTAAACGGTCGAAATGTTAGTATGTTATAATAATTTGTTCCAGTTCATCGGAGGCTGGCATTTCTACAAGCAAGCATACAAAGCTCTGCGGCACGGCTCCTCCAACATGGACGTCCTCATATCGATGACGACCACCATCAGGTCAGTACTGAAAGGCAGTAAACGTACTGCAATGTGTAATACCGCGGCCAAACTCGTGGAGTTTTCATTTAAATCATTTTGATTTAATGTACATACAGCATAGTAACATATCGTGTCCACCACATCAACCCTTGCTCATCCCGCTGTAGGGATACGGATCTCCCTTCAACCGAAGGAGTTTAGAGCATACTCCACCACGCGGCTCAAATGCGAATTGGCGTAGGCCAGTGTTTTCAAGCCGCCCGAGAGCCTGACTTGGCTTAACGACTGTCATCTATCGACAACAGCCGGGACCGGGATCGGGTGCCTTCCGAATCACGGAGAAACTCGAGATAGATAAACCCATCCATAGACAAGTTGCGGACGACGTTGCTTAACCTGCGTGTTCGGTTAGATGACACGCGTAACGTCGCCGTCGAGCTCTCATTTTATTGTGTGCCATGTTTAAGGTCACATCTTTCTCGATATCAACTGATTCTATTTTTATATTTAAACATGCTTTATTTTAAATATATTTTATTTTTTTACACGTAAATTAGTAAATAGGAAATATCAATTCCTGACGACTTGACTTTCAGGAACACCCTTCCTATATGAAAGTCTGTGTGTTTGTCTGTCCCTTTTTTCGAATATTCGAATTTTGACTTCAGATTCGGATTCAGCATAAAAAAGTAGAATAGGAATGTTCAGGAACACCGTTCCTATCTCTTAATAAACATGGTCAAAATGGCCGACAAGTAAAAAAAAATTGAATTGTTATATAATTGACGAGCCAGGTCTTCCTCTGGCAATGCAATTTTGCGCATTTTCAACTGGTTATAATTCAATTCTTTATTACATTTTTCGACGTCTTGAACTGCAAGTTGAATGAGAATATCAGTACTATTTAATTGCTGACGTAGCGACGTACTAGCGATACTCCTTCTCGATATTAGTTGTAATAGAAGGTCCTATCCCGTTTAAAGTTAAAGAAAAAACGAACCATTCAGCGTAGTTTCCATCAAATTTCGGCATATTAACTTTTGTTCCAGTTACGCATATTCGTTGGCGGTGGTGATAGCTGCGATGGCAACCCAGCAAGACATCAGTCCAATGACCTTCTTCGACACACCGCCCATGTTGCTGGTCTTCGTGTCACTCGGACGGTGGCTTGAACACATAGCCAAGGTAAGGAGCAATCGTGGAGCATGTCAGTGTAATATAACATGTAAGTCAAGCAACATTGACTAGTGCCTGTATACCCATCACACCGATCCATACTTTCCCCTAATGCTAAGACCCGCATCACCGGGTCTTCAACCAATAGCTTTCGGACCACTCATTATGAACATAGAGCAGGGAGTTATATGATATAGTACAGAGAATTTCATCAATTTGTATTTTTTTTGTATTTTTGACGTGAAAAGTCCTTTTCGCTCAGTAATCAGTCGCTTGCAAGATCCATATGTAACAAAATGTGTTATGACAAGATTACTTATTAACTTTGTAACTACAGCACCTATCTGCCGCATGCTTTATTTTATTAACCATTATGTACAGGAAAGTTCTTACTCGGTAGCGTAAATGGAGCTGTAACCAAGCGCAGAATGACACTTTTAGGAACTAAATTTGTCATGATGCTCTGTGAATATAGAAATTACCCAGCAGTACATTAATCAATTCAAGAAGGGGGTGGTTGAGTTTGACAGAACTTACTGTTCAATAGATTGTGTATAATTTGTGTCAGTGTCAATGTTGAATAAATAACTTACCTATATTTTTTCTGTCTACAGGGTAAAACATCGGAGGCTCTCTCCAAACTGTTATCTCTAAAGCCGACGGAAGCAATTCTAGTAACCATGGACGAAAATGAACACGTGGTCGGTGAAAAAAGTATACCAGTAGACTTGGTCGAAAGAGGCGATATATTAAAGGTAAGCAATCAAAAGAGATTGACGAAGAGGACGTAGCTGGTCTATTTACCAAGACCCCTCCCAACTTTCGCGTGGAATTGGAATTTGTTCACGTTGTCATGGGCGTTAATTTTCCAAATTCTTTTTCTAAAATAAAAGTAGCCTAAGTTACTCCTTATATCCGTGTAGTCAGTTATCTGCTAAAAAAAGCCCCGTTAAAATCGGTTCAACCGTTTCGGAGATACGCTACAACAAATATATAGACAGACCAAATGAAAATAAAATGATATTTTATGTATTTGTGTGACTTTGAAGTTTTTACTTCTTGCAACAATCCCCGTGACTGTCTATTATTTATGTTATCAATGTTTCCAGGTTGTTCCGGGCGCCAAGATACCAGTGGACGGTCGCGTCATATCGGGCCAAAGTACTTGTGACGAGTCGCTCATTACGGGAGAATCTATGCCGGTAGCGAAGACAAAAGGTAACCCTGACTAAAGGTGTATACAATACATACCCTAGACACGTCATGCCTCGTCCTATGTAATACCGAAACTCTCTTTATGACTTCTTACGTTACAGCCACCTATGGCAAGCATGAGTACAGAGGACGCAAGACAAAATATCTTACATTACTCTTACTCTACATCACTTCACATTCTAAATGTACGGTCTCTTGGATTTAGAAGTAGTTTTTCGTAGAATGGTTTCAATTCTCACCGATTCAGAAGCTCTAATTTATTACTACTATCTAAGTTTGCTACTGCAACTATAACTAACTAAGCTAAGCTAAGCTAACTGCGACATAGATAGTAGTAAGGAGTTAGGGCTTTAAAGACCGAAAGGTGTCAGCTTACATTACTCTCACGTAATGTAAACATGTATGTATATAGAATACCATGTTATTAACCTTCTGACGTGGTCATTGGCTTTACCAGTAGTTTTTCGTATAATGGTTTTAGTTTTCACTGGTGCAGAAGCCCCAATTTACCGCTACTATTTATGTCTGCAGTGATTTAAATGATTTAAAGTGATTAAAAGGTCGCAACTTACACTACTCGTAACAAGAAATCTCTTTCAAACTGCAAACGACGATATACATTGGCGCGACTAAACTCCATACAAAACTTCCACATATTGTAAACATGTTTATAGAAGGGAAGGTTAATTGACCTTCTAAACAGAGGTTCAAAAGCCGGAGAAAAAAGAAATTGCTGTTACAAACATAGATTTAGAGGCCGTAACTGTACTAATTTATTAAATAACACAACGACGCTCGTGGGTTCGATTCAATTTCGATTCGATTCAACATCTTACATTACTCTCACATACTGCAAACATAGATATGGATAGGCTGAAGTTTAGACTTCTTACATAACATCCACGTAATGTAAACATGTTTATAGAACCCTATGTTATTGACCTTCTAAACATATGGACTCCTTCTTAACGCTGTAATTTTTTTATAATGGTTTCAGTTTTCGTTGATGCAAAAGCCCGAATTTATCACTAATATCTATGTTTGCGGTAGCAATATAGTATAATACCTTACATAACATCCACGAACTGTGAACATCTATATAGAAAACTTTGTTATTGATCGTCTAAACGTACGGCTTAGCTGTTCCTATAATGGTTTCAGTTTTCGCTGGTGCAGAATTAATTAACTAATAATTTATCAGTGAAAAAATGAAATCTTTCATGATGTGCAATACGGTTTTACAGCTGGTAAACGGATGCAGCGGTGGCATTGGTTACTCATATCGATCCAATTATAATGTAATTAATAAATTATGTAAATTTGTTTGGATACCAAAAGAGGGATGCCTGAGTTTTTTGGCAGTATTTTTATCAGTGCTCACCTAGTCATGAACTGCACGGTAGGGAAAAAAATTGTGACGATTCCAAACAAATGTAGCCATTTTTACGGAATAAAAAGATTTTGACTTTGACTTTGACTATCCTTAACGCATGAGAGAGATCACAGGATGCTTTTGGGTGTTTTCTGTGATCACTCTAAAGCCTTTGATTGTATCGATAATCGGACATTGTTACTCAAGCTGAACTATTATGGAGTTAGAGGTAAAGCCCAGAACTTGATTGCATCTTATTTAAATAACAGGTTGCAGACAGTTGATATAAATTGGCTGAAATCTAAAGGCAATAACGTTAATATCGGGGTACCTCAGGGTTCTATTTTAGGTCTATTTTTATTTTTAGTACATACGAATGATCTGCCCTACATGGTGCAGATATAGTACTATTTGCTGATGATACCTCTCTAATTTTTAATGTGGCCTGCGGTGTGAAAATATTAATAAATAAAAGGTATTGTGTCTGCTATTTTGAACTGGTTCACATGTAATATGTAATATTTTGCTAAACTGGGCTAAAACCACATGTATCAAATTTAGTCTTCCAAATGTGACTTCTGCCAATACAGAAGTTCTCATTGGGAATAATATATTAGAATTTGTTAATAATACTGTTTTTCTTGGAATTACAGTAGACTCCAAATTACAATGGGCCCCCACTTAAATAAACTTGCCGGTAAGCGCAGCTCCGCTGCATATGCAATTAGGAGGATCAGATAATTGACGGATGTGGCTAGTGCGCGCTTAGTCTATTTTAGCTACTTTTACAGCATTATGTCGTATGGTATACTGTTGTGGGGAACGGCGGCTGACATTGAAACATATTTTATCTTACAAAAAAGAGCCATTCGCTCTATTTATAACATGGGCTCCAGAGAATCTGTCAGGGAACTGTTCGAAGAAATAAATATCCTGACTGTTACTTCTTAATATACTTGTGAAAACATAATGTATGTCCGTAAAAATTTAAAGTCGTTAACAAACTTCAGCGAAAAACTTAGAAGTAGGAATAAGTTGTGTATGCCGGTACAACGGCTTGCTAGGACTGGTAGATCTTTTCTTGTAAATTGTATTCGATTTTATAATAAGTTGCCTGAAACAGTTCAGTCCTTTCCTGACAATATATTCAAGAAGCCCATTAAAATACTCTGTGTAAAAGTGCTTATTATAGAGTTGATGAATATGGAACTGACAAGGAAATAATTGTCTGGAAATAATTCAGCACAGGCGACCTGTCATTAATAATTTTTAATTCCACCATTTGATATCATTATTGTACCAATATGCTAATGTGAGTTTATTGTAATATCTAATTAACAATTTTAAAAGAGTTTAATATTGGCAAGTTTCTTTCGGCATTTCTTCTTCGCCAATTGTCATTTCCGAAATGCTAGCAGAATAAAAAAATCGGCCAAGTGCGAGTCGGGCTCGCACACGAAGGGTTCCGTACCATTATCTATAAAAACGGCAAAAAATCACGTTTGTTGTATGGGAGCCCCCCTTTAATATTTGTTTTATTTTAATTTAATTATTTGTTCTTAAAGTGAATATATAACTAAATATTCTGTGAATATTTCAAGCGTCTACCTGTTGCCATTATCAATATCGAACAAAAATGAGCAAAAAAATCACGTTTGTTGTATGGGAGCCCCCTTAAATATTTATTTTATTCTATTTATTAGTATTTGTTGTTATAGCGGCAACAGAAATACATCACCTGTGAAAATTTCAACTGTCTAACTATTACGGTTCATGAGATACAGCCTGGTGACAGACGGACGGACGGACGGACGGACAGCGGAGCCTCAGTAATAGGGTTCCGTTTTACCCTTTGGGTACGGAACCCTAAAAAGAAAAATAGTAACATAAGAGAATTGAATAAGATACAATAAGATTATATTTTAAACATGTAAGACGTATCTAAGTGCCCACGAGGGCCCAATGACAAATAAAGATTTATATCTTTAAATAAATAAATAAATAATGTCGGACAAATTACACAGCGCCACCTAGACCCAAAGTAAGCGAAGCTTGTGTTTTGGATACTAGACAACTGATAAACATACGTAAATACATTTTTTTTTGTAAATACATACTTATTATACATAGAATATAACCAGACCAATACAAACAGACATGTTCATGCACACAAATGTTTGTACTGTGTGGGAATCGAACCCACGAGCGTTGGTGTCAAAGTAGCGTAACAGCGCGTTTCACCACAGCACCACCGAGCTCGTCATCTTTATCTTTTTTTTATCACTACTATTAGTCTATCTATAACTTCACGCCAAATCCCTTGGGGGGTAGGCAGAGAGTACCGATCGTCACGTGACTCGATCCTTAAAAACACTACTATAAATCATACCTCATGTAGCTCTTATGGCCTAAGGGTAACCAGTATGTCCTCCTCCCCACAGATTCTTTAGTAATCGGTGGCAGTATAAACCAACATGGCGCAGTTTTAATGCGAGCGACCCACACCGGCGAGGCGAGCACGCTGGCGCAGATCGTGCGGCTGGTGGAGGAAGCCCAGAGCAGCAAGGCGCCGATCCAGAGACTAGCGGACACCATCGCCGGGTGAGTCCCCCCTGTCGTACACTTGATCAAGAAAGTGCTTCACCGTGCTAATATTCTTTTATTAGGTACACTATTTTAATTAATTTTGACGAGCTCGAGAAAATGTTTTTATTTCGTTAACAAAAATTGTGTTTACAAACATAATTGTGAGGACTGCCTATTAAGCAAATAATGCTTGTGCCAGACAGACGTGCTCTTTCTTAACATACATTATTACTAAACACACTTCAAAATAGAAGAATATCACAACAACATTTGGGATTTAAATAAAGAAATATATATTGGATATATAAACATTTTAACCTAATTTGTAACACTATAAAATTGTGTTATTTAATAAATAAGTACTTCCGTATCATTGTAGCTTAGACATTTTAACCAGGTGGATTTTTTTTCTTTAACTTCTCGTATGCGCAGAGGAGGCAGTAGTTTATAATTTTGACACCAACGCTCGTGGGTTCGAGTCCCACACAGGACAAACATTTGTGTGCATGATCATGTCGTTTGGCTTGGTCTGGATGTTTTTAAGATGTAGCGCGTATAAATGTAGCTCATCTTGGGAAGTACCTCCACCGCACAGAAAACGAAATAACAACTCCATGGAGGGTTGTTGTATTCGAGTGAGGTCACCAGTAAGCTCCTTAGTAGCTGCTTTGTTAGCAGCAGAGGTGGCATCGCGCGTGTGATACTTAATGGGTTCAAGCGTTCATTGGCTACGGTAACCGCTTTACATCAGGTCCTGACATTGTATAAAAAGATAAATGTAATAGAAAATGCTACAAAGAGGTCGGCGAGGCACGAGTCACTCCCCTGATGTTGCAAGCGTTTATAGGCGCACTCCACGCTATCGAAATGGACGACCAGTATAAATAGTACTTTGGTCGCTTGCAGATACTTTGTCCCTCTGGTGATCTTCCTCTCGGTGCTGACGCTGGTGTGCTGGATCATCAGCGGGGCCATCGACGTTCAGAGGATCAAGAATATTACACCGGTAAATATGAACGTGTTTTAAACGATTTTATTTAACTGTTTCCTTACAATGTTTTCCTTCACCGCCGAGTAAGTGATAATTACAAATATGTACATAAATTCGAAAACACGAATTTAGTGGTACATGCCAGGATTCGTACCGGGGACCCGTTGATGAGGCCCGTTCTTTATCCACTGATCTGTCACTTCTCTCAATATACAGACAATAATGTAAAATAAACCTGTTGAGAATGCGCAAGCTTGCATTGCCAGAGGAACACCTGGCTCAATTATGTAATAATTCAATTTTTTTTTTATTTGTCGGCCATTTTGACCATGATCCAGAGATAGGAACGATGTTCCTGAACATTCCTATACTACTTTTTTATGCTGAATCCGAATCTGAAGTCAAAATTCGAGTATTCGAAAAAAAGCGACAGACTAACGCACAGACAAACATATAGAATTCATATAGGAACGGTGTTCCTGAAAATAAGGAAATAATAAAATAAAGGGGTTAAAAGATACACGTAGAACATTCTACAGCCTGCATAACAGAAGCATTGTCTCCAGGAAATGTACCTCAATGCTGGCTACTCGGACTGGGAGCTCATAGTCCAAACGGCATTTCACTTCGGCCTGTCAGTGTTGGCTATAGCCTGCCCCTGTGCCCTGGGGCTGGCCACGCCCACGGCTGTCATGGTGGCTAGCGGTGTCGGGGCTGAATTGGGGCTCCTGGTCAAAGGAGCAGAACCATTGGAAAATGCACACAGAGTAAGTAAAACTTCAGGGTAAATTGGATTTAAACGTTCCACTTGAGTTTTTTGTATCTACAACGTCGGGTGGTACGAGAAGAAGCATGTACCATGGCGAGTGCTCTAAAGAACTGTTTTCCTTGATTCCGCCCTCTCTCTTCCGTCATAGAACCACACGTGCGGGTTTGCGATGTCATTATTCCACAGTTGAGAACGTTTCTTCTCGTACCAAAAAGTTCGACAACTCCTCTATCTTTGTCGTACCATCAAAAAGTGGAACGCCTTCTGCACATATGTTCCCTCCTTCCTACAATATGGGATCCTTCAAACGAAGCGTGAAGAAACATCTTGCGGGTCAGCATGGCAGCGTCATCTGACAGGACACTGTGTAGTCTTTTGTCAGATGCAGTTGCAATTTGGGCTCCTCTTTCGCTTGCCATCAGGCAAAGCGGAGCCACTATGCTTAACTTATATTTAAAAACAAGAAAGAAAAAAGCATATTTTTACCTGATATGAAGTAGCCTATGAGCCATTCAATACTTTTTTATGTTTTTCGCCCATGAAAATTAAGACCCACAAAAGAAGGACTAACCCACACCCGGGTGTACGTTAGTCATTCTTCTGTGAGGGGCGCCCTCCGGGACCCGGTGGGAGAGAGGTGGTGAACTCTCATGAGTACCCTTTCAGACGACCGAACGGGTTATGTCAGACTCCTACTGACTAAACCCCGCCCAGGGATGCCTTTAGCCGCGAAGGTTTTAAAGGCTTCATCGAAGGCGATCGCCCCAGAGGATGCGGGCCGACGCAAGCATTCAATACAAGGACTGCCGGCCGTGCGTTACTTCCATTGCTGGTTGTTCTGGAGGCCTCCTCAACCTCCCACAACCCTCCAAGGACAACACATTGACGTCGATATTTCGCCTTCTACTTTTATATATCAACTTTTATATTAATATTCACTTTGATATTCAACTTTGGCTTTACAATGTCGAGTTTGACTGTGTCATTGACTTTGAGATGGTGATGATATTAACTTGATATTAATTTCATATTTCGCTTTGCATTTCAATTTTCACTTCGATTTTTTAACTTTGCCTATTACATTCCATTTAAAATTAATATTCAAGTTTTAAGAGAGGTAGGGAGCATGAAAGCTGTCCGTCTGGGGAAGTACCTCCACCTTACAGAAAACCGTAACCAAATAACAACTCCCTGGAGGGTTGTTATGTTCCTGCGTGTGATTGAGGTCACCAATAAGCTCCTAAGGAGTTGATGTATAAGCAGCAGAGGAGGCATCGCGCGAGTGATACTTAATATATTACAAGCTGTTTGAATGCCTTCCGGCGTTGTATAAAAAAAACACGTTGATATTTGGACCATAACATTTCAATATATTTCTAGTTCGCGTCGATACTCTACATCACAGAAAACCGCATACAAATAACAACTGCTTTTTTATGCAACGTCGGGAGGCATTCAAGCATACGGCCCACCTGATGTAAGTGCCTGATGTAAGCCTGATGTAATACCAGTTACCGTAGCCTATTAACACTTGTAATATATTAAGTATCACTCGCGCGATGCCTCCTCTGCTGCTTACACTGCAACTCCTTAGGAGCTTACTGGTGACCTCACTCACACGCAGGAACACTCTAGGGAGTTATTATTTGGCTGCGGTTTTCTGTGAGGTGGAGGTACTTCCCCAGACGGGCTCCTTTGATGCGCCCTACCTCTCTTTAAACATCCAGACCAAGACAAACAAACATGTTCATGCACACAAATGTTTCACAATTTCACAACACAAATGTCTCGTGTGGGAATCGAGCCCACGAGCGTTGGTGTCAAAGTCGCGTCATCACGACTGAGCCACCGAGATCGTCAAAATCACTGCTGGATGATTGTCGTACTGCGAGTGAGTTAAATTTCCAGTAAACGTTTCCATATGTCAACTTTAATATTTACAAATTTCGCTGCCGTTTCAACTTTGACTTCAACATTTGGGCTCGGACCTCGCCAGGTGAAAACGGTGATCTTCGACAAGACGGGCACGATCACTCGCGGCAGCACCACCGTCGCCAAGGTGTCCCTGCTCACCGGCGAGCCGTCCACCCTGCCCGCCGTGCTGGCCTGCCTCTTGACAGCTGAGCTTAACTCTGAACACCCCGTTGCTTCTGGTACGTATCACACCTTTATTATAGGCTGGTCAATATTTCAGGTCCACTTGGGTACATTCAAGAGCACAAATTATATGTAAATAATCTTTTTTTACTACGGCGGGAGGCATACGGCCTACCTGATGTATAGCGGGTACCGTAGCCTATTAACGCTTGCGATATATTTTCACTCGGGCGATGCCTCCTCTGCTGCTTACACAGCAACTACTTGGGAGCTTACTGGTGTCCTCACTCACACACAGGAACACGACAACCCTCCATGGAGTTATTTGGCTGCGGTTTTAACCTTAACGGGTATAATTAATAATTAAATACGGAATTACATCTTTACGGAATTACATCTTTATTGCACATAAATATACAAAATATTCTTTGTTATAAGTTTTGTGTACAAAGGTGAGCTTATCTCTTTAAGAGATTTCTTCCAGCCAACCCCAATGAATGTGAAAATATTGTATAGGGCCGTAAACAAAATATATGTGCCAACAAGCATCAATAAAAACAGTTACACTATGATACAGTTAAACTACTTCTGTAAAAATACATTTAGCATATATACATATACATACATATATATATAATGAGTTTGTGTATCTGGGTTCAAAGTTTACAAGAGATGGAAAGTGTGAGAGTGATATTGAAAGAAGAGTGAATGCAAGGAACATGGTGAATGGAGCTCTACACTCCTTTATGAGCAGTCGGAAGATGTCTAACAAGGCTCGTTTGGCTGTGCATGGGGGGGTGTTGGTTCCGACACTCATGTACGGAAGTGAAAGTTGGGTATGGCAGAAGAAACATGAAAGCAGAATAAATGCAGTTGAGATGAGAGCGTTAAGAAGTATGATAGGAGTTAAACTGAGTGACAGGATAAGAAATAGTGAAATAAGGAAACGTTGTGGTCTGAAAGAAGATGTAGTGACAAAAATTGAGAAAGGTATGCTGAGATGGTTTGGCCATGTCGAGAGAATGAATGAAGAACGATTGACGAAAAAAGTGTATAAGGCGAGTGTGAATGAAATTGTTGGAAGGGGTAGACCTAGGCGGACGTTTCGAGATCAAATCAGGGACGTCCTGAAAAAAGGCCAGGTCAAGAGTACCCTAAACCGAAGAGCATGTATGAAGGGAATAATGAGAGTGGACGAAGCGAAACAAGTATGTAAGGATCGTAGCAAGTGGAAAGAAGTGGTCTCTGCCTACCCCTACGGGATAGAGGCGTGATTATATGTATTTATATGATTATATGTACATATATACACATATACACAGACCTATACATCAATACAAATATACATCAATATAACCACATTATATATATTATCTTTCACTAGACAATAGTGTCTTCAGATAATACTTCTTCATTTTTTTCTTGAAAGTGGACACAGTACGAACATCTTCCAGAATAGGGCAGCGCGGACGGTGAACGAATTAAAGAAAAATTTCGTGTTGGCTAAGGGGAAGTCTATAGTTTTTATATGGCAGGAACGTTGTGATCGATTTGGCTGTGGAAGAAGTGGAAAACGAGAACAGAGATATTGAGGGGAATTGGGATTGGTAATTAGTTTGAAAAGGAGGTATAGTATGTGCACATTTCTGCGAAATCGAATAGGGAGCCACTTCAACTGTTCACGAAACTCCGATACATGGTCGTACTTACGAAGACCGAATATAAAACGTATAGCTACATTCTGCAATCTTTCCAGCTTGTTGAGTAGTTCCTCTGTTGCATCCAAGTAGCAGATGTCAGCGTAGTCTAGAATGGGAAGTAAGAGAGATTGAGCCAACATAACATTAGTTTTAAAGGGCAAAAAATTTTGAAGTCGCTTGAGAGAGTGAAATAGATAGATAGATAGATAGATAAATGATTTATTTGTACTCACACTAACACACATGCTACAAAGAAACACACAAAAAAAAAAAAAACACGTACAAAGAAGTAAAAAATGAACATTACACACACAGATAAGACGGTAGACATGCATGCGTGTCGCAGTGGTACAAATAGGCTGCAGCTCAGTGAATTAATTGCTCATAGAGCAAGTCACTGGTTTTCAGCTACGGCCTGAGATGGATACACGCGGGGCGAGTGCAATAATACTGTAGGCATATCAGACTATAAGTCATCGTTAAAACACCGAGGATTTGTCTTCAGCGTTATTATAAATAAATAAATATAAATGCGTACTAATTAATGAAAAAGGATTAAGAGTGATAAAGATAAATTAGTGATAGGAATATAATCACAATATATATAATACAAATAATGTAAAAAAATAATAATAATTCATAGAGAGGGACTATGAGCGCACAAGATATCGAATACCAAGGCGACCTGTACCCAGTTTCTGTTCTTCCAATAATACAGATTTCAGTTGCTTTTGAAATGTGTACCTTGAAGTTGCGCGTCTTATTGGTGGAGGTATATTATTCCAGCACTTGGTCGCCTGGTAACGGAAACAACCATTGAAAGCCACAGTTCTGTGCATTTGAGTTGACAAAGGAACTCGCACCGATCTAAGATATCCGGACCCATATTGGTTTTGAAAAGTGGGAAATCTCAGCTTAGTATACAAATACTCTGGATTCTTATATTTCATGAGATCGAACATGAGTGTTGCGAGATGCAACTGTCTACGTGACTCCATATTCAACATAGATGCTGCATTAATGAAGGGTGACACGTGGGTACATGAAGGAACGTCAAAACAGAAACGATAACATGCATTTTGAATTCGCTGTATCACTCTTTTGGTAAATATATAATGCATGCGCTTACTGATGTCATTTATATGCGCAGTCCAGGATAGTGTTCCATCAATGATCAGTCTAAGGTTTTTCGTTTTGTCTACAAAGGGAATCTGCAGACCATTGTAGAAAACTTTAGGCAAGTCATTAAAATTGAGCCTACTACGTAACTGATTACTACCTACGACTATAGCCTGAGACTTTAATGGATTAACTAGAAGACCATGGTTTTCAGCCCATCCCTGGATAGCACATAGTTGATGGTTTATAATCTTAATAGTTTCATGGGCTTCAGAAATTGAGAAATTACTATAAATCTGTAAATTGTCTGCATATAGGTGGTAGGAAGAAGTGAGGATTAGGGATATTTCATTTATAAAAATAGAAAATAAGAGTGGAGACAAGATACCGCATTGTGGCACACCTGCAACTAGATCAATCCACTCTGATGATCTTTCATCGAGTTTGATGCATTGCCGGCGCCCACGAAGATAGGAGTCGAACCATGCTATCACAGGAGGAGAAAAGTTAATCGAGCGAAGTATACCTAGGAGAATGTCAAAATCGACAGAATTAAATGCATTGCTAAAGTCTAATAGTCTAATAGTAATAGAATCTAATATATACAATCAAGGAAAGTTTTTTGTTGTCCATAGCGTAACGTACATCATCCGTGACATTGAGCAATGCAGTGACCGTACTGTGGTTGTGACGAAAGCCTGATTGGTAAGGGCTGAGAAGATTGTTGCAAGAAAGATATGTGTGAAGTTGTTTATGGACAGTACTTTCGAGAACCTTAGTGAGTAAGGGAAGTATAGAAATAGGCCGGTATTGAGAAAAGTTACACCCGTGCGAAGCCGGGGCGGGTTGCTAGTTCGTTAATAAATACAGGTGTTAGCCATAATAGTGTAAAAGTAGTGTGTAGTAATCTATGAAAAATAAATAACTGGAACTTTAAATAAAGTTGTTTTTTTATAACAACTAATTGGACCCCTCTAACAGTTCGTTCTCGGTTCCACTTTCTTCTATCTTATACAACGAAACAATTTTAAAATCTATTTATCTAGTTATATCTTCACGCCAATTCCCTTGTGGGGCAGGCAGAGAGAAGACGAGTACATAATTATTTGTTTTATATTAACTTACTCATTGTCGATATTTGACGTTTATGCAAGTGATAAATTTTTTTTTACAGCAATAGTGAGTTGGTGTTCAGCGGTGTTGGGGCCAAATGCGGCGTTGCAGTGCGTGGGCTTTGTGGCCGCTCCGGGCTGCGGATTGCGAGCGAGGCTGAAGGCGAGAACCAGCTCGCAAGATATCGACCCTGCATTGAAGAACGCTACTAACCAGGCCAGGTATGCAAGAGACGCGATCATCATCTCCAGAAAGCTTCTTATCAACAATATGCGATCCCCAACTTCATCCATCCGTCTAGAGGAGTTAAAAGCTTATCTTCCTGTTTACATTCTACGGTTACATATCATAAGTGCGAAACTTTTTTGTACGAATTTTAATATACCGAAAACGTTCAGCCTTTTTGAAGTAAAACTTCTTTACGCACGCTTGACTTGGGGAGTAAGTTGGTGAATGCGTGACGAGAGCGTTACGAAAAGTGTGATCTGGCGAGGCGAACGGAAGTCGAGAGGGAGATGTAAGTTAGTGAAAATAGAAAGAGAGAGTTACGTTTCGTATATTACTGTAGGGGCAAGAGAGAAAGGTGCGAGGATACATTTTCTTTCTATCATAGCGAGTTAAGTTTCGTATATGTAAGACACAGTGCAAGCCTATTGTCTGTATCACACTATGGAGCTAAGAAGTCTTAGTTCAGTCGTGTGGTCTAAAGCGCACTCGTTTTTTAGGGTTCCGTACCCAAAGGGTAAAACGGAACCCTATTACTGAGGCTCCGCTGTCCGCCCGTCCGTCCGTCCGTCTGTCACCAGGCTGTATCTCTTGAACCGTGATAGTTAGACAGTTGAAATTTTTACAGATGATGTATTTCTGTTGCCGCTATAACAACAAATACTAAAAAATAGAATAAAATAAATATTTAAGGGGGCTCCCATACAACAAACGTGATTTTTTTTGCTCATTTTTGCTTGATATTGATAACGGCAACAGGTAGACGCTTGAAATATTCACAGAATATTTAGTTATATATTCACTTTAAGAATAAATAATTAAATTAAAATAAAACAAATATGTAACGGAGGCTCCCATACAACAAACGTGATTTTTTTACTGTTTTTATAGATAATGGTACGGAACCCTTCGTGCGCGAGTCCGACTCGCACTTGGCCGATTTTTTTTATTTACCATACTTTCATTTGACCGAAAATACAATTGAGAGATTTAGAAATTCCGATTTACGATTGTTATATTTATAGAATGCTATGTGTTTTGAATTCTAACCTAGAAAAATGTTAGTTCGAAAGAAGATGTGTTTGATGGCCACAAGTCTAATCTGACCTAGCAATGTCGGACTGCTACTAATTCCAAACCACCCAAATATATTTATATATTTTGGTACTAGTTATGTCAAGTTTTAATCCTAATATATTGGAAAACCTACGTAAAGCATAATATGGAAAAAGTTCTATTTACACTAATATTATTATAAAGACGAAAGAATTGTATTTTTGTATGTTTGTAACGAATAAACTCAAACTACTCGACCTATTTCAAAAATTCTTTCACCATTAGAATGCTACATTACCATCCGAGGGTACACGACCAATTTGGTCGTGGTAGATTTTGTTTTTATACATCGTTGGGAGGTATACAAGGATACGGCCCACCTGATGTAAAACAGTTACCGTAGCCTATTAACGCCTGGAATATATTAAGTATCATTCGCGCGATGCCTTCTCTGCTGCTTACACAGCAACTACTTATGAGCTTACTTGTGACCTCACTCTCACGCAGGAACACAACAACCCTCTGGGGAGTTGTTATTTTGCTGCGGTTTTCTGCCAGTACTTCCCGAGACGAGGTGCTTTGATGCGCCCTACCTCTCTTAAAAACACCCAGACCGATACAAACAGACATGTTCACGCACCCAAATGTTTGTACTGTGTGGGAATCGAACCTACGAGCGTTGGTAAAGTAACACTCCGCCACGGAGCTCGTCTAAATACTTCTTGCAAGAAAACTCAAAATATTTATCTTTCTCTCGTCGATTTATAATGTAAGTACATCGCAAACACGATTCTGGAACTCGATGGACTTTTGTTACTTTTGTTATCAGGCCCGGCTCCACTTTCTACCTCCACGGCGTGCCGGTAGAGTTGGTGGCCGGTGATGGAGATTCAGCGCTGAGCTCTGCGCAGGCGGCTGGTAGACTGCACTCCATAATCAGAACAGATACTGTCGGTGGAGAGGTGAGTGAATGACTAGAACTATGTACTGGGAATGAAATCTCTGTGCTGGATATGGTAACTGGTTCACATGAGTGGAATAAAATATAAATATTACCAAAACACAGATTGATTTTATTAAATTAAAAACATAATGTAATGCTTTATTGTCAGGAGGTAGAACAGATAGTGCTCATAGGAAACAGGGAGTGGATGGCGAGGAACGGCGTCTCGGTCCCCCGGCGGGTGCAGGTGGCCCTTCAGCACGACGAGGAGCTCGGCAGGACCGCTGTGCTAGCTGCGATCAACGGTGAGACCGTACTAATATATTTATATACTCTAGCGCCAAGTCCTTTGTGGGTACAGAAATTACAAGGGGTTAATGTTATCGAAACTAAAGAATAGGTTCACAGATCTATATAAGTAACGCACACAAAAATCAAAACAACAACAAAGTAGAGAGGTAGGGCGCATCAAAGCAACCCGTCTGAGGAAGCCACCTCACAGAAAACGCAGCGAAATAACAACTCCCTAGAGGGTTGTTGTGTTCCTGCTGTGAGTGAGATCACCAGTAAGCTCCCAAGGAGTTCCTGTGTAAGCAGCAGAGGAGGCATCGCGCGACTGATACTTAATATATCGCTAGCGTTAATAGGCTACGGTACCCGCTTTACATCAGGTGGGCTTGTACGCCTCCCGACGTAGTATAAAAAAAATAGAGTGTTTACATTTTTTGATGTTTGTTTGTTGTTTGTAGATCAGCTTGTGTGCACGGTGGGCGTAGCGGACGAGGTGAAGCCCGAGGCCCACCTGGCGGTCTACTCCCTGAAGAAGATGGGCCTGCAGGTCTGTCTTTTGACGGGCGACAATAGGAAGACTGCGGTCGCCATCGCAAGACAGGTGAGAAACTGCTTACTGTTTATGTGAAGTTACTGACACCCTTTAACACATTAACACGTTGTCTGCCAGATACGAGTGTACTCGTAGTAAGAAGCCCCGCTCTCAGCGCCAACTACGAGTATAAAATGTAGCATATACTGAGCTAAGTTATCAGCCCGATATACACATTAGAATACTTTTGTATGATGGCAATAGATAATAATATTAGGCCTCATATAAGCTGGCAGGTAACATGTTAAAAATACTCTATGTTGAAAGAATTATTATACAATTGATGAATATGTAACGGCAAAAATGTCTGGAAATAATCAGCACAGAAAACTTTTTCTAAATATTTTTTAAATCTACCATTTGACATCATTATTATTGTACCAAAATGCTGCCATGAATTTATTGTAATATCTAATTGACAATTTGAAAAGAGACCCATATTGGTATGTTTCTTCCAACATTCTTTCTTCTCCAATGGTCTTTTCAAATTGCTAGCAGATTAAGAAAGAAAAAATAATAACGCAAGAGATTGGAATAAGATACAAAACGCTTATATTACAAAAAAATTTAAGACGTGTCTAAGTACCCGCGAGGGCCCAATGACAAATAAAGAATTCTTATCCTCGTCCTTCGATAAAAAGTCGAATGGTATGCCAGAGTATCAGGAACGTTTCTATCTATAACTTCACGCCAGATCCGTTGCGGGGCAGGGCGGGGCGGTATCTCTGTAACGAGCATCACATGACTCGGGCCTTACACACCTCACTCGCTTCTTTAACATTCGTAGCTCTTGTCATGCACGCATGCTTGACTTCTGATAACACATGAAGGTTTCTGATGATGATAAACTGTTTTCGTCCCTCACCAATTGTGAAACCATTTTGATTTTTCGAGTTCTGTATCCCAGAGGTGCCAACGGGACTCTAATCCTAAGCTCCCTGCCCGGGTTTTACTTTGTAACATTTTTATTTGATTTTATTTTGGGGTAGTATTTTTTTATAAAGTATTTGTTTTTTTTATATGCAACATCGGGAGGCAAGCATACGGCCGACCTAATGTGAAACGGTTACCGTAGCCTGTAAACACTTGCAACGCATTAATTGTCACTCATGCGATGCTACCTCTGCTGCTAACACATCAACTCCATCAGCAGGAGCTTACTGGTGACCTCTCTCTCACACAGGAACACAACAACCCTCTAGGGAGTAGTTACTTGGCTGCGCTTTTCTGTAAGATGGAGGTACTTCCCCGGACGACGTGCTTTGATGCGCCCTGCCTCTCTTGAAAATTGGTTTGCACTTCATCTCGTCTGACGAAAACTTTTTAGAAGCGCGTTGGACGGATGTCTTGGGTGTAATATGTACTTTTCGACAATGCACGAGTGATACCCAGTGATGCCCAGTAGGCCAATTCTACTATAACACTGCAACTGCACTTTTACGCCTGTCATTTGAGTCGTGCAGGAATAGCGTAGTGCCAATACGTTCATTCTATTAAAGTTTCCTGCACTGCAACTACGATACAACTGTGCGTATCCTGCAAATGAACTACTTAACACCTGTCATGTTACCGTATTTCAATCTAATAATTTGGATTTTTACTTGATGTTCACTCCCATAGTTTCAAACTCCATTGCCCGCGGTTGTCGGCGTGGAGGTATTTCTAACTGAAAACAAGCTTTACTTAATTATTATATGCCCACAAACGTCTCTCAAAACAAATATTTTGTAATATAAATCACCGCTTCAGAAAAATAATTTCACTTCGCAAAATCCCACAAAACTTCTGTCACCGCTATACATGTGTCAAAACAATTTAACAGAATACGAGTTTATTGCATAAAACGTGCAGGTGTAGTGAAGGTTTTTTTAACAGAATAGCGAGTCATTTACTGCAGCGCTGCTGCAACGTCGCTGCTGTCAGATCGCTTAACAGAATAACGAAACGTCAAAATGTACGTATTTTGACACATGTCGCGCAGCAGCGCAGTTGCAGTTTTTAAGTAGAATTGACCTACTGGATACGCTTGTTTTCCACTTTAATGTTATGTAAAAAAACAGAAATCAAACTTTACGGAATTCTTTTAGCTATGTTACAGAGTTCTACTCGCAATTTGACTTTTACTATTGTACTGCTAGTTTAGGATTCTCCGCAATAAAATGTACATTATAGATTGTACATCACTATCATCGATTTACACTCGTTCCACTAGTGGGGCGTGAGCTTCTATTCCATCAATCTCAGGGGATTGAGCGTACTTCGTCAGCGCTGATTGGCGGATGTAAATGTTTCCATCACGCACATGTTTTGGGATGTCAGCGTTTGCCTTTCTATGCACTTGATAATAATTATTATTTGTATTTTAATGATGATTCGACTTAATAATTTTGTGATCTCAAGTGAAATATTTCAATAATTTCAGGTTGGAATAAACAAAGTGTACGCGGAAGTTCTTCCATCGCACAAAGTTGCCAAAATACAGAAGTTGCAGGAGCAAGGGCAAAAAGTTGCCATGGTTAGTATTTTTTTAACGTCCGCCATTCGCAGGTTTGTATTTCAAAAACTACTCATTGTTGTATCGTGATGAAGTTTGGCATTTGGCAAACGAAGAGCTCGGTGGCGCAGTGGTGAAACGCCCTGTTAGGCTACTTTGCACCGACGCTCGTGGGTTCGATTCCCACACAGGACAAACATTTGTGTGTATGAACACGTCCGTTTATCTTGGTCTGGGTGTTTTTAAGAGAAGTAAAAAAAGAAAGGCGCTTCAAAGCAGGCCGTCTGGGGAAGTATCTCCACCACACGGAAAACCGCAGCAAAATAACAACTCGCTAGATGGTTGTTACAGGTGATCTCACTCGCACGCAGAAACACATCATGCGTGTGAGTGAGATCGCCAGTAAGCTCCTAAGTAGAGTAGTTGCTGTGTTTGCAGCAGAGAAAGTATCGCGCGAGTGATACTTAATGCATTACAAGCGTACATATGCTACGGTAACCACTTCACATTAGGTGGGCCGTACGGTTGTATGCCTTCTGGCGTTGTATAAAGAAAAGGAAGAGATGAGATCGAAGACTTCGCTTGTGTAATTAAATCTAGGAACCGATTTTCAGTTACCTATGAGTTCACAGTATTTGGCAATCGTTGGTTGTTTTCATTGCAATTTAATAAATAATATGTAATAATAACAGCAGACTCAACAAACATTGTCCTGCGCCAAAAAAAAAAACTAGGACCAGATTGCACCGCCACCTGCCGTGTCTCATTGTGAATGTAAACCATCCAGGAATTCACTCTAACGCACACAGAATTTCTTCAAAAGTCCAGCCGCCTCGAGGAGTTCAGTGACATACTCACGTACAGAACAATTGAATATAATAAAGCAGACGAGTTTGTTTGTTTGAACGCGTTAGTCTCTAGAACTACCGAATTTGAAAAATTCTGTTTGTATCTGGCAGCCCTATTCTCGATGAAGGTTATATCAATATCAGCATAATGATACGACCCTTAGAATTGCGGGATAGGCAGAGAGAGCCGAGCGCCACGTGAGACTCGATCATTATACGCCTCACTCGCTTCTTTAACATTCATTGCTCTTCTCTTGCACGCTCGCCGGTTTCTATGGTTCTTGACATCACCATCTGATAAAATACAATCAATTTGATCATGGTAGGTAAGTCTTGGCCTTCCTCGGCTCTAACATCCACTTTCGCATTGTATATCTGTATTCGTAATGATGATGTTAGAAACATACAGAGTTGATCTAAATGATAGTGTCGGTGTTGGAATAAAAGCAGCCATGCTCCGTTGGTTCGGACATGTTGAAAGAATGGAGAAGGAAAGAATTACAAACCATGTATACAACGCGACACTTAGAAGACGAGCAAAAAGAAAGAAGATCTTATAAGAACAAAACCTACAAGAAGAGAAAACAGCTCCTACGAGATAGCTGGAGACGCGCGGATGAAGTAGCCGACTGCACCTAGTGTAACATAATAACAATAGGGCACCATCGAGATGTTCTGATGATGAAAGTCGAAGGTGTCCGTTGGGACTTTGAGTTGTTACAGTGGGTTTAATACGAGCAATAAGTTCATCAAAGGGTTGGTTTTAGGTCTTTAGAAAATAAGTGTATGATTTTAGATTTTTAAACTGTAAACATTCATAGTTACGTTTTAGAAATTTTATTTATTTACTTACATTGAACATAAGATCCTATGTATTGTTTTATTATGTTCTTCATAACGAATAATAATAACGAATAGGATAACGTTTTAAATGTATATTGACACAGTAGTAGTAGTACGTTGTTTGTTTGTACCGCGCAGGTCGGCGATGGCGTGAACGACTCCCCAGCGCTGGCACAAGCAGACGTCGGCATCGCTATAGCGAGCGGCACAGACGTCGCTGTAGAGGCAGCTGACCTCGTGCTCATGAGGGTGAGGCATACTGCGGATTATTCATAGCAAAAAGTGTGATCGTTCTTGTCTTAAGGAAACTTTTCATTTTATGTTAGCACAAAAAATATACATTTTATGCTAGCACATTACATTATAAATTAGATTCACGTGCTACTTTTGTACAAACATCCCACAAATTCCTTTTCTACATGGATCCCAAAACAAATTAGAATAGAACTCATTGCCTGAAACCATTAATTTTGTAATCTGAACATCTCTACTTACATATATTTTTATTCCAGAACGACCTCCTAGACGTGGTGGCGTGTCTAGAACTATCTAGGACGACGGTGCGTCGAGTCAGACTGAACTTCCTGTTCGCCTCCGTGTACAACCTCCTCGGCATACCGCTGGCAAGCGGGGCTTTTGCGGCATACGGACTGCAGTTACAGGTGACATAGAGATTAGTTTTCAAATAACACTAGTAAAACAATCGCTACGAGACACTACTATACTACCAGATTTCTATTTATTTGCTTCCAAACAATAAAGTCTAAATGGCCGCACGCATATATTAGAGAATGTATGTATGTCATTAATATAAATTAGAAAAATAAGTGGCCCTGGCACGCTTCCTTGTGGCACGCCGTCGTTATTTTACTTATAAGAAAATCGACATGAGTAGTTATTATCGACATTAGTACGTTTTGATATTCTTAAATTTTTTTAGATTTTTTTAGACACACTATCCAATCAAGTATTTTGCCTTTAATTCGTTTATATTTGTTCAGTAGTATAGTATGATCAACAATATCAAATGCGTTGCTGATATCGAAACTCAAGGAACCATTAAACTCAAGGGTTCAATACTGTCTGTAACCTTAGGATCATCTGCAGTTCTCTCAACTCTACTTTGAACCGAATCACAAGACAGTATGTAACCATATTACGTTATACCAGTTAAGGTAGTTTTAATACCACCAGCTATACTGATGCTACTCGTGTGTTTCAGCCGTGGATGGCGTCTGCAGCGATGGCCATGAGCTCCGTATCAGTGGTTTGCTCAAGTTTATTGCTCAAAACGTAAGTCACATAGTTCTCTACGGTACAAATCAACGCATGATTCAACACGTAGAGGGCCATTACATTATTGTGATGTAGTATGTCGACGCATCTCGCATCAGTTAAGAAATATAAACTTTTAACTGAAAATAAAAAAATGAACCTGACGTAATTGAAGTTGACGCTAGTAAACTCATCCCACTGCTGGGATGTGAGTCTCTCTTCCAGCGAAGAGGTGTTTAGAACATACTGCGCCACAGTACTCAACTGCGAATTGCGAGGCCAGTGTTTCCAAACCACTGAATTAGCTAAACGATTGTCATCTATCGGCAACAGTTGGGATCAACTTCTAAATATGCCGCTTGACGCACATAGAAGCTGAATATAGATAAACCCATCCATATACCAGCTGCAATTGATGTTGCTTAACCTGCGAGTCCTATTAGACTGAGCCGCGAAACGGCTTTATCGAACCCCTCTTATTACAGCCAGTAATATAATGTTTGTGTAGGTACAAGATATCATATGTGTTTGGTATGCCATACAGTTATTTTGCATTTTCAGATTTAAGAAACCCACCCCGGAGCAGCTGCGCACTCCAGAGTACCTCCGCACATCTCAACTCTTCGATCTGGACTCAGTGTCCGTCCACAGAGGACTGGACGACCGACTGGACACAGAAGACAGGCAGGCATCGCCTCTAGCCAAGTATGTTAACGTCATCTTATCTCGTATACTCATCTTTACTTTCTCACAGAACCTCCCAACCTGTCCACCCGCTGGTTATTACAGTCCGACTAGTGGGAGTACCGGTTATTTGTTTGTACCCTCTACTAAATATACGAAACCATCCACGAAATAAATATTTCTTTTTTTTTTTGCTACGTACAAGAAAAATATTTTTTTGTAAATTTCTCAGGAAATAACCACTAAACCGTGTGGCAATTAGACGTTATAGAACGTTAGATTATACTTTTATTACATATATAAACGGTTGCATTTGTTTCAAATGTTTGAATTTCTTGTAACTTTATTATTTTGGTCTAGTACAGGGGGTGGATGGAGTACGTAAATTTTCATTCCACCCACCAGTGGAACCATCCAGTGGGTACATGGAAAATGCTAGAATAATAAACTACGATAAATTAGATTAGATTTCTCTTTTTAAAAACTCAATTGACTGTATTTTTTTAACTTTCGAGATTTTTGTTATACTAGCTGCTGCCCGCGGCTCCGCCCGCGTGGAGTCAAATAACGTAGCCTATATGTTAATCCAGGTCATAATCTATCTACGTTCTATCTATCATTCAAATCCGTTCAACCGTTTAAGCGTGAAAGAGCAACAAACATCCATACATATAAACTTTCGCATTTATAATATTAGTAGGATATTAGAACTTCCTAAAGGAAATACTTTTTTCTTTCTTGAGTTGCAAGCGGCTCAGGCTTACAGAAGCCCTTTATGCACTGGATATTATAGAAAAATACTGTTCTAGGTAGGCAAAGAGTAAAATGAAGTTATTTGTTTACATAAAGTTGTATATTTTGATTATAAAGATTCAGAATGTTAAATACCCGTTCCGTATTCAATGTGTTAGTTTATATATAATATTATCTGCACTGACTGATTTCCATTGTTCAGCCTGACGTTTATCATTAATACAGCACGCTGTTCATATTGTTCACCCGACATAAGCACATGCACTCATTTATTTCTTTTTTTATAGCAAAAAACGAGACTCGTGGAAATCCGCACTTATTAAGGTCTAGTTGCATTGGTGTGTAGATTTTGATTTGATTATTTCCGTTGGCTGTGGACGGGAAAAGTTTAAAATGTGTTCGTATTGTTTTGGGGTGATTTGATTTGATTTGATTGGGGGTTAAGGAGTCGTTTTGCTTTTGTTTTACAGAGTGTATTTCGCGTGGGTGTAATTGAAAGACATTCCTTTTAAGGCAAAATTTTATTTTGTGATGAACAAGCATACTACATATCAGTTCAAAACGTTTGATACGTAATTATCTCATATCACAGATTACTTTTGGTATACACTTCAAACTGGGCAAGCACGAAGTTTGTGACAAGGACATTTCACTTCATTTTTATTTATCATTTCGAATATAATTTATATCAATGACTTGCTATTTTATTCAATAAAGATTTTTTTTGTAACTGTAAATATTAAAGTCTAATAATATGATATGAGATATGATCATACAAGCGTTTTTATCTTGCACCATGTTGTCCTAGTAAAACGTTCTCCAGACTTTAGCTACCTTAATAAAGAAAAATCTATCCAAGACAAATTGACGATTTCATTTATACTGAATATTATAATTTAGATTACTATCGTGCCTTAAAAGTAATGTCATTTGCTTGACACCGACCTGTGTAACCGTTGTGCACGTATTGTGTGACTCGCTTGCTGTGTCAAACCTCCATGGGTCAGCGAATATTTTGATACGAGTATTCGAGTATCTTATATATGTATATATATACACACATCAAAAGTGTCTAGGGATCAACATATATTTTTGCAATAACTTTTCTCCTGATTGATATTAATTAAAATTTTCTTTAAGGATTCATCAAATAAAGTGTTTTCGTTTGTCTACAGTAACGATAAACCAAGTCACCTCTGCATTAATAAAGAAATTTGCCATTTTCATAATAAAGGGATTTTTGACATTTGAACCACTAACATTAAAGTTCGAAAAAAAGACTGAAATAACAGTTTTCTTTAAAATTTTATTGGGTAACTTAAACAATTAATAATCCGTGTTTCTACCGCGAACACTAACAACACAAGAACATCGGTTTGACATACTCAAAATGAGTTCATCCAAATCACGCTGTGGAATGGCCGCCCATGTTCGTTGCAACAACAAAAAAAGGTCTTCTTGCGACTGGATACCCTCCATATTCGGCAGAGCTCTTCTCTGTAGCATATCCCATGCATGCTCAATCGGGTTCAAGTCTGGCGACTGAGCAGGCCAGGGCATGACATTGATGTTAGCTGCGGCGAGAGTCTGTCTTACAACTCTTGCGGTGTGCGGTCGTGCATTATCATGCATTAACTGAAATAAGGGACCGATTTGCATTTGTAGAGGAACGATGACGTCTGATACAATCGTCTCAGCATAAATTTGAGCGTTGAGGTTGCCTCTGATCCAAATCAACTCAGTTCTTCCGCCGATCCAAATACCCGCCCATACCATGATGGTTCCACCACTATAAGGATGGACTTCCTGGCAGGATTTTAATCGCTGTTGGCGTCCAGGGGTTCTCCAGTGTCGTATACGTTTATATATTTTATATATTTTTTTATTACAAAGCCACATCTCAATCTCAAGAAATCCGCATAAAAATGCTTGATCCCTAGACACTTTTGATGTGTGTATATATATATATATATATATATGCGTATCGCTTTTTGTATCTGGTGATGGTGTATTGGTTTTGTGATTTTATATAATCATGTACAAAACCTGGCCGTTTTCTAACTATTTTAAATTGTGCATCATTGTTTCTCTTGTAGGATTTATGAGATATAATTTTAATTCTTATGCTTGGTTAAATCGAAATCATTCGCTGCTGATTACTATCGATCAAAGCGAGAGATAATAATTTGAACATAAAATGTATATGCGTAGTAATTAAATAATTGTAGTATTGTATTTGCGTCAGTGATTTAGATCACTATAGCTCTTCTTTTTATGATCTCTAGCTCGTTTCCAGTGGGAACGAAGAAAGTTTAATTCCTTATGCTCACACTAGTGGGGTGATGGATGGATGGTGGTTCTATAATAATTGTACGCACACGCCAGTACACTGAAATTATGAATTAGATAGTTAACGCGTAGTTTTTTAATAGTCGTTTTGGTTTGTTTTAACATTACATTTAATGTCAAGGGTTTTGTAATGCTTGCATCCTGAAGGTGGAAAACAGAACTCTTTAATGTTTACTAGTAGACTCCTTCAATTGGAGCTCATTTGGTTTGTTTTACGAGTCAAATACATCACAGTTCATATTTATACTATAGAGTAGACTATGAGATCTCAACCAAGCAAAAAAGACAAACACCAATATAATTATTTTTGTAACTATAATTTATTGGAAAGATTCCTAGTGTTTGATTTGTTTATGAACTAATAACAGACTGATATCTTTGTCATTAGTTCATAACCCCCGTGAAGTGTTAATATTTTTTATTACCGTATAGCAAACAACCAAAAATTTATTAAGTTATTTTTCTACAGATTTTTCCATCGAAGCAAAGCTAATGATGGATGTCTCCTACAAGAAGACGATGACCTCATGACCGTGTCGTTCATTCCCAAACGACCTACTAGGGATGATGCCAGTCTCAATGGTTGACTCCACTGTTAAGGGATAAAGTGCATTGTGCATACGTTTATGGTTACCTATGCTCAGTCTAGTGGCATGACCATCAAAGGTATTAAGTAAAAATTGGTAGATAGGATACGTATATTGCGAAAGGAGTTATATTCGTATTTTAGACGTGGCGAATACATTACTGTATCTATTTTTATACGACAAATAACACCTAAAAATTCGACTAAGACGGCAACATAGGCGAACGTTTAGTTTTTGTACTTAAAACGACGAGGAAGAACTAATTTTAGGAGTGACAAATTTATGTCAATATCTGTAGAGTTTCCAATTAAAAACTGTTACTACGTACCGATAAAATGAAATCGAAGACTACCTCAAGTTTACGTTACACGGCATAGTAGTTAATGGCATTGTCACACGCAGCTGTTGCTCAACCTTATCATTAGTGCAGTATAATTGTTATATTAATACCTATCGCTAATTTCCATATTTCGACAAAAACGTAACAACTGTGAGGTACACGTTTATATTACAGTAAGTCACAAAAAAATAAGACATGGGAACTTGCGTTTGTAGATACGAAGTAGGCCGATAGCTGTTAATTAGGCACTGCAGTTTTGTCTTTAAATACGTAGACCTATCTACTTCTATTTATTTCATATCTTTGGCGAAAGATATAATATTACTAGAAAGGCTTTGAGTTTACACTCGAATATATAACGTCTTTGGCGTAATTGAATAGTAATACTAGCTTATAAAAGCGATACTCATTGTGTTTGAAGTGTCCTTAGGCTAAAGTTACCGCTTTACACCAAGCGGGCTGTGTTTTCAACCGCTCATAGTTTGTCGAAATACTACTGGGTAGACCCACTGGTGGTATATGTGCTACATTTTGTATCTTAAGGACGGCCAGTGGTATTAGCAGTCCTGTAATGGATTGGTGGTACAACTGAACGCTTGAATTACCTATTTATTAACCTTGTATAAATATTTTAAAGGATGCCAAAAGAATGAAAATATTTTAATTTACTGATTATTAAAATGATAGTATGTTAGTCAAAATTGGACGTCAATTTATAAGATCAAATATGTAAAAGTTTATGTGTATAATTGGCTAGAGCGTTGAAATGTAATTACTGAAATTAGCAGTGTTTTTATACTAAGTGCTTCCGCCACCAGTTAGAGTTTGCAAACTACTGTTGCCGGCACAAATCAGGGATCTCAATTGACACTAGGACATTATTATATCTTAAAAGTAAAACACTTGTCTATTTACCCTCTGGGTACAATGTGAATACGCACTTAAGTAATCTTCTTTAAGAGCTTCCTCTAAAATCAAAGACTTGTATTATAAAATTTGATATCATTATAAATAAATATAGTAGGCGTAGTTTTCAATGGCAAATCTCGAGATTTAAAAAAAAAATAACCCGTGTTTCTTGTACAAGTATGTTCAGATTGATGTTTCAAGTATTTTCTCGCCACTTATCTTTCTCTGTGATACTACTGATGGTAATACTGGTAGTTTCATGGGTTTAACCCCGTGGTACTACCAAGCGCTCTGGTGGGACCACCGTAAATTATTTTTGCTTATTTAGAATTCTAGATACTTATACATTATGTTACTTACAATATTTCATTACTCGTTATATTTTTATACTTTACTAGCTGCAGCCCGCGACGTTGTCCGCGCATATCCCAGTTTCCCGTAGGAACAACATTTTCTTACTTCCATTTTTTTTCGTTGGCCTATAGTGGTCGGTCGTATATTATTTCTCAAAAATTGGGCTATCAAATTTTTCAATATATGTAGAACATTTTATGGTCACCATTAAATGTTACCTGCTAAATTGTCCTATATTCATTATTAGCTTAATATTAACCCTGGAAATTAATATGAATATATTTCCATAAATTTACTCGTTTGTAGCTTTCTCAAATATCTTCGACTAAATACTAATTAGTGCAATGTTCTGTAGTCGTTGAGACATAACAAGGTCACAGGCACAAATATTAGCCGTGGTGCTACCAGTGGTACAATCAGTAGTGATGCATTTATTGCCAAATATCACACTGCAATTTATGGTAACGGATTTGTGTAAGACTTTTACATTGTATAATCATATTGGTATGTATAAATATTGTATATAATGTAAGTGTATTGTTAATACACAATTAGGCCCCACAGCTAGATAGCTAAGGCGAAACCCTATGTTGAAAGGTAAAGATTTTATAATGTTGAACTGTTTGTAAAAAATTTCGCTGGGGAGAGAAAATGACCTATTGACTCGTTGATCTGAACAAATAGACTACGGGAAACACGTTACGAAAACAAAACAAGCTCTTTTATAGATTGTGCGGTAATAAAAAAAATCACAAAAGTAAATGCACAAATATTAGAGAAATTCATTTTAATATGTGAAAAAGACCTCTCATACATGCGCTCACGAGTATGACGGAAGAAAGTGTTAAGTACTATAAATAAATATATATATATATATATACTAGGTAATACAATTCGTGAGCATAACAAATGGAACACGCTGGACGTCAAGACTGCCATTTATAATGAACGGTATTGACGACGTTTTCACGTACCATTGTATAAACTCCGCGGTGCATACCACCCTGTATAATTTCATGGCAGAGACTATTACGCTCACGCGGGCTGTTTTCAGCAAGCGATTTGTCTTACGCTTTGATATCTTTATATAAACAATTTATGTACTTTATAATGTATTACTTTTGTTTTTAGATCCTTATGTACTTGTTTAGTTTAGAATGCAAACACATGTACCTATATTTTTTTAACAGAATATGTAAAATAAAATATGTTAATTTTTAACTGTGTTTCCATGTGTCAAATTTCCCGAAAAGACGAAATTTGTGTCGCCTTGATTAAGTCCATTTCCCGTGACACCACGCGGTGGTACGAGCAAATAAAGCACCTTGCGGCCTACGCTTTGGAATGCGAGCTCCCGACCAATATTAGAGTTAAAGCAAAGCCAACCACACGCACGGTATATATTGTTTTATAAATACTTCAACAATATACACTCAGATGATGAAATACCGAGTATCAATTTTTTTTACTATGAAACCAGCACTTGTTACGTGCGTTAAGGAGAATCTCATTATCAACATGCTACTCTCGATGTGAGGATTATTTTGACAAATGTATAAAAAAGCAAGCAGTGCATGTCATATAAAATTCTTAGCATCTTTCAAATCGATCGATATAATTGGTAGCTAAACCGCGAAGAAAATTCACACTATTTTACTAGTAGCGATTCATAGTAGGAATAGCGGGAACAATCCAATAAAAATGTACCTAATTTCCTTTCGGTTCATAATGTCTAGTCTTAAAATGTCCAAATTATCAAAATGCATATATATTAGGCCTAAAATAGTAATTTAATGCTATGATAATTTACATTTATTATTTTTACATTTATTTTTACTGCACGTTTATACAATGGTAACGTGGGCGATTTAAACAGGTCATTTTGGATAAATAGACATTTTGAATTATCAAAATGTCTATTTATCCAAAATGACCTGTATTAACAGATATTTTAATATTTTAGACCCTTTGAACCGAATGGTCTAAATGAACAAGGCCTTTAAAAGGAAAGGTATGAAAGTGAATGTAATGAAGACGAGTGTTGACGATTGAAAGGAATGAAATTGTTACAGAGTGTCAGATAATGATCGGAGATGAAAAAGTGGAACAAATGAATGAATTTGTTTATTAGGTTCTATGTTTACGGGAGTTGGGAAATATGAGGGAGATATTGAAAGAAGAGTGAAGGCAGGATACCGTATCAATGGAGCCTTGTACTCGATTTTGACGAGGGAAATTATATCGAGTAAAGCTCACCTTGCTATTATACACAATCACAATCTATACACAATCTATTAACGCCAACATTGATATACGGTAGTGCCCACGCTTCGGTCGTGGTCCGCCTGCTTAGTTCACATGGGTTGGATCACGCGCGCTTTTTCTTGCCGGTGGTCCACCTCTATAATAAAATATAAAATTGCAATCTCTTTCCTTTTGAACAGTTTCCTTCGTCGTTCGTTGTCTGTGCTGCGCTTTAAAACTGAGCAGTTGAATTTCTCTAGTCCTTCCTTATCGACCTTCGAGACAGGACAGTGGGCCAATTCTGCTAAATAACTGCAACTGCACGTTTACGCCTGTCACTTGAGTCGTGCAGGAATAGTGCAGTGCCGATAGGTGTATTCTACTAAAATTTCCTGCACTGCAACTGCGCTGGAACTGCGCGTATGCTGCACTGCAACGGCACTGCAACTGTGCGTATCCTGCAAGTAAACTACTTAAAACCTGAAATGTTGCCATATTTCAATCTAATAAAACTGAATTTTTATTTAATGTTGACTTCTATAGTTTCACTATTGACCTTGGTTTTCGGAGTGGAGGTATTTCTAACCGAAAAGAAGCTTTACTTAATTATATTTATCCACAAACATCTCCCAAAACAAAGCAAAAATAATTCACCGCTTCAGAATATTAATTTCACTTCGCAAAAGTTGCTCAAGAGTAACGTTAACAAAACTGCAAGTAAACTCTTTCAAAACATCTGTCACCGGTATACAAATGTCAAAACAATTTATCAGAATACGATTATATTGCAGGAAACGTGCAGTTGCAGTGCAGGTTTTTTAACAGAATAGCGATTCATTTACTGCAACATTCCTGCAACGTCGCTGCTGTCAGATCGTTTAACAGAATACCGAAACGTCAAAATGTACACATTTTGACACACGCCGCGCTGCAGTGCAGTTGCAGTTTTTAGTAGAATCGGCCTACAGTGGGCCAATTCTGCTAAATAACTGCAACTGCACGTTTACGCCTGTCACTTGAGTCGTGCAGGAATAGTGCAGTGCCGATAGGTGTATTCTACTAAAATATCCTGCACTGCAACTGTGCTGGAACTGCGCGTATGCTGCACTGCAACGGCACTGCAACTACGCTGCAACTGTGCGTATCCTGCAAGTAAACTACTTAAAACCTGAAATGTTGCCATATTTCAATCTAATAAAACTGAATTTTTATTTATGTTGACCCCTATAGTTTCACTATTGACCTTGGTTGCCGGAGTGGAGGTATTTCTAACCGAAAAGAAGCTTTACTTAATTATTTTTATCCACAAACATCTCCCAAAACAAAGAAAATATAATTCACCGCCTCAGAATATTAATTTCACTTCGCAAAAGTTGCTCAAGAGTAACGTTAACAAAACTGCAAGTAAACTCCTTCAAAACGTCTGTCACCGGTATACAAATGTCAAAACAATTTATCAGAATACGATTATATTGCAGGAAACGTGCAGTTGCAGTGCAGGTTTTTTAACAGAATAGCGATTCATTACTGCAACATTCCTGCAACGTCGCTGCTGTCAGATCGTTTAACAGAATACCGAAACGTCAAAATGTACGCATTTTGACACACGCCGCGCTGCAGTGCAGTTGCAGTTTTTAGTAGAATCGGCCCACAGGACGTTTCACATTGCATCGCTAATATGTTTTATAGTGTAGTAGTACAAAAAATTGCAACTTTCCGTATATTCCCGCAACACACGCGCATGGGATAGTATCGCTAGTACGTAGGTACCTTCGCTTGGAGCTATTTAGGATACTAGATGTGCTAGAAGTCTTGTTTTGTATCCATAGTATTAGTGATACTATTCTATATCGGGAAAGGCATTACACACATAAAGAAGAAAATAGGACGTTACTGGAGTCATGATACATGTAATAGCGATTCCCTATGACACCCGTGGTGGCGTTACGGGAAATATCGATACAGCGTTTGTCAACCGACGCCGACGTTGTAAAAAGAAGTACGACGTAGAAAAACGATATGCAATAGGTAAATTCAGTTTATTTCTTCATAACTTCCATGGCAGCACTGGCTCCAGCTCTCATTGCGTCCAGCAATTTGGGCCCCTGCTGAGCCAACTTCGCGATGATATCCTGGACATTTGACTTCTGCTCATTGGCAAGCTTGTCGAGTGCCTGCTTGAATTTCTGGAGCTCCACACATTGCTTGTCTGCTGTGTCTTCAAATAAAGCTCGAGCTTTCTCTTCCGTCGATTTCACGTTATCTATGACTTTCGCTGTAAAAATACAATACGAGTTCAATTAGATACTTTTTATGCTACGCCGAAAGGTATACACAAACCAAAGAATCACTTGAATACACCTCGCGCTTACAACAGCGTTGTGTTTCAACGCCTAAATGTCTCAGCGACTGGCCAATGGGAGAATATTTTAACCAATAAGCAGATAAGTGCCGCAATATTGATCCGCGAACTGGCGGCCAATAATCTTTGTTCCCACCTGTTCTAAAAGGTAGGAACCATGAGAGCACTAGCAGATCGCAAGGTAACTATAAAAGGATGCCAATATCATTGTTGTAACAGTCTTTGGCGTAAGGCCAAACAGTCAGGGTCACACAAAAAGAAAATACATCGAATGCTTATATCTTTAACCCTTTTCCCACCCCCTCCCTTCCGTCATAGAACGACACGTGCAGGCTTGCGATATCATTGTTCCACTGTTGAGAACATTTCTTCGCGTACCAAAAGTTCGGCAACGCCTATCTCTGTCGTACCATTAAAAAGTGGAACGCCTTGCCTGCACATGTGTTCCCTCCTTCCTACAATATGGGATCCTTCATACGAAGCGTCTTGCGGGTCAGTACGGCAGCGTACACTGACAGGATACTGTGTAGTCTTGTTGCAGTTGCGTGTTGGGCTCCTCTTTCGCTTACCATCAAGCAACGAGGAGCCACTATGCTGAACTAATATAAAAAAACGAAGGTAATATTTTCATATTCATATTTATTAATTGCATTCATGTGGTAATACATTTGGTGTTAAGCTAAGTATTTAGTCCATAACATGGACTAAATACTTAGCTTAACATTTTATAAATGTAGCACATTCTTTATGATGATTCGTTACTGTCTTCTTTTCGTAATCAAAACTTTAAAAATTCGGGAGGCATACAAGCATACAGTCCATCTAATATAAAGTTATTACCGTAACCTATGAACGCTTGGGATACATTAAGTATCACTGGCGCGATGCCACCTCTGCTGCTAAAACAGCAACTCCTGAGGAGCTTATGGTGACTTCACTCACAGGAATACAACAATCCTCCGTGGAGTTATTTGGTTCCGTGTCAATTTTATTTTTACGTCATGTCAGGCGCATTGCGGGGTACAGAATCCAGAGCTGTAAGATGCGATTCTTACATGCCTCACTGATTTCTTTAACATTCATAGCTCTCCTCATGAACATTAGAGGCCGGCTTCTTAGGGCCTCTACTTAGGGCTCCTAAACATACCTTCTTATAGACCTGATTGGTCGTGGTAGTTCTAATCAAATATTTATTTTAACGCTAACATATGGAAGTGAGAGCGGGCTTTGGAAAGAATGTAGATTTGAATAGAAACGGTTGAGATGTGAGCACTTCGCAAAACTAGGAGCTTAATGCTTGCCGATCGTGTTCGTAAGGAAATAGATATACCTAATGCAACAGTGGAAGTAGGAACCGAGGAAAGAAGAACCCTACTACCTGTCCACGTGCGTAGGTACTAGATTTCACATGCATATGCTTCTATCTATTTATCTATAACGTCAGGCCAAATCCCTTACGGGGTAGGCAGAGAAAACCGAGCGCCACGTGACCCGATCCTTACAAACCTCACTCGCTTTTTGAACATTCATTGCTCTTCTCATGCACGCTCGCCGGTTTCTAAGTCTCCTGACCACCTTCTGAGAGAACACGATAAATTTGGTCATCTTCTCTTCGGCTCCTACATCCTTTCACTATTGCGTTGTATATCCGCTTTGTTATTCTTTCATCCTGCATTATTTCTACAGGTCCGAACCAACGGAGCATGCCTCTTCTTATTTTAACACCGACGCTCTCTTTCAGACCAATTCTGTTTCTAACATCATCATGACGAATACGAATAATGCATGTATAATTACCAATAAAGGTTACATAGAGTGTAAGGGTTGTACAATATTGCCGGGATATAGAACTGACGGTGTCCTATTGCGTGCTGTGCAATACACTAATGAGGATCATATTTAGTATCGGTATACTGGGAAAAAGTAACACCAAATTTTTCGTTCAGTTATTTATCAATCCCTTTTCATACATAATGAGAAAAAAACTTTATTAAATACAATTAATTACAGAGTGTATATCGTATTTTCACTAGTTGAAAGGCGTTGTTATGTCATGAACCTTGTCCAGATCACTCTTATTCACACTCTGAGTGTGCATAAATTTAATAAGCTGGTAATATATTGTATTTTAATTGCTTGACGCAGTGTGGGAATCTTCAGTTTGTGCAGATTCTTCAGTTTGTGCAGATTCTTCAGTTTGTACAGATTGTTCAGTTTGTTCATACTCATCAGACTGTCCATATTCGTCAGATTGTCCAGATTCGTGACGTTCAGAATCTGAGTTCGTGTTATCGGAATACGCAGACTGCTGATCTTCAGATGGTATAGAATCTGAATGTGCAGAATACTGAACGCCAGTAGATAACCCAGTATTGCCTCCTGGTGTAGTAAAAAAATTTAGTAAGTTCTCTCCTATGTTCGCGATCTTCCTCAAATCCCCCCCGGCGACACTTTTCAACACTTCCATAAATTTATCAGCCGTTACACTGCTCGGATCAGTAATGCCATCCGCGAATAGTTGTAGTGCGCGTTTCTCTGCCGCGGCTGTATTTATTAATTTGGCTGAAACAAATTGGAAACTAATCAGTTACAGCTTACACGTAACCTCACTGATACGCAGGAATACAACTCTCCAGGAGTTGTTACTTGGCTGCTGTTTTGTGAGAGGTGGAACTTCTCTCTTTTAAAAATGCCCAGACGTAAGAGAAACAGACAGTTACACAAATGTCTTTCATGTGTGGGAACTGAATTCAAGAGCCTTGGTATTACTGTTACACAAACCCTATCTCATCTCACTGCAGGGTTACGGCACGCTGCTCAACTACGCATTGGAAAAGGTCAATGTTTCAAAGGTTTGGGAAGATCATTTTCCGATATAGTGATCGACCCGTTAGCGAAATATTTATATTAAAAATGTAATTTTTTATTAAATTCAAATGTCGTCGAGTTCCCTCCCTCTACAGTGATACGTGTGTCAAAATGCGTACATTTTTCGGCGTTTCGTTAAACGTCGCCGATGTAAGATCGCTTAACGAAACGTCAAAATGTACGCATTTTGACACTCGCCGCGCTGCAGTGCAGTTGCAGTTTTTTAGTAGAATCGGACTAAAGTTGTATTTGGAAATGTAAAAAAAATATAGTAGTAGTCCATATAGTAATTTTAAAAATAAAACTATCACGGCTGAGCAGGTTTTATAGGTTAACGAGTTATAGTCGACGAATTTATAAAATGTATTTTCTTTTAAGGAAACGTACAAATTTCATAGAGTACGTACACATTTCACTTATCTACACTAAGGGTTTTGCTTCCTAGATTCTAATTTGAACGGCCAAGTAGTGGAACTCCCCTCCCCCCAACGGACCTCGGTGGCAATGAAGCGTACAGTCTGCTTGATGGTAAGCAGAAACCGTAGACTGTGGACATTACCTACTCCAGGGGTGACACTTATGCATTGCGGACCCTGTAATAACCTCTTGACGCCTTTCTTGAAGAACCCATGCGTGGTACAGCTCCCCTGTCATTCATATTTGAGTTAGAGGCAAAGAGTTTACCGAGTAAATGGGCTTTCTCTTTAGCGCTATCGGCCAAATTGCCATCCGGTTTACGCAGTGGTGTCATGGACGATTAACAGAAATTTCTCTCTGGCTTCTGGCTCTCAGAAGAAAGGCTCGCAAGCCGCTCGCCAACTCTGATACTGTTCGATATCTCTGCTTGTCGCCATTTTCAGGTGCTCGAATAAACGAGCTGTGCCTGTATATCCGCTATGGTACTTGTAAAGGCACGCGTAGATCCGGGCCATGATCCACACGCACCCATCATACCGACAGGTACCTGTGTGGCCCAAAATACTTGGGTGGCCTAGCTTCGCTCAGCGTTTTATATGTTTTTTTTTGTGTTAAATATTCAAAAGCAAAACCTTTGAGCACTAAATAAATACTAAATTTAATCCAATTCTTTAGAGTCGTTTTCGAGATACATGAAAATATATACTTATACAAAAACCCACAACCGTTAGGGAAGAAAACAAGATGGGGCAACGACCTCAAGTTTATGGATGCAAGTGACTCAAGATCGTGGCAAGTGGTTCTATAGAGGGGTGGCCTATGTTCAGCAGTGGACGAAATGATACATTATACAAGAATTGCTGGATTAAACTAACAAAATAAGATTATACGCTTTAAAAGATTCTTTGTTACAACACTATACCTACGTACGAGTACAAGTATCGTGGCAATTCGAAAGCCGTAAAGATCTTTTAGTTTCTTTCTTATCCTCTAAAGTTCAAACAAGCATCCGAACAGCTGATAGGCGTTGCTAAATGCCAGTGGGGTTTAGTACGTAAGTAGTCTAACATTCAAGCCATAAGCACGCCTTAATTACAAAGTCCAAATATACCATCTTTCATCCAATGTATTATACTATCAACATCTGTTTTATGTAGTTTTTGGAGTTGTTGGAATACTTGTTCCATGACGAATGTTGAACATTACCTAGATATTATTTTAATATCTAGATATTACTATATACAATCATTTATTGTCGAACATTTTGATTACTTATATTTTTAGGTTCCTTATCAATCAATGACGACATCTCAACAACATGAAGTAATTATATTGCAGTGACAATACAAAGAGGATTTAATTGATTAAAGTCAATCAGACAAATACAAAAAGTATTTGAACTTTTTCTCGTGGTAGTGGGATCTCCATTTGTCTAGAAATTTACATACTTCAAGTGTGATACTTCTAAAACCTTGAAATTTCGCATACCACAGTGGAACCACAGTGACCACATAGATCCAGAGAGAAAAGGCCATCAGCCATCACAGTGGCCACATACACACCCCACAGACCGCGACAAGTGGAGAAGTAGAAGTCGGAAAGCGGACCCTGGGCTCCGAAGCGAAAGCTTACTCGAACGAGAGCTCGCTTGTTAATGATGAGAGAGAAGGTCACCATAGTTTTCAATTCAGAAAACCTGGTGAAGCTATCACACAGTTTTATTATGCGATCAAAACTATGAAATTCCTGTTCCATTATTTTTTTATTTTTATACAACATCGGGAGGCGTACGGCCCACCTGATGTTGAGCAGTCTCCGTAGCCTATGAACGCTTGTAAATACATTAATTATCATTCGCATGATGCCACCTCTGCTGGTAACACAGCAACTCCTTGGGAACTTACCTACTGGTGACCTCACTCGCACGCAGGAACACAAGAATCCTCCAGAGAGCTTATTTGGCTGCGTTTTTTTTGCCGGGTGGAGGTAATTCAAGACGGGCTGCTTTGTTGCGCCATACCTCTCTTAAAAACACCCAGACCAAGACAAACAGTAATATTCATGCACACAAATGTTTGTCCTGTGTGGGAATCGAACCACGAACGTCGGTGATAAAGTTGCGTTATTAACCGCTGCGCCACTGAACTCCTCACAATTGATGATTGGACGAGTGGCGCTGCAGTCGCCAAAAATATCGTCGTGATTGGTGATATTTAAATCTGTAATATTCAAATTTAGTACACAATTTCAAAGCACTCTAGATTTTATTTGTTAACTCAACCCAATAATGATATTTTTTATGTAACAAAATTTCTTTTCAAAATATGGAAGTGGCGTTTGACAAACTAAAAAAAGATGGTAAAACGGACGTCGACAGTCTCGTTACATGGATAAAAGAAGGTATGTATACAGTCTAGCCGTGAATTGCAATTCTTGTATTATATATATAAATATATCACGTTATTCCTGATTGTTATATACAGTTTTACATTGATTGTCGGCTCCTGCAAAAGCTGAACGGCCGAAGCCGCGGGCAGTAGCTAGTATTACCCACAGAACCATCGATTAGAAATTGAGTAATATTTTTTACGACTTTACTAATATGTCGGGAAACCAGCAAGAAAAGAACCTATAGAGACCCAATTGTGCGTAGTATTCATCGCTACTGGGTATGAAGTAGAATGCGCAGCTCTCGTTGGCCAGTTCACGGATCGCGTCACTTATTGGTTAAGATATCCTCCAATTGCTCAGAAGGCTCGAATCGAGAGTTAAAACACGTTTTGTTGTGGCTTCATGGCCGTTAAATGGTTTACAAGTTTCCAGATATATTTTTAAAGAATGTTACAGAAGCGATAGTCAAAACAAACACGAGTAAAATTAAATATTGAATTGTATTCAAAAGATTAGAATCGAATGAGTATTTCAACTAAAACCAGTTGAGAAGCTTGCATTGCCAGAGGAACACCTGGCTCGTTAATTATATAACATTTTTTTTTTTTTTTTAATTTGTCGACCATTATGACCATGTTCCTTAAGAGATAGGAACGGTGTTCCTGAACATTCCTATTCTACTTTTTATGCTGAATCCGAATCTGAAGTCAAAATTCGAATATTCGAAAAAAAGCGACAGACAAACATATAGAATTCATATAGGAACGGTGTTCCTGAACAGTGAACTAAAATGTAATAATAGAGCATTAGTATAACTATATACTTTATTGTGATTCACAATTACAATATCAAATACGTAGGTTGGATCATCTTTTAGGTAATCGAATAGGTCCATTCCACTATGATCACTTGTATGATACCTGGATCATTATAAGCGACTCTACATTCCTTTGATCACCAGCAAGTATAACCACCTGGGTATTTACATGTTACAGTATTTTTAAATTTCTACAAGTTGCGTTAGTGATATATATTTGAAGGTGATTATACCTAAATAATAATTTTATTAAGGTTGCCGATGAATACCCAGGTGATTATATTCGCGGGTGATCAAAGGGCACTAATGAGTCGCATAATGATGACCCAGGTGATATCGCCCAAGAGATCATAGTGGAATAAACCATCGAATACCTGTGCCAGGTAGGCCCCTCTTCTATAATATACTTTCAATATAACAAAAAGTGTAAGTTATGTAAAATTATATTATTTATCGAACCAACGTAAGTATTGTGTGCATTGTTATTTAATGTTACGTAGGTACATCACAGTAATGTTCACTGTTACATTAGTGATTCTTCATAATATTCATTTTATTTTGACCGTCGCTTCTCGATCAATTTTTATAACTTCAGTTCAGTTTAATTCAGTTTCATAGATTGAAGTGAACGTATGAAAATTTTCAGCTGAAATAATAAATGATACAAAAGATGACGTAGACAACGTCCGAAAACTATTCGACGACGTACCCGATAAGGAAGACGTAGACCTGCCCACCTTCACTGAGATCATAACGAAAATAGCCGGCGACAAAAAACTGACCAAAGAAGATATCATAAAGCTGTTATTGGCAAAGGTGTGCGATGTGAAGAGGAAGGTGCGAGGAGCTGTCGCCGACACGGTGGCGGGAGCCGTGGCGGGCGCCAGGGCTGCAGCCAGCGACGCGTTCAAAGGACTGCTGAAATAAACACAGAAACATTCATCGCAACAGTCTTTGAAACGCGCGTTTAGTAAACTTGTTTTTATTGCTGAAAACTTTATTAAACATTTTTTACTTTAAACTTGCACTGCTTGTATAGATACCTATTTCGTGTATTTCGGAAACGGCTTCCACGATTTGTATGAAATTTTGTACATATTTAGATAAGGTTTTGCTTTTGACGTGAATACGTCTTTTAATTTGCTTCCATAGTGGGAGGCAATTCAGAAGACTGATGATAACAAAATTGGATACAGTTTGGTGTCGCAGCTCAATATCAATCCTCTACATATAAAATTTCATTACATATTTGATAGCTAAAGAATCAAAGAATTTTTTACATGAATGAGGAGTGTGACGTATCGCGCGCGGCGGGGGAAAAGCGCTGTCCCGTAGCATATAATTTCGTTGTAGTATATAATATAACTTATGAAGTTACTGTAGTTTACAAAGATGTATTAGCATAAAACTCGAGGCCGTGTCCACGGCACAAACACATTTCTTAAGTTCATCGATGAAGTCGTCTCTCCCGAAAAAATGCGATTTAACATAATACAAATATTTAAAAAAAAAAAAACCGACTGCAATGATAGTTTAGGTCAGATTGAGACGGCAACAAATTATTGTATCGGCCACACGACGACAGATCATTGGTGGGAATGATAAAGCTACGCAATCTGTCTTCGGCTCAACATTGAAAAGTTTCGATGGCCATCTTTCCAGCTCATTTAACTAAACAAATGATACTTCTGAACGCGAATTCTCCATATATTTTTTTGTTTGGTAAAGTAATTGTTTTTGCTGCTTTAGACTTTGTGAATATACTTTCAATTAAGACATCAAAAAAGTAATTTCAGCGTTTTTCAAAATTCCACTTTTATGGGGCTGAAAAGGGGGTTGATAGTTTGTATGGAGCAGAAGTATTTTCTGTAGTTAATGACTTGAAACTTTGTACAGATACTCCCTATTAGAATCCATAAAAAGTAATTTCAGCGTTTTCAAAAATTCCATCCCTAAAGGGTGTAATGAGGGTCAAAAGTATTTCTTGAACTAAAAGTTGAATTGTTAAGAAATTGTTTTTTTTTAAGTGAGCTGCTTTAAACTTTGTAAGTATACTCTCAATCAAGAGCATTTTTCTAAATTCCACCTTTAGAGGGCTGAAAAGAGGGTGGACACTTTGTATGGAGCAGAAATATTTTTTGAACTTGTGACTTGAAACTTTGTACGTAAACTCTTTATTACAATACAAAAAAAGTTGTTTCAACGTTTTCAAAAATTCCACCCTTAGCGAGGTGAGGCGAGGTGAAAAGAGGGTTGAAATTGTGTTTGAAGGACACGCTAATCAATATTAATAGAAATGGAATTCCTGTCTAATTCACTGACTCATCAAGAGGTTCCTTTTGTAATGCGTATTAGAGATAAGGAAGGCTTTTTTGAAATTCAACCCAGGCAGATATTTTTTGAAGTTAGCTGCTTGAAGCTTTTATGTTTTTAAAGTAGGCAATGTTGAGTATAAAGAGGTGCTTTGAGTGTCTACAGCCAGTATCAAATAGTTAATGAAACCCGAACAGATCGTGATATATCTTCATTACTACACAAATAAGGATATTTGATACTTTTACTATTTAATGCCGACTGTACGAAAAAATGAGAAGTAAAATAAATATAAATAAAACTACCGAAATTCCAAAATTTACGCGTGTGAAGCCGCGGGCTTAAGCTAGTAATAAATAAAGTAAAAAGTAAAGTAAGTAAAGCCTGCCGAAAGTAACATCGGATTATAATACTCGTAGTTATGACAGGCGTCCGTTCCTCTTCTGCAATAGCCCAGGTCTAATAATACTCGTACCTCCAGATCTCATTTTAATAGCCCACTTTTTTCCGAGATATTTCTGATAGCCCTAATACCTGCCGTGACCTGTTCATGGGTATATTGTCCAGCAGGAGCAGATCACGGCGGGTATAATACATTACATCATTCTTTTAGAAGGGGCCTCTACGCATTGGCATCATATCTCCGCGCACGCCTATCATGACCGGGATTAAAACCCATGAAATAAGAGGTAATAAATAAATAATAATAAATTTTACCAGAACTTAATAAAGTTCTGGTAAAATTCTTCTGCACAGCAGGCTAATCAGGCTGTTTATAATGTATATAAATAGGTAATAGCAAAAGTAAAAGTATCCGTTGAGCATTACCACGTGTACTCGAAATTTCAAATGTCCAAAATATTTTTTTATAAACACGTGAGACTTTTTTAAATCACTTACCTCTTCCATCCGCCAACGAACGATGCGAGGTTGCAGCTTGGTCTGCGTGACGTGCAAGTCGCACGTGGGAAGGTCCCCCTCCCGCTCCCTTAAATACAAAAAACATTTGACACAGCGTAGAACCGACTCTTCATTTTTTTAATCTTTCTATTCATTAGGAAGAGCGTTTCTCCTATATAAAACAATAGAAATATACTCACATAGCGATGTTATCACCGCGGTGTTAGGTTCAGTTTTCTATGCGTTTTATTCTTCACCGTGCCGCTGTATGTTCGAGATCTGAAATTGCGAGTGCCGATGTATCGCGCAATTTTACCACTGTCACCTCAGATTTTTTTATATAAAAAAATAAGGCCTTCCCTTTAAATAGAAATCAAATCGAACCATTGAGGTGTTATGTACGTTAGTACATAGTAGTTCAATGAATCGAACTCGTTATGCTCCATTCATTCTACATGTCCAAACGGAACAAGAATTAATAAAAACCAGTTGAGAATGCGCAAGCTTGCATTGCCAGAGGAACACCTGGCTCGTCAATTATACAACAATTCAATTTATTTATTTTTAATTTGTCGGCCCTTTTGACCATGTCCTTTAAAAGATAGGAACGGTGTTCCTGAACATTCCTATTCTTCTACTTTTTTATGCTGAATCCGAATCTGAAGTCAAAATTCGAATATTCGAAAAAACGCACACACAGACAAACGCAGAGACAAACATATAGATTTCATATACGCACGGTGTTTCTGATAAAGACACTTTCTTTTCTATGCAAAAAATTTCTTTTCTAGCAACATAAAAACATCATTGTGAACAAAAAACTGGTCTGGTCTGGTTGGTCTTTTATAAGTTGTGTTTTGTGTTAAATATTGAATAGACACTAAACGATGTCGGCAGAGTTACTTTTAAAGTAAACATAATATGTTATTCCAAAATCGAACCTCTATACATATAACTGTATGCTTTTCGTACCGATCCGATACTAAACAAAATACTTCTTAAACATAAACTAATTATATACAGACATACTTATATATTGTCAAATATTTATTGTCAGATCGATGGGCAACATACTTTGTTTAACTCGTCGTCTGTTTCCATTGTTGTTTCTACCTACAGGCTTTTTATCAGCAGGCGACGACTTAAAGTATATTTCCATTCCTTGAATTTTTTGGCAACGCATGAGCGACACCCCTGGTGTTACAAATGTCCATAGGCTACGGTGACTGTTTACCATCAGGCAGGCCGTTTGCTTGATGGTATATAAATAATAAGTTTTATCATTACCGTTTATTTTCGAGGCAGCAATTTAATATAATATCATTGCGAGGCAGGGGATTTGTTCGTCACACAATGTCACCATTGCTACTTTTCCTAAAAGCATAGCGAGGCAAATTTACACATAAACACATCTCTCTGGTTACTTTGGGGTCGGTACCAGAAACGTGCAAGCCGCGACCCTGCCAGTCCAACACTATGGACTGCAATTCTGGACCCAAACCGCACAGACGCGCGGATTAGGGCGTCCCCCGGAGGCGACGCGCACCGATCCGCCCCCGTCGGTGCGAAATCTAGGGCATGCGGCGATGGGGGCCGCCACCCACCACGCAACGCCCATCCCGGCGGGTCGAGAAGAGCTGAGTGTCGTATAGGCACATGGAATGTGAGAGGTGGTCTAAAAGATAAGATGAATGAGTTGATAGATATAATGAACGTGAGATGCCTAGATGCTTTGTGTGTGTCAGAGACCAAGCGAAAGGGAAGCGATTCCCAAGATCTACCCGGTGGCATGATGGCCCTGTGGTTCGGGGTGGACCAGGACGTTCAGGCCAGTGCTGGCGTAGGTGTCATGCTTTCATCTCGCTTGGCCGCTGGTGTGAAAGATTACGATTTAGTAGGTCCAAGACTTCTCTGGGTTAAGATAAAACTGAGGATTACGCGAGTGTTTTTAGTTGCAGCATATGCTCCTGTGAGCTCTGCTGATCCCCAGGAGCTCGAGAAGTTTTGCGAGACTGTAAGGGGTATTCTGGATTTGGCCGAAGCGAATGAACGGATAATTATGTGTGGTGATCTGAATGGATGGGTTGGGACCAAGCGAAGCAGTTATGAGGCTGTGCTTGGTCCATACGGAGATAAGAGAGTGAACGGTGCTGGTAAGTTACTTTTAGACGTATGTATGGAACGAAACGTCCTTGTGTCGAACACGCTCTACCATCACAAGGATATTCACACTTACACATGGAGACGGAAGAACAGAAAAGTGTGATTGATTTGATTTTGATAGATGGATGTCTCCGAAAGTCGTTAATGGATACAAGAGCCTTCAGAGGTCCCACTCTTGAAACGGACCACTATCTGGTGATAAGCCGATTTGTGGGCCTTTTCAAAAAGTGGAGGCACTGGCGAGTGCGTATTCCTTTCGGAGACCATGAAAGAATAAGATGTGAAAAATTGGAAGATGAAAGTGTGAGGAGTACGTATGTACGTCTAGTCAGTGAAAGACTTGCGAACGCGAGTCTTTCCGACTCAGATGTAGACGAATGTTGGAAAGTTCTGAAAGAAAGTATGGTGGACAGTGCGAAAGAAGCATGTGGATGCGCAAAGAGACGTAGAACACTAAGAGGAGATGCCTGGTGGGATGCGGAGGTTCAATCCTCCGTGGAAAAAAAGAGGAAAGCGTGGCTGGATTACGTATCATCTTTGCACTAGAGTGATGGTATGAAAGAAATGAAGAAAGAAATATACCGTCGATGCAAGAATGACTCCAAAGCTTTAGCGAAAGAGAAGCGTGAAAGACTACATATGAGTGAGGAAGAGAAGCTGACGAAGAACTTCGAGGCAAATACCAAACTCTACTCTCTGGACAGAGGTAAAGAAGTCTCGAAGTAGTTCGTCAGCATCCAGAATGGACAAGATAAGATGTAAAGCTGGTGGCATTCTTGTTAACACTCAGGAAGTGTTAGAACGGTGGAGTGAATATTTTAGAGAAATGTATGATTATGCCCCTGACGCTGGCATTGTGAATGAGTCTGTGATTGACTCGGCAGTGCCAGCGTACCATGAAGACATTACTATGGATGAGACTGAATGGTCGATACGTAGTTTGAAAGATGGAAAGTCAGCGCGAATCGATATGGTAACAGCTGAGATGATCAAGCTAGGTGGTACCTACGTTAGGGACGCCTTCTAGTTTTTGAGCATGCTGGAGAACCGGAAGGGTCCCGAGCGATTGGAGACGCGCAGTCATCGTGCCCTTGTATAAAGGCAAGGGCTCACGTATGGACTGCGCCAACTATAGGGCCATCAGTTTGATCAGCTTAGCAGCTAAAGTGTATGGAAAAATCATTGAAAGGAGAATGAGGGTGAAATCCGATGGAATGCTTTGGGAAGCACAGGGTGGATTTCGAAGCGGCAGAGGATGTACGGATCAAGTTTTTTCACTCCGCAACATCGTAGACAAGCATCTGGCTTTGGACCAGAAGGTTTTCTGCGGTTTTCTGGACTTTGAGAAAGCATTTGATAGAGTCGTGTGAAAGAATCTCTGGAACATTTTGCCCGGATATGGGGTTGACGGTGACCTACTCCGTGCTGTGCAATCCACTTATGAGGATTGTACAGCATGTGTGCGGGTGGACGGCAGCTTGTCGCCCTGGTTTGACGTCAACAGTTAACATTGGTGTCAGACAGGAATGCGTGCTGTCGGCTCGGCTGTTCATCCTGTATCTGGACAGTTGTCTTAAGAGAATAAGAAATATGAATGTGGGAATGCGAATGGGTGACGCAGTGGTCAACTGCCTGCTTTATGCAGATGATGCGGCATTAATAGCAGAATCACCATCCGAACTGCAAACACTAGTTACAACAATGAAAGATGATTGTATGAAGAAAGGCTTACAATTGAATGCGAAGAAAACCAAGATAATGGTATTTGAAAGAGAGACAACCAGAACGAACACTAGGATTATGGTTGATGATGTAGTGTTGGAGCAAGTGAATGAGTTTGTATATCTTGGAAGTGCTTTTAGCAGCAATGGAAGGTACACCGCTGATGTGGAGAGACGAGTAAGTGCCGGGAATAGGGTGAATGGAGCGTTGGATAAACTTCTAGGCAGCCGAAATCTAAGCCAGAAGGCACAGCTCGCTGTACACAACGCGGTGATAATTCCAACGCTAACTTATGGAAGTGAGAGCTGGGTATGGCAGAGAGAGCATGAAAGTAGAATAAATGCGGTCGAGATGAGAGCATTGCGCAAAATTTGTGGCATAACGCTTGCTGACCGCGTTCGTAATGAAGACGTGAGAGAAAGAATTGGTCTAAAAGAGAGTGTCGGTGTTAAGATAAGAAAGGGCATGCTCCGTTGGTTCGGACATGTAGAAAGAATGCGGGACGAAAGAATGACGAAACAGATATACAATGCAAAAGTGGAAGGATGTAGGAGCCGAGGAAGGCCGAGACTAACCTACCATGACCAAATTGGTCGTGTTTTATCAGAAGGTGATGTCAGAAGCCCCAGGAACCGGCGAGCGTGCATGAAAAGAGCTATGAATGTCACAGAAGCGAGTGAAGTATACAAGGACCGCGTCTTATGGCGCTCGGTTCTCTCTGCCTACCCCGCAAGGGACTTGGCGTGAAGATATACATACATTGTTACTTAAACAATTGACTTTTGTTTCATTTACTAAGGGCTCAGCGACACGCGCGATTTAGAAACAGCGAGACACAGGTTCTTGAATGATCTTGAACACGGCATTCTACACCGCGTCCAAACCCCAAACACAAAGAATCGTCACAATGCAGCGTGGTCACTTACACGCGGAACTGATACCACGATCAAACGAACAGACTACAAATCGTGGTGCAATATCGACACTGGTGTAAATTCAGATGCTGCAATCAAATTTACAGTCGTCGCTAAAACAAGATGCAATATCGATGCAGTCGCATTTGCGATTGCTTATCGCCGATACTAATTGTAGCAGGTCTGCTGCTGCCCTACTAACGGCCGCCGCTTGAATCTTTCATACTACGAGTATATAGTGCATTATTTATATCAAATTTCACTCAAACGTAAACATATGGTTCCCAAAAGGTTAATCGCAGTCATCAAAGTGCTGAATACACAGTGCCCCATGGTTTATATTTGGGATCGAAGAGGAGGAAGAGCATATTGAAGAAAATCACAGTAAGTTATTTAGTTCATCATCATTTTTTGAGATTTTTTCTAAGTTTTTGTTTTAACTCACTACGGCAGTAAACAAGCATACGAGTTAACTGATGGTATTTAATACTTTATTGACTTCGTAATACAATTCATAGAAATCTCCGTTTAATACTTTTTTTTTTCATTTAAATCGAGTTTAGATGAAACTAGCAAGCATTATTAACTTTAAAAATATCAATTCGGTATTTACTAAGAGTTATGTGCAAATTTAATTCGATTAGACTTATTAGTATTTTTAGGTGTTTTTTTTTAATTATTTACAGGCAATTGTGACATATCACGAAACATAAAATTAGCTTCGTTCTGTCAGATAAAAGTTATATATTATATAAAAGTAAGTTTACTTTTATGCTATTTGCCTACCAATATTCTCATTTTCTCAGGCTCGAGCGTTCCTCCGTTGCCGACGCCGCCACATACGCCTACAGACACACGCCTCCCGCTGTCGTTATCTCCCGTCACAATCCTGCGCGGAATCCCTCTACATTACAACCTTACCCTGCCTACCCCAGACCAGCTATACTGCCTACCCCAGTAGCTAGCAGCTCTGATCCCTATGAAGCAGTCGTAATCCCAACCTACACTGATCCAATATCTACCTTACAAGTTCAGGTAGCAGCGTTCCCTCCATCCTCCTCCGTGAAATTCCGAGTCGTACTCTTGCAATATTTGTGGCTACGCATTTCGGAGGGAAGATCATTTAAGGGAGCATCGGTAGGTAAAAAAAAAAATTGTGACGATTCCAAACAAATGTAGCCATTTTTACGGAATAAAAAGATTTTGACTTTGACTTTGACTTTGAAAAATCTTTTATTAACTTCACCTTTCAGGGTTAATATTATTTATCAACGTCAAAGTAGAAGGAATGTAATTTAAATGAAGGCCAAGACTTGCCTACCATGGCCAATTGATCGTGTTTTAACAGATGGTTATGTCAGGAGCCTTAGAATCCGGCGAGAGTGCACGAGAAGAGCAATGCATGTTATACTCGTAGAAGCATGTGAGGTGTGTAAGGACAGAGTGATGTAGCGCTCGGTTCTAAGCTACTCCGCAAGGGATAAGCTGTGAAGTTTTATAGATTAATAATTATTGGGTTAAGTATTATAGCAATAAAGATATTATTATTTATTTATTTATTATATCTACATGTACTATTTCTAGAGTGTCATACCTTCCTTCATCCATTTAATGAGACTCTCCACGTCGCTCTTGCCTTCTTTTTTAAGTTTTTCAAAAGCCTCTTCCATTAGAACAACCAAATATATCGCGGCACTAGATAATGACTCTGTTACAAAATTGAACAAAGACATTAATTTTTGTTCAAGTTTAATGTAGGGTTTTTTGCTAAAATTTTGATTGTAAAATTGACAAGCAAAACATAAGTATATAATCTACGGTGTGGCCATAGAGTTAGTACACCCTTAACTGCCTTATTGCTCTTGCAAAGAGTCTAAAGCAGCGGTACTCAAACTGCGCCCCTTGGGCACTTATGATGTGGCTCGCCCTGCCGCTTCCGTGTTGGGGAGTAACAACATTGTAAAAACTCAACATAGATTTCAAACTTTTGCAAGGAGTATCGAACACTAAGCAGTACGGCAAAATGGGACTAGTCGTAAAACTGTGACCCAATCTCTCCCTGACGGATTGTAATAAAACGAAAAAACTCGGGAACAAGGTCTTGTCACTGTATATAAATATACAATGAACAATACTCGTATCGCTCCACCTATAGAGTAAATCGCAATTCGGCAAGCCGCCGCCGGAAGCCTTTATACAGCTGACGGTGGCAGACGCGAGACCTCAGGTCTCAAGGACGTGGGAATACACCCAAGATGTTATGTGTAACGTAGCCAGGAATAAAACAAAAGTAAGGATTGAAAACGTCCCTGGCAAACGGGGGCGAAGAACATAACCTATCAAACCTAATAAAAATAAAACACTAAGCAGTTGAAGATCTATGCATAATGTATCTCTCTCTCTAACTCGCGTCTAAACTGAAATGTTGGCTTTTTTTAAAATTAATGTGGTATATTATAAACAAATTCCCAGACATACTTTCGAATTGTCGTACACATTTGGAATCAGATAAAAGTATTTTTTTAACTTGTTGTTTTTAACTGCTTCTTCGTGTGCGATTGCTACAGCATTTTGTCACTGATGCAAAGGTTGCTTCAAATGTCTCAACTGATGAGTGCTCAGAGATGATCCCGCAGGGAAATTTTCGTGAAATGATTTATGACTGGTTTGAAAATTACGTATAACATTATACTTTTTCGTAACAATGCTTTCTCTGCATATTAGATAGTAATAAGCCACTTAATCCTTCGTTATCAAAATATACTCGTAATTATTTAATGGGGACTCAGTGGCCCAATTACAGTTTAGAATTTGGTTGAGTGGTTCGATTAGAAAAAAATTATGAGTAACCGCTTGTCTAAGGAGTCTCATATTAACTTTTCTGACATATCTCTTCTGTACAAATATCGGTCAGTTATAATTTTATTACTTGTATAGATTTAAAATGGAATGAAACTGCTTTCATTATTCCATTTTAAATTATTTTGATTTTAAATTTTAATTATCTACATATAGAGTCAAAAATTAAAAAGAGTGGATATGCTAATAGTTTGGCCATTCGGAAAGAAGGGACAACAAGAGTTACGAAAGATCTGCATTGAGAAAGAGTGAGTGTAGATGCCGGCAGGGACCACCTTACACGCACACACATCGATCAAATGTGTCGAAGAAGGTCCAGATCAAAAGCAGCCGAAACTGACGAGCAATGAAAAGGTTGATGAATTTAGAAGAGGCGATAGATGTTTGGGTGTTTAGATCGATGCACCACACGATCGATGTCGTTCCATAGTCTGCTTACCCCAATGGGAGAGAGGCGTGACAGTATTTTTGTATGTATGTACATTAGTGATTTCGTCTGCACGTGTCACTGTATCCTGTGAGAACCGCCTTCTCTTACTTTCTCTCTTTTTCCTCGGTCATTTCTAACGGTTGTATGGTGATGTTACATAACCTATAACCTTCCTCAAGAATTGGACTATCAAATACAAAAGTAATTTTTCAAATCCAACTGGTAGTCTTAGAGATTGACGCTTTCAAACAAACATTCAAGCAAACATATCTTTCGCTTTACATGTATATTCGTATAGATTTATGGTAGCCGCTGCACGTCAGGCCAAGTTTGTGTTCCACCGACGTTATCAAGAAAATATAGCTCAGCAATAAACGCGGAGTTCGGTGAAGTGTGTGTTATTTGAGATCATTATCTATTTTTATGCCTTAATACATCTAAGTCAGAAAGACAAACAAACATTTGATAGATTGATAGTCGGCCACTAGATAGCCGCAGTGTAATCCGGAGCCTCCTCTAGCACGGTACCTACCATACACATTAATTAATACCAAAAACAATATATAAAAACTTCACTTTTTCTGTTTAAACTGTGACTTCAGAACACTAATACACTATATCGTTTGACATTTTCAGACAAATCAAGAAAGAAATATCAACTTTTTATCATATCGATAATTATTTGTGATGGAAGAAACATTTGAGAATCTCAAAAAAGAAGGCAAGAGTGATGTGGACAGCCTCATTAAATGGATGAAGGAAGGTACGTAGATTCTAGACATATTATGTATTTATATATACACTTTAAGTACTTGCGGGGAGAACCGAGCGCCACATGACTCTGTCCGCATACGCTATACCTATATAGTTAGCGTAGATATACGCGAAGGTCGAAAAAGTACTAGAAAAGTCGGAATTGAAATTTTTCAAACTATATTATCGGTAAAAGAAAAAGATAACTTTCCATTTCATGGTTGTGCGAGACGACCTTCATGATGCGGGAGTTCTGTCCTCAAGGAGTGGTTAGGACATACCGGGGACTATGTAATAATTTATGTTACGAGTATAATATGGGCAAGTACATTCATCTCACAGAAAACCGTAGCTAAACAGGTACTTCCTGGAGAGCTGTTGTGTTCCGTCGTGCGTGTGAGGTTACCGGTAAGCTCCTGAGGTGTCGCTATGTTAGCAGCGGTGCTGCCAACGTACGAGTGACGCTATATACTATGATACGGTGACACTACACATCATTTGGACCGTATGCTTATATGCTTGCCAATGTTGTAAAAAAAATATATTTTGTTTTGTATATTTGTCTGTAAGGCAAGTAATATGAATGTATGTAATTTAGTATAATTTAGATATGTAGCATGTAAACAAATGCAATGTGTACAACCCTTGCATCTCACGTAAAGTAGCTTCTGCAGCCTGCAAACTGTTAGACACGAGATCGCTCGCGATTTGTCTCTCCTGCTTTTACCTACATTCTTCTGTAGAACCGCATCTTAAGATGCTCGTTTTTTCTGCCTACCCCGCAAGGGACTTAGCGTGAATATATAGATAGATGAATAGTACTATACTTCAGTTCTATCGTAGATAGAATCTAATGCTATACCAACGTCTATCCCAACCTAGGTTCTCCTTTGTTACTTGGAAAGGCCTACCGTAATTATTATAGCAAAATTTCAAATTGATTATTTGTTGCGGAAACAAATTTAAGGCGTTTATTGAAGTTTCCTCTTAATAAAAGTAAGTTAAGCATGAATTCAAAGTAGGGCTTAATATTTTGGCTTCATGGATATTACCATAAGGATTGTAAAAAAATAGGGGTTGAAAGGTCGGTATTGCCCCAGTGATGCGTTTGTAATTATGTAACTTTTGTAACGATGGTCATTGTTTTAACTAGTCCAACTTTACAACGCCTGCGCCTGAGCGCGCCTACGCAACCTACGAGTAGGTTGTTCAAAATAGAGCATTTTTTACAACAGCGGGAGCCATTCAAGTATACCACAAACCTGGTATAAAGTAGTCATCGTAGACTATAAACACTGAAAGTATCATTTCGAAACTAACCTAGTAACTTCTAATCATAAGGAGCAATACATCATTAATTCGAAATTTAAAAATACCATCGATCGAAAACTTTTACGTAATTACACACATGGACATCACTGGAGCAATGCGGATCTTGTAAAACCTGTTTACACCTTTTTACGATTCTCGAAGTCGAAATATGAACCTATGCTTTAAATTCATTGCGCAGAAACAAAATCGCCTTATAAAGTTGTATTCGCAACAAATACAAATTTGTAATTTTGCTACAATAATTGTTGCAGATGCAGCACTCACTGAGGAGAACCTAGAATGTAGAGACGCAGGCGGAGCACTTGATAACTAATTATCTATTCACCATCTATACCTTCTATAAAAACACGACAAATTTGGTCACGATAAACAAGTCTTAGACACCATCGGTACCTATACACTTCCACTTTCACGGTGTATATCTGATATGTCACATTTTCTTGGATTATTTCTACGTCTCCAAACCAATGGAGCAATCCTCTTCTTGCATTGATACCGGTACTTTCATTTTTTAATTTATGTGTCGTTTTCTAAAACATTATCCGATCCGCTCTGGTTCTAGAGATCCTATCAAGCAAATTTCTTCCTGTCATGTAAATGAGATAGGCAGGTTGTTTACTCTGCTCATGATGTCAAAGATTTATGTATCGTTACCAAATTGGTCGTCTTAAAAATCTTCTTCTAATTTATTAGATCAGGTGTCTTAGAAATCAGTGAAGGTGTATGAACAGAACTATGAACATTGAAGCGAGTCAGGTAAAGATTGCGTCTTGTGGCGCTCTCCCTATGCCTACTCCGCTAGGGACTTGATGTATAGACGTACATAAATAAATAGTTATCTATTTATCTATATCGGCGTCAGTATTTTCGCAACCAAGGTTCTCCCGTCCGTAGCCCGTGTCAGCCGTTGGTCGCCCCCAGTGCGCGGTAACGCCTATTACAATTCTTATAGCAAAATCACAAATATTATTTATTGCGGATACAATTTTGTAAGGCGTTCAATTCAAAAATAGTAATGTATGAAAACCAAAGCTTAATATTTTAATTTCTAGGATGTTAATATGAGGAACTTAATCTTTCTGTAAGGTCGTCATGCTCCAGTGATACTCAATGTGTAATTACATAACGTTTTCTATATACGGGCCTAGTTTTAACTACTCCATTTTTCACTAACTCGAGAGGCGGAATACAAGCCTAACGCTCACGGGTATAACTGGGGCTATACAAAACCTATTTTCGCCATATTGAAGATCCTTATGTTTACATTCTTTATGTCTAAATATTAAATTTTGCTTTGAATTCGATGCTTACTTCTAAGGGGAAATTTATAATTGCCTTTTGAAATTCTATCCGCAACGATTAACTGATGTGTGATTTTGCTACAAGAAAAATATTTTGACAAACTGTGGCGCTAGCGCAGTTAGTCGCAACTTTGATACTAAATGCAACATTTGTTATAACAAACCCACCCACGGGGTATGTATTATGTATATATATAAGATATAGATATATAAGAGATATATGATCTTACTTTGCGAATGTGCAATTTGAATTTTTTGTAAATTACAAGGAACGAAGACAACGAACTTACAAGGAATTGCCATGCAATGATCTTTTTATTTACGTTAAAAAATTAATAGAAAACTGTTTTAATTTTTTCAGCAAGTGTAATCGAAGACACGAAAACGGCCGAAGATGACGCCCGAACGCTGTTCAGCGATGTCGTGGACCAGCGGAGTGTAGAATTGGAGAAGTTCAAAGAAGTCGTTGGAAAGATTGCCACAGAGCAAAAGAAAAACGTAGACGACTTTTTTAAGAGTTTAGCGGAGAAAGGCGCTGATATCCAGAATACTCTTGCTGACGCGGTAGCTGGTGCTATGTCTACAGCTAGTGACACGCTGGAGGGATTGAAGAAATGAGCGAATGATTCCTACATATTAATGCCTACTACATTAGGTGCATTTTTTGTTATTACAACCTTTCATATATTAAGCCAATAAAGTATTTCGTGTTAGTTCCATATACCCAGAACTTTTACTCGAGTTTAGCCAACTACTATAAAATGACCTACTAGGGAAGGGAGGTGGTTGGTGTTAAAAATTAAATAATCGTCTGTGATTGTCAGTGTTGTAAATGTGGGATAACTTTTATGAGTACTTAGAGAAACTCACAGTTAATCCATCTGAAATGCCTACATTTTAATAATTTCAAAAAAATCATGAAGTATGGTTCAATTGACACTCTTTCCGTAACATGTAGAGTAGACTCCAAAAAAAGCAGTAATCTTGTCAGTAAGCTCCAGTTCCGACATATAATTATGGAGTTAGGAGAATCTGAAAATTGACGGACGTGGCTACTACGCGTTTATTCTATTTCAGCTACTTTCACTATTACGTTGCGTTGTTGTGGGGAAAAGCGGCTGATGAGCGTAATAATGTATGGTAAACAAACTTCACTAGTGGACCGCTTCGACGTGCTTGTACTGTGCGTATGTAGGTGCTCTGAAAAGATTTACTAAGGAAAAATCTTCCACAATTATGAGCGACTTCGTCTCGAACGCTTTCTTTAATGGCTAATATTTTTTTGCATACCGCTAAACTATCAAACAAGCATACTGCCTGCATGATCGTATACAGTTACTGTAGGCTATGTATACTTGTAAAACCTTCACTCGTGCGTTTAAAAAAAAACTCTTCACACCTTTTTTGAAGAATCTCATGCGATGTGCTGCCCTAGGGGAAACTTGGGCTGGTATGAAATCAGAAATAAAAATCCGCAAACTAACTTCCTAATCTATAAATCTAAGTGATAAATATCTGTAATAATGATTCTGACAAATATGTGTAATTTATTATTAGTTATTTAGTAATAATTATCTCACAATCAGTTTACCCCTTCAAACATTCATAACATCAGTCATTGTTACCACTTCATATGTTCTAGAATGTACTTATAGGTATATCTATATATATAAAATACAAAAAATGTTTGTACCTATGTCTGTTAAGACTTTGAAACCATTCAACCGACATGCCCCAAACCGGTTTCATTTGAAAAGCAAAGATGGTTTTAGACCACTAAAACAATGCATTAGGCACATTCGGTGCATTCATGAAGTCGATTTCAACTTTTTCCATACAAACATTTTAAACCTCATCAAAGGGTTACTCGCAAATTAAAATTAAATAGTGTGATGTTAAATATATATAAAGAATGAACTCCAAATATTGTTTGTCCGCTAACATTAAGATAAAAAAGTTAATACATAAATAAAAATAACTTTTTTTCTAATAAACAAAATGCATTTCTTTTTTTAGCGTAGTAGCACACGCTGGGTATCCGCTGGTGGATAAATAAAAGCCAACTAGATTCCAACATTTGACAAAACCTTTCAAATACAAACCATGACTGTTCATATGGATTTTGAAGAGCTTTACATGGCCTTGCGATGTTTAAGCAAATCCGACGGCGCTACATTCGCAGTAGTCGAAAAATGGTTCCATCGCAGTGGAGTTGTTGACGGGATGTTGATTAACAAAGACATGTTTGAAAATAGCTTCGAAGTATTGTGTCCGAATAGGGAATCTATGAGTTTTACACAATTTGTTCGGTTATTTGGAATCCTGTCTCAGACTAGTAGACTTGATGTGAAGGAGTTAGTTAAACGTTTTAGGAAAGTTATGCCGTTGATTTTAGATGAAATTATGGTGGAGCAAGAGAGTGGAGCGAAGTCTAGCGGTTAGAACATCACTGGCGCTATGTTTGGAAATACTGAAGGTAATTATAGTCTATTTAAAGAGAAACTGGGTTTAATTTCTCTCTGCTTTTTGCAAGTTTAATAATGGGGTACTTTAGATTTTACATTGAAATTCAGTTAGTTTTGTACTATGTTAAATGGTGTCAGTAGTCTAGGAATCGGCGAGCGTGCATGAAAACAGCTATAATTGTTATAAGAGGCAACTAATTTGTGTAAGGACCAAAGTCATGTGGCGCTCGGTTCTCTCTGTCTACCCCGCAAGGGAAGATACATTTACGTAATGTAGTAAACAAGCATTCCGTTCGATAAATTAAAGTCGCCAATGACATAAATTCTGCCAATTACAGCACAGTACCTTAGCAAAACCTTCGAAACATCGTTTTGTTAAAATTCAGATAACGTCAATTATGGTTTAAATAAATCAGACATAAAGCCAAGTATGCCTACACGTGGTGCACCCTGCAGACTAACAAACGAAGCACTGAAGTTGGACTAACTAAAGAGGGTATAGCGACATTCGAAGAGGAGCCCAACAGGGGAGGTTGCTCCGCCTTAGAGAAGATAAATAATTAACCCTTTATCTCTATGGAGTGATCATCGACGCTCAAGGTATATGCCTCACAATGGAAACATGCATGTTGTTATAAAGGCGTATAAAAAATAATACAAATATGTACCAACTTAATAGATTCAGGAGTTATTTTGCGAAAGTCAAATTTACATACGATTTGATCTAACCAGATTAGTGTGCTTCCGCCATCAATTAGTTCATGCGGACTAGCGCCAGAACCGCGTACAGTAGTCTACTAACGACACTACTCGTCTTTTTACGTAATACTCGTAATTTATCGATGGTAGATTTGGAATAACCGTTTGACTTCGCGATCTGATATATTACATCAAGTTCTTTGTTGTAATTATCCTTACTTAATGGTACGCTCATCAAACGGTGTATCATAGTTTTATACGCTGCGAGCTTGTGTTGCCAAGGATGGCTGGATGACGCGGGAATCGTGGCACCGGTATGAGTGGCTTTACGATATATCGAAAATTGATGGAGGGATTGATTTTTAGTTATGGTTAAATCTAAAAAGTGAAGTGAACGATTTTGTTCTTTTTTTTATTATACAACGTCTGGAGGCATGCAAGCATACGGCCCACCTGATATAAAGCGGTTACACTCGCGCGATGCCACCTCTGCTGAATAAAACAATATTTTACACAAAATATTTAATTACACCTGTATAGTCTACTCACTCGCACATCTACTGTATACGTTTTGCAAAACTACATCATTTTCACTGTTTAACATTCATTAACATTTTGTGACAAAATATAATTTCGAGATTGCACGCTATGGTTTGCACGAGGTTTCGCCAACTTTTATTTAAGTCATTATCTCGTAAGTATTTATTTATTAATGGTCTCTGCCTACCCTGCAGGAGAGCTAACGTGAACATATCTATAGATAGCTAGATAGTATGGTTGTATGAAGCCACCCACAGAACGGGTCGATTGCCAGTGCAAATCAACATAGTTATGTCAATGTACATCCATATGTTTCATTACTAATATCACAAAAGTATCTATATCTTCACGCCAGACCCTTGCGGGATAGGCAGAGGACCAAGGGACACAAGACAAGCAGAGATTACAAAGATATCTGTATAAAGAAATGGGGTATACTACATTAAAACTAATCACACTATAGATATCCAAACAAGTAACTTGTCTAACGTTTTATAAATATAACCACTAACTTTAAAATCACAAAAAAAAAATACTTAACTTGAGTACTTACACTACTATAGTGATGTCATATGACACATGCAATCTTCATAAAAAAATATTTTCACGTGATAACGTCTTCTAAATCGATGAACGCCGGCTGCACGCACGAAATAGTGTCACGTTCCGCCTGAGCCGAGCGTGCAAACGAGAGCGCGGAACAAGCTAGAGAGGCACGATCGGCCTAAGCGTTCGGCTTGTGACGCATCTATCGCTCTTCCACTCCGTCGGCCGATGCGTCCTAGTAAAAGAGAGACAGCGGCGGCACACAACCTGCACGTGAACTGTTTTGTCAACTGTTGAATGTTTTATTATGACGTTATCACGTAAAATTATCGTCCGTAAACAGACTTTACAGACAACCAATTTTTATATACATGGTGAAAAGCTGTATCAACAGTATATGTACGCAATAACAGAATAAAAGTTGGCGAATACTCGCTAAAAATCAACGGCACTAAGTAAACAAAATTTGGAAAAAACTTAATCTAAGTCTTGTTCGAGAATAATACTGTTTTCAATACAATTTGTAGCTGCCTACATTTAAAGTGTTACATAAAAAAATACTTACTTTATTTCAACGCAATACTTTTAAATTATTGCAAATTATTTCATTTTTATTGTGGAAATACAGTTGTCGTTTGCCATCGTTGGTTTTTTCTCTATCTCCATGGTAAACGGCGTTATCACCGAGTCCACGAATGTTTGAGAAGTGCTCAAAACTATAGTTTACATTCGTCGATAAACAGCTTAAAACAGGAATAATAATATATATTTTTATTTGCTCACTGGTATCATACCGATCATTTGACAGGCGTGCGCGGAATATGAAGCTGCCTAGAAGCCCGTTTGAAAAGATTGTTTTACACCCGCCGTGACCCGCTCTTGGGATTATCGATGGAACAATATATACATGAGCAGGTCTCGACTATTGTAAATAAGATCTGGAGGGATTATTGGATTATTTTATACATTATTATAAAGCAGGAATTAATAACATATTATGTATAAATAATTATTCCTGCTTTAAGATGTCTGTATACAAAGAAGAGACAATTGACCATAATGTAACACTGCCGCAGTAGAGAGATATGGACAGTTGATCTAATTAGCGCACTAAGGTTTTTTTGGCATAATTACCAACAATTCAGAAAACTAATCGTAACCAATCGTTTCAAGGCACAAGTTGCAAGAGATCTAACTGTCAATTTCGTTTGGAATCTTGTAACGGCATGCAATTGTGCGTGTGTGACTTTTTATTATCATATAATTGAAGCTATCTTAGTGTCGATCACTCTCTGCTGCGACAGTGACGTGTCTGGTTCTTATTGCTGTGGTTATAACACGGTAGTTAATCCTTCTTTCATAAATAAAAAAAATGGCAATAATTTATAAATACTTATGTTCACAAAACTCATGAAATGCTGCCTAATTAGGTAAATGTTAATAATAAATGTAAGCTATTTTTAAAATATAGGAACAATTGTGAGAAAAATTTACAGTAAAAAAAACATACCGCTTGTTATTTATAAACAATATTCTTTTGCAACATAGTTGCATAATTTGTCATAATTTACAATTCGAAAATTAACCACTTATAATAAAATAACAAATTCATTAATTTGCGACAAATTAATAAATGAATGTTAAATATACGCTTACGTTAATTATTAAAAGAAAAAAATGCAATATCCTTAATTTTTTGCCGCTACATCAATGTGATCTACCGCGGCAGGTAGTATGCCCCTGGTTATGTAAGTTTCTGTTGTAGTAGCACTATGTTTGTATATAGGATTTCAAATATAAATCTCTTTGAATAAGTACTTCCGTTAGTTTTCAATTGAGAGGATAGAATAAGTCAGTAAATTAAAATTGCGAACATCCCCATGATTATATATTGCTTCATATTCGACCAATGCTTTCTCGATATTATACCATCTGGCTCAACTGTAATGTGTCGCTCCATAGAGAGGGCACAACGTAAATGATCGAGAGCCATTTACTATGCAAGCGTGTTAGTAACGAAACACATCTTATTCTCAAATTGAGTTCACTTTTAAGACAATAAGACCGTGTTTGGTATATTTTTTCGCAGATTGGACCGGTTTTGAAACTGTTCTTAACGGGGACGGATTCACTTTGTAGTCCATACCCGTTTTGTGAATTAAGGTATGAAACCCTAACTGCCGCATTAACTCTTCGAAACCCGGGTGGTCATATATGACCGCGAAATGTATGGGAAAACGTATATAACGGGTTCTGACTGGTCACTAGACCTATCTGTATAATAGCTGCGATCTACTCAATTATGACATCCCATATTTTTGGCAGAAACTAAAAATATTATCATCGAGAGAAGTTGACCAACAAATTGCAATAATTGTATCCGTCAGAAGTCTATGTAAACATTAATTTTGTAATCTAAAAAGCCCAGTAGTACAGAACAAGTCCCAGTGTTGCCATTAAAAATCATATTAAAATACTATTGTCTCTACATAAGCATACCGAAGGCCCCAACTATCATTTTCGATACACTAATAATGAGATTTCCAATAACTACGAGTATATACACAGACGTACACTCTGCTAAGATTACATTAAAATTTAATTCAAACATTGTAAGGTACCGGTGGAAAGGATCAAGCGACGCCACCTTTAGAACGTAATAGGATTCCTCAATATAAGTAGGTATATTTTATTATAAGAAACTTTACTAAGTCGGGAAAAATATGACATATCCTAGTAAATACTGTCGCGCCCTAAAGATATTCACGCTCGACCCATCCTCTCCTGTATTATACACGAACGGAGAACAATATAGAGAATATAATATCTAACAACAATAATGACGTCATTATTTGGAGTATGTCATTTAAAGCGTCATGGCGCGTGTTCGTAAGTAGCGTCATTTTTACTATCGCTTGTGCCAATAGCTCGATGGAGTCGTTGCGCGTGTCATTCAAATCGAACACATAGGTTAAGCAACGTTGACACCAGCCTGTCTATGGATGGGTTTATCTATCTCGAGTTTCTCCGTACTTCGGAGGGCACGTTAAGCCGTCGGTCCGGGCTGTTGTCGATAGATGACAGTCGTTAAGCTAGGTCAGTGACTCTCGGGCGGCTTGAAAACACTGGCCTCCGCCAATCCGCATTTGAGCAGCGTGGTGGAGTATGCTCTAACCCCCTTCGGTTGAAAGGAGACCCGTATCCCTGCAGTGGGATGAGTGAGGCTTGATGTGATTGTGCCAATAATGGCAGAACGTACAGTCAGTTTGATTATAGCCGAATTAGGCCTACAATCTACGAGCACATCGGGATCAATCAGTATCAGGAGTACATGACGCCACTTGCAAAAGGCGCCATTTTTACCATACCGTGTGCTGCTAATGTTAGAATATTGAATAGTAGAATTTTGATTTTAGTACAATTAGTTCTATGCCGCATCACTTACGTACACGACTCTTTTTCCATGAGGCGCCATTTTTAAGATATGTGCCACTAATCACAGAATATGGCGAATAGTTAAGTGTTCTACCATTATCAGCACACAAAATAGTAAAAAACGTTCCATTATCAATCAATAGTGTTTATGTCATTTTAATAATGACTTCAGATTATCAATATATAATTAATGATTATGCAATTTTAACATAATCTCAGCGTTCTAAAATTTCGTCCTACATTTAATTATTCTTAATACAATATCTACACATATTTTGAGATTCTAATTATAATCGTATTCACATTGCGACCAACTGTTAGGCCTTAAAACTATAAACTATTACTTTTTACATCAATTATTTCAAATAATATATGCACATGATTAAAATTTTCGTGTGTAATTATCTCAAAATTAATGAAGCGGTCAAAAAAATCTTGAACGAACTCTTAGCTGCGCGAACTGTCAAGTTCAACATGGTATAATAAAATGTCAAATAACCATCATTGACACTTAAATGATTATATTAGATGAGAGGATCTACTTTCGCACAATTAGTTCCGTACACTGAAAAGTCCTCATGTAAAGAACTAATCAAAATCTAATAAATAGGCCAAAATTCAAGCCAGAAATAATAAAGGTATTTCAGGCTATAAGCTCGTCTAAGGCCAGTTAAGGCCAAAATAATAAACGTCATGTTTATGTCTTTTGGTCGTCCTCGTCATAGGCCAAGGCCAAAGTTATAAACAGGATCTGTTTATTTGTTTTCAGTCTAAGGCCAAAGCTATAAACGAAACGTTTGTAATATTTATTCGAATATCCATCTTCAGCCCAACTCTAAAGTTAATGTAATCTTTCCTCCTGCCAAGGCCAAAATAATAAACAGGGTACTTATGTATTTTGTACATCATCGCCGTCGGCTTGCAAGGCTATCATATCAGGCAGTTTGAAGTGCTGCATGTGGAATGGGGGCTCCGGGCTACTGCAGGGCTTCAGCTGGGGGCAGAAAGGTAATTCAATAACAATTTTCTTGATTACAGTCAAAAAGCTTTAGCTTTCGAAGGTTGCCTTTAAAGTCGCTCACACGTCGACTTATGTTACACTCTTTAAAACTACTAAACTGAAAATTTAACAAACACCCGACACAAAAAAAACCTTTTGCTTAATTTTATTGAAGCATCAGATCATCGAGTTGCCACCGTTGCATATCAAAAATGAATCGAAACACGATATATCTGCTACTTTTTTTTTTGTTTAAGAGTGTAGTAGTGTGGTAGATATCCTGGCTGCAGCATCAGACCAAGAGTTCCATAATCTTGCACAGTATGTAGCACATATGGGTGTTTCAAATTTTAGGTCACACATATGTTTGAAAATAAAGTAAATACCCGTTATGCGTGTAAGATCCCTTCCGCAGCTAACAAAAGAGCTGAAGACGTTGAAACGGCTGAGCCGATTTTGATAATACATGTCTAAGAACCGCCGCTAGAAAACCTGCTTTCTATTGAAAAAATGAATCCAAATCTGTTCATCCGTTTAAGAGCTACGGTGACACAGACAGACACATAGCGTTCAAACTTATAACACCCCCTTTTTTGCGTCGGGGCTTAAACATGGTCTAGAGAGAGAGAGTGATAATTAACTCAACGCAGACGAACTACCTTCACTTTAGAAAAAAATCTATCCCATGGTTATTGTGTTCCTTCGAGTGAGTGAGGTGAGTAGGAATCTTCTGTAGAAGTAAGTGGCAGCGATTGAGATGACTTGTGTTACAAGCGTCTCGACTACGGTAACAATATCACATCAGTCAGGCCGTATGTTTACTTTCTACTGTCGTAAAAAATTGTTGTTTGACATATAAAATAGAATACTTTTTTTTATACAACGTCGCGAGGCATACAAGCATACGGGCCACCTGATGTATAAGCGCCATAATTTAAGTATCAGTCGCGCGATGCCACCTCTGCTGCTAACACAGCAACTCCTTAAGAGCTTACTGGTGACCTCACTTACACGCAGAAACGCAACAACCCTCTATAGAGTTGTTATTTGGCTGCGCTTTTCTGTGAGGTGGAGGTGGAGGAGGACTTCCCCAGACCAAGACAAGCAGAATCTCTTATATCAGGTGTGTGGTATGCTGGTAAGCTTCCCGGCGTTGTTTAAAAAGAAAATACTTACCATCACTCGTTTCTCCACATCAGCGAATTCACGTTATCATAAAATATAATATGAACTTATGTTCTAAACTGGATTTTCCTTTTTATATTTATATCTCGAATATATCACCATCATCATAATCGCTTTAAAAAAAACTTGTCGGTCACGTGTGCTGCCGTCAGAAGTTAAACCTTAAAAGTACTACTCGTGGCTGCAAATACACGTAGCGCTAACATTGGCATGTCGTTGACGCGAGATGAGATATTTGAAACAATATAAGCGGAAAGAACATGAATGTTAAATTACCAACTTGCGTACTCCGTCCGCGCCGCCGACGGGGCAGGATCCCTTTCCGCGCCATGAAGAAACTGAAAAACATGTACTTAATCATTTATACCACTTCCATTGACGAAACATATAATTACAGAGTAACATATTCACATACTATGAGGAGCTCGGTGGCGCAGTGGTGAAACGCGCTGTTACGCTACTTTGACACAAACGGCCGCGGGATCGATTCCCACACATTACAAACATTTCTGCGCATGAACATGTCTGTTTGTCTTAGTCTGGGCGTTTTTGTGTTGTGTTAGAAACTGTTCATGCTTTTTTCTTATATACAACATCGGCAGGCATATTAGCATACGGCCCACCTGATGTAAAACGGAGACCGTAGCCTATAAACAGTTGCAATACATTAAGTATCATCCGCGATATGCCACCTCAGCTAAGTCAATTCCAAAATTTCCTACTCTTACAAATTTCTTGTGATTAAATTCGTTGTGAGTTCCAAGACAGCTGTAGTTTAATCCCCGGGACAGTAATGAACTTCACTGTTCATTGCCTTCTTGGTTGTCGCCGCTGTTAACTCTGGCTACACAGGAGACACAGTGGTGGGAATGAGTGGTGGGCCTGTCCCGATGCCACCTCAGCTGCTAACACAGTAACTACTTAGGAGCTTACACTCACACGCAGGAATACAACGACCCCCCAGAGTTGCTATTTGGCTGCAGTTTTCTGTAAGGCGGAGGTACTTCCCGAGACGGGCTGCTTCGATGCGCCCTACCTCTCTTAAAAACACCCAGTACAAGACAAACAGACATGTTCATACACTCAAATATTTGTCCTGTGTGAGAATCGAACTCACGAGCGTCGGTGTCACAGTAGCGTTATTAACCGCTGCGTCACCGAGGTCGTCACAATGTAGGTAATCAATGATGTTAGTAAGTCACGCGCGAGGCTCACCGTATGGTCGATATCGGTATATTGAACTGCTCGGAGACAGTCTGGAAGGTAAGCCCCCGGCTGACGCAGTCCGCCGCCTGCCGGAGCACCACCTCGCTGCGGCGGATCCGCCGGTGCATGTTGTACTCCTGACTGCTCGATTGACTCACCTGGAATAAAAGACAAACAAAAATTGGATTGATTTGAGTATTTCAAGAAAGGTAGGGCGCCTCAAAGCAGCCCGTCTAGTGAGGTGGAAGTACCAGACGGGCTGCTTTGATGCGCTCTACCTCTATTTTAACATTCCGACCACGACAAACATACATCATGCACAGAAATGTTTGACTCGTGTGGGAATCGAACCCGCGAGCATTGCCAAAGTCGCGTCATTCACGACTGAGCCACCGAGCTCTTCGATACATTAATTACAATATTGTTCAATAAAAATAATGCAATGTCTTATTCAGTTGTATTGTCAAATAACAATTTCCTGGACAGATATTGTGTGCCATCAAGAACCTCTTGGGGAATTGCGAATGGTGTTATTTGTGTTGCAAGCGTCCCTAAGCTACGGTAGTCGTTTCATATTACCATAGCCATAAGGTAGGCACTAAAGTAGAACCTTTACAGGTTTCCGAAATTGGAACCTCTACATCAGCGGTTCCCAACCGCCAACTGTCTGCATGAACTTGTGGTCCGGGAATAATTAAAATAAAAAAACAAATAATGTAAGTATTTGTTTTTTATCCAAATCTAATTAACTTTCCTTCCAGTTATAAGAATAAAGTTTGCTTTTAAGTTTTTACAATCACACATTCATAAAAAATCATACATTTATTTTTAAGTACAAACTGTTTATTTTACCGATGTTTGCGGTGCTAACAACAAGAAAATCAACGCGATCCGTGCTCATAAAATGTTTGGGAACCAGTGCTCTAAATGGAGGGACCGGATCCGTGGTGGTACATACCGGCGTCCTCTCGCCCACGTGGATTACATTCACCGAGGAGGGCACGTACCCCGGGCCGATGTTGGGCGTCAGCTCCATGAAGGGCGCGTGCGGGGAGCTCTGGCACTGCGACTGGCAACACATGCAACAAATAAGTACCTACTTATTATAGTAGTTGAGCAGTGGCCAACCGGTTAAAAACCGGTCTATTGATCACCTGGACCCCGGTTCGAATCCTGGCGGGGCATTTACCACTAAGTTCGTGTTTTCTGATGTATGTACATATTTACCACTTGCTCGGCGGTGAAGGAAAACATCGCGAGTAAACCCACACGTCCAAGAAATTATATTTCGAAAGACCACACGTCTTTCGAAATATAATTTCTCTAATCTAACCTAAGAAAGATCTGGTTTTCCCTTTAGGTAGTCGAGGTCTGACGGCGGTCGCTCCATGTAAAAATCAGTGTTCTCGCCAAATCCTTATGCTTTATAACACCTTACGCTTTATATACGCGCTATCTTTACTACTACTGTGAGAGATATTTATGAGTCGACATTATAAAAGTCACGTATCATAATGGAAATACGTAGTTATTTAAGAATAAATACGTAACATAGGTTTTCGGTCAGATAAATATATTATACTGTATTATAAAAGAATTGTTTCTATTTCGTTATACTTGTTAGTTGTTAGTTTTCAACCACAATACCAGTGATTTCATGCAGGTACGGAGTTGCATAGGATATATATTTATATGAATAGTAGGTATTAGATGATGTAAATGGGTCACTGGCATTTAGACTGAAACCAACCTCTCCTGCACGTGGTGTTCCCTGCTTATTAACAATCGACACTGGTGAAAGTTAGGGCACATCAAACCAGCCCGACTGGACAACTATGGCCACATACCTACCTTTATGTTTACTGACACGAAAAATAATTAAAATCGGATCATAGACTATATGACGCTAGAAATACAGCGTTACTTCAGTATATCTTTAGTAGTGACAGAAACAAATTGAACAATTAAATTTATTGAATTTTAAGAGAGGCAGACAGCATCTACACACTTCAACTGGTCGTACCTTCACCTCAGAGAATGCAGTAGTCAAATCGTTCCCTGGAGAGTTATGCTCCTGTGATTTCGTGAAGTCAAACAAGTAAGCTCCTGAAAAGGCACTAGCAGCGGTGGTAGCAAAGTGTAAATAAGACAAATCTATAGATACATATATAGACTCATTTGTGAAACAAACAGGCACTAATGATTATCATACTAATTTTGTATTGCATATCTTTATTTTTCTTACAAGCTTTATGTTTTATAAGAGTAGCATACAATATCATCATGAAATTCGATTGCTTACATTTATATAGGTGAAGTGAGAAATGACAAGGTTTTGCACTCATTCACAAAATGAGAATTTTACTTATGATTGATTCAATTTGGAAAGTCACAAAGACAAGTAAAATAAGTTGATGTACTCAAATAATATATTATAAAATTCGGAAAATTAGTATGTATGTATATCTTCACGCCATAACTCCAGTGGAAAAATTGGTCAATCAATTAATCGGTCATCGTCCCTTCAATGCAATAATCACGACGTTTAATTTTCCATTGTGTAATTTTATAATTTCCCTTGACTGGACAGCGCAGTAACTGTGACATATGATCAGAGAGACCTAATTCTAGAACCTTCAACGTACACTTTTTACCAAAATTATGACAAATGTAACGATACCATGCGATTACATAAACCAAAACTAAATTGTATTCATCGGGAACATCCTAGTAGGTAACGTTAATACCACTAGTTCCTTTCCTTCAAAAATACGAGTGTGCTTTAGACCACACGACTGAAGTAAAACTTCTTTAGCTCCATAGTGTGATACAGACAATAGGCCTGCACTGTGTCTTACATATACGAAACTATCGCTATGAGAGATCTCCCTCTCAACTTCCGTCCGCCTCGCCCGATCACACTTTTCGTAACGCTCTCGTCACGCATTCACCAGCTTACTCCTCAAGTCAAGCGTGCGTAAAGAAGTTTTACTTCAATAAAATATATGTTTTTTGGTACCGGTGTAGTATAAAACAATCACTTGGGAAGGACGTGGCCGTGTGTGATATAAGCGGTAACCCTAAAACAACAACAAGAAGCTCTCACCGATCTCCTCTCGCCCACGTGTATAACGTTCACCGTGGAGGGCACGTAGCCCAACTTGGGTGTCACCTCCAGGAACGGCGCCGGCGGCGACATCTGTGATTGGCACTTCTGACGATCATAACAAATAATCAGTATCTAAATTATATATAGTATAGTACATATACATCTAAACACTTCACATATTACACTTATAAACATAAAAATTAAAATGTATACGTATGTATATGTTTACGCCAGGTCCCTCGCGAGGTAGGCAGAGAGAACCGCGCGTCATAACACACGGGCCTTACACATCTCACTCGCTCCTTTTCATGCACTCGCGCCGGTTCCTATGGCTCCTGCCATCACCTTCTGACAAAACACGACCAATTTGGTCATGGTAGGTAAGTCTCGGTCTTCCTACATCCTTCTACTTTCGCATTATATATCTGTTTCGTCATTCTTTCGTACTGCATCCTTCATTCTACGTGTTCCTTTCAAGAAACAAAATGTTATCTAAATATAAGATTTGATTCAAATCATTAGGGCCGTTTTCGTAGGTTACAATGATCACAATCGCGATGGCCAAGTGCATAAACAACCAGCCTAGAAACCGACGGTCGCCGATTCGAATCTTGGTGTGGCCATGTGCCACTAAATTCGTGTTACGTATTGGTAATTATCATTTGCTCGGCGATGATGGAACACATCGTGAGGAAACCAGCACGTCCAAGAAATTATATTTCGATAGACGCGTGAATTTAAAAAATCTTGTTGCATTCGCTAGCCTGTTTCTTGGATTCTTGAGTAAGGTTTATAGGCTATTCAACATCACGTTACGACATTTAGAAGTAGAGGTAAAGAAAGTAAGTAAGAAAAAACGGTTCCTATATAAGAATGAAAACTGCGGAAGAAGTCGCGAGCTAGTGTAAAAATAAAGCAAAAGATTCCTCACCGAACTACTGATATTCTGTATGATGAAGGCAGGCGGTTCGTCCCTCAGGTCGTAGGTGTGGTCGTCGAGGCGGGCCGCGCCGGATGCCGCGGCCGGACGGTCCTCGGGCTCCGTGTCCGAGGGGCTGTCGTACTGGCACTGGACATTCGCTATTGCGTAGTCCGCTGATTCTGCTGGTTAAAATAACAATGGAAATATTATCATGTTATCTCTTGTGGGTTACACATACATTTGTATACTACATCATCATCATCATGCTGGGAATAGTGTGAATGGAGCGTTGAGAAAACTTCTTGACAGTAAAAACTTGAACCAGAAGGCACAGCTGGCTGTACACAACGCAGTGCTACTCCCAACGCTCACTTATGGAAGCGAGAGCTGGGTATGGTAGAGAGAGCATGAAAGTAAGATAAACGTGGTCGAAATGCGAGCATGATAAACTACTAGGTAGTAGTCGCTCATTGGTCGAAATGAAATTCAGCTATTTTATTTTATATATTTGTAACACATTAAGTATACATAAGTATCTTTCTGCACTCTTCCATATGTTCATTATTAGGGTTCCGTACCCAAAGGGTAAAACGGAACCCTATTACTGAGACTTCGCTGTCCGTCCGTCCGTCTGTCACCAGGCTGTATCTCACGAACCGTAATAGTTAGACAGTTGAAATTTTTACAGATGATGTATTTCTGTTGCCGCTATAACAACAAATACAAAAAAAATAGAATAACATAAATATTGAAGGGGGCTCCCATACAACATACGTGATTTTTTTCCTCGTTTTTGCTCGATATTGATAACAGCAACAGGTAGACGCTTGAAATATTCACAGAATATTTAGTTATATATTCACTTTAAGAATAAAGAATTAAATTAAAATAACACAAATATTTAATGGGGGCTCCCATACAACAAACGTGATTTTTTGCCGTTTTTATAGATAGTGGTACGGAACCCTTCGTGCGCGAGTCCGACTCGCACTTGGCCGATTTTATACAAGTAAAAAATAGAAAAAACGTCCGCGTGTGAAATCTCTAACATTAAAATTTTAAAAATATATATAATAACTATTTGTGTAAAAAGGTAATAACCATACTTTTATCAGACGGTTCCTAATCTAAAGAATACTCAGAACAGCAAATGAAACGGATCGAGAGCACAAATTAATTAAATGACTAAAAATAATATTAGCTTTAAGTTCAAACTCGAATGCCTTAGTGTAACGCGCGGAACAGTAACGGTGCGCTTCGCCGCTTCAAACTCATTATTTTGAACTTTTTCTTATGTCGATGGGGAAGCTGTCACACACACGGTGTTTTTTTTTTTCAAAAACTGTTTAATTGTGGAAAAAGGCAATTTTTACTCACCAAAACTTAAGTTATTTATATAAAAACATGTTTTAACCAATACTCTGAAATGACACAACGTCGATTAGTGAACTAGAGCTGCATATCTGCATCGCCCCCCGATCAGTACCGGTATGCTAAGTTTAACAGCAAAATTGTTCTATCGGTTTTCCATTTGGTTATGTCCTTCGTACTTTTTATGCTACATGAGATGGCAAACAAGCTTAAGGACCACAAAACTGAAACGCTTGTCATGATGGCACGACGTCTGCGGTCAGAGTGCCATGATAGCTGCCCTCCCTGTATGTACTATGTTACAAACAGATGTTGTTTTGTACCACCTCCGCTGCTTACACAGGGAAGAGCTTACTGATAATCTCGTCACTCGCAGGGACACGACAGTCGCCTGAGAATTAGTGATTTGGTTGCAGTTTTCTGTGAGATGGAGGTATTTCCCGAGAGATCAGAGCGATTGTATTATATTGTTTACATTTTAACATGTTTATATCAAATATATATATATAATAAATAAAAAACGTTAAAATTCGTAGCGGTGTACTGGAGCATGTAAAGCCATCCAGTGCCTCAGAAACGGGCCGTCCATCTTATCAGCAACTACTTTCAGAAGGCTGTTGCCGCTGGCCCGCGTCCTCCTCGCTATCGAGTCCGCTCTCCTTCGTAGAATGGTATGAAAACAGTCTACGCGCTCCCTAGCGAACATCCCCGAAGCGCTGCAGAAGCGAGGCAGCCGCAACAGCACCCTGAATGCATTGTTATACTGCACACGAAGCGTGTCAAGTGCACGGCGAGTGTAATTTACCCACAGGTTGCACGTATAAAAGGTGGTACAATAAGCTCTGAAAAGTGTTATCTTGGCCTGTCTCGAGCACCGGGCAAACCTGCGGGCTATCATATTGGCTCTTACTGATAATGCTCTCCGTTCCCGCTCAATATCGGCATCATCTTTCATATCCTCTGTTACCATGTGACCCAGATACTTAAATCTATTAACCCGTTTCAAAGGCACCCCATTTAGCTTAACAGGAGGTACATCTGTCGGGCATTTGTTTCCGGATTTGAAAATCATAAGCTCGCTTTTCTTCGCATTGTATTTAAGGCCATGTTCACTAGCATAGACTTCGCAAATACTTATGAGTTCCCGGAGCCCTCCGACCGATGCGCTCAGCAGCACCATGTCATCCGCGTAACTAATGTTGTTAAAACATACACCGTCTATGTGACAACCAGTATGACGTTTGCTGAGCGCAACGATCAGTTCATTCACGTACAGATTGAAGAGCGTGGGTGAGCTCAAACCGCCCTGTCTCACCCCGCACCCCAACCTGTAAGAGTCCGACAGAGCACCCGCCCATCTCACATTGTTGACCTGGTTTCCATACCAATATCTGAAAATGCTGATCAGCTCTGAAGGAAATTTCGTCTGCTCTAACTTTCTCCACAAGATGTCATAGGAAACCAGGTCAAAGGTTTTCGAGAGGTCGAGGAAACAGGCGTACACTGGCGTATTCCTATCGATATAATATCTGACGGCATGCTTCATTGACATTATTGCACTCTCCGTGGACAGTTTGGGTCTGAAACCGAACTGGTTATCATGCGTTATGATATATTCATTGAGGTACCCATTTAACATGCCGTCAAATACCTTGGCGATCACAGTGGCCAATGAGATCGGCCTGTAGTTGATCTTATCGGCTACATCCCCAGTTTTGTTTTTGATGATAGGTACTACGACCGACCTCATAAGCTCTGCTGGTAAGTATGAATGCCCTACGCAGAGGGAGTATAACATTGCCAATAACCGCGGTAAGTGTGGCCCAGCATATTGCAGATGCTCAATGCTGAGACCATCGTGACCCGGCGATTTGCCTCTAGAAATCGAGCTAATAGCCTTACGAACATCTTTCGCAGTAAATGTAATAGTCAAGTCGTCACTTTGTGTCCCAGCATCAGGCACCCTCTCCATGGCAAATGGCATGCCAGTGGCAAGCGGTTCTACGGTGAAAACCTGTCTAAACATATCTGCAATTTCTTTATCACCACTTGCACCACCGACACACGCAGGCAAGCCAGGTCTATGATTCTGTTTATGAGTATTTTTCCAAAATGCGGAAAATTCCTTTTTAGAGTGATTCTCAGCTAGTATATCCATCTTAAGTTGGTCTTCATGGTTCTGACACCATTTTAACTTGGCCTTAAATGTTTTTCTACTTGTACGCATTTCCTCATAAACTGCGCCAGTTGCAGGCCTACCATGCCACAACCACGTTTGAAATTTAGACCTGGCCTCCCTGTGCAAGCCATGAACGTGCCTGTTCCATCCCACTACGCGTTTCCTCTTACGCTGAATAGGCCCCCTTCCCCGACTGACAACAGCTGCCCGACTTAACGCCGCTACAACATCATTATACATGTTATTTATTATCTCTCTATGTTTCGGATCATAACACCGTCGTCCATTACAACAGCTCGCAACTTCAAAAGGCAAATCAATTAATCGCAAACTTTTGTGACATTCATCAGAATAAATTTGTATTTCATGCATGTTTCTTTCGCCCCAAGTAACATCATTTCCAATAAAATTACTATTCTTAATTTTTGATCGAATAAGATTAAAATTACATTCTAATATTAAAGGTAAATGATCCGAACATAGTGTGTCATATTTTACACATACATTATCTACCAAGCAAAGTGCTGATTTCGTTACGAAACAGTGGTCTAACCAACGGGTAGAGCCGTGTGCGTCACTAATAAATGTAAAAGTGTCAGATGTCAAACCTAATCTTTCAATGTCTACACAAGTCCATTCGTGGTCGTCACAAAAGTTCATAAGCTCCTTATAAAATAGTTCATGTGGATGAGCATTAAAATCTCCAATCACAAAAACATCCTCTAAGTCACAACTATCAATAATAGCGCTTACCGTACCGAGGCAGTGTGTAAACTCCGTTAGATTTTGTATTATATCAGTAGGCATATATACACTGAACACTAATACAGATCGATCACTTGCCACTATTTTAATAGCACATATTCGCGGGTTCTCACAAGGTACGACTGTTACATCCGCCAGCGCCGAGCGCCGCCATAGCAGCGCAACGCCGCCGTGAGGCCGCCCGTGCAGCATACCTGCTCCGCTGTCCACCGCTGAAGTACCGGTACATCCAAACTCTCCATGTATGCTGCTCAGGAATGACAGTTCTTCGTGCAGTAACCATGTCTCTTGAAGTGCTATTATGTCATACGTTCGACATAGCTCTCTGACATCATCGACAGCACGTTTGACATTCTTACAGTTGTAACTAACTATTTTAGTCTGCTTATCCATGTAGGCTTGTAATTACACCGTTTTCAGAGTTACCTCTAGTCGAACTTTTCTGTTTATAATGTACAAATCGTCTAAATATTACGCCTTTCGGCCACAAAGCTTCATCAAGAAATAATGATAATGATGTTTCCGGTACAAAAAATTTAAATGCCTTATGATTTGTGTCTCTCCTCATCAATATTCTTTGTAATTCAAGTGTTTGTTTGGTTTTCTTAAAAATATGTGATATTATATCCTGTTCTTCAGTGTCTTTGTGGATATTAGTTATAAAAATAGGCACTTTTCTTTCAGCCGCTTTAAACTTTCCATCATTTTCATTATTTAATCCCATTTGTCCCCGGTATCGGTATTTCGGTTTGGCCTTTCTCCTTTGCACTTCAAACCAATCACCTTCATTATTCGGATTTTGTATATTAGTTTCCCGGCGATTACTCGCGCTTGCAACGATCAGCTGATCGTTATCGGCAGGCGAACGCGGCGTCGGTGACTCATGGTGCGTATCAACCGCGCGCGGCGACCGGTCACTGTGTATCACTGTGTCCGACACTGTGTTTTGCGTTTTCTGCATACCCACTCGTTGTTCATTAGTCGACTTGAATATACGAGTATTATTATTATGTATATCGAGATTGCAGTTCGAAATAGATCTGTTGTTATCTTGTACAGGAGATGACGAGGAATGAGCATTTTCAACACTTGGATTAACTACAATAAAGTCCGTTTCATTTAAACATGACAATCCTATGGGACCGCTATCCTGATAAATGCAACCGCCCCGCTTTATATTGACATTATTGCAGCGAGATTGCTCACTACGCGGTGACGATGGTATTGACTCGTATTTCATGTTGTTTAGCTGCATTTTGAGTTGGTCTTGGGAAACGTATGATAATCGAATGTCTTCAACCTGGCATTTAAGCCGTGTTAAATCTTTTAATAATTGCGAAACGTCTAGATGGTCCCACGTTATTGCAGGGACTTTTTCAAGCTGTTTCGCTGCAAAAATGGGAATTACATCAGGATCGATTGATTTCAACAGCGTTATAATATCCATGATATCTCGGTTCTCCTTGCCTTTCTGTTTACGTAAAATATTTCGCTTATCCGTCGGCACAGATTCAAAGAGTAACGACTTTGATTTTTTGATTTCTTCACTCGTGAACGAAGACACACAAATACGCATTAAGCTGTCATCATCCGACACAGACAGCTTATTTTGTATGAAACATAACATTTCATCAATCACTATATTGCACTGATTGCACTTTACAGTTGCCGACATTTTTTATATATATATTTTATAGCCTATCGCTATGGCCTCCCATATTTTTTTTATACTACGTCGGGGAGCATGCAAGCATACGGCCCACCTCATGTAAAACGGTTATCATAGCCTATGAACGCTTGCAATACATTAAGTATCAGTCGCGCGATGCCAGCTCTGCTGCTAATACAGCAACTCCTTTGGAGCTTCCTGGTGACCTCACTCACACGCAGGATTACAAGAACCCTCCAGGGCAGGTATGGGCAACCTTTGACATGTTGTGGGCCAAACTTTAGCATGCAAATACGTTCGCGGGCCGCGTTTAAAAGTATTGCATATATATATATATATATATATATATATATATATATATATATATATATATATATAAGTAGATTCCGTGAGTATATATAAGTAGTGTACTTAATTTTTTTTTAATTTGGTTTTTTCAAAATGTCTCGCGGGCCGGATCAAACCTTACAGCGGGCCGGATCTGGTCCGCGGGCCGGGTGTTGCCCACATGTGCTTTAGGGTGTTGTTATTTAACTGCGATGAAAAATCTTCGCTTCAAGGTGATGAATCAAAGTGTTAGCGTGGAAACCAGGTTAGATATAGGAGAAAACAGTGGACATCATATTGAACGACTTCTCGGAACAGATCAAGTCCTCTTGTACAATAGGTAGACCACAAAAAGGGAGGCGAAATCGAATATCCAACTAAAACACCCTTGTATATGCTCAGGCGGTATCATTTATGTTCTACCTATTGTACAATGGGGCGTGATCTGTTCCGAGAAGTCGTTCAATATCGTCCACTGTTTCCTTCTACAACCGCATCCTCACCATCGCACACAATTCATTCTTACACACTGGAACTGGTACAGGATTACCACTGCCAGTTCCAATGCGTTAGGTTATGCTTGTTTGTCACCTTATGTATAACTTCACGCCAGGTGTATTGCGGAGTAGGCAGTGAGAACCGAGCACCTTAGACGCGGTCCTTGCATATCTCACACGCTTCTTTTTATAGCTTTTCATATCTCTCGCCGATTTCGAGAGTACGTGACATCCTTCTGATAAAACACGATCAATTTGGTCATAGTTGGTTTGCCACCAGAGAGGTATAAAAAATCTAGGGGATTCAATGTCTTGTCAAGAGATACAAGGTAAATTATAAAAATAATAGTATATAATATATATATAAAAGTTCATGTAATTGGGGAAGAGGGATGGGGGGGGAGTTATAAAAAATCTTTAAAGCTTTCGTTTAATATAAATAAAACTTCATTAAAATGAAATCCACGTATATTAACACTAATTAATTCGAGTTACATAAAATTTATGTTTATCATTATGTATACTTTCTGTGTAAAAATATAATATATACGTAATAATAATAATTAATTACAGTAATAATACTACTTGTTATTTCAATTGAACTCAATTACTACTAAATAAATACAATGTTTCCGACACAATTGGAAAATTATATTTAAAGATTAGTTCAGACTGACGCGTGCTCTGTTTGTGTCGTGCTTTCATATACGACACGACCCACCCAAAATAACATTCAAGATCACCGAGAGATCCACTCTGTTTCTATAAAGATGGAAAAGGCAAAGAAACGATAGGTCCCGCAAATTATCTTGTTTACTTTCTCGTCGAATGGCAACACTGTATTTAGTAGAAAATTTATAACAGTATTGCCATTTGATGAGATGCGCACAATCATAGTCATGAGTTTTTCAAATGGGTGTTACATGAAAGCAACTGGAAGTCGGCTAGACTTAATTTTATGAAAAACAAATACGTTTCCATCAATGGAACTAGACTAATATGACATTCAAGATATTTTACAAAATACAAAAAAAAGCAATAAAAACAAACAGTAGGAAAGTAATGACCGTTGTACAGAGTCTATCGGTGCATCGTTGTTTTAAAACCTGAGATCTGATAACAGTACTGATATCTAAAAACACTGTTATAATGACTAATACAGCAATAGTACAACCATAAAATTATTATTCTCTTAAAACATAAATGGTAGAAATTATTGTTATATAACGTTAATGGCAAATTTGTTTAAGTCGTTAAGTTCTACTTACCCAGCGATTGCGCTAACATATAAGTAAACATCACATCTTTTACACTAAGAAATTCACTTTTGCCTTTTGTGTAATGACCACGTCATTGTTGTGAATAATTTTACGGACACTCTCCTTTGCACATCTCACGTCACGTCCTTTTTAATGCAAATAAATAAACATTCCTATTCCATTATTAAACACACTAGGGCCTTACATAAACAGTGGTCAGAGACACGATGTGAAATTCTGAACTATTCAAAAATTATAACAACAAAATCTATGAAATAATCAACAAAAAAGAAATAATTCATAACTTACTAAATAAATACTAATTTTGGCGTAATTAGGAACTAAAAATATTGGCACAAAATAAAAATAAAATTCTTAACTATACCATTTTTACTTTCACTAAAATTTGTTGTAAACAAACTTTTTCGGATAGACATTTTTTTATGAAATAAGGTATTGTGTGATTATTCTCAGACATTTTTTTAATCAATAATTGCACTAACTAAACTAAGTAAATAAACTCTTCCATAAACGGATTTGAAAAATTGCAAACTAGAAGTGTTTATACGAGTACTATACAAAATAAGATAAAATAAAAAATATTTCAGACGACCAAACGATTTAAATATATTTTATAATTAGCATTAAACGTTAGACTAGATACATTAAGTACATTATTTTCTAATTACATAAATTTAGCGTCGCGACCTTGCCATATCGCAGTAATCAATATATTGACAAAATAAAAAAAATGAAGTTATTCTTGAAGATCACTCATTATATCATTTTTATATGCTTTTACTTTTACTTTTATATATTTTATATATATATAGGGCATAATTCGACAATGCGTTCCGAATTATCCAAACACTAATCAAACGTACAGTGGATGCTTGTTTATACTTTATAACAGCTATCATTCCAGAGGTATAGTTAAATACTTGTATTATGGGAGTGATTGATCTACCACCACTGTGTCCCCTTAGCAGAATTATTAGCGGCAACCGACACGACGGTCATGATCAGTTTGATCAGCTTAGCAGATCAAACTAATCATTACCGTGGCTCTATATTAGGCGTTGATAGTAGCGAAAGTGTATGGACTATGAATAATATATAAGAGGAAAACGGGCTCAAATCGGCAATCGGCACTAGAAACGGGCAATCCTACAAATTGAAAATTGTCGGCGATTTGGGGGTGTTTAGGCGATCGACCGATTCAAGAGCAATCACTATTCCCTTTTTCTTCTACATATTAATGACCTTTTGCAACCGCCTATCGTAAACTTGGAGTGCTGAACAGGATTCGGCAGTATTTTACATCCGCACTACGGTTGTTGCTTTACTAAAGCAACAACAACAACAACAAATCCGACCGTGGGTGAAATACTGTTCACATCTCTGGGAAGGCTCCGCAAAGTACCTAATGGATGCCATTGGTTCATTGCAAAGGCGAGCAGTCCGGATTATTGACGACCCTAAGTTGGGAGCATCTCAAGAGACGTTGGAGCTCCGCAGAGAAGTCGCTGCGCTGAGTCATTTTTACCGACTGTATGAACAATGGAGAATGTTCGGCGGAACTCTACAAAATTATTCCTCCTTCCCCGGTCCTGTATCGGAACTAACGTCCATCTCAGCCTGCACATTCTCACACAGTCGAAAATATCATCACATTACTTCGTACAAAAAGGGTTCAGTCAATCTTTTTTGTGCCAAACCGCTGACCGATGGAATAAACTACCCGGCGCGGCGGCGGTGTGTTTTCGGCTCCACATGTGTATAATATTGGGTCCATCAGGAGGAATGTGAAGAGGCACCTTCTAGGCCGGACGCGACGAGATAACATGAAGTGCATGGGATTTCGTTGCTTCTATTCCTGGACACCAGTGTCCTGCGGCCGACCAAGTAGGCTCTGGCAGTCACATGCCGTGACTCAATAAAAAATAAAAAAATCCGACGGAATGTTGTGAGGCACGAGGTGATTTCAGAAATGGGGAAAGGGGATGTACAGATCAGGTTTATCTCACTTTGCAATAGTGTGAGCAACCACCTGACTTGGCATTTGAATGTTCAGGAACACCGTACCTATATGAAATCTATATTTCAGATTCGGATTCAGCATTAAAAAGTAGAATAGGAACGTTCAGGAACACCGTTCCAATCTCTTAAGGAACATGGTCAAAATGACCGACTAATTAAAAAAAAAATTGAATTGTTATATAATTGACGAGCCAGGTGTTCCTCTGACAATGCAAGCTTGCGCATTCTCAACTGGTTTTTGTATGTATTACAATCGTGACCAAATAAAACGCTAACAAATAATAATACACCTAATAATGTTCTTAAAAAATGCGAAATCCGAACCATATGCTGTCCACGACTTTCTCATTGCACTACGCATTTAAAAGCACTCTATTTTATGTAAATTATGCAAGATTTATACCATTATTAACCCCGTTTTCCGCTATTCTACCAAAACTGATCAGGCACAATATATCATAAAAAAAATAATGAGTGAACTCAAAGAAAACAATAAATAGAAAAAATTAAGAGATGACTCAATGAAAAAATGCTTAGTGGGATTCAAATTTCAACCCAAGATCCTTTCATAACCCGGACACTACCGGCAGGTAATGGCCGAAAAACAGTTGGGAAGGATCTGTAACTAAGAAGTTCTACGTATTCTATCAATCAGAACGAGATAGAATAGTCTGTCCTATCGGTCATCAACAACTGGCATAGTTTCGAACTATCGAAGGTAGGCGTGTACTGTGACAAAAAAAGACCACCACGACACACCTGACTAATAGCTCAGTTGGTAGAACACTCATAGATTTAAAGGGCCATGGATTCAAATCCCACCGAATCACAGCAAGATGATTTTAACATTAGGATTAATTTAAAAACACCAATTGGGTGCCGGCCACTATAATAATTTAAGACTTATTATGTATGTATTAATGTATTATAATAACACTTTCTTCACAAATTTGGTTATCTTTGGCTCTATAATAAATTATGTCCCTGTAAATACAATTACTGTGCAACAGCTATCTGGTTCAGTTAGCTGAATTAAAATGCGTTAAATATCATCTTAACGCATTTTAATTCAATGAAAAAAGAAATGTCAATCGTGTTTTTTTATATATCTTATGTGACGACTATTATACAGGTGACGATTTTATAACTTACAACGCTTTTAATAAGTGAGAGTACTCATAAACTAATGCCACCTTTTACTAAAGGCGCAACTCCGAATACATGCTAAAAACCAAATTGCTCTTACATATTGTCCAATCAAATAGTTTCAACTCCTAAAGTATTGAAAGTGATAAAATCATCAAATGTTTGTATAGGGCATTACAAACATTAATTACATGTCCAATTACAAACATGTGTCAAATTTAATCGTAAATCGTAATTTTGTATAAGAATTTATCGAACCAGATGCTCTTTTTTACGAAATTCGAATAATAACATATATTATACTCTATTATTATGCCATTTCTGACTACTTAAGTAATTTATATAATTATACATGACATAGAACTATATACTTGTATATGGCCCTGTTGCGAAATCAATTAAACGCACAAATTTTACAGAAGAAATATTTCGATGATTTAGATAATCAGTCGGCTATTTAAGTGACCTCGACTCCTACATTAATTTTATTTTTGTCGATATTATAAAAAATGCTATACTGTGTTACATTTTAAGACCCCTTGGTTATCAATCTTCGACCGGTATAAAAGTCAACCTGCAATATATCGGCTATAAATTGGTATAAATTATTCCTGAAATTGAGTAAAATCTACAGGAAAGTGCCGAGTCCTGCGGTAACCAATTTCCTCTTTATTTACCGTACACCATAGTGTATAAAAGGTACGAATAATAAATGTTTTGTCTTGAGCAATGATTACAGCATATAAATAGTTTAGTTTTTTTATATTACTGTTGCGTACTTATGTAGATACTTAAATTATGAGCCGACTTAATAAAGGCATAAACAGAAAATGATTTCTAGATACATTCTATAATACAGGGTGTTTGGGAGAGAACTAGCCAAACGCATCGAATGTGTGAGTAGGTGCACTTGGAACATTTATATGTACATTTAAAAGCCAGGTCTGCTTTTTTAATAGTTTTACATTTTATTTCAATTAATTCGACATATTTTGTAGTTGTTGCTCCTTACAAATCTTCTTCTTCCCAGCGTTATTCCGTTTTCCCTATTCCATTATGATTGGCGGGGTCCGCCACCTAAGACTAAGGATTTGGCGAAGATACTGATTGTGATATGGAGCGACTGCCGTCAGACGTCCACAGCCCAGATAGGATCAGACGTTTCTTAGGTTATATTACACGTCTTTCGAAATATATTTTTTTGGACGTGCAGGTTTCCTCATGATGTTTTCCGTCATCGTTGAGCAAGTGATATTTATAAAATGTACATATATTCGAAAACACGAATTTAGTGGTACATGCTCAGGATTCGAACCAAGACTAGACGATTATTAGAATGCTTCTTTATCTGCTAGGCTATCGCTGATCTTATAACTCCTTCCAATCGTATGCTAATATTATATTGAAAGCTATAGGAGAATGAATTAAACAGATATTACATTTTCTATATAAAAAACCGAAAAATGGATCGCTTGTGGTCCAAATGGGTCAATTCTACACGCCCCATGAATTCGAATAACTCTCTACCGAACACCCTGTATGGTTACTTTATATTACTATTGGTAAAATAAATTTATTTAATTTTTATTTTAGACAAATAAAAAGAAATCAAACATTATGCAACAAGAGCTCTAAGTACCTATTATATTATCTACCGACTTATTTTTATAAATACTTTTGGCAAGAACAATTAAAGTACTTTGACTAAACTGCTATGACTAACATTATTACTAAAATTAACCCTAATTTCAAAATCCAAAATACATTGTATTTGTGTTTGCAAAAATCAACATAGATAGAACGTTTCCGATAGGGCTTGCGACTGAATTTTTGTACAATTTTTACAAAATAAAAATGACTTTCCCGGGCAAATTAGATCAGCTGATGGAACAATTTGTATTATAATCACGATTTCGAAGTTGGTTTCGTAGTAAACGTAATTAGCGCTTTCCTTTTCTGGTACATACTGTATAAAATTTTTATATGAACCAGAAGAAAGAACGGTTGGCAAATCAATGCACAACAGAAAGCGTGTCTAGGATGATTCATTGATATTTTGAATTGATGTTAGTTAATGGTATGTCGCCCGCTAATAACTTCATAAATTCCCAAAAACAAAACCAGCTATCAGGAGAGGCAACTACTCGTATTTTCAGCGGGCTCTCTGTGTCTATTTATTTTTTGGTTTAAGCGAGTTGCACAAAATACTGAGGTCAAGTCTCGCATCTCTAGTACATCAGGGTTAAGCAACGGGTTTAAGAGCGGCTACAGTATGCTTCTCAGTTAAAGTGACTATCACCAATATATAATTTTGTTACACAAAACTGGCAGATGATGCCATCAAGTACATTGTTACTATACTCCAGATTCACAAAAATATTTCAAATTATTAAAAAGATATACATGATCGCAAGCTTTAGCGGATTTCTTTATGTTTTTTATTATTATCCATAAACCACAAATTAGCTGCCAACGGGAATAATAAATTTGCTGGCAGTTCGTTACGTTTATAGCTACCATGTAACATAATGAATAGTTCTTTCTATAAAATTATCCTGAATTTAAAACAAGAAAGCATTGAGAGAGAAAACAAAACGGACAGTGTCTTATCATAATATTTTTTTCGAAAAAAACGTGATTGATCTTAAATTTTGAAAAATTGAAAGGTAGAAGTAAAGATAAATTTAATTTTTACTTAAAATAATTTCATTTCAAAATCTACTTACAACGCTTCTTCGTACGGCACGGACCGAGTTTCAGACATCAAATCTAAAGGATCTAAAATCTGCGTGCCCCTTGCACCGCGTCTCCCTTTAGAAAACTGACTCTTAATATCATACTTTTCCATCCAATTCCTCAAAGTTTTCCTTGGCACACCGTATTTATTCGAAGCAGCATAAACACTGTAACCTTTCTTCACTGCGATTAAGGCATCCCTTAGATGTTGCGATGAGTATTGTTTGTAGGACTTCTCTTGGAACACATCTGTTTCTATGTTGACTATTGCATTTGGTCTTCGGCCGACGATTCTTGGTCTCGCGTGGATGTTGAGAGGTATTCCGTGGTCAACGTCGATGAAGTGTCTCGTCACTATCTCCGTGGACGTCCTCACCCCTGTAACAAGCGGGAAAGAAACAGCCCTGTAGTGAATTGTCAAAAATATTGTTGCAAGGGCGTTTCTTTTCCCAGCTTACTACAGGGGAGGGGGAGAAAAGCGAGGAAAAGCCGCTCTTGACAATATTTTTTATTATTTAGAACTTATGCACTCAATAAGAATTTTTACGAAAAATAACTCTCCCTATTGCACGAATGGTATTTACTTTTTAATTCAAAGTAAATATTTATTTTCACTGACGGTCATCTGTTGGTAACAATGGCAGGTTGTAGAGACCGTTTGGTTACATCTGTGTAATGAAGATGCAGTGCACTCTTTGATACAATATTTGTTAGAGGTACTTTCTGAATCAACTCCGAATGGTTCCGTCTCACTCTTACAATTTAACAAGTCTTTATGCATTAATTTCTATTCAATTAACGAACTAAATACTGCTACTAATCAGAAAGCACCTTAATCAGATACGAAATTCAAATTGTTAACTTCATGTCCACCTATCAGATGTAAGTAGTCGGAAGTTTTGTAAAAAATAAGTATTATGCAGTGAAAGTTTGCAATCTGCTGTGCAGCAGCTGATTAGTCGCATCATCGCAGTTCCCACCACATTCACCACAGCAATGGAAATGGCTCGCGACCTGGCACCACTATAGTTCATAGTCATAGAGCCCAGAAAAGCTGCATACAGGATTGCAACAACTGATCAATTACATACATATCACTTACATACGCAAATAGAAACTAGACTGTTGGAAAAGAGAATAATTACGGTTTAAAATTAACATAAAAAATCGGCCAAGTGCGAGTTGGACTCGCGCACGAAGGGTTCCGTACCATTATCTATAAAAACGGCAAAAAAATCACGTTTGTTGTATGGGAGCCCCCCTTAAATATTTGTTTTATTTTAATTTCATTATTTATTCTTAAAGTGAATATATAACTAAATATTCTGTGAATATTTCAAGCGTCTACCTGTTGCCGTTATCAATATCGAGCAAAAACGAGGAAAAAAATCACGTTTGTTGTATGGGAGCCCCCTTAAATATTTATGTTATTCTATTTTTTAGTATTTGCTGTTATAGCGGCAACAGAAATACATCATCTGTGAAAATTTCAACTGTCTAACTACTACGGTTCGTGAGATACAGCCTGGTGACAGACGGACGGACAGCGAAGTCTCAGTAACAGGGTTCCGTTTTACCCTTTGGGTACGGTACCCTAAAGACCACGCTCTATTGCCGAAAGACTCGTTAAGATAAGTCAAGTGAGCATAAACTAGATGGACTTATTGGTAACGATTTAGAAGGCCTGGGCTGCATCATTACACCGGCATGATGGTATCATATTACAGTACTATCGTCAGAACTTAATTGCAAAGTTTCATGATGATACAACTATTAGAAGAGAATGAAATTCGGTTTGTTAGATTCCATCCAACACTGTAGACCTAATAAAACTGTTTTACAATAACCTTATATGGTATACTGATAGCTCCAACACCACGAAAGTACAATGAGTCAGCACACGTGTCAATGTGCCATCGTATTTCAAGCTGAAATATACGCTATAGCCTCTTGTTTTATTATTGTATAAATTCTCGGTGACAGCTCTCATGGATCTCGATTTTGTTGGATTTAGAATCGAACGTTACAAGAATCGATGCCCACAATTTGGAGTTGGACTGGATTTCGAAGCATTGAGATGGAGGATAAAATATCAAGAAAAATAATTAGAAACTTAGCCGAACCTGGACACGTGTTTGGTGTCTAGTATGGGACACTAATGATACTCGTACAACAATAACTAACAGTAGCCTGCACTGCTGAGTTAGCAAGGCAGAATGGAACATGTACGATATACATACGAGGAAACCAACCGACCTACGATTTCGACGTCAGTTCCATAGTAAAGTTGCTTATATTAATGTGTATAATCAACCTCTTTCGACTTGGTATACTGTTTCCGGTGGAGCCTGTATATTTCATACTAATTATACGTACCTCCTTGGAAATATTTATAGCGCTATAAAATTTAATCATTCTTATGGCCAGTTTACACTAGGTCGATTCGATCCCGCTTGCATGCCGAAGTAGCCTGCCAACAGCACATAAAAGTGTAGTCGACAGCTGACGTCGAATAAGTAGGCTACTTCGGATGACTCTCCTACACATTTGATAAGCGACTGACAACTGGTTTCAAAATAATTTTTGCTTTATCACCGTGTGTAGATACTGGCCTGAATACTGACAAACGAATAACCGATTTCGAATCCACTAACGGGATAAACTGGCCGAATCAGAAGTTGATTTGAAGCTTCGGCCGAGTATCCTTCGGCACAATGAAGTGTGTGGCCGAAGACGGTAGACTGACTGTCTGGTACAAAACGAGCCATTATGTACTTAATTAGATCGCAAAATAAATTATTAAAGAAAAGAAAACAAATAATATTTAATACATTTTCATTTATTTAACTCTCATAATAATAGCATAACTCATACAATCATTTCATACAATTCATAGAACGGGCGGAAAACATCAAGAAACTTATGTTTGTATCGTTATAATATAATTAATAATTATTATAAAACTGTATACAATTCCATCTATATATTTCAAAACAAACTTTTAAATATTAGAAAGTCATCAAGGCAATTTAGAAACGGTATCATTTTGAAAAATATAGAAACCAAGTACAATAAATATCATAATCTTAAATACATAAAATACTTTTTCATTTTAATTATGATGATAAGAATATACTGATCGTAAGTGAGCAATACTAAACGGTAAACGATTGTTTCTGTTTATTTCAGACATAAATACCTAAACAGAACTACGACGGTATTAACAACCGCCTTGAACAAAATTAGTTATTATTTTTCTTCATGATGGCTAGCAAAATTATAAACTAATTTTAAGAAAAAAAACTATTGATTCTTTTACAAAAGAAAAAATAATAATACCTTATTTTAAAATTTTACGGTCATATACGACTTTCCAATGCATTTTATACATAAAACAGTAATTGCTGGTTAATATGAAAATTGGTAAAATTATATCTTTTTTATAATAAACAAAAATATATATATTTTAATATTTAAGTACAGAAAAAAAAACGCAAATTAATCATAATACTGGGCACATAATTGTGTATACAGGGTGGTTTGTGAAGGGTGAATAAACTAACGCATGAAATACAAAGTGCATGAGAGACTTTACAAATTTTCCCGCTGTGGCAATTAAAGTATAATGTTTAAAACTCATTTAGTATAAGTTTAACCATAAGACAGAACTTTTTGAATCAATTCTTATTACTCAAGACAAATATGAATTAAATCGCTAGTTTACTTGTATTATATTTTTAAAAGTTTATTTATATATTACACAATTCTCTACATCGGATCGGTGGTATTAATTATAGATCATTTAACTTTGATAGTTTATTTCGTACTAACCGTTCGGACGTCGATTAAATCTTGGCCGAAGATCAAGCGATATATTGTTCTTATACTTGTGAACATATCAACATTACTTCATTGATCAAAAGACTAGCATAATGTTGATCAATTATTATTACACGTGTTTTACAGGAAACTATACTGAAATATGGAACTTAAATCAACAAATTTTGAGACTTCCTTACTTTGTTGAACATGATTAATTATTTTTAAAACTGTTTAACTATATATCTTCTGGATAAAATTTTTGACAATGTTTGACAATGAATGTTTCAAATTCGCCATCACTCTTGCGACGTTTGATCCACCCCATGTGTAGTTGATCCACCTTTCATGTCACTCTCAACATTATATACTTATACAATAGCCACTTATGATACTAGAACATTATGTATATAATTATATACTAGTAGGCACTTTATGGATTCCAGGTGTGTTCCACATGCAATACGATATTTAGTTATTTGAATTTCTAATGTGGTACGTAGTGCTCCGGTCATGTGATTTCTTCTCCTTCAATATAATACAGAACTCATAGTATGCAATAGTCTATGATAATAATCATTAACTGAATAACTGAAGACAGTAGTCGTTTTCAACCGGGATATAAAATTAATATTTTTAAAAGTAATTAATGTTTTTCCTGTAAAATTTTATTTGATGATGTAGGCGGTTCATGTTTAAGGTCATGCAAATAATTCGTGTCTATTATTTGCATGCGCTTAAAGATCAGTATGTAAAAAAGGAAGCAATATACAGAATACAGCTTTATAATTTTCCGAAAAATAAACTACTGACTCATTTTTGGTCAATCTTACCTTGCTCCATTACACCCTGTATTTAAATTGTGTATGAATGAGTAAAGCCGCCACCTTGGACTTTTTTACTGTCAAATATCAGTAGCGAGCACTTGTCGTATTTGAAAAATGGATTAATGACAAATAAGAAAAAAATGTATTGAATATGAAACACAACCGTTGAGTGAAACAAAACATAATTCAAAGCAAGGCATCTCTTTCCACCTTATTTATTAAATAATCGATGAAGGAACATAGTTTTGGTCCTTCGAGCACTCTACTCAAAACTAATTCAAAAACATAATTATGCATATACACGGCGCGTAAATGTTAATGACTCACAATGATTATTTTCCCCCGGGTAAAGGCGTTTGATGAAGTCTACCCAACTAGAGGCGTTCGGAGTTCAATTCAGTTGGACCACCTGTCGAGGTGGCGGAAATATATTTTTTTTCTTTTTCACCACATAACTCGAACTCCGAAAGCTGAAAATTATTTACATTGGGCGATAAAAAAAGGAATTGTACCAAGCTAAAGCTTGTGACACCCGCCATCGCGACGTAAATAGCAACGTAAATCAAACAAATCTGAACTAAGAGCAATCGATTCGCATGGAACATCGATTAATAACATTAAGTTTACGTTAATAAACAAATATAGAAGAATACGTATTTACCTACAAAAATATATAATAATTCAGCATATTTAAATAATAATACTCACATTGCACATAACCGAAATATTGTTTTAGAAAAATGTTTCAAATTTATATACGTAGGTATCCCCTGAGTGAGGTTTACTAAGGAGAAAATTTGATTGATTATTCGAATGTAAACAATATCTAATATTGTCAATGAAATAGTTTATAACTGTGAGCACACAACGGGAACATGTCGTTCGATACAACATCATAGCAACGTCCTGCTGTATTAATATTGTTATTTACAATATTGTTTCTAGTATTTCGATTGTGATTTAGAACATACAAACACACGCAGTTAGCTCATCATTACGAAAAAATACGTCAAAACGAGCGAATTATTTTGCGATTATAGTGTAATCGCAAAATAATTTATCCAACATTTTTTGTTTTAAATAATACTTACTTATGATAGTGTCAATGTTGCTTACCGTCGCTGTAAACAGCGACAACCTTTTTCACATAATATGTTTTTAACAATTTTCTTTAGAGTGCTCGAAAGGCCCATATCGTAAAACCTGATAGATCTTACATTAAGTAGGCCCAAGATTCGATGCCAAAAATCTTAAGTACAGAAATAAGTTAATAATACAATTTTAAAACGTCAAGCACTTTTACATAATGGCCATAGCAGTTTATGTTCAGGCCAATTGGATATTGTCATTGGCAGGTATAATAGCGTGCCTTTTTAAGATAAAAAGCGACATTCTTTATAAAAAAAAAATACTCCTGTGTTAAGTACTGGCATTTCGTTTATTTTATTATCTCTGCCAATAAATATATCACTATTTTAATAAAACATTATTTTTACATAACTTTCCTTATTCTTCTTCTTGAAAAACTGCCATAACTAACCTTACAATTGTACATTTTAGAAGCTAAAATTTCATTTTTAAGTCTTTTCTTTATATACTGGACGAAGTCCATACAAGCACTCGATTTGTTTGAAGGCCAAAATATTACAATTGTAATTCTCGTAATTTTTAACTAATTACAATGTAATTTCTTGTAATTAATTTACTTACCCTATAATATAAATTTCTAATAATTACAAATGTAACGCGAAACTAAAAATAAATAATAATAATAATAGTTCATTTTTTCATTAAAAAATGTTTTGTTTGTATTTTAAAGTTCATAGTTTTTTGGTAGTTAAAAGACTAGTATCTAAATCAAAAATGGATTTATTTAGATATAGTAGGGGCATAGAATAATGGTACATATTTCAATATTTTTAATTGCATTTATATTGTTGCAGTTGCATTTGTAAGTTGATAGATCATAAATTTTAACACTGCTGATGGGCAGGCTCTTTGAATTTCAGGTAGACCAGCAGTCAACTTGATACGCGAAGGGCCTTACATCGCATTACATTAAGAAATTCTACGTCAATTTAGTGTTTTGGAACATGTCCGCCGAACCATTCGAATTCAAGATATTTAAACACATTGATAACAGCTGGCGATCGGCATTGCTCAACTTGCATGCTCAATTAGACTAAAACGCGTAAAGAATTTCGCTTTTTTAATTTCGCGACTATGAATTTTGACACAATGGGTCCTCCCATTGCCCCGAAGCGGTATCCTCCGATTAAGCTTAAAGCATCCCCAGCTAGTGTTTGTGACCACTCACGCAGAAGGGTCTCCTTAGTGACCAGCTTGTTAAAAAATCTAAATCCAGTCTCTCACAACTGTGTTTTCTAACCGATACATCTCTCCGAGGAGTCAACACATTAATCTTTATAGTAGCAATAACTACCGTCTTAGTTAGGTTGTATATAAAGGCACCAATACATTTTTAAACACGTATCTTATAATTACATTTCTTTATAATTTAAAAAACAAACAAAACATTTTTAAACCTATCAATATCCTTAATTTTTCTTTGGATTATAATATTGCAGGGAAGTAATAGAAATAATATTCGTAGACAAATTTTCGATGACATCTCTATGTAATATACAAAAGGAATTTATATGTTTGCCGACCTCAACATTGATGTCTGTACACTATACAGGGTGTTCAAACCGTGGCCAAAAAAGTGATATGAGGAAAATGAAACCACCAAAAATTGGTTACTGTACATTGTACAGATTGATTGAGCGTGAGGGGAGTGAAAGGAGCGATGGGAATACATTCTGGGCAGCAAAAGCCGAAGACAAAAAACACAACGCGATGCTGATCCCAAAGATATATTCTTTACAACATGATCCCTACCGCAGTGTATATTTACTTGCAGTGGATTTGAACACGAGTTTTGAGTACTTTTTTATAATAGAACATCAAGGTCGAGTCGGTCATAGCACTTTGAGTGTTCTGTACGTTTATCGTACATTCGCACCAGTACATTTTTATATTATTTGTCTTTGTATATTATATATTGATGTTGGTTTCGAGAAATTAACATATGTCATCAGCCAAATCCGATTTCAGACCAAACCAAGCCATTGCCGGTGGTGTTATTATATCCGATGGTTTATGCTTTGAATACACAAAATAATCAACAGTCATTGCTCCCGTAAGTTCTCAAGTTCCCTTGATACCCTACATCCAGAAATAGGAGGGAGGACAGAGCCCCGCGGCTCTGTCGACTTAGCTTTAGTTATCCTTGTGTACGTAATAATAATTAAAAATAAACAATTTGACCAATTATTTTGTACCGAAATAGGATTCCGCGGGTGACATATACATTTTTCGATCACTTTAAAAATAAATAAAATTCTTTGGGTGTAAATATAAGTTCTATTGTTATGCGTGATCGCTCAAAAAGTAAATTGCGGTTGATAAAAAAATACGTTTAATATTTTAATCCTACAGAAACAAACAAGGAACTTATTATAGGGATTTTTGAAGAACAATATTCTATTGGGGCAGAACGTACCGGACCGCTTCTTAGTTTGTGACAGTACTCATTATGAATGTCATGAAAGCGTGTCTTTTTCCAGATTATGAGGTCAAAGGCAAAGTATATTTGGTGCGATGGCTCAGCGATGCATTACAAAATATATGGAACTTTTTAGAAGGATCGGCAAGGAACGAGCACCTGTGGGATACTCACATTACCTCAGAAAGCAAAATTCGAAAGTTTTCACTCAAACTCCATACAATTTGACAGAAAACTTTTCGATTTCAATTCGAATGTAGTGTTTCGGCGCAATGGGAATAACCCCACTGGTCTTGCAATATTAACTACATACGTTTGGCCGTACGCTTGTTTGCCATCTTGGTAGTATAAAACTAAACAGATTACTACTGTTTTTAAATTAAATTGGGGCAAAAGAGAAATCCTTTTGTAAATGACTAATCGTTTTGAAATCGGTTAAATAAACCTAAAATAACCTTTAAACCGGTTCATGTAATATTTTAATAGATTTTTTAACACCGCAATTTCTCATTTTCAGCAATCTTGTAAAATAACTATGTCTGGAAATAATATTTTACAAACCACAGACAAAATTTCTAATCTTTGCATTCTCTTTGGCAGTTTTAAAAATTTCGTATACGCCCCTTTGTAGGCAACACTAAACTTCGACTCTCTTTTTTTTAAGAAATGTAATTCAACTATCTTATTATTTAATAAAATAATATTCTGATACTCCATAATATAATCATTGGTATTTTAATGCGTAAGATTAAATTTCAAATACTCATAAAAAAGCGAAACCGATTTCATTGAATGCTTAATTTTCATATGAAAGTTTTTATTTCATCTCTTTGTAGTCATCTCATCTTGAAAATATCGTGAAATCTTCACAAAACGGCATAGAAACTTCATGGGAATATACTTATGGGAGACAAAGCAAAATTAGGTCACTAGCTAAAGCATTATGCGCAAACCACTTACCACGTACCACTGGACTGACGGTGTTCAAGTTATTTACGAGTCCATTTCATTATCGTCATTTTGATGCTCTATGAAATTGTAATGTAAGTTAGCCATTCTTGACTAAACTTTGCGGCAAATTGATACACGAGTCCACAGTTGGTCAAAAAACAGCCGAGGCACGTATAGTGATTTTCTTAAATAATATGAAGAAATAGTAAATATTGATTGAATTTTAAAAGTAACGTTAATTTCGATCACCATACGAACAAGTTTGGGTTTTAAATTCTTGTATGTAACATTGGTATTTGACGGTTTATATAACATTTTTTTATAACTTATAACCAACAATAATAATTACATGTTTTGTATTCTTTTTGTCATGTGGGGTTAATATATAAAAGTATACAGCGATAAATATGATCGGTAGCTTCATTTAAGCTACATATATTTTTATTATTGGTAGTTTTGTTATGTCGTGTTAATTAGCAAATCGCATTCCGTGAAGTTTTAATTTTTTAAATGTTGTTTAATGACCGCTGTTTCAACCGTAAAGGGCAAATATTCTTTTTTAATCGTACGCATTATTTCAAACCATATAATACATAGACATGAACTGCTTATTAAAACCCACGATTGCGCGGAGCTTTTAAGTAACGCTAATAGTTTTAATACTCAGTTCACTTTTATAACTTCTATGTAAACCTATTCATGTAATGACATATCAATTGCAGTGTTGCCCTCATTCTCCCCACTTTGGGGTAAATTTTCGGGTAATGCCTCCTTTAGCACCAATTCATCTTCGCTAGATACATTAGAATTTGCGAACGACAAGAAATGTTTGCCGAATACCTCCGTATCGTAGACCATGTCGTCGTTACGTTCAAAGTTACCACTGTCCGAGGGTAGGTTTGGAAAATCATATGTTTTGTATTCTTTTTGTTTTTTGCTGTTTTCCACGAATTGTTTCAGTTGCTGCGGCATCGGGAAGGACGATTTGATGTGACACCTCTTCATCCAGTTCCTGAGTGATTTCCTTGGCACTTTGTGTGTTTGAGCAGCTCTGGAAATTAACAATTTATAATTTAAAAATGTAAAAACAACATGCTGTGTTGGTAAATTACATATATTTAACAATTTGTAAAGTTATCTTTAAGTAAAGTGCTTTAGTGGCTGTTAAAACATCACTTCACGAACCTCCGACCGAAACTTGGTAATCTCCAGGTATTTGTAATTTGGCATGGATTACTTTGCCAGTTGATGGGTTCCGATTCTTTCTCTCACTTTCGACTGATCTTCGTTTAATTGCCGGGGTGGGTGCAAGTGAGGTTGGCTTTGACCTGAATTTGAGATGAATGGAAGCGTGACATATTCCTTATGCACAGATGACGCATTTTGAGGTGCAAGTGTATCACCATCAGGTTTAGACCCAGTGCACAAGCACGTGGCGCACCTTGATAATTTGCAAACAAGGCGAAAGAAGGATGGACACAGATGAGCATTTCATAAGTATGGAGACCTGGAGAAGTACCTCATAGACTGGAGGAGTAGTACCTCATCTTGCAGAAGACCACAGTCGAATAGGAATTATCACAACATAAATAACCATTCCTTGGAGTGTTGTACTTATGTCAAGGAATGATATTACCAGTAAACTCCAGGAGTTATGCATAGACTAACATCATATATATAAGAATGTCACTACAGAGTCTATGTTATTGTTTTAAAGTGAACACATGGTTATTAGAAATGGAATGTCCCACAGCTAAGCAAAACACCCACATTTCATTACCACTCTTTCAGTTGTGTTTTTTACGACTTTCATGGCAAAGAAAAAAAACAATAAACACTTAACTAACCTGTAAATACTCCCCCCTTTTTTCACATCCATCAGGGCTGCCCACATGGCTTCGTTCGAATACCGTCTATTGGGGTTAAACTTGCCCATCATAACCCGCTCTAAATCCTTTCTCGACAATCCCGACGAGCTGACCTCTTTGCCCTCTAAAAACTGATCCAAGTCTGATTTTAAAACGGTGTCACCTATATCAACGTTTTTGTCTTTAAATATCGGTGGTCTTCCACGACGAGGAACCTGGGATTTTCCCCCGATTTTCGGGTAAATTATTTTCTTACTGGCAACATTATCTTTTGGCTTTGGTATTAATTCAACTTCGGATTTTGTATTTTTTATTTCATTTTTAGCTTTTTTAACTTGACTGGCTTTTAGCAAAGACACTTCTAGTTCACCATTTTGTTCTAACCATGTTTTGTAATAGTCATTTTCGTTTTTGTCCGAATGTTCGTTGTTTTTGGCGAATTCGTCTGTTGATGTGTTCGTGTTGAAGCCATATTTTGAAAATTCATTCCTTATTTCTGTTGCGTTCATTTTTGACAATCTATTTATATAGTCTGTGTTTGCTTTTGCTAAATTCTGTAGTTTTGTTTGAAAAAACAGTTCGCTTTCCGGTTTTACTCGCAAGTATTGATGACATCGTCCTGAAAAACAGAGATATTTAAGTATTGTCGAAAATTAATGGTATCGTGAACCATGAATGAACTTTTTTGGCGAGTAAAAAAAATAAAAAATGAAGACAAATGTCTGTAAGATAGAATAAAATAAAAAAAAAACACATTCATGGTTCGACGATTTTTTTTCTCTCTAAATAATAAATTCAATTTGTTAATATTGAAAATGGCCTACCTTACAGACATTCACTTTTTTTTTATTTCTACAATGTCCATTCACAATATGATCTTCGCTCTATACTCTATGGCTCACACAATCTATTCACTATAATATAAACGCACGCAAATACCCGATTTAAAGAAAAAAAGATAAAAGATTTTTACGCGTCAAAAAAAATCGCAAGTGACAAGAGAGAAGTCACATTGCAAACAAACATTGACTTTAAAAAAAAACCAAATGGAAAAATAAAATGCTTTGTTTAAAAATTACTTACCAGATGCTTGTCCTAAACTGCTGCCAGGTTTGCCAGGCTCCTCATCCTGAAATAAAGAAACTGCCAGTTCAAATACTGTAGATGAGAAAGTGTAAAATTACCCTGTGGAAACATGAACTATGGTGAAGTTTAGCGTTCGGCTTCCATATTATCTTTGAAACGTATAAGTTTGTTCGGAAATATTGTTTGATGCTTTCAAAATTTTACCTAGCTCTGATCCAATACTAAACCGGAATAACTCTAAACTGACCTAAAGTTGCTCTCGCGACCCAAAACCCAAACCTAACATACACGTAACTTAAATCTGACCATAATTAGCTCAACTGCCAGTCGAACTTGAGCCATACGATCCTTAGCACGCAAACAAATTTATCTGTGAAGGAAAATATTTGACAACCTAAATTAGTCTGTGAAGTAGTCTGTGAAGTGGATGCATTTGCCCAGCCCAGCTGCATTGATAAGGTATATCCCCCTTTATACAGCGCGACATATAGAATTGATATAAAAAAACACTTGTTCCATACAGGTGTTTTTACCGGACACGGTTCCGTAGCATCATTCAACATTTACTGAATCGCGTGATAATATTGATAGTGTAAAGGTTAAACCAGAAAAATAAAAATGCTGCCATATCGCAACAGCTGAGTTTAAATGTCATTAAAATGTTACATGTGGATTTCTATCAAAGTGTCATGTCATTAAAATGTTGCATCACGACTGAGCCACCGAGCTTGTCATAAAACGAAGTATAACTTGTAACGTGCGTACATAAGTACACTTTGTTTATATTTGTAGTGAGGTTTTAAGAATGTGACCTCGTTGAACTCCATGTTGTCGTGGTCCAGCTCGCCGTAGTAGAGGCCGTCCTCCTCCACAGTCTCCTGCTTCACTTCACTCCTCTCCTCCGACTTGCGTTTCTTTGGGCCGTTCGTTGTGTTGTTTGTCGATTTTGGTTGTGGGGGGGACTGTTGTGTTGGACCTGGGGGATTCCAAAACATAATTTTATATATATATTTATACATATATACATACATTAAAGAAGATAGCGGACTCACTGAAATGAAAACTGCAATGAAATACTTGTCTGGTAATCTCACACACCGACCACGGATATGTTATTTGGTTTACAGGCAATTTGATCCGCACTACTTTGTGTGCTTCCGCTACCGATTAGTTCATGCGAACTAGCCCCGGAACCCACCCACTACTTGCGAGTGTTCACCATCTGAAATATGAACCCGCATGCACCCGCCACGGTCGTCGCTGCGATACGTGTTTCTCTCCACGAGGCATCCTCAGATGCTGTAGACGGTAGTCGCAGACACGACCGCAGCAGTCAGTGCAGAGACGACCGGAGCAGTCATGGCAGCGGCGGCATGCACCTACTAACGATAGTGGGCAGGGCACACAAAGTATTTAATATCAAATTGCCTGTTAATTTGACTTTCGCAACATAAGCCTGAATCTAATAACTAATTATTTAGTTTAGGTTAAGGTGGAAGTAATTCTACAGTCGAATCGTCTTCCTATATTTGTGACTTGATACCATAGTCTAGATTCCAGAACGCACAGTTGAGATAGGCTTTGAATAAAAAAAAATGGCTGCAAGACAATTGCACGGCTAATTATATCAGTTTTGTAGTCTCCATTCAGAATTTTGCTTCATTCATTTTGAAATGATATGTCAAAAATAGTTCTATATCACTCTTACTTACATAAAACTATGTATGCTAAAAAGAGACGACAAATTTTGCAGAAGTGTGAGGAGGTCGCAGTACACGACGCGCGCTGTGCCATCGCCGGGCAATATCATTCATTGTGTTGAATTGCCATTGTAGAGGTGACACATAGATAACCGAAGCAAACTGACCGTTAGTGGCTGCGTTGTTCTGAGCATGCGCGACGAGGGCGTCGCTGGCCACCGTGAAGTCTTTCGTCTCTGTCTTGGCTCCCGACTCGGACGAGAAGGCCGACGTGTCGCTGGAGCATAACCCTGAGAACAAATAATGGCAGCCTTCGTACAAAAACTAATCATCACCATCATACATTTTTTATACTTCTAAGGTGGAAATCAAGCATACGACCTGCCTGATGGTAAACAGTAATCGTAGCCTATGGACATTTGCAACACCTGGGGTGTCACTTATGCGTTGCCTACCCTCTAAAACCTCTTCACGCATTTCTTGAAGAATGTATTTGCATGCATTATAAATGTATTTTTTTATACAACGTCGGGAGTCATACAACCATACGGCTCACCTGATGTAAAGCGGTTACCGTAGCCTACGAACGCTTGTAATACACTAAGTATCACTCGCGTGATGCCTCCTCTATTGTTAACACAGCACCTCCTTAGGAGCTTACTGGTGACCTCACTCACACGCAGGAACACAGCTACCCTCTAGGGAGTTGTTATTTGGCTACAGTTTTCTGTGAGGTAGAGGTACTTCCCCAGACGGGCTGCTTTGATGCGCCCTACCTCTCTTGAAACACCCGGACCGAGACAAACCGACATGTTCATGCGCACAAATGTTTGCCTTGTGTGGGAATCGAACCCACGAGCGTTGGTGTCAAAGTTGCGTCATTCACGACTGCGCCACCGAGCTCGTCATGCATGCAATATACACACATCAAAAGTGTCTAGGGATCAAGCATTTTTATGCGGATTTCTTGAGATTGAGATGTGGCTTTGTAATAAAAAAATATATAAAATATATAAACGTATACGACACTGGAGAACCCCTGGACGCCAACAGCGATTAAAATCCTGCCAGGAAGTCCATCCTTATAGTGGTGGAACCATCATGGTATGGGCGGGTATTTGGATCGGCGGAAGAACTGAGTTGATTTGGATCAGAGGCAACCTCAACGCTCAAATTTATGCTGAGACGATTGTATCAGACGTCATCGTTCCTCTACAAGTGCAAATCGGTCCCTTATTTCAGTTAATGCATGATAATGCACGACCGCACACCGCAAAAGTTGTAAGACAGACTCTCGCCGCAGCTAACATCAATGTCATGCCCTGGCCTGCTCAGTCGCCAGACTTGAACCCGATTGAGCATGCATGGGATATGCTACAGAGAAGAGCTCTGCCGAATATGGAGGGTATCCAGTCGCAAGAAGACCTTTTTTTGTTGTTGCAACGAAAATGGGCGGCCATTCCACAGCGTGATTTGGATGAACTCATTTTGAGTATGCCAAACCGATGTTCTTGTGTTGTTAGTGTTCGCGGTAGAAACACGGATTATTAATTGTTTAAGTTACCCAATAAAATTTTAAAGAAAACTGTTATTTCAGTCTTTTTTTCGAACTTTAATGTTAGTGGTTCAAATGTCAAAAATCCCTTTATTATGAAAATGGCAAATTTCTTTATTAATGCAAAGGTGACTTGGTTTATCGTTACTGTAGACAAACGAAAACACTTTATTTGATGAATCCTTAAAGAAAATTTTAATTAATATCAATCAGGAGAAAAGTTATTGCAAAAATATATGTTGATCCCTAGACACTTTTGATGTGTGTATTAGCATTAGTTTCTTCTTACGACACCAGATGGAGGCCTTTTAATTTTTGGTCGCATAGTGAACAAGGGACCCTTATAGTTTCATCATGTTCGGCCGTCTGTATGTGTGTCAATACAGTCTAAAAATTAACATTTGATACCGTTACAGAAGTTTATGACGCTAACAAAGAAAAAAATACAATTAATGTAATTCTCCGTACTTAGGTATAGGAGGGATGTTGTTTTTTTTTTCTTAGTTAACCGCATCGTAATCATAATCATACATACGAAGACAGACGCACATACATGTGCACTGTCTACATACACTCAAAAATTTATCCACCTTGGGTCAATCATTAAATATCACCCGCGCGATCCCACACACTCTGCTGCTAATACAGCAACTCCTTAGGAGTTACTGGTGCCCTCACTCACACGCGGGAACACAATAACCCTCCAGAGAGTTGTTATTTGTCTGGGATTTTCTATGTGATTGAGTTACTTTCCCTGACGGGTACTTTCATGCGCCCTACCTCTCTTCAAAACAGCCAGACCGAACAAACAGACATATTCATGCACACAAATGTTAGTCCTGTGTGGGAATGGCAAACCCACAAGCGTTGATGTCAAACTAGCGTTACTAACCACTGCGCTATCGAGCTTGTCAATATCAAGTTGTATCAATCATTTTTTATAACAGTATGGTAGCGAGCTTAGTTCCCTGGGAAAGCATCGACAGGGAAGGGAGTACATTCCTCAATCTATGAATTCACGGAAGAAAGCTTTTTATAACTGCACGGTACGCGACCATTGGGGTTCTAGTGTGCGACGATAAATTCCTTGTTGACGGAGCGTTTCTAGTAGGACGCTGTGGGTATCATATATAACAACTCTTCGGAACATACCCAATTGTATATATAATAAGTAGAACACACAAAGCGGGTCCTTAAGGTCCAGTGCCGTATCTCTGGACAGGGTCAAAGTTCTAGCTGGTTCTGCTAAAGTATGAAAAATACTGATGCCCCAATAGTTTTTTTCTTCCGGCGTTAGAAGAGTTTTAATAATATCAAAAAATACGCCAAGTTTACTTTCTAAGAAGCAATTCACTAACGTTACCATAGTTAGACTAAACAAATAAAAGAATGCCCAATATAATAGTGATATGTACTGTTTATCAATGTGAGTGCGAAATCGTTATCAATTTTACAGAATCGATAAACTAAGCTGCCTGAGATAAGTCCCTTTGCTATTTTCCACGTCATAAAAAATGTTTTCAGCTAATCTGAATTGTCTGAGATGAGTAACCGGCCAGCTATCAGTAGCAGAATAACTGTAATTTCTGCGATTTAACTATTGCTTAAAATAGCTAATAGCTGATGGTGGTAGCATCGTAGCTACTGGAGTTAGATAGTTGAATAGCGCTTAACAGTTTAGTAACTTCATTTTTTATAAAACGCAGTTACTGGAGCCTAATTTTAAGGAAAAAAATTAAGATGCTGCTCTTTCTTAACTATAAGTTTTAATTATACCCATGAATCTAGGCTCTATAGTCGTACGAAAGACGGACTTAATGCAATTTTATTCCCTACCAGTGAACCATTGGGAGTGGAGAAAAATATGATTGCGGTTTTTATTAAAATTATAATATGAATCGACTCTATGAAGTACAAGTACTTAACTACACATACATAAATATAAGAATACATAAATAACTAATTAAAAAGACAAAAAAATCATAAAGTGTATACCGTTGTGAGTGCGTGTGAATTAGCGCGCGCGCGTGTGAGTATGTGCGTGTCTAAGTGGGAGATTTTTTAATAAATATCTCCATTACACTTTATTTATTTCATTACCTATGAGAGAAGCACAAGATTCGAGGTGTACCCTTGCGAATTGAGTTTGAACCAAGGGTACGTGGGCAACAGCATACATTATTTACTCAAATTCAGATAGCATGATATTATGATTTCGTTTTTGATTACATTTATTATTTTATACTTTCTTAAAAATAAAACTTAATATTAAGATTTACGACGAAATTTTAATATTACTTTTCTCGTAATGAGAAACTAACGAAAATATATACACAGCGGACTAATTACTATGGATACTAAACAACTGATAAATATACGAAAATCCATTTTTTGTAACTACATATTTATATAGAACACCAAAGTAAACTGACATATTCGTGTACATAAATATTTGTCTTGATTTGTTCCCAAGATCCTTACTGTTAAAATAGTCTTTGCTTATAAGAGCCGTACCGTGATGTCGATTAGACTACAACCTTCCTCGAGAATTGGGCCAGCAAATACAAAAAAGATTGTTCAAATCCGACTGGCAGTACCAGAGATGAGCGCGATCAAACAAACTCTTCCGCTTTATACCTAGTCCGCCATTAGTTCTGTACAAATGAATATGTATTTATTTTTTAATGAAGTAATGTAATTGTAACGGAGAAATGAGAACTAAATGAGAATTGGTAGAATAAATATAATAAAATACACAACACACACACATTTACAGCATCCTCCACCCCGTGCAGGCATGCTGCACCAGCCGACACAGTTCTGCATCTGTTTGTAGCTTTACAATTTTTATGAGCGGCCGGCGTAGCGTACCCCCTGAGGCAGCAACATCCACAACTCTGGTCACCCCATCTTTCCCTGGGTATTTTGCAACTAAAACTTAAAGGGACTCACAGACAAAATTGGCAACATCTTACGGCGAGCTTCAATTAAAACTTATTTCAAGCCCCATAAGAAGATCAGTCAATTTCTAAGACCTATCAAGTCTAATATCCCCTTACAAGATGCAGGAGTATACAAATTAGACTGCGAATGTGGTTTATCATACATAGGGCAAACAAAGAGAAGCGTAGGTACTCGTGTGTAAATTCTTGATATGAAAAAGCTTATACTCTAAGTTCACAACAGTAATCTTAATAAAACTTATACATACATATTTATAGAAGTCTCAACAAAAAATAAAATAAATGATTGTATTCGAAAGGCCCTTAATCTGTCTGGCCACGAATCTATGGATTTACGCGCTGTTTCGATGGGAAATTAAGCCACTGCTTGCTCCAGAGATTTCTTAAGAAACGCAATGTCGGTGTGCCGTTTCGAGCAGGCCATGTCCTCTGAAACTGACCATTAACTGTAGTCTATGAGGTTCAAATCTGGGCTAGACGACGGCCTGTCTTCAGCTCTTATAAAGTCCGGAACGTCGGTTACGAGCCAGGCTTGGGTAGTCCGTGCCTTCTCTTGACGTCGTTGGTCGTGACACCAAGCCATTACAGAAACAGGATGATGACCACGCCGTATCTTTCCGACCACTTGAGCCGGTTCTTTAGAACTGTGTGCGTACACTATGTCATTTTGCTTGTTGTAGTGTTGTTCAATCGTGAAAAAAAGAGGCTATTTTTGTGCCTTTCACCTGCATATCGGGACAGAAGGCGTTTTGATTGCTCCACACTCTTCAACTGTAGGGATTGATTTAGGGCATGTCCTGTATATCTACTATAAGCACCGAACTTCAGATCTTGTTTTATTATACGCGACAGAGTCCTAGCGGGAATCTTCATTTCTCGCGATAAGATTTTTTGTTTCCTAAGGGGTTTCGACGAATTCTGGCTTTAACAGCCTTTGTAGTTTAAACAGCACGTGGTCGCCCCGATCTTTTACGGTCTTCAACAGAGGAAGTGTTAGTATATCTGTCGAAAGTACGATATACGAACATACGGCTGATACCAAGCTTTTGAAGTGTCTTGAATATGACCGACGGCTCCATAGCCACCGATTTGTGCAAGGCAATCACTGCAATCCTATTTTCTTTAACACCCCGTTCCATATTGCAGTTTGATAATAAACACGAAAAAAATATGTAAAACGATGGGAAATCAAAGATTTTTTTAACATAATAATTGCAATAATTCCAAATTCAAAATAAAGAGTTGAAAACAAGAAAATTTTCAATGTAACAGTATTTATTATAGTATATATATAATATATATGGCATTATATATATATATATATATATAGATTTACAAATATATTTATTTTTAATTCTTCTGTGCTTTTTTTAAATCTATTACCAGTTTGGAAATGATCAATGGTAAAAAAATACTAAATGGAACACGCTAATGTATTTATCAGCCATGAATTATAGTACAGTAGATGCATTATAGATTTATTGCATCAATTATAAACCCTTTTGGGTCGACTGGTTCTGAAGATGATTGTACTTCGCCTGTCTCAATTTTGTGCTTACCTCTGATCTGCAAGGCTTCCGCCGACTTCAACAAGCTAGGAAGTTCCTCTTGCGTCACATTCACTTCACCCTTGTACATGAAGTCAACCAATGCCTGCATTTCGCTGAACCTGTCATAAACAAACGGATATCATCTTATATATTTAAACAACTAATTCTTGTATATATGTAAAGAAATGTCATTTCTTAAGATCATGTTTGGACGCGCTTCACGCCATTGTAAAATGTCTACTAGCCACGTTAGATAGAGCTAGTTTTGAATTTTTGAATTTTGAAACTTTAAATGTCGTTTCTTTGGTTACAGAGAAACAATTTCTAGTTTATTTTGAAAATCCTTAATAAGTATCTTATCATATTACGAGTATCTCGGGAACGGCTCCAACGATTTGGGTCAAATTTTGTATTTACATAAGACTTTTGTTACACAAAAGAAAAACAGAAACTGTAGATTGTGTTAAACATTAATATGCCCTTATGATTAATACTTATTTGATCTCGCTATATGTACGGTCTATCTCATACAAAGGGTCCCCCTTACGAAACCCACTAACAGGACTGTCTTTTTGCACAAATAATATAATTCCATGTATTTCGGAAACGATTTCCATCAAATCTATACTTATAAATAAAATTGAAGTGTCTGTCTGTGATTTCAAAATAAAGCTCATATTATTTATCTTAAGCTCATATTATTATTTTCACGTTACCAATGCCTAAATACGCATTTTTAACTTTTTTGTCTGTCTGTCTGTTTGTTTGTCTGGGCTAGTCTTCGAAATGGCTGAAGCGATTTTAACGGGACTTTCACTGGTAGGTAGAGGACTGTTCAGAGCAGAATATAGGGTACTTTTTATCCCGTAAATATTTAGGGTTCCTGCGTAAAAAATGAAAAACTCTTAAAATTAGGGGGAAATATCTTCCCCTTCGGGAGATTTTGGAATTTTATTTTTATTATTTTCATAGAATACGTATTTTTTGTAACATAAAATAACTACGCATTTTTATGTAAAATACATATACGTTGCCTCCTGTAAAGGTCAATAGATGGCGCTGTACGAAAATTGAATCGCTCTATGGTTGCATCTACGACCCTGAACTTTGTTTTTTTTTAAACAGATACAATTTCTGGTCTACAGAGAAATAAAGGCTACTAAAAGCTCAAATCTCATGCGTGCGAACTCGCGGGCTTCTGCTAGTTTATCAATATATATATAGATGTATTTCTTGAGAAAACGCGACTTCACACAAAAACAAATGAAACTCCGAACGAAGCTCGGTCGCCCAGATATTACAACTAATTAGAGATAATATGTATCTGTCCGAGGACATACCTGGAGGTTACTTTCTCAGATGACCGCAGCCAAATAACTCCCTGTTGTGGTATTGTTTTCTTGAATGTACTTACTTATCAAATCAAACAATCGTCCTTTATTAACTGGAACACACATGTGCTCAGCTTGAGGAGAACTGGTGAATGATCAGACGAGCTGTCTAAACAGGACTTGACTTCAAAATAGCTCCGAGAAAGCCCCTTGACTATGAAGAAATCAATGAGATCAGGCAGTTTTGAGTAATCAGAAGGCCAATGGGTTGGTTCTCCTGTGGATATAGTGAGCAGGTTATTAGTGTCCAAGCTTTTCTTGAGTTCTCTACCCCTTGTGTGAGATTGGGTATGTTTCACATTCCAATCTCCACCAGCAATAAAATGGGGCCCAAGTGAGGAAAGGTATACATTAAATTTTGCTTCATCAATTTTATGTCTTGGTGGGCAGTCAACTGAAGACATTACGATGTTTCCATTTTTATCTTCACTATAGTAGTGGCTTGAATGTGCTGTTATAAATGGGAGATCTTCATGATGTTTAATGGACTTCCTTATGAATATGGCGGTCCCACCGGTGTATTTTTACACTACTCCCTTCCGTGAAATGAGTTTCCAAGATCAGAACTACGTCTAAATTATGACAATTAATCAATATCTGAAGCTCGTTTTTGTTTGGTGGTAACCCATTAATGTTCCAGGTTACAATATTCAAGCAAGTCATTTTGTCAGTTTGTCTACTAGAGTTGCTATAAGCCCTACTAGAGAACTTATCTGTTGTAAGAGGGAATCAATCTTTTCAGACTGTTTTACTAAAATAGATTCGATTGGATGCTGTTGGAAAGTTGAGTCTTGAAAGTCATTTTTGACGATGTTTGCATATGTAACTGGTTGGTCAGAGTTTATTTTATTGTAATAAGTTTTTGATTGTGAGGTCTGATCATAGACCATGTTTGGGTTGTCTGGGGAATTACTGGCTACAGTATTTGTTTTGTTGACAAATGCAGGCTTGTGAAATTATGATCTCTTTAAACACTTCACAGCCTTTATAATTAGCTGGATGGCTGCCGAAGCAAAGGGCACATTTGGCAGGGCTGTTATGGTATTTTTGGGGCAATCACTTGTTTTGTGTTGCAAAGAGCATTTAACACACCTGAAGGGCCTTGTACAATTGTTTTTAGTGTGCCCATATTGTTGACATCTTGTGCACTGGACAACAACTTTCTTTTTAATTGGATCCTCTATAATAACTGAGGTGTGGAAAATATATTTGATTTCTTTGGCTTTCTTATTGTTGGGTCCAGGTTCGAAATTCACAAAGAAAGTAGATGAAGGCTTTTTTTCAGGCCCTTTTCTGGCATTAATAATTTTCCAACTACTGTGTTGCCTGTGGATACAATTTCTTTAATTATTTCATTGTGGAGTGTAGTGTGGTGAAGGTTTTCAATACAATCCTGCAGCATTTTTCCTCTTTATGAGTGAAAGTGTGACCTATGAGCCCTTTTTCTCGGACCAGTGCAACCAATTTTTTGTATGATTCTGTGTTTATACAGTTGACTCTCAACTGGTTTTTGGTAATAATTTTAAAACTGTATTCACTCCGTGTTAGCCTTTCCTCTATAGTTTTTACAAGTTTATTTACATCCTCAATCCCGTATAGAATGAATGGAGGTGGTTTATATAGTTTTTTGGTCAGTTCTTTGGGGTCTGCGGCATCAGTGGCCAGTCCATCATACCGATTGTTTATGGAATTGGACCACTTAGTGAATTGCTCCTTGGACAACTAACAAACATGCTTTTGTGGAATGCCTGTTGGACGAGTTTGGGTTTTGATTTTTCGTCCGAAATTGAGGTGATGTTCTATTATCATCGACGTTTAACTTAGGCGAGAGGTAGCTATACACTATTGTTTTTTTCTAAATGTCCAAACCATCTCTGCATACTGACCACTGACTTGTCATACTCCATGATTTATTACATCAACGCACATCTAAAATACTCTTTGTAATAGGGCTTATTATAAAATTGATAAATATCTTACAAAAAAATCTGGAAATGATTCAGCTCGTGTACATATTGTTTTATCTGGTATTGTTATACTGATATAGATTTACTCAGGTACTCGGAATTGAAAAAAAATACCTACATTGGCAAGCTTCTTATGGCATTTTTTCTTTGCCAATGATCATATTGGAAATGTTGATAATTCAATAAAGAAAAACGAAAACTATGAGAAATTAATAATTTTAAACATGTAAGGCGTGTCTAAGTACCCACGAGCACTGGTAAATAAAGAATTGTTATTGTATCTTTTTCTTACCTCATATCCCTCATTAGCACGATGGGGTGTTTGCAAGGGTTCTGCAGCAGCAATCTCTCGAGGTACGCCGAGCATGCTGACAAGACCAGCTTGTGGCAGCGCAGCTGACGGGATTCACACGCGAGGGTTACGTCCGCAAACTGCTCTGTTAGTAGAAGACGGGGGAACACCGCCTGGGAAACATGTAACATTTATTACAAAAACACGTGCAAGAATTGTACTTCAAGGGCTTCTAATGACGGACTGACGTAAGTTGTAAGTGGTTCACAATTATCTTCAGAGTCAAAGCCAACCTTACCAGTTCACGTTGTTAAATAAAAAATGATACACCTGCAAAAGAAAGGTAGGGAGCATTGAAATCCCACTTGGAAAGTATATCCACCTCACAGAAGACTACAGCCAAATAACAATGTCGGTCAGAGGGATGTGGTGTTCTTACGATGTTGCTGTGTTAGCTGTAGGTGGCAAAACATGAGAAATACCTTGCATCGAATGCATTCATGCGCTACGACTCCACATCAGGTGAGTCATATGGTTGTTTGACACATACTGTACAGAAAATATATAGCAGTGTCATTAATAGTTTTCCTATTCTGCCTATCCTCAAAGAACTCTAAAACACAAATATCAGATGATACCTTTAAGTCAAGCATTATGTGATACAAGTTGTTGCTGTGAAAGTTATAATGGACATGCATAGAGAAGAGTTCCCTGCAGTTCGAGGCTATAGCTCCCCCTCGAACTGCAAGCATATCATCTTCTGAGCGTTAATCCCTGTCATGTTCTAAACTTTCACGTCGGAGTCTGGGGTGTTCTTTCCAACTTCTACTTCTCCACTTCGCATTGTCTTCAACATTCCTTACTGCGAGACCCACACACGCCATCATCCCCTATGACATCAAGCCAGCCCTTCTTGGGTGTAACCCTCTACCAAACCTTGGTGGAGATGGTATGAGTAGTCATTTGTTCCCTTCGTACCGCAGTTATATACAAGCCATGATAACAATGTACAGGTGGTATGCTTGATGGTATGGTGATATCACAAACAAGATATAGAATATAAAAAAGTATATTACCTGTAAGTTGGTGTGGTAAGAATTCCACCGAACGCAAAACTGCTGTGGAGGTAGCGCCATATTGTCTCAAAAGCACAGACTAAACAATTTCAGTGTATTAAAAACATGTTAAGGATTAATTATCTTTGGCGGAAAATAATTGCACAGTCCACAGTTCATGTATATGTATATCACAGTTATATTTTTTTATATTAAAAATATATACTTAAGTACATAGAATACTTCATAGAAACTATTATAGACTAGATTTTTTTTTTAATACTGGAACTCGCAACTTGGCTTATGTACCTGGAATGAAAAGAAAGGTAAATGTTAAAATATAATATATTTTAATTTATGTATATATTTAACAATACTATCAAACATACTAAGATAACCCTCTGTCGGTAACTCTTAGAAAAAAGGTCTCAAGAAGACATATACTCTGTGAAGTTTTTACAGTATGCACATCATATCACAGCAGTTTTAAGATTTTCGTTCCATTGGTTTAAGAAAGATTGCTTGTGAATGATGGAATAGATTTTTTCACAGAGTTTGTTTTAAATGTCTTCCAAAACTATATGCTTCCAATGTTGATCACAATCATTTGAGACAGGTATGTTGCTTTTCTGTAAAGTAGCCACATTTGATTTATGCACTGTAACAGTATACAAGTCGAAAATTCACTAGTAATATACTTGTAAGTTTCAATAAAGAAAATGATAAATATGAGAATTGACTATGACAAAATGAAGAATTTTTATCTTCCTTTACAGAACCGTGTAAGAACAACTCGCATCATTCTCACACAGGTCTTTACTTATCAGCAATCAATATCATTTGGATGACAATCAAACAGTCAGAACCTCTCCCAATCAGTCTCCTTTTTAATGTTATCCCGTTTCCGAATCCCTTAGGATTGGCGGAATCCACTACCTACGAAATTTGGCTAAGACACTGATTTTATCAACTCCACAACCCACAGCGAAAACTAGACCTTTCTTAGGTTAGTTCACACGTCTTTTGAAATATAATTACTTACTACACACATGATCGTGCGGGTTTCCTCACAATGTTTTCCTTCACCGCCGAGCAAGTGATAAGTACAATATAAATTCAAAAACACAAATAGTGTACGGCAGGATTCAAACTAGAGACCGACGGACAGGCTGGTTATTTAACCAGTGGACTATCACTGCTCTCACAACCTGCGTGTTACATTAAACAAGAGCACAGTTGAATTTTTAAATAAAGCTGGTCAAGTGGAACACCAGCAGCGCAATAAATCAATAATAAATAACTTACATAACTACGTCTCAATTATTTGATTTTTGCATTTTTCTGTACGAGATTTGGTCCGTGCATTTATCAGTATTCCATAGGAATTATCGTAAATCCTTTAATAGTGGACCCCTGCTTTCTTTTTGGTAGCTTCATGAAAACCCCTAAGGCGACTTCGACCCAAAATTCCAAGTATTGGAATTTTCGTTATTACTCGTATGTTCTATTTCTTAAACATTGTAATTCAAGATTAACTAATGGGGTTTTTCTAGTTAGATTTTAACAAGAAAACATAAGGAATCAATAAAAAATCAAACACTAAACATATAAACTGCAAATAATTATACAATATGTACCTATTATGTAAAGATTTTTTTGGCAAGTCAATAATTTTTTCAGCAGATGACAGTTGACATTGACATCACAATGAAAACCAGTACATATGTAATGTTTGTGATTTTTTTTAATGATTATTGTTTTAGACTTCTTCCCGCGCTTTTGACGAGTGACATTGTTGTTATACTTGAAATTTTTACAATTCAGTATAAAATTAGTTTTGTATGACAATTTCGATAGTATTTTGTAACATAAGTGCTAGTGAAACTATACAGTAATGAAAAAACTCAAATATAACACTTATGCACTTTTTGGAAGACGTGACGTTCACCAAGAAAACCTTTTAAAATTACTATCGTTTTACGGGTAGTATTTAAATTGGGTTGATTGGGTCTAGGTGCCCTTCCCAAGTATTTTTTCAGCACAGTTCCTGAAGCTGGAACATAGAATTAAGATTTTCAAAAGGTTCTAAACTAAAGACTTGACTGTATAGGCTAGATCCCTTTGCCTGTTCCCCTCGGGGATAAAAAGTACAAAAAAAAAGATTATTAATTTCTTTTTTGGTCGGATGTAAATTCCTCGAAAAAAATAAAGGAAAAATTAGATTGGGGTAAATGTATGAATATGTACTGCTTCATTTTAAACCTAGTGATAGTTTATACAGTCCTGAAAAATGTATAATTGTACCGGTTAGTTCAGTAGTACCTATTTTTTTTAAGTATTTCTCAGTACACAACATTCACGGACTTCAAGTTAGGAGAATAAACTTACAGATTTAACTTTTTTAAGTTATGGACCAAAGGTGCCAACACTTCAGAGGAAATCAATTATTTAGATTACGATTAGTCTGTCAATAATATAAAGACGACCCACAGGCTTAGCCTAGTGTTATCAATTTGAGTTTTGAAACAACGCCCTATGAACTTTATGAGTTCTACATTGATTAGAAAGCTTTTACAAAGGTCGTTTTGACATTTGATTATACTTTCCAGTAGCTTACTGGGTCTTTGTACTGTGTATTTACAGAATAACACTATATGGCGTAATTCGATATAATTCATGTGCCTTTTCTATGTTAGTGCTTATTTTTTTTACACAAAACCGACTTCAAAATCAAACCTAATTATTTTTATTTGTGAGATGTTAACGCTACTAAGGACTACACACGCGGCCAGAGAATAGCTTTTGTTATAAGCATGTAATAAAATATACTTCTAATAACATCATGTATGTCGTAGAACATTACATTTTTCAGGAACAATACCATGCCCGTGCCAGCTAGACTTAAATAATACAGGGACCTAAATTGACACTTTTAAATAATTTTGTCTGTCTATCCGTTGTGCAAGCATTACACATAATCTACTGAAACTTCACATGGGGATTTCTTATAATGTCGAGACAAAATTTACTTTTATTACCGGAAATGTTTAGGGTTCTTACGCTAAATTTGATAAACCAATATAGTTAATAGATTCTCTCTATCTATTTATAACTTCACGTCAAATCCCTTGCGGGATAGGCAGAGAGAACCGAGCGCCACGTGACTAGATCCTTACAAACCTCACTCGCTTCTTTAACATTCATTGCTGTTCTTATGCACGCTTGCCGGTTTTTAGGGTTCCTGACAGACATCACCTTCTGATAAAAACACGATCAATTTGGTCACGGTAGGCAAGTCTTGGCCTTACATCCTTACGTCTCGGTTCTTACATCCTTCTTCTACTTTCGCGTTGTATCTGTTTTGTAATTCTTTCTTCTTGCATTCTTTCTACATGTCCAATTATATCGAGCATGCTCCTCATTGCTCTTATGAATTAATAGATTCAGGCGTTACTTTGCGAAAGTCAAATTTGCAAGCAATTTGATCTAACTTTGATATACTCGGGGCGGAATTATAATCAGCAGCCAGTTTATAATAATTATAATTTTGTTTATTGTAGAAACGGCATTAGATGGGAGGTTTTGCATAGTAAAATATATACTCTATATATATATATATATATATATATAAAAAAAAAAAAACTCTAAAAAGGCTAGCCAATGCTATTTAGTGGTAGTATTATAATTGCTTTTAAGTGGTATAAAAACCGTATGTTGTCATATACACGTAAATATAAAAGTACTTTCGTAAAATATACTGTTTGAATTCTGGTTAGTATCTTATTACATTAATATTTATATTAATTAGTTTGAATTGTAAAGTAAACATTAAGATACTCCCGTGAAATGACTACGTTTACAGCAGGGGCGCCAACGCTTGATATATAGTGTTTGTATTTCAAACGAGCATAGGCTCGCTATGGTAACCGCTTAACCTCAGATAAACTGTATACTTGCCACTCAATTCAAGGGAGTGAGTAAAACGAGAACTTGAATTAACCCACCTAAATGAAGGGCATATACATAAAATTCAGAAGTGTTTATAGGGTTCGGAAATGCACGTGTGATACCTATCTAATTTTATACAAGGCATTATTGGTTGTGGTAATTGAAATTGAATTGGCACTAATATTCGAGCAAAATAAACGTCAGTGTTGGAAGTAGGTAATAAAAAGGAGGAATTGCACAGTGATATGTCTCACCTCACTCAATAAAAAATAAATAAGCCTACAATAATGTTCGTATTTGCAAAGGTATCACTGAGATAAGTTAAACTATATGAATTTACAGTCGACGAAGTCAATACGACCACTGCTCAATGGTATAAGCACATAGTATTTTATTGTATATCATCAGAATAGACTACACTCCCTTGTTAAGTTACATGATTAGAAATAAGAAGCGGCATAAAACATACTATAATTAAATACAATCGTACATTACACGTTGACACAATTATTTAATGAATCTCTCATTTTCGAGGAAACAGGAACGTTCAAATCTAGATAGCCGGATGCATTTTATTTCTTCGTTCCACAAATACCAAATTGTTCCCAAATTAAAACGGACAGTAATAGACATAACAAACATAATTATATACAAAATGCACAGACGAACTTTCCTGCAATGTAATTGAGGTAACTTTTCCTATAAGCAAGAGCGAGATAGACGCTCCGTCGTCGGAAAATTCCCCCGAAGCAAAAGTTACAACAAAAAGATGGTACATAAAAATCAATAAGAGGCGTAAGGCAAGTGACCCCAAGTGATGCGTTCGTTCGCATAGTTATTTTTAACGCGTTAGTGATATACGCGTTATGAGTTTTGATATTCTATTGTTTGTGAGTTTTAATTCACTTTTGCATCACTATTTTTCACTGTCATATGTTTTGTCTACATGTATTGCTTGTTATTTTTGGTTGTTTGTTTTATCTTGACGTCACGATCGTACCTACCCCTTAGATTAGATAGCACATTAAATGAGCCATTGTCATTCTTTCTCAAAAACATAGACCGAGTTTTGGGTATTTGTTTGAATCGTCTACATTACCATACTTTACAGATGAGATTTAGCTAGTTTTTGACGACTATAAACCAAACATGTAAATGTATGGTTTTATATTTGTTTTTGATAGACTTGGACAGATTTTTTCGAAATATTTTTATAACGCAAACGTTTACTTTCCCGCCAAAGTGTGTTTTAAACCAACGACCCCTCCATTGGAAATCAAGTGCTCTTCTAAGTGAGTCCGTTCTGTGATGAATGAGAAGGGCTGTTAGTAATACATTATTTTGTGGGTGCATAACGCTACACAGCGGCATTACAATGAAATAGAGGATTTGAAAGAGAAATTTTCTATTACTCTATCATTACAAACCTTTCAAGAAGATCACTCGATCAACGATCGAGCGATTGTAGGTTCAAACCGTTAGAGAGCGGAGAGTTCAACTTTTCCATTTTATAGATAGTTGCTAACTTCGTAATACTCGTATATAGGTAAATAGGTATTGTGGTTTTGTGCCCAAACAAAAGATAAAACGATGCTATTGTATATATTTACTAGGAGTTGTTTTTGTAGCGTGAATATTAATGTATATATTTGTATGTAACCTCTTAATTAATGTTAAAAACATATTACGAACAACACAGTAACATCTACAAAAAATAAATATAAATGTAGGCCTCTTAAATAGATCTCTTCCACTCAAATCAATGGTGTCTCAGAGGATTGGCTACTAGAATAAAATTTGTGATGACAGTCAATATGCAATTAATATCTCTTCGTGCTTTTTGAAGAATCCCATGTTACAGTCATTTCGAAAAACCTCGGCAACGATTTACAAGTAAAATGAAAAAACAAACTTATTTTTTTTTTTCATTTACGTGACCAATTTTGTTTCAATATACGGGGGCGATTTCCGCGTCGATGTATTTCAATAATCAATAATCTATGGCTTTATTCATAACATGAAAAACATAATGAGTACAAATTGAAAATACGAATGGTTGCGTAGGAAGATATTTTGTAAGCCAACTGGAAACGTTACAGATGGGTCTAAACATTGTGTCTAAATGTGCATAATTATAGTTCACGCTGCCTGAGGTACGAGTACTTATGTAATGCATTCAGTTAAGGACGTTTCTCGTACGTTCACACATTATCGGATACGTTTTTTTTTCAACTTTAGCAGTTCTAAGGTTACAATGTTGATTAACATTTATACAGATGAATTAACAAAATTCGTCCCTTGTTTCTTTATACACCGTTAGGAGGGAATGCCTGATGTAGAGTGGTTACCGTAGCCTATGAACGCAAGCAATATAAGTAGTGCTCGCGGGTTGCCTCTCCCCCTGGTAACACACGAACTCTTTGGAAGATTACTGGCTTTCTTTTAATCTAAAGGTAGTTTTGCCTTCAAAGATAACCACCAGCCCTCCACCAGTGCCACTAGCAGTCTTATAGATATTTGCCTAATGCATTTCGTTTTGTTTTTAAAGGAGCTCCAGCCTTGACCTAAAATGAAATATATTAAAACAAAAACTGAGTTCACACTCCGTCAAAAACAAACAAAAAAATGCTGATAAGGTATGTGCGACATGAACGAAAGCGATTGATGACTTTGTTTATACCTAGTCTTGCCATAAATACTGAAACAAAGAAAAAACAAATTTTCTATTGCAAATAACATTTATTACTTTTACAGTGTGTTAGTTTAATACATAAATATAAAACAATTTAAAATATGAAAAGCCTATTCGAAGTGGTCACCATTGGCTGCCATACAGTCCTTTAAACGTTGAGGCCAGTTATCAATAGAAGCACGCACTCTTTCCATGGGAAAATTCTTCACTGCCAATCGTACAGATTGTTTTAGGGACTCCAAATTATCATGGCGTTTAGAGCAAGCGTACTCTCTAAAACTGACCATAAATCATAATCCAGCGGATTAAGATCGGGACTAGACGATGGCCAGTCTTCAGTTCTGATGAAGTCCAAAATGTTCGTTTCCAACCAAGACTGCGTAGACCGAGCTTTATGACCCGGCGCCGATTCTTGCTGGAAGGACCATTCTTGGTTATTGAACATGGTGTTGTTAAGAGGCTTCACTACCTTCTCAAGAATGGTATCTCGATACACTTGTGCCGATGTTTTGATACCTTTTTCACAAAAGTATGGCTCAGTCACTCCTTCATAGCTAATACCCCACCAAACCATCACTGAAGTCGGATAGTGCTCACATTGCACTATGTCGACTAATTGGGAAGCTTCCTTAGAGCTTTGAGCATAAATACGGTCATTTTGTTTGTTAAAATGATGCTCAATTGTAAAAATTTTCTCATCCGTAAACAAAATTTTTCTGCGACCTCCCTTTGCGTACCGCTTCAGTAGTTGTTTCGATTTTACCTTTATTTATTTTATTCTTTTTAAATTATCAGTTAAGAAATGACCAGTACGTCTCTTATAGGCTGCAAGTCCTAAGTCATCTTTTAAAATACGCGACACGGTTCTAGGTGCTATCTTCATCTCCCGAGATAAAATCGTTTGCTTTCGGACAGGATTTCTTAGAATTCTTTCCCTTACTGCTTTGACCACCTTTTTCGTACGAACACTACGTGGACGGCCAGATCTTTTTATGTCACAAACAGAGGAGGTCTCATTGTACCTATTAATAGCCCGGTACTCAAACATTTTACTAATACCAAGCGTATGGAGAGTTTTAAAAATTGCATTTGGCTCCATACCTACTTTGTGTAATGCAATCACAGCGATTCGGTTCTCTTTATCACCCCACTCCATTTTAATATCGCAAAATATTGTACAATGTATTGGCGCCAAAATGAGAAAACACAATGAACAACAATCATATAAAAACGACAGATTCCAAATTCAAATGTAATATTTTGTTTATTTTTAATTGTAACAGTATTTATGGCCAGACTAAGTATTATACTTAGGACGAGCACTTGAAATTCTTGAGACTATTAAATGCCTTGCGACCTATGATTATTTATATGTCATATACTCATAAATAAACAAAGCTTGCGACACTTCTCCTTTAAACAAATAAATAAAATGAAATGCGTTTATTTCAGATTGGAACCCATAGAAGTAAGAAGAGTATCCGATACAGAATGTCAAGAAGCCGTTTAGAAATAAAAGTAATCCAGCTGTCTATGTTTTTCAAAATATAATTTATATTTTTTTCAAATATTAATACTATTTATAATGTTGATACAAAAATAATATTCATATTTTAAAGTTTTTGTATATCATTCACACGAATATTCATTGAATACTTAAGATTTCATAATTATTTATGTGACACAAGAGGCACTTGCGCGTTGCGTAACTTATAAAAACGTCTTCACAGCATTTTTGAAAATCCTATTAGATAGTCTCCTGGGATAACCACGACACAGAGTTCATACTGTAAATTGATATTTCGTAAATAAAAATCTCTCCAGAACAAACAGGTGCCTAGCATTGTCGTGAGGTAGAATTTCCTACCTGTACACAAGAATAGTAACAGTTGAAATACTACACATATTTTGTTGTATCATAGAGAAAGACAGGAAATCGATAAATTCCAATATTTATATGTAAATGAGAGATAATACATTTAACACAGTGAATGGAGTATCAACTAAAGTACCATTAACGGAGATAATCAAATTCTGACCATTCGTTTTATGTCCGATGTAAGAATAATTAAGACTATTTTTATAAAAAAAAACTAGTTGATCCAGTATACGTTGTTCTTCCATATAAATTATTTCTTATTATTTTTTTATGAAATATACCTTACGAGCTATTCTCATACTTACTAAATATAGGTACATAAAACCATTCATAAAAATCGGCCGAGCCGTTTAGGAGGAGTGCGGCCACAAACACCGTGACACGAGATTTTTATAGATAATATAGATAATAATTCCCACACATTTAGAAGGCAATTTTTTTTGTTATAAAAATATCGAGACGATGAAAAGGCCAAATGGTGAAAATATTTGATCCATGCGGAAATTCTTTTTCTTCTTGCCACACTCAATCAATTGCTCCACACGTGTGCTGCGTTTCATTCCTTCTTCATTATATATTTTAAAATATTAAATACGTTCCATATATTTAGTCCTTTTATAAACTTCCGTAATTCACAAATGTTAATTATTTATCTGTCTATTTATCTCTCATAACCTTTTGTTTCCATAACAAATAAAAATATGAAATAAATCAATGTCTTATAGCTATGTAGAAACTTAAAGTTTGTAAAATAAGTCAGTTAAGTTATGGCCCATCAATGAATGTTTCTATAGTAATTGTCGCTTGATCAAAGCTTATAGCATCGGGTGTCGAATTTTGAAAGAAGCTCTTAAAGCACTAAGTATAGAAACAATTTATTTTTGAAACTCATTACCTACACGAGTTCTTGTTACACTTGTTATTAAAAATAATAATTGATGAAGAAGAAATGCTGAAAGTAACTAGGCAACAAATATATATTTCTTGTCAGATTTTTTATATAAAATAGAATCAAAGGCGCATGTGTGTCATCATTAGCAACACCAAAGCGTCATTGATCATGTCGATCAGTTCATATTTTTTATATTTTATGTGACAACTAAAATATTATCTTTATTTATACAACAAACAAGATAAAGTAGTATATTTATTTGATATATGAAAAGCAAATAACAAAAACCTTGCTAAAGGAAGATTATCTCGCATGTTACCGATTGTATGAAATCTAGCAGTACCTCAAGATCTGGTGACATGATCAAAATCACATGACTTCTCCAAGAAACGGACATTTGCATTGCTTTTATATGAAATAACAATTTCTAATTTTGCATCAAGACCATCAATATAAGCATGGATACAACTTGAAAGTTGAATAACATGAATTAGTCATAAAAAACTGTGCAGTTCTGAGGGAAGAAATTAGGTGTGTTTTATAAAAAAAGTAATACGGGGGGCAAGCTTTAGATTACATTGCTACTGATTATGATATTACACTAAGATCTAGTCATAACATAATGTCAAGCATAATCAAATTCTAACCGTGAGTATATGAAGCTATCGTAATAGCACGTTATAAAGATAATATAATCATCATATAACCAATCATTAAAAGTATTATATTATTCTTTGTTGTCTTGTTTTCAGTTGAAAGTTTTTATAGTATTTTGGCATATAACTAAGCAACGAAATCGTATATCACAGTATCAACAGTGCACAGTGAGATCAATATTTGCTGACGTTAATTATAATGAAAGAATGACGAAACAGATATACAACGCAAAAGTGGAAGCATGTAGGAGCCGAGGGAGGCCAAGACTTACCTACCATGACCAAATTGGTCGTTTTCTATCAGAAGGTGTAGTCAGGAGCCTTAGAAACCGGCGAGGGTGCATGAGAAGAATGTGAAAAAAGCGAGTCAGGTATGAAAGGATCGAGTCACGTGGCGCTTGGTTCTCTCTGCCTACTCTGGGATTTGGCGTGAAGTTATAGAAAGATAGATAGATAATTATGATGATCATATAACGTGATTGTTCTCGGAGAGAATTTGATTAAGACTGTGGAGAAATTAAAGGTCGTAAATAAGTAAGACTTGGCTTGATTACTATACTTCGATGTATAAAATTATACACTGCAGGTAGGTTCTTCATTTTACAAATTATACGTTGTATTGTATTACAGAAAGTTTCTTCTAGAAACAATTTCTGTTAAGCAATATAAATTAAAAACTACAACTTCATATACAAAAACTATCAGATAACCGAACATTATTTATGGAGACAATTACAACTTATAGTATTTTTTTTCTTTTTATACTACGTCGGGAGCAATAAAAACATACGGCCCACCAGATGTAAAGCTGGTACCGTAGCCTATTAACGCTTGCGATATATTAAGTATCACTCGCGTGATGCCTCTGCTCTGCTGCTTACACGGCAACTCCTTGGGAGCTTACTGGTGACCTCATTTACACGCAGGAACACAACAACCATCTAGGCTAGGGAGTTATTATTTGGCTGCGGTTTTTCTGTAAGGTGGAAGGTACTTCCCCAGACGGGCTGCTTTGATGCGCCCTACCTCTCTTAAAAAATCCAGACCAAGACAAACAGCCATGTTCATGCACACAAATGTTTGCCTTGTGTGGGAATCAAACCCACGAGCGTTGGTATTGGAGTATGGATTCTATATAGCAAAATTGGCTTTCTCGTGGAAAGATAACCTAAAATTTCGTACGGTAACAACGACGTTTTTAAGAGTTTCAAAGGTTTTTTTCAGTAGTAAGAGTTGCATATATTGATGCATATTATAATCATCACTTTTGGTTTGTACCTATACTTCTAGGACACCATTGAATTAAAGAGAATCTCTCTTTGGATTAAACGTCGCCACCCTCAATCCTTGAAAGTGCAGGTACCTGAAAATTTACATGATAATATTTAGGGACGTAAGCAGCTGGTAAGAAAGTAATTTTAATAATCACACTGTCGAATGACGTCACTAACGAATGACGTCGTGCCAACTCAGCTTGTAGTATCAAATGTGTTATCCAAAAATTGACGTAAGTTAATCACATTTTAAACGTTTCAGGAAGGAGGCTCATAAACAGGATGGGGACGCCAAGATTTCATAATCGTAGCTGGCCCAGGAGACTCCCTCATCCTCATAAGAATATCACAGCCAACATTCTGAAAGTTTTTCTATATAATATTAACTGATAGATAGATAACTTAACATCTCTACAGAAAAGTTCCACAAGGAAAACTAACATGAAATACTAATAGCATCTTGTATCACCAGAAATACGAGTATATAAAGTACGCACACCTTTGGTACCCATAAAACAAATTCCACTCGAAAACAGTAAGGGAGCGATATCTGAAGATAAGTAAAAAAAGCGCCCCCTCATTTGGGAGGGGCGAGGGGCATCGGCCATCGACCCTAGGGGCGCGCCCGAAATAGACAGCGCGGGGGTCCCGTACCCTGTTTATATTTGGCTTGAACATTTTGAGGCCACCTATATGGATTCTTGGAATAACGTCGCGTCTAGAATCGTACTCGATTCTAGAGCCGGACGGCATTTTTTCTTGTTAAATTGGTTTAATGACATTTATTTTCTATTAATTACTATTATATTACCTTACTTTGCAGTGGTATCTTAATAAAAAATATAAATAAATATATTTATTATAGTCATAAATATTCATTTGCACGGGCAAACGAATATGACAAATTAATGTAAAAAAATGAATTTGTTATAAAGTTACAAGTCAAAGAACTAAAAATGGCAACACATGAAAAGATGTGTTTTAGTCATCTAGCTTCTAAACAAAACGATTACTTCGATATTTTTAATAAGATAATGACTATTTTTTTAATTTAACTTAAGAACAAAAAAAATATTTTATATATCCGGAGACAGTCAACTCTACTCCTATGTTAAAGCCGATTCGGTGGTTGAATTATATAAAATTGACTTTGTTTTTACAACTGTTTTTGAGATCGTAATCTTCATGCCAATTCACAGCTTCTTCTTCTTAATTTACGTTCGGATGTTTGTTCTATTGCAAAACCTATCTACAAAAAATAATTATCGTCCATTTCGTAATAATCTTCTCGCAAATTTGACTAAGTGAACGATAGTTTTCAAGCAGTTATATTTATATAGCTGTGTTCTGGTTTGAAGAGTGAGATATGGCAGAAAAATTACTGGGTACTGTGACGGAACGTCCTTAGGTCACAGGGTTGGCAACGCACGAGTAATACCCCCGAGGTGTTGTGAGCGTCAATAGGCTACGGTTACCGCTTACTATCTAATGCGGGCCGCATGCTTGTTTGCCAATCTAGTTGTATAAAAAAAAGTCCCCTATTAAATTACAATACGAAATTATGGGTCGTGTTCTCAAATGAAATAACTTTTTATGTTTCAAATGAAACAAACCTAAAAACATATTTAATACGAGCATGCCCAGACTTTCTAGGGCCAAAATATTTCCATTGTCATAATTATGGCCTGAATTTGTTACTCTTGTGAGCAAAATTTGAAACTATGATAAGCCATTTATTTGATTATGGACCTTACCTATCACAGATACAGGCTATCGCCATATCTAACACATATGACTCATATATTACTTCATATAATGCGATACGGGCGATAAGTTGATTTAAAAACGGTATCGTATTGGTCGTGAAATATTTAAACAAAGGTTTCTTTCGGAATTTTCAATACCTTTAGAGTATAATATATCAACAGGGATATGCGACCAAACCATTAGAATCTCTTTACTAGTCTATGCATGCTAATATGTAAGGACCATGTTTCATGGAAACGTAATTTATGAAAGGATCATTAAAATAAAGTGAGTATTGTACGAGTATCACGTTTCAGGCTCTGTACAGATAAACTTAAACAACCCGTTCAAGAAGTCAGCAATTGAAAAGAACATATTTATTCGCTGATATCGAAATCAGCTTTATATGAATACAATAAAACTCTGTCTATCTATAACTTCACGCCAAATCCCTTGCGGGGTAGGCAGAGAGAACCGAGCGCCATGTGACTCGATCCTTACATATCTCACTCGCTTCTTTAACATGCATTGCTCTTCTCATGCACGCTCGCCGGTTTCTAGGGCTCCTGACATCACCTTCTAATAGAACACGACCAATTTGGTCATGGTAGGTAATTCTTGGCATTCCTCGGCTCCTACATCCTTCCACTTTTGCATTGTATATGTGTTTCGTCACACATCAAATACAAAAAAAAACTCAGTTATATATATAGTATCTTGATACATTGCAATAATTCAGATATTTATGAATTATTGCAATGTATCAAGATCCTTGACTTTGATTAAAACGTAATGAATAAGAATATGATAAATTAAATAGCTTGAGAGACATCAATCAATAACCTAACTAGTTATTCGAAACATCTTTTGTACTCCTTATTTACAGCTTACTGTCTTACAAATCCTTCAGTTATTTTATTTAATTGTTAATAATTATCTATTCTATCATCTTTTTATGTATTATACGTTTTATTGCCAATTTTTTTTTATTTTCGTTATTTTTACATTGACTATTTAGTAACTATAAAGTATGTAATAAATTAACGCTAATTACAAAAAAACTTTAGGATTAATTTACCAATTTAATTTGTATTTATTTTAAAATAAAAACAAATTAAATTTGTATTATGTAACAATTTTAATTTGTTTTTATTTTCAAATAACTGCTTGCTACTGTGTACTATGTATACTATGCTTCATGTTTTACATACAAAACCGAAATATTAATTAGCTTGTAGTAGATAGAGATAATGTGACAAATATTAGTAACAGCTTTTATATTGGATGTGTAACTACACATATTACCCCTACATTCATTCAAACGTACTTTACTTCTCCATATATAGATTCATGTCTTTTTTTATTTTAACGTGTTTTATAATAATTATGGAATGAAAGATATTTGTTTGTTTTTGGGTCCTAGCAGGAACTTAGAGACGTCATACTTTCGATTACAGAAAACAATATTATTATGACATTGACGTGTATTCAGACTGTGTTTTGTACAATACGAAGATATTCGGAAATAATTCAAATGCAGTTTATATTATTCACAAATGTTTACTTTTTGTTTAGTCGAGGTTTTTGAAACGAACGCTTAACGGGATACCAATTTTCTTGCACGGGTAAAAGTTATGCTACTTCTATCTTCATGCTTAACATAAAGATGAAAATGGAGAAACCGAGAGATATATGTAAGCGGGGATATTAAATAATTGTTACAAAAACTGTTAGTGCAATGGGATATTTTATGTCTCATAACTTTTTAAATTTGACTAACATACTATTTTATTTCACTTCTTAGTATAATAAAATTATTGTCTTATGTGAAGACATGTTTCAGTTAATCTACCCTGCTCTGAGACAGAAACTTGCATAAATTGTTACCACAAACTTCAAGGTCACTGTTGTGTTTTGGTTTGGTGGTTTTTCTGATCTTCAACTCTTATATATCTATCAGTTACAGTACATACTGATTGCTACGATACGTCTATACATAAAATGGCTCACAAAATGTATAGTAATATTATTTGGTAGTTTACTACAAATTATAATAGGACCTACCCTAAATGATGCCTGTTAATAAGATATCAAGTCTTCATATGATCAAGCGATGGAAAGTAAGGAATACAAATGTCTAGGATGGTGAAGAAGAAGTGAGTCGAAGAAAAGTTTGATATTTTAAGGACGAACGAATTTTTGATTCCATGAGCGTCAATAACCAAGACGTCATCACCAACAAACATCGATTATTTCAAAAGGATATATTACGTATGAAATGTAAATACTTCTGAATCTATCATGTAAATGTTTTTGTATTTTTTTGCGCGACAACGAATGGGGTTCAGGGCATGTCCTTGTTATAGTGTTTATTTGTTTTACAAACAGACAAGGATTTTTTCGTCACATGGAAATATATTGTCTGCTTCATTGGAATCTATGACGGAATACGTAAAAAATGTAATGTGTCATTACAAAATCACAACTACTATCTAAAATAATGATTCAACACTGCACAAAGGCGTTTGTTAAAATAGTATAAATCAACCATAAAAAGAAATAACAACAAATTATAGCAAAGAATAATAAAATGCAAAAAGACAATAAGTATAACTCAAATGTTCAAAATGTTTCATTTTAATATATTTGGTTAGAAACAACTTATACTAACATGATATTTATATTTGGGACGCACTAACATTATGGATCGCAAAGATGACAATCTGGATCATGTAAGTAACTACTTTTATAATCAAATACTATTTATTATATATAATCGTGTAGAAACATCAAAATGTAAATAAATATATACAAAGTACTGTAACGAAAGAAGATTAAATCAGCAATTCACTGATCAATGATGAATCACGAGTTTTGGATAATAGCAAAAAGTTACTTTTTTGTTTTCCCATTTAATTAATTACAAGATTGTAAGTGTGTGGTAAAAAAAAAAGATTCTGAACAAAGACATAGTTTTTGAAATATTAGTAATATCAAGAGATAGCGCTAGAAGAACAAGAATCCCGAAAGAACCCACTTTTTAATCTTATCAGATTTTTACGGCGAAGTAAACATTAGGTTCGGCTGTTTGACCGATAACTTTGGCTATAAAACTGTTAAAAAAGACCATAAATACTAAAGTGTCAAACACTCACCACAAATATTAAAATCCATATTAAACACAATCAAAGATTTAAGATCGCTCTTTTTCCTTCAGCTACGAGGCATAAGCACAAACTAACATTTGGCGATCCGAAAATAGGATATGGCAGGCCCCAACTCAACCTAATGTTATAAACAATCGTGCATGGCTCGGCTTGACTCACATGCACGAACACAATAAAAAATCAATATTTAAACAATTACACAGACTCTAATATTAGACACAGAAAATATTGAACATATAAACGTAGTACAAATGGTCGACTCTATAGGTACGTACGCTGAAAAATGTGATTTTTCATGACCACAAGCTAATCTCCAATAAGGGAAAACTACTGAAATAGACATATACTCACACTAGCGAGAGCAGTGAGGCTCACATCGCGTATGCAATTAGACTCCGTCGATGTTTTTTAACGATGAAAAATCAATAATTTTTAAGAGCACAAATTTGTTCATATTTTTCCATTGGGGCCCCTGTTTTCCTCCCTCTCAGTCGCTCGAGTACTTAAAAATGAAAAACCTATCAAGAAAACCTTGCACGCGAAAGAGATGCATATACGTCCCGGATTGTAAATAATGACAGAAGCGAATCATAACAAAAGAGCGAGATGGCTGATGGATTCGGCGTTAACAAAAACAAAAATTCATTACGTAACAGTTTTGATTTTGAAAATATATGCTTACCAGTCATAAATGTTTTTGACGCCTTTTGAACAACAAATTAATGGAACTAAATGTTTTTAAAACATCGCGTATGCATTTTGACGGCGAGCGCACTCCGTCACGAGGACGCCATTTGCAAAGCGTGGTGTCGACTCTTCCGTTCCGATCCGATTCAGATTTCAGATCGCTTGATTACCAAAGATTGCCATGTATAAACCGATATAAACACAGTAATTAAAATAAATTTGAAGTCAACATTGAAATCATATTGTTATGTAGTTATTTATTTTTAGACGACGATAAATCTTTTCATTCGTTTTTGATTATATTTTAAGAATACACTTTATTTTCGTGATATGGCAATATTGGAAGCGTGTGACACATAATAGGCGCCGAAATCAAAAATATTAAAATGAAAGTTTGTTGTAATGATTATAGATAGATTCATCATTTGAAATGATATGTACAAACAGCTGAGGGATTTTCTGATAATATAAAGTTGTTGTGTAGACTTTTAAAGGCATAAATTAATTGTATTTGTTTAGCTTTGGGATCTCATAAAATGTTAGTTTACGTTTAGTGAAAATCAGTCTTTTTCGTCAACTTTTTAAGAATGCATATTGTATTAAACCACTATAATGGTAATTGCGAGTACAAAATTGTTATTTTTACATATGCAACATAAATGTAAATGTGGTGGTAAGGAAAATGCTTCTGCAAAAATATAATGGCTCTATTTAGCACATGTCTTGGTGGGGCATTCCGTCGCCAAAGTGATAGTTATTCGAGAAATCAATTTAATATTAGAAAGCGAAAAATTTAAATGAAGGATTCTTTATTCGCTGTGGACAAAAATAAAATTTACATTATTTTATGTACATCATCTTCTATTATTACTTACCAGAAATATATTCCACAAGTGCAAGTTCACTTCCGACTTATTTAATCAGGCATACATTTCATTAAAATCTACTCCTGTCTCCTGTTTTAATTATTCCAAAACCGTTTTATTCAGATATACTTACTTATAAACCATTTAAACAATGGTGAGTCCCTTTCGGAGATCATGAAAGGATAAGAAGCGAAAAATTGCAAGATGAAAGTGTAAGGAGAACGTATGTGCGTCTGGTAAGTGAGAGCCTTGTAAACGCAAGCCTCTCCGACTCATGTGGATGATTGTTGGAAAGTTTTGAAAGAAAGTATGATGGATAGTGCAAAAGAAGCTTGTGGATGCGCAAAGAGACGTTAAACAGCGAAAGGAGATGCCTGATGGGATGCGGAGGTTGAATCCTCCGTAACAAGAAAGAGGAAAGCGTGGCTGGATTACGTATCATCTTTGCCCTTAAATGAAAATATGAGAGAAAAGAAGAAAGAAATGTACCGTCTATGCAAGAATGAAACCAAGGCTTTAGTGAAAGAAAAGCGTGAAAGACCAATTATGAATGAGAAAGAGAGGCTGACGAAAAACTTCGAGGCAAATACCAAACTCTTTTGGAGTGAGGTAAAGAAGTCTCGGGAGTGGTTCGTCGGCATCCAGAATGGATAAGATAAAGTCTAAAGCTGGTGTCATTCTTGCGAACACTCAGGAAGTGTTAGAACGGTGGAGTGAATATTTTGAGGAAATGTATAAGTATGCCTCGGACGCTGACAATGAGAGTGAGTCGGATGCTTACTCCACGTTGACGGCGAACTGGATGAAATCGAATGGTCAATATGAAGCTTGAAAAATGGAAAATCCGCGGATATGATCTGATCACAGCTGAGATGATCAAACTAGGTGGCACTTACGTCCGGGACGCCTTCTGGTACTTATGCAACCTATGCTGGAAAACTGGAAGGGTCCTCTAATGGACTGGAGACGCGCAGTCATCGTGCCCTTGTATAAAGGCAAGGTTTCACGCCTGGACTGCGCCAGTTATGGGGCCATCAGTTTGATCAGCTTAGCAGCAAAAGTATATGGAAAGGTGATTGAAAAGAAATTTTTTTTTTTTTGAGGGTGAAACCGATGAAATGCTGTGGGACGCACAAGGAGGTTTCCGAAATGGAAGGAGATGTACGGATCAAGTTTTCTCGCTCCGCATTATCGTGGAGATGAGAAGCATCTGGCCATAGACCAGAAGGTTTTCTGCGGTTTTGTGGATCTTGAGAAAGCATTTGATAGGGTTGTGCGAAAGGAACTGTGGAAAGCATTTGATAGGGTTGTGCGAAAGGGACATATTGCCGAGATATGGGATTGACGGTTCACTGCTCCGTGCTGCGCAGTCCACTTACAAGGATTGCTCAGCATGTATGCGGATAGATGGTGGCATGTCACCCTGGTTTGATATCAAAATTGGTGTCAAACAGGGTTGCATGCTATCTGCTAGGCTGTTTATCCTGTATCTCGATAGTTGTCTGCAGAGAATAAGGTCAACGAATGTGGGATTGCGCCTGGGTGACCTAGTGGTGAACTGTCTGCTGTATGCAGACACACAGAAAGGTCACGTCATTCTAAATATGATATCGTGAATGTGCAGGTTGTCTAACAATTTTCCTTCACCATCGAGCAAGTGATAATTACAAAAATGTACATAAATCCAGAAACACAAATTTAGTGGTATATGCCAGGACTCGAACCAGGGACCAGTTGGTCAATAGGCCAGTTCTTCAACCACTAGGCTGTCACGGCTCAATAATCCTATACTCCCTTAAAAATACTTTAATCTATGTATTAAATGAACCACAAATTTCCAACCCTATAGTGGCGAGTTCAGTCATACACTGGAACCGAGAACTCTGTCAAGTTGTGGGACATAATCCCAACAGAGGTTTTCCCAAGGAAGGGGTTCATCAAGAAAGTTTTACAGGGTCAGCAATCCGTGACATCCCCAGTGTTGTAAATGTCCATAGGGTACGGTGACTGCTTACTATTAGGTTTGTCAATATGTCACATTTGTAACTCGATGCAATGTTTTTTCCCTGGACCCTGAGCTCCTGTTCAGTTCAAAATAAAACAATTTTCACAAAGAAACATTACTTTACTTTATCAATCATGATAATTTAATCACAGAAGCTTCTCAGATCGGTACCAGAAGCGTGCACGTCGCGTCCCTGCCAGTCCAACACTGTGGACTGCAATTCTGCACGGAAATAGCACTGGCGCGCGGATTAGGGCGTCCCCCGGAGGCGACGCGCACCAATCCGCCCTCGTTGGTGCAAGATCAATTGCATGCGACGATGGGAGCATACATTTGTATACATGAAGAAGTCTGTTGGTCTTGATCTGGGTGGTCTATGGTGGAAGGGCGTAACAAAGCAGCCAGTCTGAAGATATACTCTCTCAGAAAGCTGCATCCAAATTACAACTCATTGGAGGGTTGTTGCTTTTCCGTGAGTGAGTGAGGTTGCTGTAAACAGTAGAGGTGGCATCGTGCAAGCAATACTTCTAACACTGCAAGCATGCATAGACTATTGTATCCACTTTACATCAGTTGTAAAATATGCTTGTATGCCCCCTGACATTGTATAAAAAAAAAGAAAAATATCTCGAACACAGATCCTTATATCAGAAGTCGGCAAAAAACAACAAATTTAATATTTAATATTTCTTATTTATTTATGAATATAAATACTAAAGACGCTTTTATATTTGTAATGCACTGAGCGACTGTTTGACACACAGACAGACGCCGCTCTCATCGGACAATGTGTTTACGCAGTACTGCACAATTTCTCCAAAGTTATTCAATAGATCTTGGGAAACATTACTGGAAACGGCTGCATCTGAAACAATAATAATAATGTTATATAAAAATTCGATGGGTGCATGTTCCTTATTGACACTAAAACGGCTAGACCAGTTTTGATAAAATTTTCAGAGAATCTTGAATAAGCCCAGTGGGTCATTGAATAAGTCGTGCGAAGCCGGGCCGGGTCGCTAGTTAGTAATAAAATGTTTTTTTTTTATACATTGTCGGAAGGCATACAGGCTGACGGCCCACCTGATGTCAAGTGGTCACCGCAGCCTATGAACGCTTGTAATATATTATCACTCGCGCGATGCCTTTTCTGCTGCCAGCAGAGCAACTACTGGTGAACTTACTCATATGCAAGGAACACATCAACCATCTACCGAGTTGTTATTTGGCTGCGGTTTACTGTGAGGTGGAGGTACTTCTCCAGAAGGCCTGCTTTGATGCGCCCTACCTCTCTTAAAATTGTCCAGACGAAGACAAACAAACGTGTTCATGCACACAAATATTTGTACTGTGTGGGAATCGAACCCACAAGTGTTGTTGTAAAGTCACATTATTCACAACTGTGCCACCGAGCTTGTTATAATTTACAGACAGTATATTCTAATGTTTAAAAAGGATTATAAATATAATTTCACAAGCTTTACTTTGACCTCCAAATGTTCACAAGTATGAGCAGACACACTGTACATTCATTTTGCTAGTTTGCCACCCACATTAAGTAAGTGGTAGCCATCTTATTTTGCCCGGTTGTCTGTGCTTACCCCGCAACGGACGGACGGACATGATGACATATTGTATAGGTAATTTTTTTTTTATACTACGTCGGGAGGCATATGGCTCACCTGATGTAAAGCGGGTACCGTAGCCTATTAACGCTTGCGATATATGAAGTATCACTCGCGCGATGCCTCTTATGCTGCTTACACAGCAACTCTTTGGGAGCTTATTAGTGACCTCACTCACACGCAGGAACACAACAATCCTCTAGGGAGTTGTTATTTAGCTGCGGTTTTCTGTGAAGTAGGGGTACTTCCCCAGACGGGCAGCATGTCACTATTTCATTATGGATGAACAGAACAAATATCACTATCTCACGAAGAGGTGAGCAGGTTACATGTCACTATCTCACCAGCAGCACTATGCAGTGAACAGGTCCGGCGCGGAGCCGTGCAGCAAGTCGGCGGCCGCTCCTACAGCCACACACCACGCGTCAAGCCGGGCGGCCAGGGCTGCAGCCCCTGCTCGGCCCAGGGCCCGCGGGCGGAGCCAGCGGATGTGCACTGTTTCGCTCACCTATCGTGATAAACAACGTTAAAAAAAAGAAAGCGAGGCAAGATTCATCATCATTATTAATTTTTTCATACAACGTCGGGAGGCATACATACATACGACCTACCTGATGTAAAGTGGTTAACGTAGCCTATGAACGCATATAACACATTAAGTATTACTCGCGCGATGCCACCTCTGCTGCTAACACAGCTTTACACTACTACAGCTACAGCCTTAGGAGCTTGGTGACCTCGCTCACGCAGGAACTCAACAACCCTCCCGAGAGTTATTATTTGCGGTTTTCTGGTAAATGGAGCTTGGAGGAGGTTAAAATATTAAATAGGTGATTGAATCAAACGCAAATAAAGAGGTTACACCCTAGGACCAGAACCTGTTTCTTGGTAAATGTTGTCAGATGAAGTACAGGCTTTTTACTCTCACCATGAAGGAACTAAAGTTGGCTTAAATGGCGAAATTTGCATGGTTTCTAGGGCTCCTTACATCACCTTCTGATAGAACACGACCAATTTGATCATGGTTAGTCTTGGCCTTCCTCGACTTCTACATCCTTCCACTTTTGCATTGTATATCTGTTTCGTCATTGTTACATCCTGCAAGGCAAACTCCGGACATGTAGAAAGAGTTCTACATGTCCGAAACAACGGAGTTTGCCTCTTCTTATTTTATTACCGACACTCTCAGACCAACTCTCTTTCTTACGTTAGCGTTGTGATTATTAGCACCGCTTTGTGTACAGCCAGCTGTGCCATCAATTTCTCCATATTTTCCAATCTTTTTGTAACTTTAATCACTTGATGATTCGTTTTTGCATAAAAATATACGTAAAAATTACCAATCTTCGTAATACGCAGGCGCGCACACACACGTACAACGCTCGGTCGGTATCTTTGTCTTCGCGTTCGTCATCTTTCACCATTCATCTGTCATCATTATCTTTGATTTTTCTTTCGAGTGATATTTAATATATTACAAGCGTTCATAGGCTACCGTAACCGCTTTACATCAGGTGGACCGTGTGCCTTCAGACGTTGTATAAAAAAAAACTCGGTTAAATCCTTAGTTTAGATACTTCTATCTCACTCTCTCGCACGTTAAATCCTACACATGTATATATTCATCGCTTTTTAAACGGACGAGCGTAAAGTTTTACGAGTACAAAACATTGGAAAATAATTATGGAAGAAATTGATTCGAGTGGTAAATAACACGTGATTGCGTTTAATTGGTAAGTCTATATAGTTCACATTAATGAATAATATAAATTGTATTCTTATTATTTCAGACGATGCGTTCATTTGCATTCTTTTTCATAATTATCGATCGTAAGGAGTAAACACCAGTTGTGCGTCGGAGCTGACATACACACACACTTTTTGAAGTAAAACTTCTTTACGCATGCTGGCGAATGCGTGACGAGAGCGTTATGAAAAGTGTGATCAGGCGAAGCGAACGGAAGTTGAGAGGGAAATATAAATTAGTGAAGATATAAAGAGAGAGTTACGTTTCGTACATTGCTGTAGGGGCAAGAGAGAGGTGCGAGCACACATTCTTTCTCTCATAGCCAGTTACGTTTCGTATATATAAGACACAGTGCAGGCCTATTGTCTGTAAGTTTTACTTCAGTCGTGTGGTCTAAAGCACACTCGCTTTTTTATTTATTTCATCAAGAACACAGCCCGCCTGATGGCATTCAGATACATGTGAAGATGTCACCTGGTCAATGTGTCCCCTCATCAGTTTCTCGGCCAACGCCTTCATCACCAATAGTTCAACTTCGTCGTGGGGCACGCGAGCTTCTCGAGCAATCTCACTAAAAGTCAGCTTGCGCTGCGCTGAAGTACGGTTGAAAGCCATCTGGAAATTTAAATATTATTACAATACACTTCATCACACGGCATTAATATATCTTTAATTGTACCACTTGATTTCACTATATGTACACACATATATGTATTCTAATATATATTAACGATGAAAAAAGACCCATTTTCCCATTGGCAAGTTTCTTTTGGCATTTCTTCTTCGCCAAGTAAAAAAAAAAAACTATGGAAAATTATTAAGATACAATATGATTTCATTTAAAGAATGTAAGACATGTCTAAGTGCCCGTAACTATTGGCAAATGTTTTTTTTTTTTTTATTATATTCATTTTATTATATTTACCAATAAATAATCGATGTACAATACCTATTTTTTTATATAAAGGCATTTCCGTAGCCTATAGACACTTGCAAAACAGCTGCTTTTACAGAAGTTCACTGGTAATCTCACTGGCTGGAACACGACAATGTTTTAGGTGCTTCCTGCTGTTAGACTCACCTCATTTAAGAGAGGTAGGGCGCATCAAAGCATCTCGTCTGTGGAAGTACCTCCACCTCACAGAAAACCGCAGCTAAATAACAACTCCCTAGAGGGTTGTTGTGTTCCTACGTGTGAGTGAGTCACCAGTAAGCTCCCAAGGAGTTGCTGTGTAAGCAGCAGAGTTAAAGTAGTTGCTAACCACTGGACCGCTGGGCGTTGTTCTCATTAACACATTATAAATACAGTTCTGGCGTACCTCCATAAGACATAAAATAGCGATCTTCTGCCTGAGTTGTGTGTCGGCGCGCTGCAGGTCCGGGTGTGGAGCCCTCGCCCGCACCCTGTCGAAGGCGGCCACGTCGCCCGCCGCCACCGCGCGGAGCAGAGCGCACGCCCACGCGTCGCTCGTGTTCTCCAGAGACTCCAAGATTGGGTGGGCTAACTGTGAATGAAGAAAAAGTAATTGTTAAACAAGTGCATGCTAACCACATCGCTTTGTGATCGTCTCTGCATTTAGAGACGACCACAACAACCGTATAAGCGACGTCATTGGCATTTTATCTACAGAAGGGGCTAACAGCCGGCGCCAGTTCGCATGAACGATGTGGAAGCACACAAGATTCAGATTAAAGTGCTTATAAAAGACGCAAGGGACCTGGCGTGAATATACATTCTGTGTACTAAGTATCGGGAATTTGTCAATAAAACAAAAAATACAAATTATTCATCTAAATTTATTTTATCGCCTTCAAAGTAGGCCCCATCGCTTGCAATACAACATCTCCACCGCTTCACCCAGTCTTCCATACATTTTTCATAGGCTATTTGCGGTATGGCCTTTAGCTCATTCAGCGAATTTTCTTTTATGGCTTCTATCGACTCAAAACGTTTTTCTCGAAGTGGTAATTTTAACTTGGGAAATAAAAAAAAGTCAGACGGAGCCATATCAGGTGAATACGGTGCTTGGTCGAGAACTTTTGTTGAATTTTTCGCTAAAAACTCTTTCACTATAATGGCTGTGAGTGATGGTGCATTATCATGGTGCAGCATCCATGAGTTGTGTTGCCACAAATCTGGACGTTTTCGGCGGATACTCTCACGCAAACGCTTCATGACGCCTAAATAATATTCTTTATTCACTGTTTCTCCCTCTGGAAGGAATTCGGAGTGAACCACACCACGGTAGTCAAAAAAAACTGTCAGCATCACCTTGATTTTGGAGCGACTTTGCCGCGGTTTTTTGGGTTTCGGCTCGTTTTCGAGACGCCATTCTGAAGACTGTTGGCTTGTTTGCATGTCGTACTCATAAACCCATGTCTCGTCGCCAGTTATTATACGTTTCATAAAGGTCGGATCCGTAGAAGCTCGGGAAACCATGTCTTCAGCGACATGCTTTCGCTGCGCTTTTTGAACAAAATTGAGCTCTTTTGGAACTAGTCGAGCGGCGACGCGTTTCATGCCTAAAATGTCAATGAGAATGTTGTGGACGGACTTAAAAGATATGTTCACCTCACTAGCCAACTCTCTCAGACTCATACGTCGATTTTCGAGCACTAGCTTCTTGATTCTGTCGATGTTTTCTCTGGTCGTAGCGGTTGAAGGTCTACCAGAACGAGGCAAGTCTATTACTACTTCTCGGCCTTCTTTAAAAGCCTTATACCATTCATAAGCCCTTGTTTTCGATATACACGATTCGCCGTAGGTATTTCGCAACATTTTTAGTGATTCACCACATGAAATATCATTTGAAACACAAAATTTAAGGCACACTCTTTGTTCAACAATATTTTCCATTGTAAAAATCGCCGAGGACTCAAAACTATGACCAACAAAAAGTGTAGTTTAAAACAAATTAAATGACAGATCCCGCTCAAATTTTGCGCGCTAAATCAGTACAGTGCTACCAACATGCAGTAAAAAAATTAGAACGACCTCTTTTACGCGGGTCTTTTTATTGACATATTCCCGATACTTTTTACACAGAGTAGTATATATACATATAGTGTGACTTTTAATTTGATTCACAAAAATTACATTTGCTGTGGTATGACTTTTGAGCGAAAAAAAGGTAGTAAGGTAGACAGGTTATTATATTTTCGTCATCTCAAACCAAATACCAATAGAGGTACAGAACGACAATAATAAAGTTCAAAAGGTTAAGACAATTAATTTTCTCGGTGTTACAATTGACGAGAATTTAAAATGATATTGATCACGCATGCAGCAAACTAAATCGCTTTGTTTTTGCCTTAAACTGGCTTAGACAGATTATCTCAACGAAACATTGTCGATTAACTATTATGTAGTTTGGTATACATAACCACTGTAAAATATACTTCCTAACATGAAATAAACCATTAAAAAAACATTAAGTAGCTTATGTGTAATAAAAATGAACAAATCGAGAATGAACAATTATTTGAATGAAACAATCATTCACTTACCCAACACTAGTCATTTTTATGTGGGAATATTATTTAGTGGTTTGACATTTGGTGCTGTCAATTGTACTGAATCAAATTGAAAGTCGGACTATACGCAGGACGCGTCAAAGCAGCCTGTGGGCCAATTCTGCTAAATAACTGCAACTGCATGTTTACGCCTGTCACTGGAGTCGTGCAGGAATAGTGCAGTGCCGATAGGTGTATTCTACTAAAATTTCCTGCACTGCAACTGCGCTGGAGCTGCGCGTATGCTGCACTGCAACGGCACTGCAACTACGCTGCAACTGTGCGTATCCTGCAAGTAAACTACTTAAAACCTAAAATGTTGCCATATTTCAATCTAATAAAACTGAATTTTTATTTAATGTTGACTCCTATAGTTTCACTATTGACCTTAGTTGCCGGAGTGGAGGTATTTCTAACCGAAAAGAAGCTTTACTTAATTATATTTATCCACAAACATCTCCCAAAACAAAGCAAATATAATTCACCGCCTCAGAATATTAATTTCACTTCGCAAAAGTTGCTCAAGAGTAACGGTAACAAAATTGCAAGTAAACTCCTTCAAAACATGTCACCGGTATACAAACGTCAAAACAATTTATCAGAATACGATTATATTACACGAAACGTGCAGTTGCAGTGCAGGTTTTTTAACAGAATAGCGATTCATTTACTGCAACATTCCTGCAACGTCGCTGCTGTCAGATCGTTTAACAGAATACCGAAACGTCAAAATGTACGCATTTTGACACACGCCGCGCTGCAGTGCAGTTGCAGTTTTTAGTAGAATCGGCCCATTGTTTGAGGAATTACCTCCACTTCACAGAAACCCGCGGCCAAATAACAATTCTCTGGAGGGTTGTTCTGTTCCTGGTTGTGAGTGAGGTCACCAGTAAGCTCATGAGAAGTTGCTGTGGTAGCAGCAGTGGTGGCATCGCGCGAGTGATAATATATTGCAAGCGTTTATAGGCTATGGAAACCGCTTTACATAAAGTAAGCGGTATGATTGGATGTCTTCTGAAGGTTGTATAAAAAAAATTAAAGGAACAGTGAAGTGTGTAAGGACTTTGGTTGAAGATATTAATAGACATTGACATTTGAATGTAATTGAATCTATTAACTATTTGATTGTACAAACCAATTCCCCTAGATCGTAAACAGTGGGAGCAATGACAGCAGCCAAAGCCAGCCGGAGAGCGCAGGCACGCCTCTCCTCGGGTGGAAGATCGGCGCCCGCGTTGGTGCAGCCCAGGTACCGGAGCGCACAGCGGTAGTACCGGGCCATCGGGCCGCGAACCCTGGAAATAATATCAGTTTTGAGGGTTTTGTACCTTTGCAAATTGGTATCCTCGTAGGATCGTTTTGTTAGCCATCTGTCAAAAATCCTTTCGCTTAGGAAATGTGGAGGTATCAAGTTGAAAATTAATATCAAATATTCAAGCCTGCAATCTCTGCAAGAAATGAAACTTCTATGTCAATGCAATCAGAAGATATGGACCGTTTATGCCGCATATTTTGACACTCAAGGGAATCAAAACATATTGAGGAACTTCCTGTTGACCAATTGGGCAAGAGGCAATGTCATGTAGTGCAAGAACTATGTCGGTGTATGGCAACAAAAGTTTCCCAACGGCAAAGTTAAGTTTATGCCACAACCCCATTTATTATTTCACAATTATAGACGTTCATGATATATAATATTTGTTTTCCAATTACCACATACAAAAATTTTGAGTTTCGATTCCCATGACGGATGAACTATCTACATACCTGCAAGTTTGTACAGAACTCGGAGTTTTATACATTATGTCAAACACATATGAATGCTTGCTACACAAGGATTATTTCTGGAGCAGATGGTGAAGGTGGTGAAAGTTACCAAGTTATGGGACCTTGACAAGGTCTGTTCCCCATACCCTCATAGAGGACAGGAGCCAAATATCAAGTCTATTAAGCAATTTTATGTTCATATCAATGAGTTTTCCGAAAATATACTGATACATTGCTGTGAGGCATTGGTGATAAAGCTCGAGCAATAAGCATTCATAATCTATGTATGGTTTTTGTTATGGAACAAAAAAATATGGAAACAAAGTTCCGCCACATCTACACAATCGGCTGTTGGCTTTAAAAGCACTATTGCTATGTTTGGCGTATTTCTACAATACGACAAGTGCTTCGTCATCTCATTCACTAACAAACATCAAGGGATTGTTAATGATTACACCATTGACGGCCAGGTCCTTAGGAGGTCTCATGTCGCCAAAGATCTGGGAATTATTTTTGACAATAAACTTACATTTCGGGAACATTACCAACACATAGTGACAAAAGCCAATCAACTTCTTGGGTTTATTTTCAGATCCACTAAAGATTTCAGAGGCACCCATTCTTTTCTCTACTTGTACAATACACTCGCCAGAAGTATTTTAGAATACGGTAGTCCAATATGGTCCCCGCACTACGCTGTTCACATTGAAAATATAGAGAGAGTGCAGAGGAAGTGCCTACGGATTTTATGCTACCGTCAACACTTGGGGCGCACCACTGCCGATTATGAGGCTCGTCTAATTAAATTTAATGTGCAGAAGCTGGAAGCACGTAGACGGTATTTTGATTTTATTTATATTTATAAAATAATTCATTCAATATTAGATGTACCTAACTTACTTGTTCAAATAACTTTTAATATCCGATATAGTGCTCGTAGATCCAATCAAACAGGACTTTTTGCTCTACAAGTTTATCAAAATAATACTTCCTTTTACAACCCCCTGGTTAGGATGGCTCGTCAGTGCAATGAAATCGCCAAGGACAACCCAGCATTCGACATTTTTCTACCTAAACTGGCTTTATATATTAAAATTCTTAAAGATATTCTTTATCACAAGCCGACGACAATCTAAAAACTCCTACTTGAAATTTTAGCCATAGATTTAAAATATATGTTTTTACTGAGTTTTATTTTTATATAGTTTAATCCATAGTGTTAGAGACTCTTCTTGATAGTTCTTATGTACACACATGTTTGTGGAATGCAACCTAGATTGTAATGTTATGATCTGTATATTTCGTTTTATAATAGTTGTAATCTGTTATGTGTGATAATAATAAAATAAAAAAAAATAAAAAAATAAAAAAAAATCTGCGAGAGATTAAGGGCACCAGGGAGTTCTTGGTATTGTACATTGGCAGCGAAAGTGGCAATGACTGAATGATGTTGCAAGTGTCTATAAACTATGGTAACCATTTCACATGAGCCAGGAGGGTTGTTGCTGTTGAGTATGAGTTTACCTTTAATCTCCTAAGTTGCACGAGGAGATGGGGTAGCAACAAACAATTAATACATGGTGTACTGTAAACCTTGCAGTCAGAAAACTGGTTTACATTAGACAACTTGTATGCATGGTTGCTACCAGAGGTGGTTGCAAGTAAAACCTATTCCATAAATTCATAATGTGTATGGTTTATCTCACCTATAATACTCAGAAGCCAGTTTGTAAAACCTTCCGTGGACTGGTGTAACACCATCGGCATCCTCTAAGCTACCTTCAAGTTGTTCAATTATTTTCTCCGTTGAATCCAGGTCATTGAGCTGCTCTAGGTATATCTGACCTTGGAGAACCTGTAAAAAGGAATGTACATTTTTAAATGGGACCGCAGACCACAAAACCTCACTGCTGTATTTTTTATACAATTTTAGGAGCTATACAATCATACGGCCCGTCTGACGTAGCCTATAAATAAATTTATAAATAAAAATAAAATTAATAATATTAGGAGCTTACTGGTGACCTCACTCACACACAGGAATACAACAGAGAGTTGTTATTTGGCTGCACTTTTCTTTGAGGTGGAGGTACTTCCGCAGTTGGGACTGCTTTGATGAACCCTACCTCTCTTAAAAACACCCAGATCCGGACATTTATATATATATATATATATATATATATTACACACACAAATGTTTGTCCTGGGTGGGAATAGAACCCATAAGCATTGGTGTCAAAGTGGCGTTATAATCACTCTGTTACGAGCTCGTCATAATCTCATTAACAGCGGCAACCGATACAATGAAAAGGGAAATTCACTATAATCTAGAACAAAACAATTACTACCTTGGAACTGATAGTGATATTAGAAGGCGTACGAAGAGAATTGACGGCTCTTCTTGGCAATGGGTGAACATTAATAGTCCAAAGACTGAACTTGTGCGGCTGAGCTTCTCTTGACAAACTTTAAACTGTGGATAACTTAGGTAATAAACTGTGACCTGTTTGTGAGACACATTGATTTACATGGCAGATTGAATGAAGTGCAATGCATTAGTATCTGACTATGCTATTATCAAGAAAAAGGTGACTTTCATAACATAAGATTCAAAATTCAATTTTTAAGCTATATATATGTTCAAGGGTCAATGATAAAAAGGATATAATTCTGTAAAACTATGAATGCCTAAAATTGATCATTAGTATGCAATAATGAAAATGTACCCAACATTTTTTCTACTGCATGCAAATGATCAATTTCAGGTAATTTAAAAATTGGTTGTGTTTAGTATTTTTAATGTGAAGCGACTTTGCCTATTTGTATGTATGACATGCCACCTGGTGTAGGGAGTAAGCAGATAAATGATGTATAAGGTCTTTATTGATCCTCTGCCCATCTAGATTCCTCGGCTCTACCTTCAACTGATGCATAAACTGGTAGTGACATAATATTACCTTGCACAATGCTAGAGCTTCATCATTGATCTTGACTTTGCCTTCCATCTTCTCGAGGAATGCGACGGCATCTTTCTTATTGGAATACTGCTCCACCACATGTGCAACAATCTCAATCAATGACAGGGGGTTTATTCTGAAAATTATAATATTCCACATTTAGTTTATTATAAGGATACTAAGAGTATCTCTAACACATCGCTAACCTCATTACACTTTAAAAGATCACGACTCTATATACATAGGAGCTACTAAAATCAGACAACTGCTAATTAAATATCCATGTGGCCTATCTCCTCGGCTAAAGCTATTGTTCAACCTTTGGCTTCCACCAAGAAACATGGTGGACTTGCATTTGTGCTCCCAACATCAGGTAGGACATGCTACAAAATAACACATGAATCTATATCAATACTGTCAAACCGTGGAAATCTTGTTTCAGAAGTCATTTCAATTATTCATTGTAGCATGCAGTACTCATACTGTTCTCTCCATATTAATTAGTTTAATGTTTTAGTTCAGTTTTTCAATAATCAGGCCTGTCAAATCTAGTGCTCCTTGTAATCAGCTATGTATGTTAAATAACATGTGTACATATGTATTGCAGCAAAGCACAACAATCAATAGTAATTTTATATCAATTAATCGTGGCCATAAAAATTCTGATATCCGGGTCACATATTGGAATGGAATCACACCACAAGTGCACAATTTAGGCTGCTTCAACTTCAACAAAATTTCAACGTGAATGACTTGCACAGTTTGATTCTAGTAAAAGCTTTAACATGCTTGTCTCATTGTAAACATCATATTCTAGAATATTGTATAAATTAATTCCACCATTTTCAATAATTTTAAAGATTGTTCCACATTCTCAAAAGTAACGGACAAAGAGTGTCTATTGAAGTACTTACTCTATACTTGGGAAAAAAATTATAAAATTACAGTACATTGTAAAACCTTTGTTCGATTACTGTTAGTAGAATGTGTACATTGAATTATCTCTAAGGCTACAAAACAATGTGATACTTAGAAATGCATTTAAAGAAAATTTTACAATACTTGATACAAAAGGAAAGCTTTCATAGATTTCGAAATTTCAGGAATAAATTAACCTTTCTTCACTTATCAACTAGCTATGTACATATATATAATATTGTCTATTACATAGATAATAAATTATTTTAGGCGGTGGCTAAAGAGCAGCTGGCTACTTATCAAATAGATCGTTTATTAGCTGCTTATTCAAGAAAAAAGTTTATTTTTCAAGTTACAAGTGACTTGCGAAAATTGGCTTACTTGTTTTCAAAAGTACGTAGGAAGTGATCGTAGAGCTGTATTAGGTTGTCGCCTTTTTGCAGCGCTGGTGTGAGCATAAACTCTTGCACTTTTAATGTTAATTGATGCCATAATCTGAAAAACAAAGCATAATAGGTTAGGTTTGTTTATTACAAATGTATTGAATGAGTATAATGTAATGGAAGGAAAACTTACTTTTTGTTATAAAGTTCTTCTAATTTTGCCCAATCTGACGCATATTCAGGCTCCGTCGACTGTTTGTTTTCTAAAAATGCACTAACATCAACATTGGCAAACTTTACAGCAGCCATCTTCAGAATTTTGTAGCACGTAATGTTATGAAATTAGCTCCAAATCAATCTGTCAAGTTCACTGAAGTAAATTTAATAGGTGTGAAGTTAGGAATATATGCTGCCATCTAGTATCAAGTAGCTGAATAATGTGTTACTAAATATTGTGTACTATTGAACAATAGATGTCAGTAGTGACTAAAAAGATTAAAGATTTTTATTTGAGTGTATCACACACAGTTCAAATAATAATAAATATAAAGCGGAGAATACACATGCTTATATTATAATAAGTATATCTATTCTCCGCTAAGAACGATCTATTTGCTAGCTGCAAAGTTCCATTCCTATTTGTCTGTACAATAATGGGTTGAGAAGTATCTCTTAGATTGACATGCAGCATATTTCTACTGTGACAATACTGTGCCATTCCAGTGGCAGTTAACTTGTGGATTTCTGAAAAAGCGAGATAGACACAACCTCACTCTCACACAACAACAATAATATTTGGCTGCAATTATCTGTAAGGTTCGAGCAATTTTGCCTAGCTCTACCTCTCTCCTAGTTCGTTAAATAGAAGGGTGCACCAAGAGCAGGTGGTGCATCTCTCCATACATGCTTGCATGTGTGACATAAAGTTATAATAGATAGAACGTTCAAGTAAATAAAACTCGATGACTTGTTTTCATTTAAACGGATACGCAACTTAAACAACGTCAACCCTGCTGTTGTCGATTGATGACAGTCTAAGTAAGTGGTCTTCGGGGTTAAAGACATAGACCTCCGCCAATCACGATAATTTGAAGGTGAGCAATGCATAATTGACGCCCTGGCGTTGCAAATGTCTATAGGCTACGGTGACTGCTTACCATCAGGCCATACGCATGTTTGCCACCTTAGTGGTAAAAAAAACGTGGTGGAGTATGCTCTAAACTAGGTTGCGATCCTCTGCGGTGGGGATATGAGTAAGGTTCGTTTGGTTCAATATACTCAACATACCTCTTCGAGTTATGCTTCCCTGGTAGTTCGGAGCTACAATACTTGCCATTATTTAGGAAAAATAAACATCTTCAAACGGACGACTTTCGTAGTGAATTTTTATTTTTCTTCAACGTCGAGAGCCATATAATCATACCACCCACCTGATGTAAAGTGATCACCGTAGCCAGAACGCTTGCAATACAATGAGTATTACTAGCGCGTTGTCAGCGGGTGACACAGCTAAACTACTCTTAAGGACCTTAGTGGTAACCTAACTTACTCGCAGGAACACAACTGGCCTTCAGAGAGTTGCTATCTGGCTGGGGTCTCCGGTGAGGTCATAGGCCTTGTTTGTATAGTCACCACTTATAAGATTTGAGAACTGATTATGTCAATTATTATTTCTGATATTTAATTTATCTATCTATAACTTCACGCCAAATCCCTGGCGGGGAAGGCAGAGAGAACCGAGCGGCACGTGTCTTTTTTTGAAGTAAAACTTCTTTACGCACGCTTGACTTGGAGAGTAAGCTGGTGAATGCGTGACGAGAGCGTTACGAAAAGTGTGATCGGGCGAGGCGAACGGAACTTGAGAGGGAGATATAAGTTAGTGAAGATAGAAAGAGAGAGAGAGTTACGTTTTGTATATTACTGTAGGGGCAAGAGAGAGAGGTGCGAGCACACACTTTCTTTCTCTCGTAGCGAGTTAAGTTTCGTATATGTAAGACACAGTGCAGGCCTATTGTCTGTATCACACTATGGAGCTAAAGAAATTTTACTTCAGTCGTGTGATCTAAAGCACACTCGTTTTTTTGCCTGATGGTAAGCGAAAGAGGAGCCCAAATTGCAACTGCAACTGACAAAAGACTACACAGTATCCTGTCAGTTGACGCTGCCATGCTGACAAGCCGCAAGATGCTTCTTCACGCTACGTTTGAAGGATCCCATATTGTAGGAATGAGGGAACACATGCGTTGGCAAGGCGTTCCACTTTTTAATGGTACGACAGAGATAGGAGTTGCCGAAGTTTTTGGTACGCAAAGAAATGTTCTCAACATTGGAACAATGACATCGCAAGCCTGCACGTGTGGTTCTATAACGGAAGGGAGAGGGTGGGATAAGGGATGTAATGTCTTGACCTTCCTCGGCTCCTATAACTTTCTACTTTTGCATTGTATATCTGTTTCGTCATTTTTTCATCCTGCATTCTTTCTATTTTACTTTTTGGGGGTCATGTGCCAGAAGCGTGCTCGTTCGCGACCCCTGTCACTCAGTCGATTGCAATTCTGGACCAAGAGCGCACCGACGTGCGGATTAGGGCGTCCCCCGTAGGCGACGCGCACCGATCCGCCCCCGTCGGTGCGAATATAGCTGCATGCGGCGGTGGGGGCCGCCACCCACCACGCAGCGCCAATTCCGGCGGGACGAGGGGAGCCGAGTGCCGCATAGGCACGTGGAATGTGAGAGGTGGATTGAATGATAAGACGAATGAACTGATAGACGTAATGAATGATAGACGTTTGGATGCTTTATGTGTGACAGAGACTAAGCGCAAGGGGAGCGACACCGATGATCTGCCCGGTGGTATGATGGCCCTATGGTCTGGGGTAGACCGGGACGATCATGCCAGTGCTGGTGTAGGTATCGTACTCTCCTCTCGCTTAGCCACTGGTGTAAGAGATTACTGTTTGGTAGGGCCTAGACTTCTCTGGGTTCGTATTAAACTGGGCATCACGCGAGTATTTTTGGTTGCAGCATACGCTCCCGTAAGCTCAGCGTGTGCTCAAGAACTGGAGAAGTTTTGGGAGTCTGTGAGGTATGTTCTGGACTTAGCTGAAGGGAATAAAAGAGTGATTATGTGTGGAGACTTGAATGGATGGGTTGGGACCTGGAAACTGGAAGGGTCCCAATGGACTGGAGAACTGGAAGGGTCCCAATGGACTGGAGACGCGTAGTCATCGTGCCCTTGTATAAAGGCAAGGGGTCACGCATGGACTGCGCCAACTATAGGGCCATCAGTTTGATCAGCTTAGCAGCAAAAGTATATGGAAAGGTGATTGAAAGGAGAATGAGAGTGAAATCCGATGAAATGCTGTGGGACGCACAAGGAGGTTTCCGAAATGGAAGGGGATGTACGGATCAAGTTTTCTCGCTCCGCAATATCGTAGAGAAGCATCTGGCCATAGACCGGAAGGTTTTCTGCGGTTTTGTGGATCTTGAGAAAGCCTTTGATAGGGTTGTGCGAAAGGAACTGTGGGACATATTGCCGAGATATGGGATTGACGGTTCACTGCTCCGTGCTGTGCAGTCCACTTACAAGGATTGCTCTGCATGTGTGCGGATAGACGGTGGCATGTCACCCTGATTTAATGTCACAATTGGTGTCAAACAGGGTTGCATGCTATCTGCTAGGCTGTTTATCCTGTATCTCGATAGTTGTCTGCAGAGAATAAGGTCAACGAATGTGGGATTGCGCATGGGTGACCAAGTGGTGAACTGTCTGCTGTATGCAGACGATGCCGTGCTATTAGCAGATACACCATCTAAACTGCAAACACTGGTCACAATGATGAAAGACGAATGTATGGAGAAAGGCTTACTACTGAATGCGAAGAAAACAAAGATAATGGTATTTGAAAGAGAAGAATCCAGAACTAATGTAAGGATTACGATTGATGATGAAGTGTTGGAACAATTGGATGAGTTTGTATATCTTGGATGCGCTTTAAGCAGGGATGGAAGGTATACCGCAGATGTGGAAAGACGAGTGAGTGCTGGGAATAGTGTGAATGGAGCGTTGGGAAAACTTCTTGGCAGTAAAATCCTGAGCCAGAAGGCACAACTCGCTATACACAATGCAGTGTTGGTCCCAACGCTAACTTATGGAAGCGAGAGTTGGGTATGGCAGAAAGAGCATGAAAGTAGAATAAACGCGGTTGAAATGCGAGCGCTGCGCAAAATTTGTGGCGTAAGGCTTGTAGACCGTATTCGCAATGATGATGTTAGAAATAGAGTTGGTCTGAAAGAGAGCGTCGGTGTTAAAATAAGAAGAGGCATGCTCCGATGGTTCGGGCATGTTGAAAGAATGCAAGATGAAAGAATGACGAAGCAGATATACAATACAAAAGTGGAAGGATGTAGGAGCCGGGGAAGGCCAAGACTTACCTACCATGACCAAATTGGTCATGTTCTATCAGAAGGTGATGTCAGGAGCCCTAGAAACCGGCGTGCGTGCATGAGAAGAGCAATGAATGTTAAAGAAGCGAGTGAGATATGTAAGGATCGAGTCACGTGGCGCTCTGTTCTCTCTGCCTATCCCGCAAGGGATTTGGCGTGAAGTTATAGTATAGTAGTATAGTATTCTTTGTACATGTCCAAACCAACGGAGAATGCCTCTTCTTATTTTAACACTGATGCTCTCTTTCAGACCAACTCTGTTTTTAACATCATCATTGCGAATACGGTCTGCAAGCGTTACGTTTTTGCGCAACGCTCGCATTTCTACCACGTTTATTATAATTATAATATTATATATTTGTAGTAATGAGTAGGTACCTACATAAATTAGTTACCATAATATTTCTGATATTATGGTTATTTATTTATGTACTCATTACTACAAAAATCTTACGATAAAAATTAAAAATATATTTATATAAACAGCTTGAATTAAAAGGATTATTGTAAAGATAGTTTCTTTATTGCCATTGGGCTCTCGCGGGCACTTAGATACGTCTTAAGTATTTTTAACAAAATCTTATTGTAACTTATTCATAGTTACAGTTTTTTTATAGTACAAATTTTCTTTTTTTCGGTTCTCTCTGCCTACCCCACGGGGGACTTGGCGTAAAGTTATAAATAGATATTTTTTTCTTTTTTAATATACCAATATTTCTAAAATCACTATTGGCGAAGAAGAAATGCCAAAAGGCCCTTGCCGACGTAGCATTTTTTTCAAATCTATTAATAAATTGACGTCAATAGATATAATACAAAATGCTGTCAAGTGGTAAAATTAAAGATACATTAATACACGTGCTGAATTATTTCCAGCCATATCTGTCAGTCAGGTGTTTATCAATTATAAACCTTCTCACACAGAGTATTTTTGATGTGCTATTTAAAGATTTAAAGATTCTCAGCAAAGAACAGTGGGGGTATTTTTTTTTATACTACGTCGGGAGGCATACAAGCATACGACCCACCTGATGTAAAGCGGGTACCGTAGCCTATTAACTCTTCTGCTGCTTACATAGCAACTCCTTGGGAGCTTACTAGTGACCTCACTCACACGCAGGAACGCAACAACCCTCTAGGGAGTTGTTAGTTGGCTGCGGTTTTCTGTGAGGTGGAGGTACTTCCCCAGACGGGCTGCTTTGATGCGCTCTACCTCTCTTTTAGTTTCTAAAAGTTATTACTTTTCGAGTCCAATTTGAATATGGCTTTCCGAAGCAATGGAAATACCCCCACTGAACTGTTTCATACAATTTATTGTAGAATCAAATACAATTTACGACAAGATTTTAGCAATTTCTCGTTATCTCTTCGATTCTCCTCACTGCATATCCGGCGGAGCTGAGTTTACAACTGGCCTGGTTATTTATGTGGCGCCCCACTCTAGTGTCCGAGTCTATTGTAATTTCAAGAAATAAAGTAGGTAACATTAACAATTTATAGTACATTATTGCTAATGAGAATTAAAAAAGAAAATTTGGAATAGCTTTTACCATTATTAACAAAATTTGGGTCAAATCTATAATTCTTTTCTGCATATAAATCGGAGTACGTTTGGAGTATCGACTGCTCTTACCACCCAACTAGAGCAACGACTCCTCAGGACTTTACTGGTAACCTCACGAATTTACAGGAACACAACAACCCTCCAGGTAGTTGTTATTTGGTTACGGTCTTCTGTGAGATGTAGGTAAATCTCCAGTCGGGCTGCTATAAAAATCAAAGGGCGCATCAAAGCAAACCGCAGCCAGATAACAACTCCCTGGAGGGTTATTGTGTTCCTGCGGGTGAGTGAGATCACCAGTGAGGCCTATAGGCCACGGGAATCGCTATACATTAAATGGGCCTTGTTTGTATGCCTCCCGACGTTGTATAAATTCATAATACTTACCTTACGAGGTCCCAACAAAGTTAATAGAGATTTTCTGTATTTGCGTCACCTCGTTTCCCCTGGGTCGGCCGCCATCGATGAAACCTTTAAAATCTTACTGGCTAAAGACCTCTAGGCGGTGTTTAGTCTGACATAACCCGAGCGGCCGACTGTAAGGGTACTCATGGGAGTTCACCACCTGTCTGCAATACAGTCACGTAGGGTGCCTCCCTCAGAAGTATGACTAAGATACTCTTTCAGTAGTGTAGCCCTTCTCTTGTGGGGTGCCTAATAATTCGGATGAAAAACAAACAAAAATGTTCTGTTACTCGTAGGTTTAATTAATATCATAATAATGACATTGATGTCTCAATCACTTTCCATTATAATAGCTAATCTTCTATATATATAAAAAAATCGAAGTGTTAGGTTTGGTCGTTTTGGACTCCAAAATGGCTGGATTGATTTTTATAAAATTTTCAGGCAATCTAATAGCCGAAAATATCGAAATATACGCGTTTTTCAAATCATTTAATAACTTGCCCAGGTAGATAATCAACCTTATGATCGGCACATTGGTATTTCGATATATTTAACTTCGGAGTTAACCCTGAAGCACGTAGCGGAAGCAGAGGATCGAAATATAAAGCGAATTCATTAATTGATGAGCCTAATACTTTTCAATTTCTTTACTTTGTAAACATAGATGATTATTAAGATATATATACAATGTCAAACCTAGCATTTGTATTTATTTTAAGAATAATTGCATTACATGCGAACGGCGCGCGGCTGGGCGCCCGCCAAGTTCATTGCACTTTTTAGTACTTTAGCGTTATTGAGGAAAGACAGGAGATGCCTTTGTTTGAAACATAAATAAGGGAGAGTGAATATAATAGTGTACGCGGTTACGAGTAACCTGTCCTTTTTAAAAATATGTTCAAAAATCTCAATTTAGTCAATTGAGATTTATTATAGAATTGCTGAAAATATAACTGACAAAGATGTCTGGAAACAAGTCAGCACAGACAACATTTACTTAACAATCTTTAATTCTACCATTTGACATCACTATTGTACCAACATGCTGACAAGAATTTATTGTAATATTTAATTGACAATTTGAAAAGAGACCTATATTGGCAAGTTTTTTTCGACATTTCTGCTTCGCCAATGGCAATTTTCGAAATGCAAGCAGATTAAAAAAGAAAAATAATAACGTAAGAGAATTGAATAAAATACAATAATATTATATTTAAAAATTGTAAGATGTGAAGTGTTCGCGGGGACCCAATGGCAATTAAAGAATTTTTATCTATACCTTGACGTGGGCGTTGCTGTAATACCTAGGTTAGACAAAAAGATATGTTCATCCTTCGTCCACACAAATGATTGCTGTGTGTGGGACTCGAACCGACGACCCTTGAAGTTAGAGTGACATAAATAAATACTTATTTTTGGATTTCATTATGTAACAAAACATTAACAATATTGTTCGATGTGATTAACTTCACGAATACCGCATCAATGTCTCTAAAGGGTTGTTGGGTTCTTTTTTTTATAATATAGCCTATGAACGCTTGTAGTACATTAAGTATCACTCGGGCGATGCCACCTCAGCTGCTAACACAGTAACTCCTTAGGGGTTTACTTGGTGACCTCACTGAAACACAGGCACACAATAACCCTCCAGGGAGTTGTTATTTTGGCTGCGGTTTTCTGTGAGGTGGAGGTACTACTCCAGACGGGCTATTTTGATGCATCCTATCTACCTCTCTTAAAAACACCTAGATCAAGACAAACAGACAATTTGATGCACACAAATGTTTGTCCTGTGTGCGAATCAAACCCATAAGCGACAGTAGCGTCATTAACCGCTGCGCTACAGAGGTCGTCAGACACGAGCATCTAGTGAGCGAGTGAGGTTACAGGAAGCACCTGAGGGGTCACTGCGATAGCAGCGAGGGACGCAACGCTGAATTTGTGTGTTATAAGCGTTCAAACACTACCAGACACGGCGGACAATTCGCGTGTCGCCACTCGACTTTAAGTATTACTCGCGTGATGCCACCTCTGCTGCCAATACAGGAGCTCACTGGAGACCTCACTCACACGCAGGACAACACATAACAACCCTCTAGGGAGTTGTAATTTGGATGCGGTTCTCGTGAGTGATACTCATTGATACTGAATGTATTGCAAGCGTTCATAGGCTACGGTAACCGCTTTACTTTCGGTAAGCCGTAAGCATGATGCCTCCCGACGTTGTATAAAAAAAAATATGCTGCCTTGACTACTGAGTTTGATTTTTTCTTTCAAGTTATTTTCGTTTTTTATAAAATAATAAATACCAGAATAAAATGCTACCAGAAATCGGTAATCAGAACACCAGGTGCAAGTTTAATGACAAAAAACACAATAGCTGTTAATACACCCTTGCACACACCCTTTTTGTAAAGAGTTCGGTAAATGTGTTTTTAGTGGAAAAAATATTATGTCAAAAAAGTTTTTCGCCCAAAAAATTCTATTCGCAATTATTTTTTTGTTCAAATGTACAATTACCGATATTGTGCAGCGGGTTGTTAGAAATGGGGTGAGGTATGTAGGGGTTGGAACTTCCTTGATTTTTATCCGCTCGGGTGTCATATAAGTGCTTATTCGATCTGCTGTTTTTGTACCGCACCGAAGTTACATTTTTTTATGCAACTTCGGGAGGAATACAAGCTTACGGTCCACCTGATGAAAAAGTACTTTGGTTACCGTAGCATGTGAACGCTTGAAACAGAATAAGTAGTGCTCGCGAGATGTCACCTCTGCTGTTAATACAGCAACTCCTTAAGAAGTTACTGGTAACCTCACTCACTTCTACGTTACATACTATGTTTTTGACCGATTTCAAAAAAGAAAAGTCTCTCAATTCAACACATTCTTTCATGTTCTTTCAATTGTAACCGAAAAAAAATATTTATTTAGAACGTCTGAGCTTCGGATTAATCAGATCAAAGAAGGATGATGGTAGGCCTTTCTATGATCAGAGCTCCCAAATTTGTTGAAGTATCGACATCATTTAAGTATTCTTAATAAATACAACGTCGGATAACAAATAGCCAAACGACCCGCCCGATAAAATGCGGTTATCTACCCAGTACTTGTAACGCGAAATACGCTCACCCCTTGTAAGGTAACAAGTGGAAAGTACCTTTAAAATTAGATCTATCTATCTATAACTTCACACCAAGTTCCTTGCGGGGTAGGCAGAGAGAACCGAGCGCCACATGACTCGAGCCTTTCCTTACTCGCTTCAAATTAGATTGCTTTATTACCAATATTTCGTACTAGGTCTCGCAAAGGCCCTGGCAATACGCTGAGATGTGACCTATTTGAGACATTGCACATCACTACGTGCCGTATGTCCTTAATCCTAATGTCCTTTAATGTTCATAAGAGCATAGTCGGTTTGTTAAATTATTTCACTGCTCTACTTAACTCTCTTGTCTCCGTCGGGGAATTGAACCCACGAGCCTTGGTGTCGAAGTAACGCTCCATTCCGCCACTGTCTATATTCCTCCTCGCCGTCCACGGAGCCAAATCCGAGGCATACCTACTCTGTCGGGTGAACGTTCCGTGCCTGCATCGACTACCGAAGCACGCAGACTATTTCTTGCACAATTTATTCATTTTGTTATATTTGTTTGACTTTTCTTTCTGTTTCCATCTATGCTTCTCGGGATTTACTAATAGTGAAATAATAATAAACCCCGCAGGGCTACTTGTGGCGAGCTGTTGGTGCGTAACGACACCACGGGTACGCGAGTGCTCCAGAGAGTCGACCAGGGCCTTAGTCTCCGGCGTGTCTTCGTCGGTCGGATATAGAAAGCCTAAGAAAGCCCGCAGGACTCTCAGCTCTGGCTTGCCTTCATTGGCCGTCCAGAGAGGAGTCGATAGAACATACCTATAGCTTTATCAGATGATATGCTCCAGGGGTGGAAGTGTTAAAGTAAAATACAATAATAAAATAAACCGTTTATTTTCTGTACACAATCTTAACTTGTAACTTAATCTATGTACACGATTGTTAAGTGAAACAGTTTTAAAGTCGGTGAGTGGGGCGCCGCGCCCGGCGCAGACGGGAGACTGCCACTCGAGGCGGCAGTGCTCGCTTCTCGAGGTGTTGGCTCACGTACACTAATATTATAAATAGTCTCTGACCAATTGTACAGCGCCATCTATCCCCAAAGCAAGTGAAGCTTTACAGGACAATTTATAAGTAAATACATATTTTTTAAATGCATACTTATGATACATAGCAAACACCCAGACCAAGACAAACAGTTATGTTCATGCACGCAGATGTTTGTCCTGTGTGGGAATCGAACCCCCGAGCGTTGGTGTCAAAGTGGCTTTACTAACCACTGCGCCGCCGACCTCGTCGATTATTACTTTCGTCAACCCAAGTTACACAGAGTACAAGTAAAAGTTAATCAAACCGAAACCCAGACTGTAATAAAGAATTAAAAGATGTAGATTTTGACAGGTTTACGTCCACTGTGTGTTTTGTGCTGACGTCACACTGTATGCACAATCCGGGGATGGTTCGTGTCCGCCATATTGATTTTTTCACAGTCACATAACCTACGACACTCGGATAAAGAATACGAATCTAATAGGTACCTTACTCTTCAAAATCGGTCCAGCCGGTTAGGCTACAGGAGCTCACAATGGAACGGATACACATACATATCCACATACATACATAAATACACGTGAAAAACATTACCCTCCATTTGGGTCAGTCGGGTAATTAAGTAATTACAAAATGAAAATGTACTACTTTACAAAACTTTTATGTTACCTATATTACAATACAGGCATGCATCAATATTTATTTAATTTAAAAATTTAAATCATTTATGATTAAAAGGACTACATTGAAATGTCAGAGTATATTGAGATGATGCGTGTGCTGAATCATTTTCAGGCATCTTTATTTGCTAGGTATTCATCGCGACTAATCTATCCGCGCGCTGGACTTTGCCACAGTAGAAAGGGAGACGCAGAGCCGCGCAGCTGCATCCTACACGAGAATGGAATTCTCCTTTAGGCTGCAACAGAATATAAATTTAAGTGTAATTTCTAAGTTAAAAGTAGAATAGGAATGTTCAGGAACACCGTTCTTATCTCTTAAGAAACATGGTCAAAATGGCCGACAATAAAAAAAAAATTTAATTGTTATATAATTGACGAGCCAGGTGTTCCTCTGGTAATGCAAGCTTGCGCATTCTCAACTGGTTTTATAGTTATACATACGTCGTACACAATACGAAAGTAAGGTAATTGCCCAACTCGCATACAGTTGGGCACGCTCTCGCGTCGCGGCTATACCTATTTCGCCACGAAGCATAAATATATTAAGATATATTTTCATCTCTTTCTAACGACAGGTATGCCCTATCATTTGTCTCTTTGTTAGAGCAGTGTATATAACTGTACGTAGATATAGTACTACTTGCGCCATTTTAAAATACAATAATGTTGGTGTGTAACGTGTCTACCTTTTGATACGTCGTTGCTTGTAGCGGTGAATTGTGATAGTACATAATGTCGGTGTCATCGGTTCTCATGTTATTCCCTTCATGGATTAGATTGACGAGAACATTGACGCCATTGAACACCCCAACAACTTTATGCTGAATCCGAATCTGAAGTCAAAATTCGAATATTCGAAAAAAAAAGCGACAGACAAACACACAGACAAACATATAGACTTCATATAGGAACGGTGTTCCTGAAAACATCTTAGGCTACAAGTCGGTGGTAAAGTAACGAGCGTCTCTTGGTTACACACTGGTTCACAGATTAGCATCTCGGCACTTGTCGACTTTGTGGTTAAAACATTCTCCATTGGTATGAAGGCTAGAATAGCTGAGACATTTGAGCGTTAAAACACAACGTTTTTGTGAGCGCGGGGTACCTTCATGTGCAGTCAAGTGATTTATTGGTTAAGAGTCGGCAACCCTGGTGTTGCAAATGTCCATAGGCTACGGTAACCGCTTACCATCAGACAGGCCGTACGCTGGTAGGTAGGGCGCATTAAAGCAGCCCGTCTGGGGAAGTACCTCCACCTCACAGAAAACCGCAGCCAAATAACAACTCTCTAGAGGGTTGTGTTCCTGCGTGTGATAACCATATATACACACCAGTAATAACCATATATACCATAAATCAGAGGCATCGCGTGAGTGATACTTAATATATCGCAAAAGTTAATAGGCTACGGTACCCGCTTTACATCAGGTCGGCCGTATGCTTGTATGCCTCCCGACGTAGTATAATAAAAAAAGCTTAGTGGTGTAAAAAAATCGAACATGCATGTTAAGTAACATCAAGCCCTGTCTGTAAATGGATGAGTTTAGAACTCTAGATCCTTCGTACTCGTAGGGCAAGTTAAGTACTTCCACAGAAAATAACAGCCAAATAACAGCTCCCTGGAGAGTTATCGTTTCTGCGACTGAGAACAGTTAAGAGCTCTTGAGGAGTTGCTGTGTGAGCAGTACGGCAAGCAATACGCGAGCGACATTTTTGTTGCAATTCATAGACAACGGTGACCACTGTACATCAGGTTGCTCGTATTCTTGTGGGTAAGCCTTTACGGGACATCCAAGCAACCCGACTGGGAAAGTACCTCTATAGAAAACCTCAGCTAAATAATAACTTCTGTAGGATTGCTGTATTTCTGCGGGTGAGTGGGATTATCAATAAGGTCATAAGGAGATTATGTGTTTGCAGCAGGGGTAGCATCGCGCAATATTACCACCGTTTAACAAGTTATAACAAGTTTGCATCAGGTGGACTGTATACTTGTATGGACGATGAATAAAAAAAAAACGGGTTGCACTCCGGGAGTGCCGGCAGAAGTGAAAACTTGAACATTAACATTTTGCATTTTTGAATATTTTGGAATGGTTAGGGAATAATTTCGCACGAAATGCTTTATTTATCAGTATAAAAGTACTATCATGTATGTGGTAAAATACAATATTCATTTATTGCGCTATCGTACACAAACATGACAATTTATATTACATTAAAAATTTAACACTTCAGAACAATTACAATTATTTTACATTAAAAAGTTTATCTCTCAGAAAAATCAACTTTCATCCATAATTTCAACGTCTCCTTCACCATCATCATCGCCAATCTCTAAAACACAAACACACACGCACACTCGCGCAAGCGGCCTGCGCCGCTTAAACCAAACAGCGATGTTGATAAACTACGTTGAACGAAACGCGTAAGCACCAAGAATTTCATGGCGCTTGCAACGTTTTGGTCGCGGGAAAATAATGCTCTATGAACGATCTAGCGCTTCATGTTTGAATTGTTTAATTAGAGGTAACTAATGTTTTAGCGCTGCAGCGAACTTAAATTCTAATTTTCACCAAAATATTACGGTCAGGGTCACGTGTTCTGACGCGAGATTAACATTTTTTACTCATCCCAAAAAGTGCACAACGCCGCTAAAGAAGATTTCACTTCAAAAAAGAGACACGTGTATGGCACTTTGCCGCAACGGTAATTACTGCGAGTCGTTATCACTTCAAAAAGCACACGCTTTGTATGAAAAATACAAAAAGACTTTTGTTTGTTTAGATAACATTATGGATTGTTCAATGTATTATTTACTTGTGTCAGTTATGCAATAACCTTTCTTGTATGTAAGGCCGGGTACACACGGGCCCTTCGAGAAAACAGTGTTTCATATACGAGTAAGACAACGATCGGTAATGCTTTGGCCATCGCATACCATCAGGTGATCATTTCGTCGGCCTCTCTCTGTTATTTAAAAACGGAGTGTGTCTGTCTTGTGGACATAGCCTTGAGTTTTCCGTGACCGTCGGAACGGTAAACGGAATTAAGTTATTCTAAAAGGATATTTTTTTATGTTCAATTGCGAATTTTAAGATTTTTGGACATATTACATGAAAAACAACGCCATGGAACATTCAGTGATTCAAGGTAGAGTAGAAGGAAAGCGGTCACGTGATCGATCCCCAACAAGATGGCTTGATCTCGTAAAAACAGTTACGCAACGCCCCGTAACGGAATGTTCCCGAAACGCCACCAACCGGGAGAAATGGAAGAACATAGCAAGAGCGGCGGTCATGGATGAGGGGCACACTATAACCACGACCAATCTGTCAAGAGTGCACGACTGAGAAGAAGAATTAGCTATTGATTGATTATTTAAAAAATTGCTACCGTGCTTTTGTTTAAAAAACTTTACCTGTAATCGGTTAAGTGCCCAAATTTGCCTGAAGTGGTCAATTGAAGGCACTACAGTCTCCCGCTCCAAGTAGCGCCGGCCGGCACCCATCCACTGCCGCTAGCAGACGCACGTGGTCGCTCCCGGGGCTGCTCTGGTTGTGGCCTGCTTGTCTGGTTCTGGAGGTCGCAACGGCGGCTGCGGTCGTCTCTCAGGAAACACACAAAATAATAAACATCTAATTACTCTCTAGAATCTTGCAAATCTACTTTTTTTACACATATCGGGATGCATACAAGCATATGGCCCACCTGATATAAAGCGGTTACCGTAGACTGTAATCGCTTGCAATACTTTAAGTTTTGCTCGCGCGACGCCAGCTCTGCTGCTAACATAACTACTCCTTAAGAGCTTACTGGAGACCTTATTCACACGCAGGAACACAACAACCCTAAAGGAAGTTGTTATTTGGCTGTGGTTTCCAGTGTGGTGGAGGAACTTTCGTTAGACGGGCAACTTTGATGCGACCTACCTCTCTTGAATGGTATCAATTAGGCCCTCCCTCAACCAGGAAATTGCCGTTTTATATAGAAAATATTGAACATCATATTTTAATGTACAGTATACTAGCTGCACCCGTTTATCGCTCGGCGGTAAAGAAAATTTAGGGAAATCCTTAGGCTTAGGTAGCGGACCCCACTAATCCTTATGAATTAGGAAACGGGATACCGCGAAGAAGAAGTGTACTAGCTGCACCCCGAGACTGTTCACTCGCATCCCGGTATTCCGTAGGAACCACTGTGTTTACATTCTTTTTCCCCGGCTTCTAAGGCTCGTATCGTCATATTGTCTTGGAACTCTTGCTCAAGAACTCGGAGAGAAGGGAGAAGCTGAAAAGCAGCGATTTTGATTAGAAGAGCGAAATATTGTAATTAGAAGAGCAATAATGGTATTATTTATTGGATAGCCTATAACCTTCATCAAGAATTGGGCTATCCAATGCAAAAAGTATCTTTCAAATCTCAAGCGTGTTCAAACAAACTTGTCCCGCTTTATACATTAACATAGATATTTAACTAAGCAATGTATTTCAGCCCACGGTTTCGTTCGCGCGTATCCCGGTATTCCGTTTGAACAGCTTTTTGCTACTTTCCTTTTTTTGTCTTGTCTTGTAAGGCTCGTATCGTGATATTGAATAGCCTAAACCTTCCTCAAGAATTGAAACATCAAATGCAAAAATAATTTTTCAAATCAGTTTCGTAGTTCCAGAGATTAGCGAGTTCACTTCCTCATTCATAAGTAATCCATCACGCTTCTCTTTCACTAAAGCTTTGGTTTCATTTTTGTTTCGACGGTATATTTCTTTCTTCATTTCTTTCATACCATCGTACTGGCGCAAAGATGTATGTAATTCAGCCACGCTTACCTATTTTTTTCAACCTCCGCATCCCACCAGGCGTCTCCTCTCCGTGTTCTACGTCTCTTTGCGCAGCCACATGCTTCTTTCGCACTGTCTACCATACTTACTGTCAGAACTTTCCAACATTCGCCTACATCTAAGTCGAAAAGAGTCGTGTTCGCAAGTCTTTCACTGACTACACATACGTACTCCTTACACTTACAATTGTAATTTGAACTTTCATCTTGCAATTTTTCACTTTTTATTCTTTCCTAATCTCCGAAAGGAATACGCACTCGCCAGTGTGTCCACTTTTTGAAAAAGCCCAAAAATCGGCATATCACCAGATAGTGGTCCATTTCAAGAGAGGGACTCTGAAGGCTCTTGTATCCATTAACGACTTTCGGAGACGTCCATCTATCAAACTCAAATCGATCACACTTTTAATTTCGTATTTACGTATGTTATCAGTTGTTTTGGGGCTAGATGGCGCTGTGTAATTTGTCCGGCAATTGGCGAAATACTTAAGTTAATAAATAATACCTCTTTTTATATCTATCTATATGTTCATACCAAGTCCTTTGCTGGATAGTCAGAGAACCGGTATTTTCTATGTGCTAATAAAATATATTTCCGTATGTTTATCAGTAGTCTAATACCTTGTTTGGGATTATACGTAATCTAATATTTAATATACAAATATAAAATCGATTATTATAAATAATCGTCTCCGCTCGGACACATTGAATTATCTCTTACGAACTAAACATTTCAAATTCCATATTATTTTCTCCGCCAAAAACCATCCCGATTGAATTGTGAGATGATACGTGACAGCGTTACATATAAATAAGCCCGTTGATCATCAATAAAACCTACAAATTAACCCTATATTCTGTCAACAGTCACTGTCAAACACATGGGGATTTGGGTCCTTTTGTATTTCAGTATATACATCTGTTGGAGTAATCGAAACCTTCAAAAGAGTCGAGTGGATATCTATAGTTAGTTTAACGCTAATCATACCTAGGATCGATTTCCATTTGGGACTACGAACGTGGTTAAGCGAGAGAGGACAATGGGCCGTATTCTCGTTTTCGCTTACAAACGTTTTTCAGGTACAAGAGTGGCTTTTTCCCTTAAAGAGTTTAAATATACACAAACATTTTGAGTAGATTAAAAACCTTTCTCTGCAATTGATACTTATTAACTGAAGTAACTTCGACAAATAAGACACACGCACATATGGTCATTCGAAAAGGAAATCATACTCGTATTAAAACAATGTTAGTTAGGTCCACGAAATAGAATACAAATACGATGGTCCCACTAAATTTAGGAAAGGGTCGTAAATAGCAGATGTTAAACTATACGCTCGACTTTCGCTTATAAAGGTACAGACAAGTAGCCGTCATTTATAAAGGTTCACGATGGAAAAACGACTCTCTCATATGGGGCTTCTGTTTCCCACTCATAAAGGTTTTGGAGGCTTAAAAGGACGGGATCTGGTAAATTACTCTCACTTATAGAAATGTCATCCAATCCTCACTCACCCAGGGTTGACTGTGCACCGTTTAATATTTAAAGACGCAATTGCACTTGGTCGTTGGCTTCGATTGCTTATGGTATTCGGACAAACAACTAAGTGTAAATGAACTGGTTCGAATACCACCGTCTTTGGACAATGTGGATCACCTTCAGCACACCGTAGGCGCAGGGTCGTTAGCGCATACTCCAAGGGCGGAATTGGTGCCTAAATTCAAGTAACGTCTTTCTTAAATCCGAATACGGGCTATTTACCAAGTGTAATTGAACCATTAGAAGATGCAAGGTTTTGCAGTAACATTACATGTACCTTTTTAAAATTTGTTTGTGTGGTGGAATCCCTGGTACATATTTAAAGTCTGTTGAATAATATCTTCTTTGTATGGACATTCCCAATAAGCGTTTGACATAGCATCAAATTCTCTTCAATATCACGATATTGTTTAAGAGTAGGCATAAATGCGCGTGATAATCTAATCGAACACGCATCAATCTACCTTACTTAGCATATTTATGAATGGTTATATTTTTTCTCGAGCTCCTTCGATTGCACGTAGTCGTGGATTTTGGCTGTTCTTGAAAGATGATTGTCCATAAGACCCCTAGCTTACTGACTGGTGGCTACAGTCTACCAGTCAGTAAGGTAGTGACCTTTGGGGGTTTGAGTACATTAGCCAATCCACCGTGGCCGTTTGTCTCCCAGCAGTGGTAAGAGTGTGCGTTGATATGATTGTTTTGTTGGTGGTCTTTAGTTGCTAACATAATAACATTCGCTGATGACATCGGCTTTTGGTTGAAATGATAATAAGTTCAGCAAATATTATCCAAAAGTAACCCGTCTTTTCACGTACCTACATTTTTAAAATTATTTACTCAAAAAAAGATCATAAAACATAAACTATTTAACCGAACAATTTGGTTTGAAAGGATTTTTTTTCTCTACAATATTTATCTGCAGATAAACTTAATTGTTTATGTTTACTCGCCAAAACGGTACTATGTGTGTGTGTTAACACGTGTTTTATAAACACCAATTATTTATCATATACTCGCATATAACGATACCTACCGCCGCGAATTTGCATTTGAGGATTTATGTTCAGAATCCTTCCTAGAAACTTAGCCAAACTGCTTGATCGGAGAGAGGTATATCTATATAGATCGGCAACAAAATATTTTCTTATTTAATTTTAAATCGCTTTTGATTTCGTAATATCAGTCCCAAAAAATCACTTTTTTATTTTAATGACTTTTATTACAGGTTTATATTCATTCTATTTGTTATGTCTCATTCGATAAATAGTTCAAAAATTACCCTCTACATTCGAAGTAACAATATAAACAATAAATGTACCTAATCAACAAGCAATAACATTTTTTGTAAACCAAAAAGAAGTAAGTGTACCATAAGGGTTTATACGCCTTACCATTATCGTCGGCGCCAAAGTCAACCTCATTTGCACGTAGTGCTATTTAATTAGAGGCTGAACAGCGAACCCACGCATAGAAGCTGTTACAGTGGTCGTGCTGCAGGAGACCGGGGCGGATTGAGTTGCTGCGGCAGGGAAGATTAAGAGCCCAGCGGGCCGCAAAACTTACACTGTTCTATGGAGAGAGATACTGCGCTTTTGTCCTCTACTCTATTAGCTAAACGACTTTACTGCCTTAACCTAAATACGCTTAACAATAGCCAAAAGAAAAAAAAATATTAATACAATGGCCACCAACTCGACAATAAATGGATTCCTCTAACATCTGAATTTCTGTCAAACGTCAAAACAGTCTATCAATATTTCAAGACCTTACAGTCGACCACCGGGCTTCCTTACGGAGATGTAAATATCCTCCTCGTCTGACCTCTGATGCAAGCTCGAACTCTTTTTCGTGCAGGGAATTTGTCTTAAATTAAATGTGTGGTACCAATACTACTTAATGCATGCGAAATAGCACCAGTCAACGCCCACTCACTACTATTAATAGACGGATGCTGTCGCTGCCAAGACATCTTTCGCCTCTATTCCGGCTTGTCCGGTGACCTCTTCCAGCTGCTGCGACTGTTTAAACGATTACCCGACTATAGTTGCTGCCCAGGCTGCTCTGGCGCTCCCCACACTCGGCTGCTGCGGTTGTATCTACGTTTGCTCAGCATCTGCACCAGAAAACGTATGCGCAACTAAAAAGCGACGTGGCTTAATCGTCCTTGTAAAGACTAGTCTTGTCAAGCAAGTGGCTATGATCACTGGACTATGTTACTGGTAATTGAATGCTGCCCCTTTTAAACCCTTAATTGAATGCTGCTTGAAAGTGCAGTATGAATGTGATTGCTAGAATATAATTCGATGACAGAGTTGGTAAGCGACTAGCGAGCCGAGCTTTCTGGTAGCTCGCGAAGAAAACTTCTGTCCACAATTCATAGGTCCTATTGATAGAATTGCGTGGCAATTTAGCTCTACTAAAGAAGAAACCGATTTAGAGGACAAATTCTTTATCTTAATTCATATTTGAATGCTCCATGCCGAAAATCGCAATTACCCAGCGAGATCGTTGCGGATGTTGCTTTCTTGAAATTCATAAGTCTAGCATACTGGCCCACTCAATTTATGCCTATGATACACACATTGGTATGCGGACCACATTATCAAGAACACTTTTAATACAGGTCATACTGACATCCCACGCTCCCTTATGGAAGAAAACTTTGACCAACTTTCGACTAAAAATCAAAAGTAAAGGACATACTCTGAAAAAAATATCGAATAAGGGCGCGGTTGAACTTGTCTCAATTCCAGCCCATTCAAACACAAGCATTCGCGTCATCGATAAGAAACATGTGTTGAAGCATCACAGTTCTAAAGCCCAAAGCATTGGGATTCTTGGTGTTAAAACCTCCAGTGAAGTTCAGTTCCGAAGACAAGAAACTTGTATTCAAGAACTTGGTGTGTTTTAGCTTATAGTACACTAGTCTCAAGTCAGCCCGCACATAAAGCACTGTGACCTTTGGGCGGGAGCACCCGGAATACCAGTTCCGACCTTCTACTTTGGAAATAAGTTGTAATTCTTAAAGAAATGTAAGGTTCGATTTTACTCGACTTTGACTGTTCTGCTTATTGCATGAATTCAGTATAATGACAGTAACTTCCTACTACAAACGCAACGCTAGCCATCAGGATTTTATCATCATATATTGTGCAGTTTCAGAGGACTTTTCTTCTTAGAACTGTTATGTCGGGCGTATCGACATCGATTAAATAAACAGGGAGTGCATTGTCTTCTCCTAAAAGGCGACAAATACTCTATGAATAATTAAAGCCAGACGTAACTTCTGAGCCATATGCATAAATTTTTCTTAAAGGTCACATCACGCCTCGCACAGAGGCTTGAGAGTTAGCCTTGTGGTTAGCAAGGCAAGGGTGTCAGTAAAGGCTACAGTACCAACTACGGAGCGGGCCTACCTCCCTAAAAGATTAGCCTCCGACAGTCAGGTATAAATAGAGCTTGTTTAGAGAGCTCGCTGGACGTACACAACTTTACCTCAAGCCTTACCGAGGGCATCGATCTTGGGCCCCGGCTCTCTGCTTTGTAACACAGACCTCGCGCCTCGCTCCTTTGTTGGGGAGAATGAAATGGCGTTAGGTATAGATTTTTAAAGTACGTATCAGCACGTATAAATCTAATCAAAGATAATCAAGCTCGTTGTTACAATATTTTATTTATATGACGACTTTTAGAATAGCAAAACAAGGCGGCATTTTGTCTATAAGCAAGTTGTACAGTTCCCATTTTAAGACGAGAAAAAAACACATTCTTTTTTAAGCATTAAGTTTTTTTATTTATAAAGTTTATTTTGACCTTACAAAATATAAAGGTTTTACACCTCCTGAAATGAGATGTTACAACTCGCTCATACGCGAAAGCCCACCGCTTCTTGTTAGTTAAATTTAGTTTCTAGTATTTTTTTATTATATTAAAAACTTACTATAACTTAATCTTTTATTCCTCTTTTCCTTTCGATTTTTCTCGTGATTATCTTCGCTTCTTTCTTCTCTCAGTCGTATTACCGCCGGCAAGGAAAGTTAGCAGGCTATACAGTTGCTCCTAAAGGGTGTAATACAGTACTATACAACCTACTACCTCACCCAGCCGGCGGATTGTCAGCTTGCTCGTCTTTTTTCTTGCTCCGTGTTTCTTGCATTAAAACAGAGGCGACGACACTAACATTATAACAATATTATTCATATACATGTTATAAATATATATTCAGAAACACAAAATAAACATGTTAATTAAAAATGTAGATTCGTATACACATGCCATATATTGAATATACAGGAAACAACATTAACGTGTGTGAATAATTGATGTTAGACCAAATTAATTATATAACCCCTATATTAGTGGTCAGGATTATGTGTAACATTTATGATATCGCTACTACAGACCTAGGATATCTACTTCGTCAACAAATTCGTTCAATTTGAAATATTTAACAACTTTCATTATAATTCATTGTTAATCGTAAATACAATTTCGTTAAATTATCTTTTAATACTTATTGTATGAGTAGGTATGTATTGGAAGCATCTCAAATCAGCATTTTTCTAATGGTTTCTGAGAGACGACAGCTCGGGACTCGATGTGAACATATACATTACAGTTCTCTCGTTTTAAAAAAGGATTTGGAAACAGGTTCGCCAGCTGACTAGTTCTACCTCTATGGTTGCAAGCGCACATAGACTGAGGTGACATGGATATACCATCAAATAGCTTTTAATGATATAAAGTACATATACTTTTTAGGATCGGCTAAACGCAATATTGCCTTACTGCGCGGTTAACTTCGAAGTCACGAAGATAAATTGTCTTTTCGTTTTCTGAAAGCACGCACTGTACAAAATGTATACCTACCTATAATTCGTACAGCCAAGTCACGTCTTTGTACCGTTCATATTTCGTATGTAATAAGGGTTACAATTGCACTTGTAACGTCTAACGTGATCTGTTCTTAGCTATACAATATTTACTATTGTAGTGCAAAATAAGTAACATACCAGCATATATGTTTCTTTAGTTTCTTCAAACAAAGTGTTGGAAAGATCATTTTGTAACAGACATATTCACTTCAATAAATATATAATTTCTATCTATATCATTAATCGTCCTAATCACTGGTCATCATTGATGATTCAATATTAGGTCCACATTATCTGATCGCACTCGTATGTACTTGTATAGTACGTTGCTACGAGGATGCCAAGGTATCCTTGCAATCTATTTAGCAGTGGATTTTATCGAACTAATTAGGGCTGCGATTCCCCAGTGATCCGCGTTTCTCGTCTGTACAATGAGCTTACAAAAATGATACCAGAGCTGTAAGCCGGTTCTACTAAAAAACTGCAACTGCGATCTGACAGCAGCGACGTTTAACGAAACGTCAAAATGTACGCGATTTGACACACGCCGAGCTGCAGTGCATTTGTTTTTTTTATTAGAATCGGCCTATACTGGACGTTCACTGCGGCACTCTCACTAAGTTCATAAACAAAATAAAAATGCTTAGGATCTTATTATTGTTATTGTGTATGTGTGTTTGTTATGCATATACTTTAACTAATATTTGTTTATTGGTTTCTTTTTCTGTAGTAATTTCATATCAATTATGTTTGAATTGTAATCACAACCGAAATAATATGGTTTTAGTATTCAATACTGCAACACCATACCGTGGTTACCTTTAAATGTAGGAATAGTTATATATTGTTTAAAAATTGAAACCTATGTATTTACACTGTACTGCTATACCTTACGTTGGTAATCCATAATAAATAAATATAACACAGTATTAAGTTTGATTGCAAAATTATTCTTTTCTACGGTTCCGTGCCGGAAGTGTGCCAACAGAACCCTATTACTAAGACACCGCTGTCGTCTGTCTCAAGAGCTATATTCTTTTGTATTCTTTCAGCTTGAAATTTTCACCGAGTGTGTATTAGTATGACCGCTGTAATAACAAATAATAAAAATAAAGTGTTCACATACAACAGAATGGCTTTTTGTCATTTTTATATCGTGGTATAGAACCCCTAATGTGCGACTACAATTCGTTCTTGGCCGGTTTTTTAAATTGACAAATAACCTACGAGTAAATACAAAATAGTCTAACATTATAAAAACTTAATTAAAAACAAAAATAATCACTGATATACAAACTGATATAAAAATAAACAAACAAACTCGATTGAAACAACATAAACAAGAAACGAGAAAGAGAAAACAAATAACAAAATTAAAAAAAAACGAAATTGATATTTATAACACTTTAAAATCTGGCCATTATTTTCTCAAAAATAAAGACAAAGTCAGAGAGACATACGAGGCTTTGGGAAATATTCAATGCCTAATTTTAGGCAAGGGTCTCGTATCAAAATACCAAGGGCTTGGTGGCGTATCTAGATATCCAGACACTAGGTGCTTATTTCTGCCTACCCAGAGAGGGACTTGGAGTTAATATATAGATAGAAATGTTGCTCGTGAAGTCAGAGGGAATCATCCAAGTGGCAATGAACAATCATTTGTAATTGTCCGTCATTATCTTCAGACTCGATGGTGACTACCTGATTTGATACTAAATGGCATTGGATAATTCATTTGGAAATATTTATCCTCATTTTTAATAGGAAGTAGCCCTTCTTGGGGATTTTTACTTTAGAGAAGCCATTTAACGATTCATAGGGGGACGTTGTGTTTCTACAAGTGGAAGCTTTTGGGGAGGTGCTGCGTCTATAAAGCTGTGGTAACCGCTTCATATCAAATCTTCAATTCATCTTGAATTATCTACTTTGTAAAGATGATATAAAAATATTTTTTACTACATTGGGCGTCAAGAAGCGTGTGACCCGCCTGATGTAAAGCGGTTACAGCAGCCAATGAATCCTCGCAATACAAACGTTCGTGTGTTGCCACTCCTATTAATAATCGGTAGGAACATACTGGAACCTAAAGCATGCCATTATTATAAATTATTATATTTGATCGTTTTGAAAAAATTAAAAAAAATCTTTTCTTCACCCCTGAGAAAATAATGACCTGACATAAGGTGTTTGCTTTGTAAAGTGTCACATTAGTTACAATGATGCTTTTGTGACATTTTTCAGTCGAAATGTGGTAAAAGTTATATTTCTTAAAACAAATTCAACAATATTGAATAAAAAAACACATAAAAAGAAAATCAGAAGATAAACGAAGGACGTCGATTTCCCACCTAAACTGCGCCCGCGTATCACCAAACTTGTGTGGGGTCGCACGCGACTCGTCGGTAGCACGACATTCGCACGACTAAATTGTCTGACGTACCGTCAATATTTAAATTTGGCAAATAACTTTCAGCCAATCGAAGTAATGATTGTGTTAAAGTAGCAAACTTTTAGTCGCATGTGCGATTGTGCGACAGAAAAGTCGCATAACACGTCCCCAACGTCTAATTGCGCACAAGTTCGGATCTACGGGTTTCAGTTCAGGGGGTGATAGTGCTAAAAGAAATTGATTTATCCAAAAAATATATGTAAAAATTAAAATTCTTGGATTAACCATTTTAGGTGAAAAAAAAAAGAAATTATAGGACATAGGTGCCATGTAACAGTAAAATTATCACAAACAATAAAATAAACCAAATTTCATGCGACCTCTTTCTAAAACATGATGGTGTAATTTGACCTGAAACAAATTTCGATTGAATACGGTTACTTTTTATCAGGTGGGCAGTATGCTTGTATGCCTTCCGACGTTATATAAAAAGAATCTATACAATGTATTACAATGAAAGTTCAAAAGCGAGAGAGGCGCGGTCCTTGCATCTTGTGGCGCTCGGTTCTCTCTGCCTACCCCACAACGGACCTGGCGTGAACATATATATATATATATATAGATTTATATATACAATCAGTGTAGTCGTACGTTGGTATCTTACACACTATGTTAAAAATATTATATGGGAATTGAACCTTTAGCATTACAGTAACAATTACTCGACCACCGGAACCGAAATAAATGTTAATATTAGAGAGAATCATGTGATATCATGAGAATCAGGTTTTGGTACAATCACGTACTATTATAATATTAAAACGCATGTTGCATCAGAAGTGAAAAGCCCTAGAAACCTGTGCGCACGCATGAAAAGAACTATGAATATTGAAACAGCGAGTGAAGGTATGTAAAAACGGCGTCTTGTGGCGCTCAGTTCCTTCTGCCTACCTCGCAAGCAAAGTGGCGTGAAAATACAGATGGAGGACTTCTGTGCAATCGTACTCTGTGAACAGGCATAATGCTGAACTTAAAAATACGAATCTTCGGTATTTATTCGATTTTCGATGTTTTGAACGTCGGTATTTTAGTTGTAGGTGAATTTTCGGCGTTATTATACGTACCTCTGTGAGTTTTTTCGGTTAAGCACACTTATGGAAGCATGGTGGTATGTGGTTTTCCTTGTTTTATACTTTATCGGACATATATATGGACCACGTGATGATAAGGAGTCACTGTAGCCTATAAACGTTGTAAACAAGGAGTATCGTTTGCACGTTTTATTGTCGCAATAAAAGTTTTTTTGTGTTGGATCTACAAGATTACGGTTGCTGGATTTTTCCTTTACTTGTGCTACATACCCTATAGGTTTTGATTCCCTTGCGAGTATCAAAATATGCGCATAAATGAGGCATAAACAGCGGTATCTTTTGATTGCATTGACTTAGAAGTTTAATTTTTTCACTGCTCGAAGGGATTACAGACCTGAGTATTTAGTATTAATTTCAGCTTGATAGCTCCACCCGTTCCTGAGAAAAAGGATCTTGACAGACAACCAGACGGAGAACAAAGTGATCCTATAAGGGTTTCGATTTTTAGGGTTCCGTACCCAAAGGGTAAAACGGAACCCTATTACTGAGGCTCCGCTGTCCGTCCGTCCGTCCGTCCGTCCGTCCGTCTGTCACCAGGCTGTATCTCATGAACCGTGATAGTTAGACAGTTGAAATTTTCACAGATGATGTATTTCTGTTGCCGCTATAACAACAAATACTAAAAAATAGAATAAAATAAATATTTAAGGGGGCTCCCATACAACTAACGTGATTTTTTTGCTGTTTTTATAGATAATGGTACGGAACCCTTCGTGCGCGAGTCCGACTCGCACTTGGCCGATTTTTTTTCATTTTAGGTACGGCGTCCTAAAAACCAGCTTCATTGTTTTAAATTTTGTTTACATACCCACATTTCGAACACACACACCCCCATACAAACACACACACTATCACCCCGGCACACATACACACTAATATAAGCATCCTGCTTAATAGTATTAAAAATAGTATTTAAGAGGCTTTGAAATGTAACCAAAATTGAATCTAGTTTTCAAATTCGAAACCCATAAATGGAAAACAAAATTTGATTTAAGTCTTTCGGGCAATTACAATATTAGCACATTTATAAGTTAGTGATAGGTACAACTTTCGTGGACTTTTAATTTCGATGTCGTTTCAACAAGTATTTAAGGAGGTTATTCAAAACGCTGGAGACATTTTTGTAGGATCACCAACGCCCTTGGTGTTCAGTGCCCGTAGGCTACGGTAACTGCTTACTCGGACAGGCCGTAAACGTGTTAGCCATCTTACTCGCTTCAGTTAGTTCACTTCATTTTGATCTTAATTTCTCGGACACCCTGTATATTAAATAGAACTTTATGGTCTGTTACGGCCGCTGCAGTAAGTGTAAAGATGGGTCTAAGTATGTTGAGGTAGGTCTCCTTGTCGTAGATAAAAATATATACTTTGAGGTTTCTGGCTTCACTGCACACCACTTCCGCTTTCAGAAATCAACCCTGAAAACAAAGAGAAACAGATTTTAAGTAAAGTTAACATAACAGTTTCACCTTTAAGATTTTAGCAACGAGCATAATTAAAAATTATAAAGTGAATGAACTAGCTTCGCTGTGTTTTTTTATGTAATATTACATTTTTTCAGGATAGACATCTACATAGATAAAATTAAATCTATATAGAAAACCAGTTGAGAATGTGCAAGCTTGCATTGCCAGAGGAACACCTGGCTCGTCAATTACATTCAATTTTTTTTTTTATTTGTAGGCCATTTTGACCATGTTCCTTAAGACATAGGAACGGTATTCCTGAACATTCTTATTCTACTTTTTTATGCTGAATTCGAATCTGAAGTCAAGATTCGAATATTCGAAAAAAAGCGACAAGCAAACGCACGGACAAACGCACATACAAACATATAGAATTCATATAGCAACGGTGTTCCTGAAAATTGAGATTGCAACCTTATCTAAATACAAAATTTGATTTTCGAAATATACAAAATATGTCTTTTTTTATACAACGTCATAAGTCATACAAACATACGGTCCACCTGATGTAAAGCAGTTACCGTAGCCTATTGACGCTTGTAATATATATCACTCGCGCGATGCGTCCTCTGCTGCTTACACAGCAGCTCCTTCACAGCTTACTGATGACCTCACTCACACACGGGGACACAACAACCCTCTAGGAATTTGTTGTTGACTGCGGTTTTCTTGGAGGTGGAGGTACTCCCCCAGAGGTTAGTATAGATTATGGGTACAGGCGTATCGTAAAATAATCACTACTAGAACACAGAATCACATCACACTCCGATTTTAGACATTATTTTTATAAGCGAACCCCTAATGCCAAACACACACCAGGATAAGAAAAAATCTTCTTAAATACAATTTCTAATATTCGGTTGTAAATCAACCACCACATCCACCATCACATCAACCCTTACTCATCCCACTGCAGGGATACGGGTCTCCCTTCAAACGAAGGGGTTTAGAGCATACTCCACCACGCTGCTCAAATACGGATTAGTGGAGGCCAGTGTTTTCAAGCTGCCCGAGGGCCACTGACTTAGCTTAACGACTGCCATATCGACAACAGCCGGGACCGACGGCTTAACGTGCCCTCCGAAGCACGGAGAAACTCGAGATAGAAAAACCCATCCATAAACGGGCTGCGATCGACGTTGCTTAACCTGCGTGTTTGGTTAGAATGACACGCGCAACGACGCCATCGAGCTCTCAAACAACTTGTGAATCAACATTCTACGTCACAAATTGAAATTTAATGTCATTCAATCAAATAATTATGTTTTGGGATGAGTGCATCCAGGCTGAGGGACTGCTATTTAATTCGTATTAAATACCTGTAACTTCAGCCACGGAACCCTAACAATGTGAGACCGTTGATCTCTCATCGATTTTAGGGTATCTCAAAAAGATTAACGGAAGCCTAATAGGAGCACTTCGATGTCCATCTGTCCGTCTGTGAAGATATTTTTTGGGAGGAACGCGTGGCGGTATCAAGTAGAAACTAATATCAAATACTCAAGTCTGCAATCCCTTCTAGATGGGAAAAAATAAAACCTCTAAATCAACGCAATCAAAAGATACGGCTGTTTATGTTATGCTGCATATTTTGACACTCGCAAGGGAATCAATACATACAGGGTATTATTACCCATTGACCTGGAAACATGAATTTTGGCAAAAAGCAACGTATATTATGTAGCACAAGTAAAGAAACAAATCCGAAAACTATAATTTTAGTTAAACCATAAAAAAACCAGTTGAAAATGCGCAAGCTTACATTGCCGGAGGAACACCTGGCTCGTCAATTAAATAACAATTTAATATATTTTTTTAAAACTTTGTCGGCCATTTTGACCATCTTCCTTAAGAGATAGGAGGTTGGTTTTTTAGACATTCCTATTTTACTTTTAATCCGAATCTGAAGTCAAAACTCGAATATTGGAAAAAAAAAGCGACAGCCACACACAGACAAACATATAGTTTTCATATAGGAACGGTGTTCCTGAAAACGTGTGCGTCTCGGGACGCCCGACAGAAGTGATAACTTAAACTAATCTACATATAATTAAAGCTGCCGTATGCGTGAGAGAAAGGGAAGCCAGACAGACTGGCGCCGTAACGCGTTACGTAACAAAGCGGTTTACCTTCCCATAAGAAGTTATCACTTCAAAAAATACGTTTACAAAAATATTTGTAGTGAACTAACCGCGACCTATGTCGATGAAGAGAGACAACAGTTTTAAAACTGGTAAATTTCTTCAATGGTAAAGTTTAGTTTCTTTCTCGTTAGATCCAGTTTTTCTTTGCGTTAGAGCAATGTTCACGCTCGAGACTAGATTTCCGTGATGGACGAACTGTATATTTGTACTTATACCTATACGTTTGTACAGAACACTTGGTACGCGTTTTCGATACGCACTTAGCCAGTCTTTTCTCATTTATTAATGCATTATTAATGTATATGAAATACATAATTTATAATTAAAAATACAAAGAAAAAATAAAAATAAAAAAAGTTTTTCTAGACATTTTAAAATTAAAAATTTAATTAGAAAGGATAGTAATGGACAAGTTAATGTACATAAAAAATACTAGTTCAATTGAACTAGTAATTGTTCCTTGTTGTTCCTAATAAAAGTTCCTTGCTGGGTAGGCAGAGAGAACCGAGCTTTAAACTCAACATATATAAATGTTCATCTCGGCAACCAATGCATAAATAGATAAATGTGTATAATCTCATTGCATATATATAAATATAATCAATAACGTACAATATTTCAATAATAGTAGCAATATATACAACGTCGGGAAGCATACAAGCATAGGGCCCACCTGATGTAAAGCAGTTACCGTAACCTAATAACGCTTGTAATATATTAAGTATCACTCGTGCGATGCCTCCTCAGCTGCATCACCAGTAAGCTTCTAAGGAGTTGCTATGTAAGCAACTCCATAGGAGCTTACTGGTGATCTCACACACACGTAGGAACATAACAACCTTCTTGGGAGGTGTTAGGTATTTTGGCTGCGGTTTTCTGTGTTCCCCAGACAGCTTTGATGCGCCCTACATCTCCTAAGACATCCAGACCAAAACAAATAGACGTGTTCATGCACATAAATGTTTGTCTTGTGAGGGAATCGAACCCCACGAGCCTTGTCTTGGTGTCAAAGTCGCGTTATTCACGACTGAGCCATCGAGCTCGTCTCAATTCTTCTCGACATTAATAACCCTCGGCCACTTAAGGAATCTAAAATGTATTTCTGTTACGTTATGTGTTGAATAAGTACGGCTAAAGAAAGAGCGAACTTCACATTCACGAAACAGTTTTAAAATAGTTTACACACAAATGAAAAGCGTCACAGTCTTACAAAGGACAATTTGCGACATCTTTACAAAAGGTATAAAAAGATAAAAGATTGCAAACGATCTTATTGATATAGGGGCGTTTTTTAGAGGACGATTTTTTGAGATTGGTTTTTTATTTGGGTTCGTTTTTATATGGCAAAAAAATAAGAAAGGAAACCCTTATGGTGCGATTTGGGCTCCGTGTACTGTTAAAACAGATTTATATTATTTTTAACCGACTTCAAAGAAAAGGAAGAAGTTCCCAAGGAACAGATTTTTTTATGTATGTTGCGCGATATCTCCGCCAATTGCGGATCGATTCTGATGACTCTTTCTTATTGTAAAGGGAATAACTCGAGAGTCGTCTCACATACATTTTTAATGACATGGCGTGTACAGTTTTTCAGAAAGTCTTGAAAAACCAAATTCCCCAGTGTGTATTAACCGACTTTTCGCCCGATAACTTCGTCAATTGGTTGGATTGAACTTATTATCATGGTTCTTTTGAAGTGATAATATCTTATGGGAGAGTAAACCGCTTCGTTACGTAACGCGTTATGGCGCCAGTTTGTCTGGCTTCCCTTTCTCTCACGCATACGGCAGCGGATTAATTGAGGTTATCACTTCTGTCGGGCGTCCGGAGACGCACATGTTTTATTTAGTAAAGATTTGATATAGATATAACGAGAAACTAATAAGTTATGAATTATAACTTTTTAAATAAAAAGTTCCAGAACCAAGTTCATTGAAGTCGAGACGTCTATTTACATAGTTGCTATATATATGCTAGCGTGGAGTTCAATGAAGTCAGTTCCCTTTTTTACTTTAAAGTTTTTTCAGTTTGCTTTTTGCACAGTTGGACAAACAAACAGTACAACAAAATATTGTTTTCAGCATCACTCATTTCCATAGACTAGTTTTCACACTAAATTGATAAGTTGTATGTAAGTACTTAAACATCAAAAATATAAAATGCTGTTAATTTTTAGGGTTCCGTACCCAAAGGGTAAAACGGAACCCTATTACTGAGGCTCCGCTGTCCGTCCGTCCGTCCGTCTGTCATCAGGCTGTATCTCGTGAACCGTGATAGTTAGATAGTTGAAATTTTCACAGATGATATGAATATTTCTGTTGCTGCTATAACAACAAATACTAAAAAATAGAATAAATAAATATTTAAGGGGGCTCCCATACAACAAACGTGATTTTTTTTTGCTGTTTTTATAGATAATGGTACGGAACCCTTCGTGCGCGAGTCCGACTCGCACTTGGCCGATTTTTCTAAAATTCTGTTAATTTGAATTTTCCGCTCGTAATATAGGTACTATGTTTGTTGTAAAAAAGTTAGTAACCCTAGGTGCGATACCGTTCGACTGTGTGCCTGTATGTCCTTTTTTTATACCACTAAGGTGGAAATCAAGCATACGGCCTGCCTGATGGTAAACAGTCACCGTAGCCTATGGACATTTGAAACACCAGGGGCGTCACTCATGCGTTGCCGACCCTAAAACCCTTGTCTTTCTGTAATATATATCATTCTCCACACCACCAGTGTCGGTGAAACGTATAACATACCGAATAAGAGAGGTGGGGTGCATGAAAGCAGCCCGTCTGGGGAAGTACCTCCACCTCACAGAAAACCCCGCAGCCAAATAATAACTCCCTGTTGTGTTCCTGCATGTGAGTGAGTCTCTAAAAAGTTGCTGTGCAGTGGTGGCATTTCGCGAGTAATACTTATTATATTGCGAGCGTTTACAGATTATGGTAACCGCTTTCCATCAGGTGGGCAGTAAGCTTGTATGACTTTAATGCGTCCTACCTCTCCTATATTAGGTATCGTAGGTTTGATTCCCAGATAGGATAAATATTTGTATGCATGAACAAGTCTGTTTGTGTTGGTCTGGGCGTATTTAGTGAAGAGCATCAAAGCAGCCCCAGTAATAACAATCCTCCAGCGAGTTGACATTTGGCTGCGCTTTTCTGTGAGGTAGAGGTACTCCCCAATCGGGCTACTTCGATGCGCTCTACCTCCCTAAGCTAACTGCACTTGTTAGCTTAGGGAGGTAGAGGTACACCCAGTCGGGCTACTTCGATGCGCTCTACCTCCCTAAGCTAACTGCACTTGTTAGCTTAGGGAGGTAGAGGTACACCCAATCGGGCTACTTCGATGCGCTCTACCTCCCTAAGCTAACTGCACTTGTTAGCTTAGGGAGGTAGAGGTACACCCAATCGGGCTACTTCGATGCGCTCTACCTCCCTAAGCTAACTGCACTTGTTAGCTTAGGGAGGTAGAGGTACACCCAATCGGGCTACTTCGATGCGCTCTACCTCCCTAAGCTAACAAGTGCAGTGTGTTTAAAAATTTTATCTACGCATAAACTTTTTGGGTACTTAAGATTTTTTTTTACTGTATCCAAAGCTTTTGTTAAAGCTATTCTTGCAAAAAAAGCACGCATCTGCCGTATTTCTCACGCGGCTCCGTAACTGTACATTTTTACCGATTTTTGCGTAAAGGAAGTAACACCTGTTAAATTTTTTATGGCTTTTTTACGAAGCTACGGTGTTTATAATATCGCGAGTGTATTGTTATTACCTTAAGTTTTAGATTCGATTTGTTTTTATGTCAGTCTGTATGTGTACATACATATAGAAAAATCAACTGCAGCCCGCGACTTTATTCACGCGTATCCGAGCTTCAGATTCTAACGGTTTTACTAACACGTTGAATAGCTTATAACCTATTTTAAGAAATGGGCTATCAAAAGGAAAAAGTTTTTTTCAAATCCGACTGATACTTCCACAGATTACCGCGCTCAAACAAACACACAACTTTTCCGATTTATGTACTAGTATAGATATATTGAGTGTGGATATATCAATCTTTTGAGGAGCTCGGTGGTGCAGTAACGCTACTTGGACACCAACTCGTGGGTTCGATGTCCACAATAGACAAACTCCTAAGTTATTACTGTGTTAGCAGCAGAGGTGGTATCGCGCGAGTCATACTTTCTTCATCTTCATTGCGAACTCGGTTTACAAGTTCATTTAACACGATAATAATTTTAGTCTGTAGGTAGTTACACTAGCATACGGCCCACCTGATATAAAGCGGTGACTGTAGCCTTTGAACCCTTGCAATATATTAAGTGTCACTTGCGCGATGCCACCTTTGCGGCTAACACAGCTACTCCTTAGGAGCTTACGGTGACTTCACTCACTCGCAGCAACGCAACAACATGGAGTTGTTATTTGGCTGTGAGACGGAGACACCGAACGGGCTGCGTTGATGCGCTCTACTTTCCTTAAATCACCCAGACCAAGACAAACAGACACGTTCATGCACACAAACGTTAGTCGTGTATGGGGGAATCGAACGCCCAAGCGTTGGTGTCAAAGTACCGTCACTAACCACTCGTCACTCGTTGATGTATTTTTATACAACGTCGGGAGGCATACACGCATACGGCACACCCATAGGTCCATCTGCTATGAGGCTTCTTTTTGTAGAAGTTCATCAAAAAGAGCCCCTCTCTTTGTAGAAAATTGACGAGCATTTGCCCCCTGTGATTCCTCGATCCCAAACCAAAACCTGCGATTACCGATTCATCACTTTCTTGTACTCCCACCTTGACGTCGAAGTCCCCGGCAACAACCGTGCAGTGAGTCTTGGTGGTGTGATGTATGGCCGTAGTAATATCATCATACATGGCCTCGACTTCATTATCCGGATGTGTCGTAGTTGGCGCATAATCTTGCACTACTTTCAGATAATACCTATCTGTAAGCGTCAGCACAAGATATACTATCCTCGACGATATACCGGAGATCTCCACTATGTTGTTGACAATGGCTCTGTGGAGGAGGAACCCGACACCGACCTGAGAGAGCCGATCTCGTGAACATTTCAACTGTCTAACTATCACGGTTCATGAGATACAGCCTGGTGACAGACGGACGGACAGCGGAGTCTCAGTAATAGGGTCCGTTTTACCCTTTGTGTAAACCAAAAAAGACCTGGGACGACTGAGGTTGTGTAAAATGACGTTTTTTCAGGAAAGAACCAATATAGATAAACTTAAAAATCAAAATCTTGACTAAATACAAAATTTATTCCAAAATATCACACAAGTGGACTCGTCTCCCTTCAACCGAATGAGTTTAGAGCATACTCCACCACGTTGCTCAATTGCGCATTGGCGGAGATCAGTTTTCAATCCGCTTGAAAGCCAATAATTTAGCCTAACGACCATCACCTACAGTCAGGCAGGTGCAACGGCCTCACACGCCCTCCGAAGGAGTTCGAGACAAGTAAACTTATTCACAGACAGACTACGATCGATGTTGCTTAACTTATGTGTTCTCTACACCGACAGGCATAAACAAGATCGATGGCGTCATTTTGTCTGCGTAGGATTTCTCGACCGATATCTCGACATATAAAACGTTTTTACCTTTTATATTAGGTACTAGCTACTCGACCCAGCTTCGCACGGGTAATCCAATCGTTACCAAACTTCACAGGATCACCTGCTGGGTTAACCTGAAGATTCACAGAAATTTCGTCGAAATCTGCCCAGCCGTTTTTGAGTCCATAGAGGACATACAGACAAACATTCATTTTTATATATATAGATATAGTTTTTTATACTACGACGAAAGGCATACTATCATGCAGTCTAGCTGATATAAAACGGTTACCGTAGCCTATGAACACTTGCAATACATTAGGTATTATTAGTACGGTGTTAACTCTGTAGCTTACACAGCAACTCCTTAGGAACTTACTGGTGTACTTACTTACTCACACGAAGGTACACAACAACCCTCTAGAGCACATGTGGGCAACACCCGGCCCGCGGGCCGAATCTGGCCCGCTGTAAGGTTTGATCCGGCCCGCGAGACATTTTGAAAAAGAGAGAGGAGGCAGAGAGGCTACTTTGATATGTGTTTTTAAGACTTTAGTCTTAATAACACCCAGACCAAAACAAACAGAGATGTCCATGCACACAAATGTTTATCATGTGTGGGAATCGAACCCATGTTGTTGATGTCAAAGTAGCGTTCTAACCACTGCGCCAAAAAGTTCGTCATTTCGCTAACATACTGATACGCATAAAGAAGATAGATGGCGTCATTTTGTCTGTATCTATAATTTCACACCTAATCCCTTGCGAGGTAGGCAGATTGAACCGAGCGCCAAATGACCCGATCCTTATAATCCTCACTCCCTTCTTTAACATTCATTGCTCTTCGTATGCACGCTCGCCGTTTCTAAGGCTCCTGACATCACCTTCTTGGTCATGGTAGGTAAGTCTTGGCCTTCCTCGGCTTCTACATCCTTCTGCTTTTGCGCTGTATATCTGTTTGATTATTCTTTCTTCCTGCATTCTTTCTACATGTCCGAACCAACGGAGCATGTCTCTTCTTACTTTAACACCGACACTCTGTTTCTAACATCATCATTGCGAATACGGTCTACGAGCGTTACGCTACAAATTTTGCGCAAATCGCTCGCATTTCGATCACATTTATTCTACTTTCATGCTCTCTCTGTCGTACCCAGCTCTCACTTCCATAGAGTGTATAGCGAGTTATTTTTGTATTTAATCCCTAGATATAAACCTCGCCGTATGTGTCGACTCATAAAACGGAACACCTTTGTCAAGGAACATGTATAGAACGGAAAAAAATGGTTTTTTTTAAACTACATCGGGAGGGATACAATAATACGGCCCACCTAATGTAAAGCGGGTACCGTAGCCTATTCACACTTGAGATAAGTATCACTCGTGCGATTCCTCCTCTGCTGCTTATACAGCAACTCCTTGGGCGCTTACTGGTGACCTCACTCACACGCAGGAATACAACAATCCTCTAGGGAGTTGTTATTTGGCTGCGGTTTTCTGTGAGGTGGAGGTACTTCGCCAGACGAGCTGCTTTGATGCGCCTTACCTCTCTTAAAATTGTATTGTATTGTCATAATGTTAGTAAGACTAAGAGCGCAATCATCGTCAATCAAGCTTCTTACTTCTTCATCTTTTTATCTTTATCCTGTTTATCTACTCCATTATGATTGGCCGGGTCCGCTACCTAACTAACACTAGGATACTGATTTTCTTTCTTCTTAGAGTAAGACTATTTCCTTATTTCTAAGAAGGAACGACTAATTTCTTACTTCTAAGAAGAAAGACTATTTTTTTTACTTCCAAGAAGAAAGACTAATTTTTTACTTCTAAGAAGAAATACTAATTCCTTTCTTCTAAGAAAATGTTAAATGCGGCAGCGGAGGGGTTAGATAAAAATAAAAAAAAGATGAAAAACATTTATTTGCCATTAGGCCCTTACGGCCTACTACTTAGCCACATCTTACATTCTTTAAATTAGCATATTGTATCTTAATAATTTTCCATAGTTTTTTTTAGTTTTAATCTCTCTTTTTTTAATCTACCAGCATTTTGAAAATGACCATTGGCGAAGAAGAAATGCCAAAAGATACTTGCCAATATGTAGTTAATATATCTGTATATAATTAAGTTGATAATGTTACTTTCACACCAAGGCTCGTGGGTTCGATTCCCACACATGACAAAATCTGTGTGCATCAACATATCTGCTTCTCCTGGGCTGGATGTTTTTAAGAGAGGTAGGGCGCAAAGCAACCACAAAGTAAAACAAGATTATGACTTGTCACACACTTAGTCTCTGCCTACCCAGCAAGGGATTTGGCGTGAAGTTACAGATAGATAAATACACTTTTTATAAAACAGCACTAAATTCTCTTAAACTGTAGTTATTTATATCGTAGAAATCTACAGCGGGCGCATTAAGTCATAATAGTACACCCACCACGCTACTGCAATGCAATCTCCTCCATGATGATGGAATGATTTTGTATGAGGTCGAATTATTTTGTTACGAGTATATTTATTAGCCAGTTCTTTGACAATGTCGTTCCCCGTTTTATGTGCCGAGCTGGATCCTACGAAGTGTGTACATATGAACTAAAAACCATACATGCCATTTATTATAAAACAAACCAATTCAATAGTTTCATAAATCACACTTTCTTTAGTGAACTTGAGCTATGACCTGTTATTGTCTTAAATAGCATCCTGCCTCTACGAAACCCAAAAACTCACTAAAAATAGCAATTTCAGGTGCTAGGGGGGTTTAGTTGCTGTCTAGACGGTGTAGGAGGGAGTGCCTCCCTCATCCCCCTCTACTAGGGGTGGGGGCGTCTAGACACAGCTGATCGACGGCGTTGCTAAGTGGAGTGCTTAAATGGTATCGTGTTGTGACTTTGTTAGATGTTTTGGAAAAAAAAATGGGGGATTTGTTTACAAAACGTCGTGCGAAGCCAGCGGGACCAAATACCATATGAATGCTGGATGGAGTAAATCTTTCAGAGATACTACTAGAGTTTGCCAATTATAATTTAGTGGTTGGTGATGTAATTATGATATAAGTTTATACTAGGCAAAGATGGCAAACATACAGCTTGCCTGATGGTAAGCAATGTAAAAGCTTATTACGCATGTTTTCATAAGTTGGATGACTAAGGTTTTACGATTTCATACCCAGTACATAAAAAAACGAAATTTTAATGAGATTCCTCACATGATTGTCAATTAGTATGTTACAGGCCTTTATCTCAGAAACGCAAAATTTTGTATTGTAGTAAAGTGGTTGTGTAACATGACGTGTTTTTTTTTATGTTTTAATATAATGTTGGCTAATTTCGAGTTAAATAAGCGAGTGTTCGAGGAGCGAGTAACGAGACGCCCGGTCGTGTCTGCTCGCCCCGCGAGGGACCGGCGTGAACACGTACTTTAGGTAGTACTAGTTTTAAGTTATCTACCAAAAAAAATCAAAACTATTGGTTCCCCTATTTTTCCGAAATTTGGATTCTAAAAATCTGAAAAATCTGCTTTCGTCATACTTTGCAGGAAAATTGTACGTGAAAAAGTATTTTAATGAATCTCATACAAACACTAACACTCCGCTGTCTATCCACCAGCACATTTATCCTGTATTAGTGTTTATGAGTATATGAGTAGTTTAACTTTGCTCGGCATGTTATTTAAATGTATACAAGAATTGCTAATACAAAGTAATAGGTAAAAGTGGGCAAAAAGAAACCGCCGTGGGATTCGAAACGGGACCCATATGACCGTAAAAAATAGACCGTGCATACGACAAGTTCAAATACAAAATGATAATAACATTGAGTAGCTGATATTTAACACTTTTTAGTTGTTTTTGTGTAAAGTGGCATTTTTTTTTCAGGAAATGCTCCTGCAGAGAAACTTAAACTTATTAACCCTTATCTAACAATTACATTTGCTCGTTTAAATATATAAGATTCCAGTAATGGTTACGAAGCTTCCGCGTTATAACTTCAAGGTTGTGGGAGCTTTGCCATCAAAACAGAGTTTAGATTACTATTGCCATCCTATTTTGAAGTGAAAACTTCTTTAGCGGCGTTGTGCACTTTTTGGGATGAGTAAAAATGCTAAACTCGCCTCAGGCCGTCAGGACACGAGACCCTGACTGTAAAATTTTGGTGAGAATTAGAACTTAAGTTCGCTGCAGCGCTAAAACATTAGTTACCTCTAATTAATCAATTAAAACATGAAGCGCTAGATCGTTCATAGGGCATTTTTTTTCGCGACCAAAACGTTGCAAGCAAGCGCTATGAAATTGTTGGCGTTTACGCGTTTCGTTCAACGTAGCTTATCAACATCGCTGTTTTGTTTAAGCGGCGCAGGGCGCTTGCGAGAGGGTACGTGTGGGTTTGAGTTTTAGAGATTGGCGATAATGATGCTGGTAATGATGATGGTGAGTAGTTGAAATTATGGATGAAATTTGATTTTTCTGAGAGATAAACTTTTTAATGTAAAATAATTGTAATAGTTCTGAAGTGTTAAATTTTTAATGTAATATAAATTGTCATGTTTGTGTACGATAGCGCAATAAATGAATATTGTATTTTATCACATACATGAGAGTACTTTTATACTGATAAATAAAGCAATTCGTGTGAAATTATTCCCTAACCATTCCAAAATATTCAAAAATGCACAACGTTAATGTTAAAATTTTCACTTCTGCGGGCACTCCCGGAGTGCAACCCGTTTTTAGGGTTCCGTACCCAAAGGGTAAAACGGAACCCTATTACTGAGGCTCCGCTGTCCGTCCGTCCGTCTGTCATCAGGCTGTATCTCATGAACCGTGATAGTTAGACAATTGAAATTTTCACAGATGATGTATTTCTGTTGCCGCTATAACAACAAATACTAAAAAATAGAATAAAATAAATATTTAAGGGGGCTCCCATACAACAAATGTGATTTTTTTGCTCATTTTTGCTCGATATTGATAACGGCAACAGGTAGACGCTTGAAATATTCACAGAATATTTATTTATATATTCACTTTAAGAATAAATTATTAAATTAAAATAAAACAAATATTTAGGGGGGGCTCCCATACAACAAACGTGATTTTTACATATGTGTGGGACACAACAAACGTGATATTTTGCCGTTTTTATCGATAATGGTACGAAACCCTTGGTGTGTGAGTTCGACTCGCACTTGGCCGATTTTATTTTTTATCCTACATCAGGAGGCATACAAGCATACGGTCCACTTGATGTGCGGGTACCGTAGCCTATTAACGCTTGCGATATATTAAGTATCACTCGCGCGACGCCTCCTCTGCTGCGTACACAGCAACCGCTTGGGCGCTTACTGGTGACCTCACTCACACGCAGGAACACAACAACCCTCTAGGGAGTTGTTATTTGACTGCGGTTTTCTGTGAGGTGGAGGCACTTCCCTAGACGGGCTGCTTTAATGTACCCTACCTTCGAAACCCGTGTGGTCATATATGACCGCGAAATGTATGGGAAAAGGTATATAACGGGTTCTGAAGGCTTACAACATCCAGACCAAGACAAACAGACATGTTCATGCACACAAATGTTTGCCTTGTGTGGGAAACGAACCCACGAGCGTTGATGTCAAAGTCGCGTCATTTACGACTGAGCCACCGAACTCGTCAAGTCCTAATATCCTAATATATATTTTAATAATATATATATCCTAATATATATATTAGCTTTCACCTCGGAATCCGGAGTCTGCTCTTCGACTTGTTCTCTACTTTGCGCGGTCTTCGACATCCCTTGGTGTGCGATCGTGCGATCGTTGACACGGAATGTCATTCCTTACGATGCCAAGCCAGCACTACTCGGGCCTACCCCTTCTACCGGGGCCGGGAGGAGGTGGCATGCTTAGACATTTGTTCTCCACGTATTTCGGAAACTGCTCTAACGATTCGGACAGTTTTTTTTATTAAGGTAAGGTTTTGTTTTGAAGTTTTGTCTTTTTTTTAAAATTTATTTATACACAATAATAACAATAGGTACATACAAAATTATATATCGACCATTAGCAATGGTTTATCCGCTAAAGGAATCGTGGTGGGATCACATTCTCGACACGAAACAATGTTTTTTTTTATGTATTAAGGTGGCTCTTTATGGCTTGTTTAAAAAGTATTTTTTAAGTGTTTTTCTACATTTCGCGTATGGATTTGACCCGGAATGATCTATCGCCAAATTCAATATATTTGGCGGTAAATCATTCAGTGTTCGGTAACATATATTCCCTTGTCCTCGTTCCATACATATTTCTATAACAAGGTAGTACATACGTAGGAAGGCTTGCAAATTACTTGTACGATTTCTTTTTTCTAAGTATTGAATATTATCAAAATGTTCGTAAATCATTGCTTGTTTACTTTTTCTACAACGTTAACAACTTTTTTATACCACGTCGGGTGTCATACAAGCATAAGGCCTGTTGTAAAGCAGTTACCGTAGCCTATTAACGCTTGCGATATATTAAGTATCACTCGCGCGATGCCTCCTCTGCTGCTTACACAGCAACTCCTTGGGAGCTTACTGGGTACCACACTCACACGCAGGAACACAACAACCCTCTAGGGAGTTATTATTTGGCTGCGGTTTTATGTGAGGTGTACCTCCACCTCACAGAAAACCGCACTTCCCCAGACGGACTGCTTTGATGCGCCCTACCTCTCTTGCTGTTAAACATAAGCTGAGTGAAGCTCTGTCGCCCAAATACTAGCTATGAAAGGGTGCCTTTGGTGGATTTGTAACTTTGCCTAATTTATATTGAGCGCTACGAGAATGTGAATACGTAGTTCTCGGCGCCTGTTCACATAGTGTCTTTATATTTAATGACGTCACCTTCAATGACGCTGATTTCACTTTTTTTTTAAATGACGCTCACTGGGGAACTTGTCCACAGAAATCCACAGCCAAATAACGTAACGGGATAACGCTCGAGAGAAGAATACTTAAGAAACCAGTTGAGAATGCGCAAGTTTGCATTGCCAGAGGAACACCTGACTCGTTTTTTTTAAATTTGTCGGCCATTTTGACCATGTTCCTTAGGATAGGAACGGTGTCTCTGAACATTCTTATTCTAGATTTTTATGCTGAATCCGAATCTGAAGTCAAAATTCGAATATTCGAAAAAAGCGACAGACAAACGCACAGACAAACGCACGGACAAACGCACAGACAAACATATAGAATTCATATAGGAACGGTGTTCCTGAACACACGCGACGAAGATAGAAAACCTTTCTTTATTGTGGTCGGTTAAAATTATTATACAGTCAGTTATGGTAAGCTCCGATTATGACCGATTGTTCACGGAATTAACCGATGTTTTGGCGCCATTGTACAATCTTACGGTACTTTTTTTGCTACAAAATAGTAGTACAGATCGATTGTTAGACTCGATTGTGTTTTTTTTAACCGTCTTAAATAAGAAGAGGATTTTCACGTTTGCGTTTCTTTTCATTGTGTACGTTTTTTTATACAAACAAGCTCACCACCATAAAGCCCACAGAAACTTTTCATTCGAAACGAAAAGTTGTGAATCGGAGTTGTTTCCAGCGAAATGTATTTCAGTTCCACTCGCATTGACACGGTACGCAATTACATTCGTCCGTCACCAAATCGAAATCTTTTCAATGCAAATTTGAATCCATGTAAATTATGATTTGGGGTCAAAACATTTTTTCTTAATCTCTAAAATTACGCCATTTTGAATCGAAATTTTGTCGAAACTTGTCGGGTCATGAAATTTTTCCGACGAGTATACTTGTATGTATATCTTCACGCCAGGTCCCTTGCGGGGTAGGCAGAGAGAACCGAGCGCCAGACGCGGTCTTTACACACTTCACTCGCTTCTTTAACATTCATAGATCTTTTCGTGCACGCTCGCCGGTTCCCAAGGCTCATTAATGAATTAATATGAATCAGCATGTATTTTGTTCTATTGTTTCCAAATTATTTTTATTGGTAACACTAAAGCTCGATAAAAGGTACTGAAAAATAAACATAGAAAATCGGTTGACGGTATATTTATATATATATATATATATATGTATTATATTTGTTAATCTATGTTTGCATTCATATTAAGTCTCATAAAGGATATACAGAGAGAACCAACCGGCTCAAGACACGCTCCTTACATACACTGATTGCTAGAAAGCTGCCTTATTCTCAAAAATCTATCTATAATATTAAAGACTAGCGGCCCGCCCCGGCTTCGCACGGGTGTACATTTATTTTTTAAACATTTTAGGATAAACGAAGAGTAAATGTATCTTTAGAGAGTTTTTTAAATAGTTTTTCTTAAGTAGCTTATATGAGATATGACACACAAACGCACGGACAAACGCACAGACAAACATATAGAATTCATATTAATAAGAGAATTAAATAAGATTATATTTCAAAAAATGTAAGACGTGTCTAAGTGCCCGCGAGGGCCCAATGGCAAATAAAGATTTTTTATCTTTTTTTTATCTTTTATCTAATAAGCTGATAAGTGCCGCGACGTTGATCCGTCATCTAGCCTATAAGAGCTGCCGCGTTCTACTTCCCCCAACCCGAAGCGGTTAATTGAGTTACTACGTAATATCAATCTTATCGGTTCCCCATATGTTATTTCCTTTAATGATAGCACTAACCGTATCTAGGTTACGATATCTGCGTAGTGAAGGCGGAACGTAATCTTGTTTGCTACCTAAATGCTGTAGAATAGTACTAATAATAGTACGATGCATATTATATGTTAGATATGTGTATATACAAACCTTTTATTTTATATATATTTCATTTCCAATCTTCAATTTTCTCGAACGTTCTTCTTCTTCGCCATCTGATTACCTGGAACAAAGCATTAAAACATCAATTAGGTTAATTACTTCGAGGATATATTAATTATTATTAATTATTTGAGCCTTTCAAACCGGCGAGCGTGCATGAGAAGAGCGATGAATGTTAAAGAAGCGAGTGAGGTGTGTAAGGATCGAGTCACGTGGCGCTCGTTACTCCTGCCTACCCCGCAATGGATTTGGCGTGAAGTTATAGACAGATACATAGATATATTAATTATTGTCTGCAGTCGTTACGAAGGACCAGGCACGACTAATTTGTCTGCTATCTTTGCTGTATCGTAGGTATAGCTGCGCGCGTATGTATGAGTGCAACAATTTGGAATGTTTCTTTGAAGTTCTCATTTTTTAACTGGCTCGCCCGATGTGAAGTTGTTGGCCTAGATTATGAATGCATATGAACAAATACTTTTTTAATAGAAGTCCTGATATTCTCTACAAATTTCAATTGTATTTGTTAACATAAATACACACATCAAAAGTGTCTAGGGATCAACATATATTTTTGCAATAACTTTTCTCTTGATTGATATTAATTAAAATTTTCTTTAAGGATTCATCAAATAAAGTGTTTTCGTTTGTCTACAGTAACGATAAACCAAGTCACCTTTGCATTAATGAAGAAATTTGCCATTTTCATAATAAAGGGATTTTTGACATTTGAACCACTAACATTAAAGTTCGAAAAAAAGACTGAAATAACAGTTTTCTTTAAAATTTTATTGGGTAACTTAAACAATTAATAATCCGTGTTTCTACCGCGAACACTAACAACACAAGAACATCGGTTTGGCATACTCAAAATGAGTTCATCCAAATCACGCTGTGGAATGGCCGCCCATGTTCGTTGCAACAACAAAAAAAGGTCTTCTTGCGACTGGATACCCTCCATATTCGGCAGAGCTCTTCTCTGTAGCATATCCCATGCATGCTCAATCGGGTTCAAGTCTGGCGACTGAGCAGGCCAGGGCATGACATTGATGTTAGCTGCGGCGAGAGTCTGTCTTACAACTCTTGCGGTGTGCGGTCGTGCATTATCATGCATTAACTGAAATAAGGGACCGATTTGCACTTGTAGAGGAACGATGACGTCTGATACAATCGTCTCAGCATAAATTTGAGCGTTGAGGTTGCCTCTGATCCAAATCAACTCAGTTCTTCCGCCGATCCGAATACCCGCCCATACCATGATGGTTCCACCACTATAAGGATGGACTTCCTGGCAGGATTTTAATCGCTGTTGGCGTCCAGGGGTTCTCCAGTGTCGTATACGTCTTGTATCCGGTCTCATACCAAAACGAGACTCATCAGAAAAGCACACGAAACGCCATTGTTCTTCTGCCCAATTTCTGTGTTCAAGAGCCCATTGATTTCGAATCCTACGATTGTGCATTGCTATAGGTGGTACCCTTAGCGGTCTTCGGGAATGAAGGTTCACTTCATGCAAGCGGTTTCTGACTGTTTGGTCGCTAATTAAGTTCCCTGAAGAGTGATGAAGCGTCACGGCTAACATCATGGCGGTTATTGTTGGAGCTCTTCGAGTTGTGATTTGAATGTATCGGTCTTGTCTCCGTGTGGTGCAGCGATACCGTCCTCCATGGCGCTCAGCCACGGTACCAGTGCTTCGGTAACGTGTCCAAAGTCGACTGATAACACTCTGACTTGTATTCAGAGCTAAAGCCACAGTACGTTGCCGGGAACCAGCTTCTATCATCGTTAGTGTTCGCGGTAGAAACACGGATTATTAATTGTTTAAGTTACCCAATAAAATTTTAAAGAAAACTGTTATTTCAGTCTTTTTTTCGAACTTTAATGTTAGTGGTTCAAATGTCAAAAATCCCTTTATTATGAAAATGGCAAATTTCTTTATTAATGCAAAGGTGACTTGGTTTATCGTTACCGTAGACAAACGAAAACACTTTATTTGATGAATCCTTAAAGAAAATTTTAATTAATATCAATCAGGAGAAAAGTTATTGCAAAAATATATGTTGATCCCTAGACACTTTTGATGTGTGTATATATAATTACAAATAAGTGTATGTATGTAAATTTGATGATGCTAGATCGACGGTTTTGAGATAACTTTAAGGTACTTTAGATTTTTCTGTCGTGCACCTAACACCATCCATAGTTGTAGTTGAAAATGTATTTATAATTTTTCCTGACAACATAGTCTTTTGAAAATGTGTTTACAATATTTCCTAATAACATAGTTGTTTGAAAATGTATTTATAATTGTTTTATCATTATTTTAAGAGCGTCTTTATTAGATATGCCAGCCCCATCATACAGTATGTCAGTGTTCCACAAAGTGCACACTGGTGTACTGTCATCATTATTTGCGTGCCGCAGAAAAATGACCAAATTATCGACAATTGCTCCAAATTTTGACAGCTTATGCATATTTATGTTAAGCAGGCTTCCATTTGTTATTATACATTTTGCCATCATTACTTCAGCCCATATTCGTCTACCGCTGAACGTATGCCTACCCCCTAGAGAGCTGTTTGCCCCGATCCTGTGTCACCTGCATCCTCACGTGCATGCATGCATGCAAATCTCTTGAGGTTGTCGCTCCGTGTAGCGGTGGAGTCGTCGGACACTGCGTGTACCGAGTTGTCATATTCTATTTATTTCAATCTTTTCTTCTATCTAGGTATATATATATATATATATATATATATATATATATATATATATGTATATAAACATTGACAGCTTATATAAATATAAGCTATAAATATGCATTGGCGTCGCAAAAACTTAAAAACCGATTTCCGAAACCGAATATTTTTTGTATGATCAACACTTCAGAAAGAAAAAATCTCGGAGGAAGTAGCAAGTATTAATTATAATCTATACATATAAATAAAATTGAAGTGTCTGTCTGTGATTTCAAAATAAAGCCTTTATCTTAAGCTCATATTGCTATAATCACGTTACTAAAGCCTGTATACGCATTTTTAACTTTTTTGTCTGTCTGTCTGTCTGTATGTTTGTCCGGGCTAATCTTCGAAATGGCTGAACCGATTTTGACGGGACTTTCACTGGTATTTTGACGGGACTTTCACTGGTAGGTAGAGGACTGTTCAGAGATGAATACAGGGTACTTTTTATCCCGTAAATATTTAGGTTTCCTACGTAAAAAATTAAAAACTGTTAAAATTAGGGTGAAATATCTGCAATTTTGCAATTTTATATTTGTTATTTTCATAGAATACGTATTTTTGTGACATAAAATAACAACGCATTTTTATGTAATAAAAATAAAATAAATATACGTTGCCTCCTGTATAGGTCAATAGATGGCATTTGTACGAAAATTGAATTGCTCTATGGTTGCATCTACGACCCTGAACTTTGCTTTTTTTTTAAACAAACAATTTCATGTCTACAGAGAAATAAAGGCTACTAAAAGCCCAAATCGTGCGAAGCCGCGGGCTTCTGCTAGTAAACTATATAATAAATAAATATAAAAATTAAAATTTTAATTAATCGATGTAGGCGCGGAGGAAGGCCAAGACTTACCTGCCACGATCAGAAGGTTATGTCAGAAGCAATAAAACCGGCGAGCATACATAAGAAGAGCTATGAATGATAAAGAAGCGAGGGAGGTGTGTATGCGCGAGTCATGTGGCCCTCGGTTCTCTATGCATCACCGCAAGGGATTTGGCGTGAAGTTATAAATAGAAAGAAAATAATGATTTTCCTTTGGTGTGAAAATGTTCCTCTAAAATTTATTGAATTTCGTAGGTGCACCGCACCTTGAACACAAGAAGTTTGCGAAACGCTGCCCCAAGCTAAATAGAGATTCAGTGATGAGATGTAATAATCAGTTCCCAGAACATTCTTGCGGACACTGACGTAGGTTCACCCAATATGGATTGAGCTAATCCCAGGTCGTTAATATTTATGAGTTGAGAACAATTCTGTGGAGGCAGCAGACCTGCCGGTCACGATGGCTCGTCCAGTACAATGAGACAGTGGCCAGCGTGGCCGGGCCGCGGACACACCCACCACAGGAAGTCGCCCAGACACCGCGATAAGCGCAATTCTTTATAAATTTGTCTCTCTATCTAATATCGCCACTTTGATAACGGTTTTGTTATTTTTAAGAGTTCACACTGGAGAAGGTTCTATTATCGTAGCATATGTTTTTATCGTGTATATATGAAGTTTCATTTTCTTTCTAGCCGGTGCCAACGCTAGGAAGAAGCTAATTCGTTAGAATTGATGAGGTTCGCTACCAAAAACAAAGGTTTTGGCAAAAATACTAATTTGTACATATAGCTACCACCGGCAGACATCTAGAACCCAGAGGAAAGTCAGATCTTTCTTACGTTAAGTCGCGTGTCTATCGAAAAAAACCTGGACGTCCGTGTTTCCTCACGATGCCGCGATATTTTACTTCATCGCCGAATAACTGATAATCGCAAATATGTACGTAAATTCAAAATCACGAATTTAGTTATGACAACACAAGGATTCGAATCGGAGACCATTGGATAACAGGTTGGTTCTTTATCCATTGGGCTATGTGTTGTTAATTTGGCCGCGGTATTGTGAGGAGAAGGTACTGCTACAGACGGGTTTATAACGCTTTGATACAGACATACCTCTCTTAAAAACACCCAAGATAAACATGTTCATGTTACTGCCTGCACGCAAATGTTTGTCCTTTGTGGGAATCGAACCTCTCGTAGGTTCGGTTCTTCAACCTCCGCCACCGAGCACGTCAAAAAATATAGGTGTCGACAATAATATACATAGTACAGAACAGTTTAACAATGAGTTCAAATAGAGATGTATCTATGCCCTTCCTCTAGGAATGTATCCCTCCCCATTCCTCCCCACTTCAATCAAACACTTCCTGTTTATAACAAACTGAACAACAAACGTTACATAAAACTATTTATATTTACTTAGACTAGTCAAGCTATCTAGTACCGACCAATCAGATCACTCTTATCTATCAGTAAAAATAGTACAGTGTAAACATAATATGTAACGTACAAATAAAGGACGCTATGATACGACGTGCCGTTACAGATATCGGCCTGAGGGTTAAGAGAGGTAGGGCAAACATATCTATACATGCATATAATAAATTCGTAGCAGTTGACCAGTGATAGTCTAGTGGATATTATTTATTATTATAGATTAATCCCTGGTTCAAATTCTGGTGTGGACATGTTTGTAATTATCGTTTAAGTTCATAGTATTACTTTATGGTAATTAAAAATGTGATAAATTACAATAAAAGAAATTAAAAAAAAAAAATAAGATTTGATTTTATTAATGTAAGACGTATCTAAGTGCCCGCGGGGACCCAAGTACAAATAAAGATTTTTTTCTTTATCTTTTTAGGGTTCCGTACCCAAAGTTGAAATTTTCACAGATGATGTATTTCTATTGCTGCTATAACAACAAATACTAAAAAATAGAATAAAGTAAATATTTAAGGGGGCTCCCATACAATAAACGTGATTTTTTTGCTCATTTTTGCTCGATATTGATAACGGCAACAGGTAGACGCTTGAAACATTCACAGAATATTTATTTATATATTCACTTTAAGAATAAATAATAAAATTAAAATAAAACAAATATTTAAGGAGGGCTCCCATACAACAAACGTGATTTTTTTGCCGTTTTTATCGATAATGGTACGGAACCCTTCGTGTGCGAGTCCTACTCGCACTTGGCCGATTTTTTATACTTATCTTTTTCATTTGCTTGGCTTGGCGGTGAAAGAAAACATCATGCACGTCCAAGAAATTACATTTCAAAAGACGTGCGTCCAATGGCAGTCGCTCCATGTCATTATCAGTATCTTCTCCAAATCCTTACGCTTAGGTAGCGGACACCGTCAATCATAATAGAAGAACCTCTCGTTTTCTTTCTTCGAAGAAGAAGACATACAATAAGTTCGTACTATTGCCGTGCTTCTACGTGGAATATTATTTTGAAATATGATGGATGAGTACATAGTCCAGTTGCACAATTGCACAAAGTACAATTGATACAGAATCCGATAGAGGCTTTTTTAGGGTTCTGTACCCAAAGGGTAAAACGGACCCTATTACTGAGACTCCGCTGTCCGTCCGTCCGTCCGTCTGTCACCAGGCCGTATCTCATGTACAGTAATATTTAGACAGTTGACATTTTCACAGATGATGTATTTCTGTTGCTGCTATAATAAATACTAAAAAACAGAATAGATAAATATTTAAGGGGGCTCCCATACAACAAACGTGATTTTTTTCCGTTTTTATAGATAATGGTACGGAACTCTTAAACTCTGTGAAGAAGACACAGTGATAGTTTGTTCATATTTTGTGTCACAAGGCGCCAACGGATGCTTATTAATAAAGCTCTGCTGTCAGTCCGTCTCTCACAGGGCTGTATCGTTTGAACCACAATAGACAGGCACACTTCAAAATTTCAAATTATGTTACTATGACCATTGTAACAACAAATAATGAAAATATAATAAACCTTAAAAGGATAAGTGATACATGTAATAAATTAGATATAAATACGGAACCCTCAGCGTTGGGCTATTTTTAACACGTTTTTATTAATTCCATCTATACCAAAGTACCTTAAAGAAATCTTAGATGTTGAATTTAACATTGTTGGATTATCATTATATGAACGTGGTCATCTTTTGATTCTACCCGTGTCTTGACTAATTTGAACAAAATCCGTTACTGTTACTTAACTATAATACTCGTAGTTAGAAATACAGCCTCGCCACTTTAATGTGGGTAATGATGAATACTATAAACATACCGTACAATATTTTACGTCTCATCAGATACATAACAAATTTTACAGGTAATTTCTTGATACCTTGAGTTACACTACTGCACTAGGATTACGGTTGATGATGTAGTGTTGGAGCAAGTGGATGAGTTTGTATGTCTTAGAAGCGCTTTTAGCAGCGATGGAAGTACACCGCTGATGTGGACAGACGAGTAAGTGCAGGGAATAGCATGAATGGCGCGTTGGGTAAACTGCTAGGCAGTCGAAATCTAAGCTAAAAGGCACAGCCCGCTGTACACAACGTTAACTTATGGAAGTGAGAGCTGGGTATGGCAGAGAGAGCATGAAAGTAGAATAAATGCGGTCGAGATGAGAGCACTCAGAAAAAATTGTGGCATAAAGCTTGCTTGTCGGAGTTTAGTTTGCATTAAAATTAGTGAAATTATAAATAAAGGCATAATGTTATATAGTATGTGCTATATTTCTAAAATGTCAGTTAAATATTATCACATGCTTAACTATATATATGAACTGCAAACATTGGTCACAGTAATGAAAGGCGAATGTATGGAGAAATGGCTTACTATTGAATGCGGAGAAAACAAAGATTTGTGAGTATTGAAAGAGAAGAAACCAATGTAAGGATTACGGTTGATGATGAAGTGGTGGAACAAGTGGATGAGATTGCATATCATGGATGCGCTTTCGCAGGGATGGAAGGTACACCGCAGATGTGGAAAGACAAGTGAGTGCTGGGAATAGTGTGAATGGAGCGTTGGGAAAACTTCTTGGCAGTAAAAACTTGAGCCAGAAGCCACAGTTCGCTATACACAATGCAGTGCTGGTCCCAACGGTTATTTATGGAATCGCGAGCTGGATATGGCAGAGAGAGCATGAAAATTTGTGGTGTAACGCTTGTAGAGCGTATTCGCAATGATGATGTTAGAAAGAGAGTTGGTTTGAAAGAGAGAATCAGTATTAAAATAAGAAGAGGCGTGCTCCATTGGTTCGTACATGTAGAAAGGATGCAGGATGAAAGAATAACGAAGCAGATACACAACGTAGAATACAATATATACCTACCATGACTAAATTGGTCGAGTTCCATCAGAAGGTGATGTCAGGAGCACTAGAAACTGTCGAGCGTGCAAGAGAAGAGCAATGAATGTGAAAGAAGCGAGTGAGGTTTGTAAGGATCGGGTCACGTGGCGCTCGGTTCTCTGTTCCCGCATGGGTTTTGGCGTGAATTTATAGATAGATAGATGGAACCAGGAGGCTGACAGTGGAACTATTCCATGGCTTCTAGTAAACCCTTCGCTTGGTTTGTATTAACGAGTGGAATACATCATAGTTCAGTGAATGCTGTGGGCCATGAGTGTGGAAGACGAGATTAACACGTCTATTATTCATTGCCTTGGAGGGACAAGGCAATGAATAATAGACGTGTTAATTAATGTATCTGATAAAACCTCGTTTTTTACTAAATTATTATCAATAAAATTTTGGGATGCTGCCTAAATCTTAGATACCAAACTCGTTTCGTTTAAAGTCATAGACATATGCTAGTATTTTAATAGGAAGCAGAACAAATGAGAATCTTATTCCGCCTTACAGATCGCAGCCAAATAACAATTCGTCAGAACATACCTGTGCTGCTAAATGAGATCACAAAAGAGTTTATCACGTGTCGCGTTAACATGTTGTGTTACAAGCGTATAAGCTACTGGTTATACATACATCGTAAGGTGCTACCTCAGCGTGCTTCTTTATAAAGTCGATTCGAACAATCCACCATGTGAAATGGTTTCCGTTTGACTTACTTTAAGACTATGAAATCCGCGAGCTAAACATCTTTTTGTGATCTATCATTATAGCTGCCACCGACTGTAGTTGTTTCTACATGCGGGGTAGCTAGCTTCGAACTCGCCAGACAGAGCCCAGACATTTTTTTTACTGCTCAGACCTGCGGCAAACCGGATCTTGGGCGCCGCGCCCGCCGCCCGACGGCCGCGGCTTGGATCATAAGCGAAGGCGGAGAATATCTCATGACTTTATTTATACTTTCAAAAATAAATAAAGTAATAAGATCAACCAACACATTGCGGGCGCTTAGAAAATGACAATGGATTTACCTTTTATTTACATTTAAGGAGAACCAACATCTATGATATACTGAAGAATAAAATACAATACATAATAGGAATTCTATAAAAAGTTCCCACGAATTGAAAAGCAATAAAAACAAATATAGAACATTTAAGCCATATTTAGCAGTAACCAATAGAAATCCACATTAGGTCCCGCAATAAACACAGGCGCATACGAATGATAAAATATCACACAATTATCAATAGTCATTAATCCTAGAAAATTGCTAGAATTAAACGATGTATAAGTTAATATATTTTCAGATATTCATGGAGACGAGCGTGATACTAAAAGTCCCACATGATAGCCTTTAATGGGAACTATAAAGGAGATATGGGAAAAGAGATCGGGACGGTCACTAAATAGATCTTGCAATGTAATGTAATGCGCTGTTTAAAAAGTAAATAAGATTTGCAATATTATGCGTATTTTCAAGAATTATTTACAATATTAAATGTGATCCATGGTCACCGTCGACCTTCTGATTTGGTGAAAGGCGATAGGTAATATCACTCAGACCATTATGACGTTCGGTTCCCTCTGCCTACCCCGCAAGTGATTTGGCGTAAGTTATAGAGAGATGCAATTACAATAATAATCATTGATTTACTGCTATAAATAATTTTAATCATAAATATTTTACAATTACATATCCAGAAAAAAATATTACAATAAATAATAATATCAGTGTTGAAGTATGAAGTTAACTGTCAAATTTTGAATGACATATAAACTTTAGGTAGCGATACATCCTATTAAATTAATAAAAGATTTCAATAAATATTTTATAAAATATGTCACCTATTTCAATTAATTTAAAAATCCCCAATTTAAATAAAACACATATTTTCAAAACATCTTTATTTACAGACAATGGTGCATCTTAAAAGTTGTTTGCATTATCTTTTTATAGTAAACGATATCACATCTCACTACTAAGTTTGAATCGGTAAGTAAATGAAAGCAGGCGATGTACCCCGCTTCAGCTTATGATTTAAAGCAGCCCCTAAACTGCCGTTCGCGACACGTCGGGCGCAGACTGAAATCTCGAGTCTTTAGAACTTGTTGCCCTTATATACAAGTCCTGTTTGCCGGCTATGTCTGCTATAGAAAGCTACAGATGCACGTTTTTTCACTAGCTAAGATTACTTAGATACTGTAAGCTAACCCCCTTTAACTACATACAAAAATGTTGTTAATTCTTTTTTTTTTTTTCACACACTACGGCTCGGGTTCGTGTTCTACAAACTTCGAAAACCTTCGATTTCAACGCGAATACTAATCTAATTGTCTTTCAATCTAGTTTAATGGCACCTGATCATTTGAGATAAGTCTGTACGTATATAATATACATTTTGTACACTAAGTCGGAAGTCACACAATCATACGCCCCACCTGATGTAAAGCGGTTACCGTGACCAATGAACGCCTATTGAGTATCGCCCACGCAATGCCACCTTTGTTACTAGCACAGCAACACCTTAGGAGCTTACTGGTGACCTCATTCACACGCAAGCATACAACAACCCTCCAGGGGGTTGTTCATTAGCTGCGGTTTTCTGTGAAGTGGAGATATTTCCCCAGATGGACTGTTTTGTTGCGCCACATCTGTCCTGAAAATACCCAGACAAGACAAGTGCTCAATATGCCAGCATGTTGTATATATATAACTGTGTGTGTATATTTATTGATAGTATGCAAATGTTTGTGACTGTGTAAGTGTATGTTATATTACATGTTCGTATATATTAATGGGCTTATGTCAAAGTTTCGTTTCCTAATACCAACCTCGTTAAATTGGTATTTCCTATCGGATATTCTGTGGTTGACATTTTATTTTTGTATTTTATCTGTATTATAATAAATGTTCACAAACAGACAAAGACTGTAGGTATTGAATTAAACATTTTTTTAAGGAAGTCTCCCTGCGACCACGGATGCTGCAAAGCAATCGAAACGTCAGGTTTAACAAAATAAATAAAACATGCGATACGTCCGTTAAAAATTGTGTAATTCAATGTATAACAATCGCGAAAACCTAAGACAATACTCTGAAGGTAATTTTATATATATTCGTATATAAGTTTGTTTCAACCTAAGATGTTTTTATGGTTATAGATCCGCTCCGCGTACACGCTCTATAATGGCAATATGAAAGTAAGGTAATTGCCCAACTCGCATTCAGTTGGGCAAGCTCTCGCGTCACGGTTATACGTACTTCGTCACAAAGCATAAACGTCTTAAGATGTATATTCATCTCTTTCTACCGACAGGTCTATCTATCATTTGTCTCTTTGTTAAAACAAGGTGTCATAATAAATAACTGTACGCAGATATAATAGTACTTGCGCCATTTTAAAATACAATAATGTTAGTGTATGACGTGTCTACCTTTTGATACGTCGCTGGTTTCAACACGATCACTGGAACTAGCAGTGGGATTGGAAAAAATCTTTTTGCATTGCATGAACGTCATATCAAAAAAATCAAAAAATGTTTATTTGAATAAAGTACAAGACATACAAAAACAGAGTTTCACTCCTTCTTTTAAGTGTTTAGCACAAACATATATGCTTTTCAACATCACGATCCTTAAAAGCCTAGCAAAAAGAAAGAAAGAATAAGGGGTTCCAACGGGATACCGAGATAAGTCATTATATAACGAAGTCGCCTAATGTAATATATACATAACATGACATATAGTATCAATACAAATATAGTACAAATTGCCGGTTAATCTGTAGTATGTTTGAGTACAGGTCAGGTCTACACTATGACTTGAATACTTATATTAAAATTTCGCATAGAAGGTAGGCGAGTCCGCACTACTGTTTACCTACTATCGTAAAGTGTCTATGGTCACCGTCAACCTTCATCACCTCACCGACTCGATAGAAGGCAGGCTAGGTCTCATGGGTCATGTAAGGTGAATATATTTCGAATTTCAAGATGATGATGGCCAAGACATATCTACAATGACCATATTTTTTTTATACCACTAAGGTCGAAAACAAGCATACGGCCTGCCTGATGGTAAGCAGTTGCCGTACCCTATGGACATTTAGTATATATTATGTACAAATATTGATCGTGTTTTACTAGAAATAGATGACAGAAGACGGTTGCCAGGACGGCAACCGTTGAGCGCACATTAAAAGATTTATGTAACGAGCGAGGTATGTAAAAACCGTCTTGTGACGCTCGTTTCTCCTTGCCAACCCCGCAAGGGAGGACGTGAAGATATAGTAGTAATAATACTCATAATTTAATTATGACCTTTTTTATGAACAAATTACCTGAAACAGTTCTTTGCCTGACAATATGCTCAAAAGGCACATCAAAAATACTCTGTGTAAGAAGGGTTGTTACAGAATCGCTAAAGTATATATCTACATATAAATTAATATAACTTTAATTTTACCACTTGACATCATATATATATATACCTATATATACAAGTTGACGATTTGAAAAAGAACTATATTAGCAAGTTTCTTTTGCCATTTCATATTCACAAATTTAAAAAAGAGATTAAACTATAAAGAACTAAAGATATGAAAAAATAATAGGATACAATATGATTTGATTTAAATAATGTAAGTCGCGTCTAAGTGTCCGTGAGGGCTTAATGGCAGATAAATATTTTTTATCTTTATCATATTCATATTCTGAGAAAAAATCAACGTGCTACTTACTTAAATTAGTATGCGTAGCCCTTTTAAGGTTACAGACCGGTAGACACACAATGCCGAGGGTACTGTTTGGGTACGGAACCCTAAAACATATAACGTAAAAGTACCGATAGAATGAATATCTTGGCGTTAACTAATCTCTTTTTCCTATGGGCGGTTGCAACAGGGGTTATTTGAAACAAACATGTAACACTTTTTTTCACAGGCGGTTAACTTTAAAAACTGTAAATCAGCTGCTGTATTCTTCAAACATTTATTTGGCGTATAGAAAAGTATTGCAATTTGAACTTTAAAGCCCAACACAAAAGCTTTTGAACACTTTTTTTGCGCAAAATTGAACTTTTTTTACGTTTTTATCGCAACGAAAGGGATGGTTCGACAATGAGCAGTTTTTTTTTATTCATCCTTGAAAGTCTTATACGAAAGCTTGGCGTGGATAAGCCTCCGCTCTTTACAAATTTTAAAACATTCTTTATTATTTTGAATTTATATTATATTCTTAGCGTTATCGCGTTTCCTTATCGGTGGGGTGTTAGTCGTAGCGGACTACGGACTAAGACTAAGAATTTGGAGAAAATACTGATTCTTACATAGAGCGACTGCCGTCAGACATCCATCCACAACACAGAGTGAAAACTAGAACTTTCTTACGTTAGGTCACGTCACGTGTGTTTCGAAATATTGGACTCTCATGATGTTTTTCTTCACCACCGAGTGATAATTACAAATATGTTCATAAATCTGAAAACATAAATTTAGTGTTACATGCCAGGATTCGAACCGGGGACCAGTTGGTCAATCACTGCTATTTGAATTTATATTATCGTGAAGAGGTTATAAAAGCCTGTGAACTTTGAATACAGCAACTTCAGGCACTGGTGATTGCACTCACTCGCAGAAACTGATAACCCTTCGTTCTAAATGACTGCTGTATCATTACTAACACATATAATCTCTGCTTATTTCTTTATTTACCTTCACGCTAATTCAACATACGTTTATTAATATTTTTCAGGAAAATTGTAACATTTATAAACGTCTTTTGACATAGCTCGATTCGATTGAAAAAAAAATCTGTTTACTTCCCTGTAATTGTCAAAAATGCATAAATTAAACATAGCAAAATATTAAAGACACACGGAAACCTCGGAATACGAATCCAATTCGCTCTTGGCGGATTTTTAGAGGTTTAATCAGATATGAAATGGTAATTTGCAATTTGAACAACGCAGAAGATTCTAGATTTCCGTTTACAACATAACATTTCCATATCTTTTGTGTATTTACATCTCGCAAAACATCTTTGGTTGTGTTAGGTTTCTTTACCAGTTTAGTAATATTTTTTTCATTAATTTAAATGTTACCGTCTTGATTAAACGATTTTTGTTATCTCGCTATAATTTTTACGACAAAGTGTTGTAATATTAGACATCCACTATGAAATTTAAAAATTTGTAATTATAGATTGATTTAATAAATATCTCTCATTGTTGCCAACCCTGACCAGACTTGTCGGATAAAATATCGCCAGTCTAGCCTGCAATCGTAATCTTGTACAAGTTTCTTGTACAAGGTTGAATTCATATGAAGTCTATCAAATGTGCAGAATTAATGCTCTCAATTGTATAGAGATGTGTTTATAACCGAAAGCGTATCCATACAAACCAGTCTTCTCACTTATTCGCATTGTAAAAACGGCTGCATTGAACAATAGGCACGTATGCTGCACAATTAGGGTTCCCTGAGTTGTATTTTTCGCCCATTTTTTTTACAGCGTCAGGAGGCATACAAGAATTTGACTGACAAGAATTTGAGTTCTGGAGGCGGTGTGGTTAGCAATCCTATTTAACACCAACGCTCGTGGGTTCCATTTTCTAACGGGACAAACATTTCAGTGCATGAACATGTCTATATGTCTGGATATTTTCAAGAGAGGTAGGGTTCCTCAATCCCCTAATGGAGTTCTCAAAAAACAACACCTGCAGAGTTGTTGTGTTCCTGCGAGTGAGATTATCATATAGGAACGGTGTTCCTGAAAATCAGTAATTTTGCCAAATCCTTAGTTAGGCTTACGTGGCTAACCCCGTCAATCCTAACTGAAAAGGAAACGGAATAACGCTGTGATAAGAAGACTGATGTTACATGAAGGGACTGCTGTCGTACTTCCACAACCCATATGGAAAACCACACCTCTCTTAAGTTAGATAACAAATCTTTCGAAATATGACGTTTGGGATGTTTTTCCTCACGATATTCACCTTCAGCGCCGAGCAAGACATGCATACATCGCCTTTTGTCATTCAAGTCATTTTGTCATTTGAGTACATAAACTTAAAAAGCAAAACCTTATATAAAAACAAAATTTGATCGAAATTGTTAGAGCCTTTTCCGATATATATATATATATATATATATATGTATATATATATATATTTATGTATATATATGTATGCTCGTATGTTTGCTCGTTTAAATGTAGGATGACACTTAATATTTTGCAAAGAATTAAAAAAAAAAACACGAACACAATGCTTCGGTCGTACGAAAGTAAAATTAATTCGGAACAAAATGATCCGAATTGTAAAGTTTACTTTTATTTATTTAATAATTACTCGCGCAGCTTTAAAATATTTTTTTTTAACGCACCGACACGGCTTTTTTATCGATTTTATTGATTTTTTCGTTCCATTGTGTGCACCTTCACGGCAACAATAGACACGGGTTCGATTCCCGATTATTAGGGTTATTGCAAAGGGTGATAACAATAGCTTTTTTAGACACGTGTTTTTTTAATCCGCCATTTGTAAAATACTAATAAAAATTGACTACCGCGAGTTGGGTTCGGACATTTGGGTTCCGTAGTGAAACACAAATTACATAGATATAGATGTTGTTTGTATGTATGTATGTATATCTTCACGCCAGGTCCCTTGCGGAGTAGACAGAAAGAACCGAGCGCCATGTGACTCGATCCCTACACCAACACCACTATCACCCTGGTATTTTACCGTATTAAGTATCCTCCTCTACTGCTTATACAGCAACTCCTTAGGATCTTACTGGTGACCTCACTCCCTCACAGAATCCTGACAACCGTCCAAGGAGTTGTTATTTGTTTGAGATTTTCTGTGAGGGCGAGGTACATTCCTCAGATGGGCGGCTTGGATGCCTAGGATGCGCCTAATCTTTCTATCTTCTTGTTAGTCACCCGAAGTACTCGTAGTATATTGAACATGTCGTATTCCAATGACAGACAGACCGCCAGCGAACTATAAGGTTCTCGATGACGACAGTAATTATTGTAATCGGTTAATGCATGGTCGGTTATGTATGTATGTATCCGTCACAATGATTGTGATTCAGTCAACCATGTACAGACAGACGGCAGTATGTATTAGTATTCAGTGTAGTTACGACTTTTATGTACTGACGTATGCACTATATAGATACTGTGGTTACGGTGCTCGATTGACATGGCGGTGTTATTGTCGGTGTCGTCGCTGCGACACGTGTTTCGCCTCTCCACAGCCAGTCCAGTCGTGGCAGCGACGGTGGCTGTGGGGGCATACGGATTCTGTTCCAGATGCCGGACGACCGCAGCAGCCGAGGCAGAGACTACCGGAGCAGCCATGGCAGCGTCGGCATGTTGCATCAACTAACAGTAGTGGGTGGGTGCAGGCCGGCGCTAGGCCGCATGAACTAATTGGTGGCGGAAGCACACAAAGCAGGTTAGATCAAATTACATTGTATATCTGCTTTGTCATTCTTTCATCATGCATTCTTTCTACATGTCCGAACCAACGGAGCACGCCTCTTTTAATTTTAACACCGACGCTCTCTTTCAGACCAACTCTACTCAACTATTATGTCTATGATAAATAAATAAATAATTAGAATTTATTTAGGTAATGTTGTGGATTATGAGAGTCCACGGATGCGATGCCTAACTGACAGTCTGAGCGTTTGTTGAGACTAATCTTAGTAATGGCTGGTCTTTGATTTTTGTATAAAAGTTAAAGGATATTTAATGAAGAATTTAGGCTACTTTTTATGTATGTACGAGTATGTCTTCAAGCCAGGTCCATTGCGGGGTAGACAGAGAGAGCCGAGCGCCATAAGACGCGGTCCTTACGTACTTAACTCGCTTCATTAACATTCAATGCTGTTTTCATGCACGTTCGCCGGTTCCTGGGGCTCCCGACACCAGCTTCTGATAAAACACGACCAATTTGGTCATGGTCGGTTAGTCTAGGTCTTCGTCACACTACTTTTTATTACAAAAAAACGCTAATATTTAGCTATATTGTACTATATTTTATGGAATACATATTTTTACTATATTTGGAAGGAAATGAAAACGAAAAAAAAAACAGGGTCTACCATAAGCAGAAAATATATAGACAAGGGTCTAAGGGACAAAAAATATATTTTTGCATTTGATTACCGAATTCTTGAGGCTATTCAATATCACGATACGACTCTTAGAAATAAAGGAAAGAAGTAGAAAAAGCGGTTTCTACGAGATTCCGGAGGAAGTCACGGGCTCAGCTAATACCTACTTTATAATCAATTTTTTCAGTACGGAAATTATTTCTTTGTACATACATATCGACACGCCCGTCTCCCATTGGGGTAGGCAGAGGCTATGAAACGCCAGGTGCACCGATCCAAATATACCCCTCTCGCTTCTTCCACACTCATCAACCTCTTCATGCATGCTTTCCATGCATGCATTGTTTTGGGTACTTTTGATTTGGCCCTATTTCAACACCTCACCAATTTGATCTATATGTGTGCGTCTCCGGCGGCCCCTTCCGACATCACCATTTTTTTGTGCTTTTTGTATATGTGTATGTTAATACTATTGTACAGATAATCTTAAAAAGCAATACTTGGTCAAAATGTGAAATTTGATCCAAATCGTTGAAACCGTTTCGAGATACACGTGATAACCATTGTGGGGTAGGCAGAGAGAACCAAGCGGCCACATGACCTGGTCATTCATAGCTATTTTGATGCACGCTCGACGGTTCCTAGGGCTCCTAACACCACATTCGCACGACCTATTTGATCGTGGCAATCTTGGTCTTTCTCGGTTCCTACATCCTTCCACTATAGCGTTGTATACTTGTTTTGAATTATTTTCTTTCTGTAATCTTTCTGTCTGTCCTATATATTTATATACATGTGTGTATATATATATATATATGTTTACGATAATTCGTCATATAGAGTAAACTGATTTATTAATTAAGTAAATATTTTATATTAACAACAAATGTTTAGTATGTAGTAATAACATAAACACTACATACAAAACTTGTCATACAAAACAAATGTTAATATTGAATGAATACACTCATGGTATCTTTAAATACAAAAATTAGAATTTTGAATTTTATTTAAGTACTAATATACGGTGTTAAAATAAGAAGAGGCATGCTTCGTTGGTTTGGACATGTAGAAAGAATGCAGGATGAAAAAATGACGAAGCAGATATACTTTGCAAAAGTGGAAGGATGTAGGAGCTGAGGAAGGCCAAGACTTACCTACCATGATCAAAATGGTCGTGTTCTATCAGAAGGTAATGTCAAAAGCCCTAGAAACCGGCGAGCGTGCATGAAAAGAGCAATGAATGTTAAAGAAGCGAGTGAGGTATATAAGGATCGAGTCACATGGCGCTCGGTTCTCTCTGCCTACCCCGCAAGGGATTTGGCATGAAGTTATAGATACTAATACACTAGACTAGTTATTTTTCCTGCTCTATCAAAATAGCCATCCTCCCTCTACTGTAACAGGGCGATACTAGTGCTGTTATTGGTATTTATAGGCCACCATGCTTTCATTCAGTAGACAGATTTCTCAACTCGCTAAATAGATTACTATTAGACCTAAATAAAATTAATAATATAGTGGTTCTTGGAGACATAAACATCAACATTATACCGAACACTGAAGACACAAAATCTACTGAATATTTGAACTTAATGGCAATGCATGGTTTATTACCGACTCATAATTATCCTACGCGCCGTGCTAGCTGTTTGGATCACTGCTTTATCAAAACAAAACAAAAGAATACAACTCTTGTCTGTGAAACATCCGTTACTGACCACAACTGTCTCATCACATCTATAGAAAAACAACTAAGAAATAACACTCAATCATGCAAACTGATCTCAAAAATTAACTATGAAGCGGCCTATCAGGAATTACAAACCTTTAATTGGTCCAAATTGAATTCAATAACAGATGCTAATGAAATTACAGATTCATTTCTTAGTATTCTTGGCCAGATACTTAAAAAACATACCTCTTACTATACACCTTCACATAGGAAACGTACAATTAAACCCTGGATCACTATGGGTGTTCTGAGATGCATGCAGTTCAGGGATAAACTACACGCGAAATTAAAGAAAACGCCTCATGATGAAACCTTAAAAGAAACATACAAACGATATCGCAATACCTGTAACTGTATTTTGCAAAAATTAAAAAAAGATTATGAAAAAACGGAAATTAACAAAAATAAAAATGACATGAAAGGAACCTGGAAAATATTAAAGGGCATATGCCATTTGGATAATACATCAAAATCACCCACTGAATTGCTTCAAATTATGAATACTCCCAAATCCTCAGTCAACCATGTAAACCACTATTTTGCTAATATAGGGAGTAATTTAGCGGACAATATTCTTAATAGACTGCATACAACGGAAGCACAATTGGCTACTAACTTCACTGAAGTCAATCCACCTTGTCATTCCTTAGGATTAATACCAACTGATGAAAATGAAATAAAAAATATTGTCTCGTCTTTAAAAAATACATCGACCACAGGTTGGGATGGCATTTCGTCCATATTCCTAAAGTACTGTAAGGATATTTTGGCCAAACCAATTGGTTTAATTTGTAATATCTGCCTACACCAGGGCATATTTCCTGGAGCACTGAAAAAGTCCGTTGTAGTACCTGTTTACAAAATAGGAGAGAGAGATAGTGTTGGTAATTATCGACCCATATCCTTATTACCAACATTATCCAAAGTTTTGGAAAAAGTTATAAATGCTCGATTGATACAGTACTTGGAGTCCAAAAATCTCTTATCTAAAAACCAATATGGCTTCAGGGAGTCAAGGTCCACAACAGATGCAATAGAACATCTTACTACATACGTTGTAAAGAATATGGATGCTAAGAGGAAATGCTTAGGTATTTTCCTGGATTTAACTAAAGCCTTTGACACAGTCTCAGCCCCTGTGCTTCTGAAAAAACTGGAAAGAGTAGGTGTTAGAGGTTGTGCATTGAAATTATTTTTAGATTATTTGACTGGCCGTAGTCAAATTGTCAAAATAGGATCTCTCCTTAGTGAGGAGGAAAGCGTGAATTTCGGCATTCCACAGGGAAGTGTGCTCGGACCTACATTATTCTTGGTATATATAAATCAATTGTGTAACATGAAGCTTGAAAATGGTGAAATAATATCTTTTGCAGATGATACTGCAGTACTTTTTACTGCTCAAACTTGGGCTGAGGTGAACGAACTAGCAGAAAAAGGCTTCTCAAAAATAGTTGAATGGCTCGATGAAAACTTACTGACTCTTAATCTAACTAAAACCCACTATCTGACGTTTTGCTTAAAAAACAAAGATAAACCAGTATCTAGAACATACAAATTAAAAGCTCATTACACAGCCTGTACTAAAACAAATAAATGCAATTGCTTTACGCTTTCACCTTCCACTACTGTCAAATACCTTGGCGTTATTATTGATGATAACCTACGATGGAAGGAACACTTAAACTTACTTACTAAACGAATTCGTAAATTAATATACATTTTTAAAAATATAAGACATGTTGGTGATACCACCCTTATTAAAAATGTATATTACTGTCTTTGCCAGTCAATATTAACATATGGTATAGTTGCATGGGGTGGAGCAAATAAAACATACCTTCTTCAGGCAGAAAGAGCGCAACGTGCTGTTATAAAAGTAATGTTCTACAAACATTTTCGCTTTCCTACAACAGAATTATATAAAGAAGTAGATCTTTTAACAGTTAGACAGCTATTTGTCCGAAGTGTAGTAATCAATACTCATAAACAGACTGCTGATGTACCTATTAATGAGCGAAGAGCTGATTTGGTATATGAAGTTCCCTTTTGCAGAACTACTCATGCACAAAAGTTTACGTATTTTCTGGGCCCCTTTTTATACAACAAAATTAGTAAATCCTTAACATTAAGATATTTAACAATTCATAAATGCAAAAAAGCCGTAGGAAATCACCTAAATAAAATGGACTATGAGACTACAGAAAACCTATTGAAGATTGTGGCATAGAATAGATATTTGAGTTTATGCGTTACTGAAAATTTCCATAAATATTTGTTTTTTAACATATATATATATATATATATATATATTAAAATTTTATCTATGTTGTACATATACACTATGTTGGTTGAGTACAGCAAACGATTTCCTACCTGAACAAAAACCACCATGTCGGAAAAATAAGTGTGCGCATGTTTAAGTGTCATGTGACATGTGCCAGCTTTCATTGTCATTGATCAGAAGATTTCGGAATTCTAAGTTTATATAGATCTACTTACGTATGCGTCCGTATGATATATGTAATTGTGTATGCATGTGTGTGTTTACCTATCTATAACTTCACGCCAAGTCCCTCGCGGGATGGGCTGGAGGGGCCGGGCGCCAAATGACTCGGTCCTTACGTCCTTATAAACCTCACTCGCTTCTTTAACATTCATTGCTCATTAACATTCATATGTGTGTATATATGTATATATTCATCTAATATATCATATATGTTTGGTATATGTTCTTCTCATACAGGTATATATATGTATATTCGATATATTTTTTTCAAAATCCGTCTTCGTTCCTCCGTTTTGTTTTTCTTTAATATTCGTAATTAAACAATATATCATAAGTTAGATTAGCTTATTAGTTGTATACATTACACTTAGAATATGAAATATATAATATAAATATAATGATGCTTGTTGCGTACATACTTTACGTAAAATTTTATGTAAAAATTTTGCTTGTACTGTGAATTGTATTAGATTCGGGCAACGAATACTACTCTGCCGTCGCACAGTTATTACTAGTACGGAGGGTAGAATGACTTTGTTTCGCTTCAATGTAATGCTCCGCTTGCCACATAATGGTTTCTATATTTTAAGTGGTAATGTTTCTTTTGTTTTTTTAATAACATGTATTATGGCGAATTGTTACAGTTCTATATGTAAAGTTATTAATATTTTCTCTAAATTAAGTGAAAGTAAGCGGAGCAGAAAAATGTTAAAGTGTAATCCTCGGAACATGCCGCGATGAGATTGGATAAAATGCAACTTCATGCGGGGTGTGCACTGTGCACATCGTAATCGTTATTAGGTATGTACATTGCACATTGTACTATTATTCATTGTTATTTTATTTGTTTTTTGTTTAGTCTCATTACAAAACGATACTAATGACTATTATCGCCGATACACCATATAAAAGAATGTTTTGTAGTGTATGAACACCATATTTAGATCTAAGTAATGAAAAGGTAATATTGTAATGTCAAAGCGGAGATACAATAAAGCAGTTCTCAGTGATAATTACAAATAAAATAAAATAAAAAAAATCAACTGCAATTTCGGTACTTGAAAGGGTTTTTCGCGAAACACTCAAACGATAATGTACTTATCAATTTCAAAAAATGCTTTGGTTATAAGTACCATAAATCACAGTCAACTTATCATCTCTAAGCAAGCCTGCCTATCTACACAAAACTATAATAATAAAAGTTGAGCGTCCACAGCAGGGTTTTTTCTTAAAGATACTAGAGAGGATAACGTCTTAACAGTCAGACAAATGTATCTCTGATATGGATTTTTAAAATCTACAAGTATGTCGCGTGTAATGTCGCCATAATAAGTAATCCCTGTACGGTTTGACACTACAATAAGAACTTAATTTTCTTGTAATCAACTTAATGTACTACCAGTATACTTATAAAACTGAATAAAGAGAAACTGAACTAATAATCCCTCCAGTGGGTGCACTCACATTGTCTCCAAATACTATATTCAAATCGGAATCTACAAGTTTTCGCTAAAAATGTATGGAATCTGAACATTTCGAATCGGTTCCGAATGAGCTTTACGAGGCGATGTGAATGAGGGGCCAGATCACATTAAAATAGCCCAAAATTTGTATGAGTATTGTGTTACACGGTCTCAATACTCGTGGGTATATGAGAGCCGTGATAGTCTAGTGGATCAAGAACCAGCCTAGTGACCAACTGGTCCCCGGTTCGAATCCTGGCATTTTCTATACTACGTCGGGAGCCATACAAGCATACGGCCCACCTGATGTAAAGCGGGTACCGTAGCCTATTAACGCTTGCGACATATTAAGTATCACTCGCGGGATGCCTCCTCTGCTGCTTACACAGCAACTCCTTGGGAGCTTACTGGTGACCTCACTCACACGCAGGAACACAACGACCCTCCAGGGAGTTTATTTATTATTTATTTATTTATTTATAAAGGTACACCAACGACGCGTTCATATTACACTCATAGAAGTGCCAATAATACATAGGTACAGTAATAAGCCTTAGAATACATCAATTATAGGTTATACACATCTTTTACAGAAAAATATTTGTTTTAAATACAACAACCGAACATCTACGCTTACACTATCTAAACTTGTTAAATGAAACGCCTAAATTGCATCTGTGAGTTGAAAAATATAACAATGTTAGGATTGCTTGCGTAAAAATCGTTGTACAGGGTGACCATTCTATTAAGAGGTGAATATTTATATAAATTAGTAGTTGATGTTTTTGGAGCAATATTTTTTTTTCTTTTAGCAATACTTTCACCAAGACGCCGAGGAACAGCGATATCCAAGGCTTCCAACAGATCAGGAATCATCAGAGTACCATTAACAACTTTGTGTAATGTTAAAAGATCCAACATATTTCGACGATGCTGCAAGGAGGACATTTTAAAATGCTCGAGTCTTTCAGAGTATTCAGCTGCGCGATCACATACTTTAAATTTAAAAGAGAGATACCGGGTAAATTCGCGTTGTATGCGCTCAATGCGGTCTATATGGGTTCCACGCAGTAGATGCATACTCAAGGGAACAGCGGGCATATGCATTGAATAATATAATCATGGGCTTTGAAGACGTGAAATCCCTGCATGTTCTTTTAATAAATCCAAGCATCTTTGAAGATCGAGTGTCTATTTGGTCTATATGAGGCACAAAACAAAGCTTACTGTCCAATTGAACCCCGAGATCGCGAATTTCACTGACCTCTTGGAGTCGAGTGCCAGATATTTCGTAAGATGATCGGATGAAATTCTTTTTCTTTGTGAATTTAATATGGTAGCACTTATTCGCGTTAAGGACCATATTGTTATGAACACACCAAGACTGAAATGATTCCAGATCATGTTGTAGCAGCACCGAGTCATCTTGGCTAGTTATGCATTTGTATTTTTTAAGATCATCCGCGAACAAGGAACACTTACTATGCTTAATATATCCGACAATATCATCAACAAAAATTAGGAATAAAATCGGACCCAAATGAGAGCCTTGCGGGACTCCCGAACGAGCTACATAAATGTCAGATTCATAACCCTTGGCTACCACCTTCAATATTCTTTGCGAAAGATATGACTGGAACCAGTAAAGGAATAAACAATGTACACCTATCGATGATAATTTGCGGAGCAGTAGGTATGGAATGAACGACTTTATCGAAGGCACTGGAGGAGTCAGTGTATACTGCACTGATTCCGCGGGGAGATCTGCTCATGACTTTGCTCTGGCCTATGGTTTCTCCCAACTGGTGCATTCTCCCACGAGAATACCGGATGTAGAGGACCATACAAGCTCCTTACTGGACCTTCTGCTGACAACACGTCCGGATGAGTACAACATCTCAGTGGATGCGCCGCTTGGCTCATCGGACCACTGTCTCATCCGAACCCAAGCGCCTTGTGCCAGGCGTGACCCACCTCGGCCTACCGGATGGCGGCGTGTTTGGCACTATAAGTCGGCAGACTGGGACGGACTGCGTGAGTTCTACGCGTCGTACCCGTGGAGGCAGCTTTGTTTCAAAACAGACGATATCGAATCCTGCGCGACTGCGGTAGCTACGGCGATATTGGATGGCATGGAATGCTACATTCCCAGTCGCTTAGTGGCTGCTGCGGGAGCTAAAAAGCGACCGTGGTTTAATCGGCCTTGTAGAGAAGCCAGACTTCTCAAACAGGCTGCTTTCGAGGCTTGGACCACGGCGCATGCTAATGGAAATCCTGATGTCTCTGTTTTGAAACGTAAACTCAACGCTGCCTCGAGGTCCAGTAAGAGGGTAATTGCCAGAGCAAAGTTTGATTTCGTCGGTAGAGTTGGCGAGCGGCTTGCAAGCCTTCCGTCTGGCAGCCGTCTTTCTGGTCGCTGGCTAAAGCTGCCGAGGGAAACTTTTGTCAAGCGTCTATGCCACCACTGCAAAAACCGGATGGCAGTCTGGCCTACAGTGCTAAAGAGAAAGCCGACTTACTGGGTAATCTCTTTGCCTCTAACTCGACTTTGAATGACGGGGGAGCTGTGCCACCTACCATCCCGAGGTGCAGTAGCTCAATGCCGGAAATCTGAATTACCCAGCGAGATGTCCGGCGGGCGTTGCTCTCCCTCGACATTCATAAGTCGAGTGGGCCAGATGGCATACCAGCAGTGGTGCTAAAGCAGTGTGCTCCTGAGTTGTGTTCTGTGCTAACGCGCCTTTTCGTGCTTTCCTACTCCACTCGGCAAGTCCCGTCTTCGTGGAAGACCGCCAATGTGCACCCGGTGCCCAAAAAGGGCGATAGATCAGATCCGTCGAATTACAGGCCTATTGCCATAACCTCCCTTCTCTCCAAGGTGATGGAGCGTGTGATAAACACACGACTCCTAGCATACCTAGAAGATCACGACCTAATCAGCGACCGTCAATACGGCTTTCGCCACGGTCGTTCGACTGGTGATCTTCTAGTGTATCTTACACACCGCTGGGCTTCGGCGATTGAGAGTCAAGGTGAAGCATTGGCTGTTAGCCTAGATATGGCAAAGGCGTTCGATCGGGTCTGGCATCGGAGTCTTCTATCGAAGTTACCATCGTACGGGCTGCCCGAGGGTTTGTGCAAATGGATTGCCAGCTTCTTATCCAGCAGACGTATAAAAGCCGTGATAGACGGTAGTTGCTCCGATAGCATGGATATTAATGCTGGCGTCCCACAGGGCTCTGTATTGTCCCCGACGCTGTTTCTGCTGCACATTAATGACATGTTGTCAATCGACAGCATTCATTGTTATGCGGACGACAGCACCGGGGACACTTATTATACAGGCCGTGCTAACATCCCTCGTTCCCTTGTGGAGGAAAGCCGCGATAAACTTGTGTCTGAAATGGAGGGTACATTGTCTAAAGTATCTGACTGGGGGCGATTGAACCTAGTCCAATTCAACCCTACCAAGACACAAGTTTGCGCGTTCACCGCTAAGAAAACCCCATTTGCTGTGGTTCCCCAATTCCAGAACACGCCGCTCACAATTTCTAAGAGCATTGGGATTCTCGGTATCGAGATCTCCAGCGATGTTCAGTATCGAGGTCACCTGGAGGAGAAGGTTAAGCTGGCGTCCAAGAAACTCGGTGTGCTCAACAGAGCTAAACAGTACTTCAGCGCGGGGCAAAGGCTTATGTTATATAAGTCCTAAGTCAGACCGCATATGGAGTACTGTAGCCACCTTTGGGCGGGAGCACCTGGATACCAGCTAGGACCTTGTGACTCGATACAGAGACGAGCTGTGAGGATTATCGATGATCCTGGACTCACACACGGCATTGAGCCCTTGAGTTTGAGAAGAGATTTTGCTTCCCTTTGCGTGTTCTACCGGCTGTATAATGGATTGTGTTCTGAGGAGTTGTTCGACATTATACCAACGGCCTCGTTTTACAATCGCACAGCTCGCCGGCGGCTGGGAGTTCATCCGCACACACTGGAACCGCAATGGTCGCGCACTGTGCGCTTCACGAGAAGTTTTCTACCGAGAACTATTATGTTGTGGAATGAGCTCCCTGCCGAAATTTTCCCAAGGGACTACAGTATGGGGTTCTTCAAGAAAGGCGTCAAGAGGTTCTTACAGGGTCGGCAACGCAAGAGTGACACCCCTGGTGTTGCAAATGCCCATAGGCTACGGTAACTGCTTACCATCAGGCAGGCCGTACGCTTGTTTGCCACCTTAGTGGAATAAAAAAAAAAAAAAAAAAAAAAAAAACTGCGTCAACCTGTATCAGACTATCCACATGCCTGGCTATGTCCTCAACGTAGGAAATAAGGTAACTGTCGACTTATATCCACTAAAGCCATGTTGTTCTGGCGCTAAGATTCTATTAGCATGTGCCGTTAAAATAGGACAGACTAGTGATTCAAATATCTTTGAAAACACCGAGAGTATTGATATTGGACGATAATTTCCAATATTAGTCTGATCACCTTTTTTTAGAGTACAACGTTAGCAAGTTTCCATCTAACAGGGAACACAGAGGACATGGACGATAGGTAAAAAATGAGTACAAGAGGCAATGAAAGCCATTGAGAGTCAGTGAGAGAGTTGTTATTTTGGCTGCGGTTTTCTGTGAAGTGGAGGTACTTCCCCAGACGGGCTGCTTTCATGCGCCCTACTTCTCTTAAAATGTATGTATCTATGCATGTACCACTAAATTCGTTTTTGTTCGGATTTATATAGGTTATCACTTGACTTGAGGAAAGCATCGTAAGGAAAACAGCACGTCCAAGAAATTATATTTCGAAAGACGTGTGACTTAACCTAAAAACAATCTGGTATTCCCAGTGGGTTGCGGAGGTCTGAGCAGTTGCTCCATGTAAAAATCAGTATCTACGCCAAATCCTTAGTTTTAGGTAGCGGTCCCCGCTAATCCATAGTGGATTAGGAAAAACAGGATAACGCTGCAAAAAAGACTCGTGGGACTATTGTTCCAATTAGTATCCCCCGGAGAAGATCACAGCGGGCATCCTACACACATCAATCTTTACTAAGGAACCTCCACGTGTTGGATCCATATCCCCGTGAAAGCCTGTTAAACGACCGGTATTTATCAAAAATTGGACGATAAAAACTTGTATATTATACAAAACTATTAACTCACATATACAATCCATCCGATAAACACAACTAACACTAAATATCACACAATAAAACCATCTAAATGGACATATTTCACGTAAAAACTGTTGGGAGTTTTCGCGCGCAAATTTTCCCCAACGACACACGTCTCGCACGGACGGAATAAACCAGACTGACTGAATAAAAATAATTTCGGCACAATTCTGCCAACATTGCGAAAATAATCTTCATTGTAAACCACAAGCGAAATAAAACTTTACAGCGATGTGATAAAGATGTTAATCTAATGTATTTTAATGGTGTACCTATTACGGATGTGAGTAATAGACGTTATGACCATAGACATAAAGTTAATTTTCAATTTTAAACGACGTAGAGTAGATTTAACGAGTAGACGTCTGCAGAAAATTGATCTGAAATTGTTTTTAAGGCAGCATAATGTGATCTCTGCTGTGACTAGGGAAGTACTTCCATCGTGACCGCAGCCATATACAGAATGTTTTATTATAATAATCTCGCTATAGCCTCACGCCAAGTACCTTGCAGAGTAGGCAGAGAAACCCTGTTTTTGACGAGCTCGGTGGCTCAGTCGTGAATGACGCGACTTTGACACGAACGCTCGTGGGTTCGATTCCCACACAAGGCAAACATTTGTGTGCATGAACATGTCTGTTTGTCTTGGTATGGTTGTTCTAAGAGAGGAGGGCGCATCAAAGCAGACTGTCTGGGGAAGTACCTCCACCTCACAGAAAACCGCAGTCAAATAACAACTCCCTAGAGGATTGTTGTGTTCCTGCGTGTGAGTGAGGTCACCAGTAAGCTCCTAGGGAGTTGCAGTGTAAGCAGCAGAAGAGGCATCGCACGAGTGATACTTAATATATCGCTAGTGTTAATAGGCTACAGTACCCGCTTTACATCACGTTGGCCGTATGATTGTAGGCCTCCCGACGAAATTAGTGGAACATTATGGTATAAAACAGATTATCGATAAATATCTAGGTATATTAATATACTAAACAGTAGAGTTTGTTTATATAATGTGCATTGTTTACTTTGTACATTGTATGTTATGAGAATGAGTGTGAATGTGAAATGCATTGTGATTACATTGACTTAGCTTCGCCTATTTATAATGGTACCTAATTTGAAAAAAGTGAACCCAAATAATTTGTCAAACGCATTATTGTTTTTTAAATATGGCTTAGCCGAGTTTTATCTTGTGTTACCTATTACATATTCGTACACGATCGCAATTTACGTAATACAACAAAAGAATATATGTAACGATTATAGAGGTAGGCAGACGAATTTGATTACGAATGTATGGTACGTATTTCTCTCTGCTGGTAAATGGATTATAGAGGTACCTACACTTACTGTTTCAAGAAAAAGTTCAAGTTTAACGGTTGAATGAATTATGATCGAATTTTAATTACTAGTCCGTATAAAACCATGACATAATTCTAATAAGATAAGAAAGGGCATGCTCCGTTGGTTCGGACATGTAAAAGAATGCGGAACGAAACAACGACGAAACAGATATACAATGCAAAAGTGGAAGGATGTAGGAGCCGAGGAAGACCGAGACTAACGTACCATGACGAAATTGGTCGTGTTTTATCAGAAGGTGATGTCAGGAGCCCTAGGAACCGGCGAGCGTGCATGAAAAGAGCTATGAATGTCACAGAAGCGAGTGAAGTATGTAAGGACCGCGTCTTATGGCGCTCGGCTCTCTCTGCCTACCCCGCAAGGGACTTGGCGTGAAGATATACATACATACATAATTCTAATAGAACAAGCTGTCTTATCACGGAATATCCATTAAGATATCTTATAGGAAAACGTTAGTCATGCTTCAATATTCTTTTTATTTATTCAACTTAGGCGGACAAGCGTACGGTCTGCCTGACGACAAGGTAACCACATCCTGTGGATACTTGCAACAGCAGGGGCGTCACTCGTGCTTTGCCAACCCTGTATATACAATCTTTTTCGAGCCTAGCCTTTCTCCGAAAATGGTTAAATATTTGTCAATGAAGTAAAAACGCTACTAATCTACATATAATTAAAGCTGGTGACAGAAAGGGAAACCAGACAGACTGGCGCCGTAACGCGTACGTAACGTAACGAAGCGGTTTAACCTCCCATAAGAAGTTATCACTTCAAAATATACTCAATCGTTTTGCAGTAACATGTGTAACTCACGGCGGTTATTATCATTAAAATTTGGCTAAGAACATTCTCAGTAATGGAACTTATAAGAAGCAAAAAAACCGTTTCAAAATCGACCTAGCCGTTTCCGAGAAAAATGGGTAACAGACACACACAAACACCTCTAAGCATTGCCGTATCCGTGGCCGTCGCGGGTAAAAAACGACTCCATAAAACATTTTAGAGTCAACCACGATGTCGTTGTAGATATAACTAATAAAAGTTATAATATGTAGATTCGTAACACGTTATTGATGATGACTAATATCTACAGCCCCTGAGGACGCCTCGTGGAAACAAGTGTAGCACGGTGGCGGTTGCATGCGGTTCATGTTTCAGATGGCGGGAATCCGCAGAGACGACCGCAGCAGCCGCATCAGAGACGACCGGAGCAGGAGCGGCAGCGACGGCATGCATCTAGTGACGGTAGTCGAAGGATACTAGCCGGCCTTAACTTAAAAGTATGTATGTATCTTCACGCCAGGTCCCTTGCGGGGTAGGCAGAGAGAATCGATCGCCGTCAGACACGGTCCTTACATACTTCACTCGCTTCTCTAACATTGATAGATCTTTTCATGCACGCCCGCCGGTTCTTAGGGCTCCTGGCATCATCTGATAAAACAAGACCAATTTGGTCATGGTAGGTAAGTCTTGATCTTCCTCGGCCTTTCACCATTCTTTCAACCTGCATTCTATGTCTTTTCTTGTCTTAACACCGACAGTCTTTTTCAGACCAACTCTATCTCTTAATTTAATCGTAGTCTAGATCAAATTGCCAGTTTGAAATAAGGTATGTTATTTCTTATTAGATTATACAAGTTACTTAACGTGATGTCTCTAATAGAAGTCTTATAAGATAAACATTCTCCACTCATTCGGCAACGTACGAAATTGTGGAGATATTTTAGAAAAAAAAAACCTAGTACCTTGCGTAAAGTGGTCACCACATTTTTAGAACAGTGGTTCCAACCAATGGCCCACGGACCACCATCAACAGATCAATCGAGCTAAAATGTAGTCCACTAATGATTTAAATGTTAAACATATTACTCATTTCAATTTACTGTATACATTTTAACATATATTATGTCTTTTGTTATAATATACGCTATTACTTTAAAAGTGCAATTCACGTAGTAAATACTCCTCCCTACTGTTATACCATTTCCTAATCTCTTAGGATTAACGAGGTCCACTATCCGAACCTAAGGACTTGCAAAGATACTGATCTTTACGCAGAATGACTGGCATCAAACCTCCACAACCCAGATGGAAAGTCACCCTTTCTTAGATTAGGTCACACGTCTTTTGAAATATAATTTCTTGAACATGTGAAACACTAAGTTTTCTTTCACCACCGAACACGTAATAATTACAATGCCCTTACCAGGATTAGAACCAGGGACTGCTGGATAATAGGTAGCTTCTTCATTCACTGAGCTATCACTGATTATGTATAGGTACCTATGCAAAGGCGAATGTTGGTTTGGGCCGTGTGGTGTGTCTGATTCTGGCTAAAGATAGGTGTTTTACCGCTAAGTTAATGTTCTTTGTAATACACAACAAGAAATGCGACAATCCATGTCGACGGAGCTACTGATTCTTATTTCTAATCACAAAGAAATTGAAACCTAACCATGCATCTTAAGGTATGGTTAGGTTTGAGTTTCCTAGACGGCTAAACTTAAGTCTAGACTAAACCCAATATTAGTAATCTATACATATAAATAAAATTGAAGTGTCTGTCTGCGATTTCAAAATAAAGCCTTTATCTTATATTTTTATTATTTTCATAGAATACGTATTTTTTGTAACATAAAATAACTACGCATTTTTTATGTAATATAAATAAAATACATATACATTGCCTCTTGTAAAGGTCAATAGATGGCGCTGTACGAAAATTGAATCGCTCTATGGTCGCGTCTACAACCCTGAACTTTGTTTTTTTTTTTAAACAGAAACAATTTCATGTCTACAGAGAAATAAAGGCTACTAAAAGCCCAAATCTCATGCGAAGCCGCGGGCTTCTGCTAGTACATAATATATTTCATATATCTCGAAAACGGCAATAACGATTTAGATCGAATTTTGTATTTAGATAAAATGTTGTTCTCTATGTTTCTCCGTGTAGGTTTCTTTCTTGAAATACACGATTTTACTCAAAATACATAAAAACGGCGGTACGTGTTATACTAATACCAACTATTGGTCTTATTGCGCTGATTTTCTTACTTTTTTTCTATTCAACATTATTACCTAATATTACTTCTTATTAGCCTAGGAAGACCAAGACTAACCTACCACGACCAAATTGGTCGTGTTTTATCAGAAGGTGATGACAGGAGCCCCAGGAACCGGCGAGCGTGCATGAGAAAGAGAATGAAAATTAATGTTAATGTTCAAGAAGCGAGAGAACTGCGTAATAAGGGCCGCGCCTTATGGCGCTCGGTTCTCTCTGCCTACCTCGCAGGGGGCCTGGCGTGAAGATCTACATACGTACATACTTATCGGTCCACCGTAAGTACATACCGGGGTTCGAAGCACGCTAAAAACTGTCTCAAAAAGCAATTCCTCTGAAACTATATATAAATAGATTAAATTGTGTATTTAGGTAAGGTTTTATTATTTAATATCTTTTATAGGCGTGCGTTCAGAAAAACGCTGAGCGAAGTCTGTCCGCCAATTACTCGGTATAAAGTAGCAAAAACTTCATACAGTCCGCCGCTCTCCTTACATGTAAACTCATTTAAAGCTAGTCCGGTGATCTAAATATGTCCCAGACGGAGCCCGAGCGGCACTGACCTGCGCAACGTGACCTCCGTTAGGGCACCGCACAAACACTACCACCAGAATAACTTCGAAAATACTCTTTGTAACAAGCTTATTATAAAACTGACGAATATTTGATTGACAAAGATGCCTGGAAATGATATTCAGCACACGCATTAATACTCGTATCTTTAATTTTGACGAGCTCGGTGGCTTAGTCGCGAATGACGCGCCTTTGATACCAATGCTCGTGGGTTCGTTTCCCACACAAGATAAGCATGGATGTTTCTCTTGGTCTGGATGTCTTAAGTGAGGGCGCATCAAAGCGGTCCGTCTGGGGTATCTCCACCTAACCGAAAACCTCAGCCAAATAACAACTCCCTAGAGGGTTGTTATGTTCCTGTGTGTGAGTGAGGTATCCAGTAAGCTCCTAAGGAGTTGCTGTGTTAGCAGCAGGGATGGCAACACGCGAGTGGTACTTTTTCTAAGCTTCTACTAATAAGCTACAGTAACCAGTTTACATCAGGCTGGCCGTATGCTTGTATGTCTATCGAAGTTGTATGAAAAAAGTTGTCGTATAGCTGTATCCGCAGTGGCAGTGGCAATTTATATGTGACAAAGTCGAAATACTAACTGATTAATAAGAGACAGAATTTATTTACTACGTATTTGTAATTATCACTTACTCGGCGATGATGGCAAACATCGTTAGGAGACCCGCACGTCCAAGAAATTATGTTTCGATAGACGTGTCACCTTACCTAAGTAAGGTCTGGTTTTCCCTCCGGGTTGTGGAGATCTGACGGCAGTCGCGCCACGTCAAAATCGGTATCTTTGCCAAATATTTGAGGAGCTCGGTGGCTCAGTCGTGAATGACGCGACTTTGACACCAACGCTCGTGGGTTCGATTCCCACACAAGGCAAACATTTGTGTGCATGAATATGTCTGTTTGTTTTGGTCTGGATGTTTTAAGAGAGGTAGGGCACATCAAGGCGGCCCATCTGGAGAAGTACCTCCACGTCACAGAAAACCGTAGCAAACAACAACTCCCTAGAGGGTTGTTGTGTTCCTGCGTGTGAGTGAGGTCACCAGTAAGCTGCCAAGAAGTCGCTGTGTAAGCAGCAAAGGAGACATCGCGGGAGTGTTACTTACCCTGTCAGGTACCGATACTTTTATCGAACCACGCGCCTTACGACAGTTATATGGAATAACGGTAAACCCGGGCCTTGATATATCGCTAGCTAATAATAGGGTATTGGTATCCGCTTTACATAAGGTGGACCGTATGCTTATATGCCTCCCGACGTAGTATAAAAAAAAATCTTTAGGCTTAGGTAGCGGACCCCGCCGATCTTAATGGTTTAGGAAACGGGATAACGCTAGGAAAAAGAAGAAGAATATTATGGGGCAGATATAGAATTCAATAAGTATTTTTCGTTTCGTTTCGAGTCTACACAGTGGACAGTGGAACTCGAGCCTAAGAATTAACAGAATTTGTGAGTAATATGTATGAAACACGGCACTATCAGAAGTCCACTCAGAACGTCTGGTGTACTGGAATCTACATTTTGTGTGTGAGTGTCTGATGACGTCAGCAATCAACCACGAATAAGGATACATTTAGCATTAAATGTGCCTACCCCAAGAGGAAAACGCAATGTAGGTACACATTGAAACCGCAATGGTCGCGTATTGTGCAGTTTCAAAAATTATTTTCAAATGAAAATTTTTGAATTATGAAAGTAGGGTTGAAATGATGAAATGAGAGAGCTGAGGAGTATATGTGGAGTTAGAATGATTGAATTGATTGTAAGAAATAGCACGATACAAGAACAATGAGGAATGAAAGATAATTTTGTGACAAAAATTGAAAACGGTATGCTGAGATGGTTTGGACATTTGGAAATGAATGACAAAAGAATTCCGAAAGAAGTATATCGAGCAAGAGTGAGTGGAGATATCGACAGGAGCCCCCCTAGACAAACACATATGGATAAAAAAAAACCAAGTGTGCTTTAGACCACACGACTGAAGTAAAACTTACAGACAATAGGCCTGCACTGTGTTTTATATATACGAAACTTAACTGGTTATGAGAGAAAGAGAGAAAGAAAATGTGTGCTCGCACCTCTCTCTCTTGCCCCTACAGTAATATACGAAACGTAACTCTCTCTCTTTCTATCTTCACTTACTTATATCTCCCTCTCAACTTCCGTTCGCCTCGCCCGATCCCCCTTTTCGTAACGCTCTTGTCACGCATTCACCAGCTTACTCCCCAAGTCAAGCGTGCGTAAAGAAGTTTTACTTCAAAAATATGTGCTGAAAAAGAATCCAATCAAAAGCACCCGAAACCGTAGAGAATGGCAGAAGGGGTCAATGAGTGTGGAAGACGCGATAGATGTATGCATGGATCGGTGCACCTGGCGTTTCTTAGTCTCTGCCTACCTCAACGGGAGAAAGTTGTGATGATATGTATGTAATTTTTAAATTGTGTAATGGTCAGCTGAAATTTTCTCAATGGATTACAGCATGAGGTCTTTCAAAGGCGTGAATAGGTTTTTGTACGGTCGGCCCGCAGAAGAATGTGTTGCCAGTCTCATACAAATTTGATAAATATTTGATGATTACGTAAAAAATATTTAAAAGAGCTTTAAATGTACAACTTTCATTGTTACTTCGTTTTAGAATATAAACCTGTAATGATCTGATATTATTGTAGTAGAGATTTTACTACTATACCTTCACGCCAAATCCCGTCCGGGGTAAGTAGAAAGCAGAATTTATCCCATTACTATTTTCTTTCCATCGTTATCCCGTTTCGCAATCCATTAGGATTGGCGGGGTCCGTTACCTAAGACTAAAGACTTGGCGAAGACTAAAGAATACGTTGGCTGGAAATAAGTATAGAGCCCATCAGGTGCGAAGCGGGCGCCGTAGCCTGCGGCGCGATACACGAGTCGACCTCCAACGCCCTCGAACAAATGTCGTCAACTCTCAAATGTCACAATTATATTCTACATTGCAATTTTTCTTCGTAATGTTGGTATTACGCACACTGTTAAAACTTGCCTCCGCACACATTTACAAGTTGGTAATACTGACATAAGGCTAGTGACACATGAACGGATAAATCCGCAATTCTATAAATGCACCACCTATATAAATAAAAATCAATTGTCGCGTGTCTGTTGGTTAATCATTTGACAGACTTATTTTTCATTGTGTTAACAATTGACGCGACTGATTGATACTGACGAGCTCGGTGGTGCAGTGGTTAGTAACGCTACTTTGGTACCAACGCTCGTGGGTTCCATTCCCACACAGGACAAACATTTGTGTGCATGGACATGTCTGTTGGTCTTGGTCTGGGTGCTTTTAAGAGAGGTACGAATGCATCAAATAAAAACTCCCTAGAGGATTGTTGTACTCCTGCGTGTGAGTAAGGTGTAAGCTTCTATGGAGTTGCAATGCTAGCAGCAAAGGTGGCATTGCGCGAGTGATACTTAATGTATCGGAAGCGTTCATCTTGTTGTATAAAAAATCCTACCTACCTTAAATTGCCCAATTATGTGTGGAGTACTTTACTCATCGATCTGACTAACAATTTCTTTATTTATGGATACTAAAAAGAAAATTAGAGAATCCATTTAAGTAGCCCGATGGGGGGAAGTAACTCCACTATACAGAAAACTACAGTTAAATAACGTCTTCTTGTAGGATTTTTGTATTCCTTCGAGTGAGTGAAGTTAGTGTTAACAGGACCAATTGAAACTTACCAATCGCGGCTGTGGTATTATGAGACAGCTACATGTAATACTGCGTGGCAACTTCTCTTTACAAAAGAAGGTTGTAAGGATGCTGTTGTTGAGGATTTGCTGCGCTGCAAGTGGGGGTGACAACGTCCGTGAGCAATGTAGTCCACCCAATGGAGCAGCTCACCGTAGTTTACGCTTGCAACGCAAGAAGTCCCACCACATTGCCTTCAACAACCTCTGCTGCAACAGCATCTCCATATGGAGCTTTCTGTTAACAAATATCTAGCGAAATGTTATTTTGCTGCGGTCTTCTCAAAGTGCAAGTAACTTCCCCAGTCAGCTTCCGCCTAACCAAATATCCCTCGGTAATACCTCCTTAAAATTATTGTAGATTATGGAATACTAACTCTCGAACTTTAGAGTGTGAACGCCTACCATCTGTCGTCAGCCTTATTCAATAGTTACAACGTAGCCACAGCAGTAATATATAAGCAGTAGTACAACTCCAAATAAAACAGATCAAGAGCGATTCGGACTCTCATATGAAGGATCCGTTTCCGTTTCTTATATGCTATCTTCGTTAATTTTCAATATTGAATATTTCTTTATTTAATTAAATTTAATTTCTATATTTCCGGCGAGCGTGCATGAAAAGAGCTATGAATGTGAAAGAAGCGAGTGAAGTGTGTAAGGACCGCGTCTTATGGCGCTCGGTTCTCTCTGCCTACCCCGCAAGGGACCTGGCTTGAAGATATACATACATACTATATTTCTTATTTCCTGTCATATATTCCATTGTAAAACACATGTTCTGTGAAAATTTCAAGTCATTATCATCGTCACCATCCGAAAGTTAGTCCTGTCGCGTCCAAGCTCTCGCTTTGGAGAAACGGGTCCGCTTTCCAAGTTCTACTTCTTCACTTCGCGCGATCTTCGGCATACCTTACTGTAAGACCATTGGCACGCATGTCATCGCTTACGACGACGAGCCAGCACTTCTTGGGCTCTCAGCACTCTTTCTACCGGGACCCGGCGGAGGTGGCATGGCCAGACATTTTGTTCCCGACGTAACTTGCCGGTATTCGTAAGACGTGGTCATACCAGTACCTGGCATGAGCATGTACTTTTTTTTGAGCATGAATTTATGTACATATTTGTAATACACTAATACACTTGCACAGCGGTGAAATGAACCGTCGTGAAGAAACCCGCGTGTCCAAAAAAATATATTTCAAGAGACATGCAATCTAACCAGAAATGTCTGATTATCCCTATGGGTTATGGAGGTCTGATGGCAGTAGGTCCATCTTAAAATCAGTATCTTCGACAAAACCTTAGCCTGAGCCTAAGCCGCGGACCTCGTCAATGATAATAGATTGGGAAACGGGATAACGCTAAGAAGAAGATAAACTTTAAAATCAAACCTTATATAAATACAAAAATTTATATAAATCGTTAGAGCCGTTTCCGAGATACACGAATAAATCTCTGTACATAGCAGCATTGCTCGTTTCAAGTTATAATGTTAGTGTAGATGTGAGAAAGACCAAACTGCGGCAGTTGTCGTACTGCTTAGATCATTCTACTGTGACGCGGTCTACACAACGCACACACGCACGGCCGTCAGTGTGCGTCACGCAAATTATTATTTGTATGTTGGCAGCGCCGGCACACAGACAAGGCGGTTCGTTGACCGCGCCTACGTACACGGATTTAAGATGAATATCTGTAGGAGCGAGAAAGTTGTTACTGCCGGCGAAGGAAAATACTTGTACTAGAGGAAAAATACTTGTATAAGAGGAAAAATACATGTATTACAAGAAAAATACTGTATATTGTATTAGAGGAAATATACTTGTATTAGAGGAAAAATACTTGTATAAGTGTACTTTCCTAATATATTACTCGCTATTAATACCGCTGCCCAAGAGTCTCTGATTCCTAATCCATTGTGATTTGCGGACTTCGCTATCTAAGCATAAGGATTTGGCGAAGATGCCGATTTTGCCATGAAGGCGACGGCGTCAAACCTCCACAACTCAGAGGTGAAACCAGACCTTTGTTAGGTCTCATTCTCGAGGTTTTTCTTCAGTGAGCAAGTTTTTCAGCTTTGACGAGCTCGGTGGTTCAGTCGTGAATGACGCGACTTTGACACAAACATTTGTGCGCATGAATATGTCTGTTTGTCTTGGTCTGGATGTTTTAAAAGAGGTAGGGCGCATCAAAGCAGCCTGTCTAGGGAAGTACCTCCATCTCAGAAAACCGCAGCAAAATAACAACTCCTTAGAGGGTTGTTGCGTTCGTGAGTGTGAGTGAGGTCACCAGTAAGCTCCCAAGGAGTTGCTGTGTAAGCATCAGAGGAGGCATTGCGCGAGTGACACTTAATATATCGCAAGCGTTAATAGTCTACGCTACCCGCTTTACATCAGGAGGGCCGTACGCTTGTATGACTCCCGACGTAGTATAGAAAAAGTCTGTTCTTTGCTCACTTGACTAGCACTGTCTCAACCGCTATCCAAGAGTTTGTACCTCGTTAAAGATAAGATATTAGTGCATACAGTGCGTTACTGTGCGCCATTTTACACATAATATAAAATTGTGTGAATTTGGCGTGAAGTTATAGTAGTAGTATACTCATTGTAACCATTTCATTTGTGAGCTAGGGTCCCGTGACTAACAAACGGACGAGCAGAGTGACAGTGGTCTGTACTGGAAACCTCCATCACTGGATACTGGTGTTGATCATCATTTTTGATTGTCACCTTTTCTTAATAATCTCCAATTCTACCATTTGAAATCATTATTGTACCAATATACCGCCATGAATTTATTGTAATTTCTAATTGGCACATTGAAATAGATCTACATTAGCAAGTTTCTTTCGTCATTTCTTCTTCGGTAGTTGTAATTTAGCAGCCAGCAGATTAAAAAAAGAAAAATAGTAACACAAGAGAGTTGAATAAGATACAATAAGACATAATTCAAAAAAATGTATGACGTGTCTAAGTGCCCGTGAAGGCCTAATGGCAAATAAATATTTTTTATCTTTTTATTTTTAGAGAGTTGTTGTTTTTCTGCTATTTAATTGGTGATTTAGAGCTAAAGACGTCCTCACTCGCACGCGGTGCTGCCTGTTAAATATCTCTCTGTCTAAAGAGAAGTATGGAGCAAAGAAATTTCACGATTTTTTTTTGGATAAAACGTATTAACGCATGCAGGCATACGACCCACCTGGTAAGGCGGTTACCGTAGCCCATGAACGCATGCAACACATTAATTATCACACACGCGATGCCAACTCTGCTACTAACATGGCTTCTCCTTAAGAGGTTCCTGGTGAACACACTCACTCTCAGGAATACAATAATCCTCTGGGGAATTGTTATTTGGCTTCGATTTTCTGTGAATTGGAGGGACAATTTCCTCAGACGGGCTGCTGCTTCACCAATTAGTTCCTGGTTCGAATCCAAGCAAATCCTACAAATATGTACCCGTAAATCAGAAAACACGAATTTATGAATACCTACATATTTGTTATTATCACTGAGCTCGGTGGTGAAGGAAAACATCGTGAGGACACCCACACGTCCAAGAAATTATATTTAGAAAGACGTGTGACCTAACCTAAGAAAGGTAAGGTCCGCACTTTGGGTCTGACGACAGTCGCTTCATGTAAAAATCAGTATCTTCACCAAATCCTTAGGCTTAGGTAGCGAACCCCGCCAATCCTAATGGGATAGGAAACGTAATAACGCTAAGAACAAGGAGAGTAACTCGGTGGTACAGCTGTTTAGCAAAGCTATTCTAACACCAAAAATCGTTGGTTCGATTCCCATTCAGGATTAACATTTGTGTACATAAATAAGTCTGTTTGTCTTGTTCTGGGTGACTTCTATGTATTTACAAAAGAAATGTAATGTATTTATTTACGTATGAAATTAGGCTCATACACGAGAATACATGAAAGTCCCAGATTTTTCATATTCTCTAAACAACATTATGAACGTTGCGACACTAATTTAGCACAACGCTCGCATTTCGACTGCATTGATCCTACTTTTATGTTCTCTGCCATACCCAGCTCTCACTTTAACACAAAATAAAGTTTTCGCTCTATTTTCTTCCTAACTACAAAAGCAACTGAATTGAAATTTTGTTTGTAGTAGCCGTAGTAGTAGCATAGTAATCGTTACTACGTACGATTTTGTGCGCATTTTAGGAATTTAATAGATGGAAAGCAGAACACCAGTTCGGCTTAACTTTTAAACAGATACCCTTAATAATTTATGCGTCACATCCGGTCATGAGTATGGATGTTTAAAACGAAACGGTCGCGCGCGAACGGTGGCGCGCTTTGGCAGAATCAAGAGGTCGACACTGGGAGAAATGGAGAGTTAGTGCAAACGGCGGCAAGTGACGACGTCTTGGGACTGTCCTCCCGTTTCGTATTTTCCTGAACGTTGATTACGAGTGTTGATTTAGAATTATAGTGTGATACGAATTGCATTGTATTTCTCATTGCACAACTACTCATCATACGCCATTTTTTAAGAGAGGTAGGGCGCATCAAAGCAGCCTATATGGGAAAGTACCCCCATCTCACAGAAAACCAAAGCCACAGAAAGCCAAATAACAACAACAAAATACGCCCGTATAAGATCGGATAGAGCGAAAAATTTTGCGAATACGACATATGTTAACAATATGTCCCTTGAGCAAGAAGGTTGTTAGCAAGAACCAAGTGCCGTGAGACGCGATCCTTACACATTAAATAATTTGCAACATTTACAAACTCACAAACATTCACATTTATAATATTGGTACGAACGTTACTTAGACGTGGATAAATTTACATTCCTCCAGGGAGTTGTTATTTCTGTGAGGTAAAGAGTATCTACTTCCGCAGACGGTATGCTTTAATGCGCTCTACCTCTCTTAAAAACACCCAGACCAAGACAAGCATACATGTTCATGCACACAAATGTTTGATCTGTGTGGGAGAATCGAACCCAGTCGAGCGTTGGTGTCAAAGTAGCCTTACCAATCACTGCACCACCGAGCTCGTCAAATGTACTAAATTTATAGCTCAACAAAAAGAACCAGACTGGTTATAACTAGGTAGGTTTCTATGTTACAGAAACCTACCTATTTCTAACCAGACTAACATCCATAGGCTAACAATAAGGCTAGCCGTATGCTATTTAAATTTTATACTGCATATTCATATGGCAGAAGTCCCAGGAACCGACGAGCGTGCATGAAAAGAGCTATGTTAAAGAAGATAGTGAGTGATCACAACCTGGCGTGAAGATATACATACATATATATTCTCGATTTTGGACTTGACTGATTGCAGGCCTAGGTAAAAACCTTCTCCTCTTCAAAGTCGGCTAAAAGTGCCAGCAACGCCGCGGTGCTATGTCAGTTCGTAACTCAAGTGCAATTTCACCCTGCATTCAATCCCTATTACTTTCACCCTCTCACCGATTACAATGAGGGGATAAAATTCGAAGGGGGTCGATAGGGGAAAGTTTACACTGACCAATGAGAGGCGTTTGACTGGAGGGGGTGAGTGATTACATGGTGCGTGTAAAGATAGCTCACCCGCGTTTATACCACAACTAGGACCTACGATTGTTTATCAACTTAGTGGTATAAAAAAAGTGGCAAAACAGCAATTTATTGTGGAGCACGCAGCGCTACGGTAACTGTTTACCATTAGATATGCCATATATCCGCCTGATGATAAGCAGGTAATACGGCCAATGTAGTTGAACCGCAGGAACAATATACTTAGCTGATATTTTGACACGATTACTTAAAGAAAATGTGAATTGTTTTCAGGTTCATGTATACGTATGTTTGTGGGGTCTTTGTTCATGATAATCATTAAACTAATAGGCTGACAATATGTAGTATACATGATCCGCCATATTGTATTTACGAATGATGAATTTGAATTACTATAAGTATACAAAGTTATTGAGATTAATACGCCTGTAAATTAAACTTTCTTAAAATAAAAACGTTGATAGACATATCAACTATAAAATAAAAACGTAACCCTTGTAGACCGTATTCGCAATGATGATATTAGAAACAGAGCTGGTCTGAAAGAGAGCGTCGGTGTTAAAATAAGAAGAGGCATGCTCCGTTGGTTCGTACATGTAGAATGAATGCAGGATGAAAGAACGACGAATAAGATTTACAACGCAAAAGTGGAAGGATGCCAAGACTTACCTACCATGACCAAATTGGTCGTGTTCTATCAGAATATGATGTCAGGAGCCTCAGAATCTGGCAAGCGTGCATGAGAAGAGATGAATATTAGAGAAGCAAGTGAAGTGTGCAAGGACTGAGTCACGTGGCGCTCGGTTCTCTCTGCCTACCCTGCAGGGATTTGGCGTGAAGTTATAGATAGATAAATAGAGCTAATAAATTACATACCATTAATTCATTGACCCCTGCCTACCCCGCAAGGGACATAGCGTAAAGTTATGAATAGAATTTCAAACTATTATTTTTACTAATTAAATTTGCATTTTTCTATGCAGTCCTGTCTTAATTCACAAGTGTCGGCCCCAAAGATTTCGCATAATAAGGAAGGCAATAACAAGAATTTACGTTGAAGCAAAATGTGATATGATGAAGCTATTACAGCCGTGGGTATTAGGAAGGTTATACGATTCTCTTTGAATGCATGTCATATGGGTGTCTACGAAACAGCGTTAGAACTATCAAGGGCAGGTGAGACTTTAAGCATATAAAACAGTTAGATGTTACTCGTAAATCTATCTATATATAACTTTATGCCAAATAACTCGCGGGGTAGGTAGAAGGAACCGAACGCCACATGACTCGCTCCTTACATCGCTTCAATAACGTTCATAGCTCTTCTCAAGTACACTCGCCGGTATCTAGGTCTCCTGACGTCAGATGATATGTGATAAATGTTAGATGTTAGACATTATTTAAAATATGACTACCTAGGTGTTTCTATAATATATTTTACAAGGTTTGCGACTAGATGGCGCTGTGTAAAATGAAAACATCTTGGCTGTTGTGAGCAGTTATCGCAGCTAGCATACTTGTAACCATTGTAATCAACTTGTGCGTAGTCTGTAAAACCTAATCACACCTTTTTCGAAGAATCTTAGGCTGGAGTGTCTTGAGAAAATATGGATAATAAATTAATTCCACAATCTAACCGTTCCCTGAATAAGAATTGTGCTAAAACTGCATATTGTGCGATCACTATTGTTCCGAAGGTTATGCCAGGAGCCTTAGAAAGCGGCGAGCGTGCATAAGAAGAGCAATGAATGTTCTTCTTCGGAAGCGAGTGAGGTTTATAAGGATCGAATCCTGTGACGCTTGGTTCTCTCTGCCTACCCCGCAAGGGATATGGCGTGAAGTTATAGATAGATAAATAGACCATAGGTCCAATGTCAAAGGAGGAATTCCCTGCCTATAGCAATCATTTCGGCTGTAGTAGAAAGCTGTGGTTATCACAAAGGAGAAATCCTCCCTGCTACCTTAGTTTCGACATATTAAAACGCATTCTACTAAACTAACGGAGGAAGGTACGAGATATTGATTACATAGATTTAATCTACTGGAAAGAAAAGATAAATGCGCCGAGTTCGCCCAAGATTTATCCACCACGACCAACTTGCTCGAGTTTTATCAGAAGGCAAGGTCAAAGGAAGTCCCAAAAACCTGCAAGTAAACACAATAAGAAAGAAGAGAATGAAGTGTGTAAGATACGCGTCTTGTAGCGCTGGGTTTATTAGATATGAAGACTGTAATGCTATTTGTTCATCTATCTACAGATAGATGAACAAACAGCATTACAGTCATCATCATTTCAGTTCTTATTAGTCCACAGCTGGACATAGGCCTTCCCTCTAGAGAGTCACTATCCTCGATCCTGAGCCACTTTTATCCATCGACGCCCTACAGATCATTTGAGGATGTCGCTGTTACCAGGATCAGTTAGTATTGGCCTTCGTTGGCTCCACTTTCACATTGTGCATGTCTTTTCTTATCTTAATACCAACACTCTTTAAGACCAACTCTCTTTCTTACGGCATCATTACCGACGCGGTCAGCAAGTTTATGAAAATGAAAGGGCATCCCCATTCTGGAAACATTTTTTGACATTTTATTTACACGGTGGTACGGAACACTTCATCTGCGTGTCCGACTCGCTGTTGGCCGGTTTATTTTGCTCATTACTGACACTCTACTGGTAAGTTATTATATTTTACAAGGAGTATATCAATATTTTAAGAGAGGTAAGGCCCATCAAACTACTCGTGGGGGGGGGGGGGGGGGAGCCTCCACTTCACAGACAACCGCTGCTAAATAACAAATCCTTAGAGGATTGTTGTGTTCGCGTATGAGTGACGTCATCAGTATGTTCCTAAGGAGTTGCTGTTGCTGTTAGCAGCAGAGGCGGCATCGTGTGAGTGATACTTAATGTATTACAAGCGGTCATTAAAAAAGTCTATAAAAATTCTCTACACACTTGAAAATTTTGAGCTTTAAAGAACAAGCGTAAGTTGTTCAATTCAAAGCTGTGCTAGTAGTGCCTTGTTATCAAGTATACCTGGCCAGCGGAGGCTGCAGCAATGGAGAGTAACAACAAGAGAGTTTAAATCTACACTAGGTCTAAGGGCCACTGCTGTCACAAGTCCTGGGCGCTGTTAGTTCCCGTCTGCAACACGATGATACCCGGCACTACCACGGTAATTCTAGGAATATCCTCTTAATACGCTAAGTCAATTTTAAAACAGTTGCGTATCAAATATGAACATAAAAATTGTTTTCCCAATTTTATATAGGCTTTTATTAGAAAACTAAACGTAATGTAAAAGACATCAACGAGCTTCTCATAAGGCTTTGATTGAAGTTTTTTTTTGTTCTTAACAAATTTCTTTTTAATTTACGATATCTTGTATTTAAATCAAACACTCATTAGGTCGATTAAAATTGAACTTGGTGTAAATATTTTAAAAAGAATACATAATAACCCTGTTTTTGGAAAAATATATCTTATGTTATGTTTCTAAGGAGGAGAAAGGATAATAGCAGGGAAAACTTAGGGATGATATCAAATGAATAGTTAGTTAGATATTTCATATCTAGTAGTAGGTTAGATGGAAAGGATATGATTTCAATGGAAAAAGAGGAGAAACTAAAGAAGATAGGAAGAATTGGGAGGTAACTGACAGTTTTTCGGCGATTACTATATTTCTATTTAGATAAAAGAAGGGAGAAATGGAGATTGTACTTTAAAATAATACTTGCATTTAAGAGGAAATAAAATCTCAATCTCCCTTAAAATATACCTATTTATACTTGGATCTCAATGAGATCTCGATGGCGTCGTTGTTGTTGCTGTTTCACGCCTCAACGCGTTAACGGATTTGGATGAAATTTAGTAGGTAGATATATGAGATACTGGATAAACACATAGGCTACTTGTGTACCCAGTGATATGTCATGGATGTTCAGATATTTGAATCGTACTAAATATGGATGTTTCATCTCGCTTTCACGTATCACGAAAAGCCACTGCTTTTCATCTACTACTATCTCACAGGAACACATCACCGGGATAAACAGGCTTTTTATCTCGGTAATGTGTTCCTGTGGGATGACCCCTTCGCGAAGACTGCTTTACCCAGAGATTCCCCGTTATTAGTCAACTTTATATCGATTGCTCCCGAGTTTCGAGTGCCCAAAATTTGCATGTGCTCGCGGAAAGTCTTACAATATCGTCTACAGAAGCATATTGTAATTGAAATGTGAAGTTCTATAGGATTATGATATCAACTACGATTATCGTATCAACGACTGAACGGATTTGATTTTATATTCCGGAAACATTTATAACTCCTTAAGGATAGCTATTTTCTATAAAGATTGTTTATGTGACGTATACATTGATAAGTTAAAACATGTGTCACTTTTATTCCGGCAAATGCACGGCTCCTGTGAAATAGATCTAGAGTAGAGAATTATAGACTTCATAGAGTCTTAGAAGGGGCCTTAGAGGGGTTCTTGCTATTAAGAATGTAAAAGTGTATTTATTTGTCGGTTAGTCCTTTTTCAAATCGAAACGGACCGGCGAATTTATGTCTTGTTTTTGTATGGATATTTATTTTAAATCTTGTTTTCGCGCCTTTCTTGAAGAACTCCATGCTGTAGTACCCATTGGGAAAACCTTGGCTGGGAGTTCATTACTCAACTTGAGAGTTCACGGAAGAAAATTTCGCTGGAACCGCACAGTACGCAACCATTGCAGTTCCAGTGTGTGAGGGTGAGCTCTCCGCTCTCGAGGAGCGGTGCTAAGCGGTTGTAAAAAGAAGCTGTCGGCATCATGTTGAACAATTTTTCAAAACACAACCCATTGTCCAATCGATAGAACACACAAAAGGAGGCAAAATCTCGCCTTAAACTTAAGGGCTCAATACCAGCTGTAAGCTTAGGATCGCCGACAATTCTCACAGTTAAAGAAAGATGGTTAACTATAAAAAATGCTATGCATAAGATAATGCTCCGTTGGTTCGGATATGTAGAAATAACACAAGAGGAAAGAATGACGAAACATATATACAACGAGAAAGTAGAAGGATGTAGGAGCCGAGGAAGACCAAGACTCATCCAACGTGACTAAATTGATCGAATGTTATTAGAATGTGGTGTCAGCAGTCCTAGGAATCAGCGAGCGTGCATGAAAAGGGCAATTAATGTAAAAGGAGCGAATGATATGTGTAAGGACCGAGTCGTGTGGCACACGGTACTCTTCGCCAAGCCCGCAAGGGACTCGACGTGAAGTTATAGAAATTGGAGAAATTAGAGGATATTTTTTCATTTTATTTTATTCACATCAGGTGCAAGCGAAGCCAGTAATGCAAAGTGGTCACCGTAACCTATGAACGCTTGCAATATAAATATGTATAAATAATGAGTGTAACTAGTAACTTCCTCGGTCAGCCTGTTGTGGGTCGACCTACCTTTCTTTTTCCATAGCCTGGGTAAAAATATAAGATAACGTTTCCGTATTGAGTCCGTATGGGAGCTCGATGGCGTCTTTGCCTGTGTCATTCCAACAAAATACGCAGGTTAAGTAACGTCGAGCGCAGCCTGGATGGGTCTATCTATCTCGAGTTTCTCCGTGCTCGGAGGACACGTGAGGCCGTCGGTCCCGGCTGTTGTCGATAGATGATAGTCTTTAAGCCAAGTCAGTGGCCGTCGGGCGGCTTGAAAACTCTGACCTCCGCCAATCCGCATTTGAGCAGCGTGGTAAAATATGCTCTAAACCCCTTCGGTTGAAGGGAGACCCATATCCATGCACTGGGATGAGTGAGGGTTGATGTGGATTCCGTATTAGTGGATACTCAAAACGTCTCACTATTTTTAAATATAACCTTATTGTATGTTATTAATTGCCTTTGTAAATACTAAGGAGACATTCAAGCGTATGGCCTGCTTGATCGTAAGCAGTTACCGTAGCCTATGGACATTTGCAACACTAGCGGTGTCCCTTATGCGTTGCCGACCATGCAAAAACCTCTTCAAGCCTTTCTAGAAGAACACCATGCTGTGGTCCCTTGGAAAAACCTCGGCTGGGAGTTCATTCTACATCTAGAGAGTTCTTGGAAGAAACCTTCTCTAGAACCGCACAGTATGCGATGCAATTACAGCGTGTGATGGTGAACTCGCCGATTCAATACAGATTCTATTGAATCAGGTCAAGTGGTAGAATTGAAGATTATTATTAAAAGCAGAGTGATAGCGAGCCAATCACCTCAAGACGCGGAGGATTACGACAGGCGTGCCGACGTAACAACAGTGCAGTAATAATTAAGTTGGAATAGCTATTAATAAATCGTACAGTCAACTTCCAAATTTTCGTTCAGTTACACGTGTCCGTAATAATAACGTATCTGACCTCGGCCTTGGTCAGAATGTCTACAATGTGAGGCTGGCCATTCGTACGTTATTGTAATCTTTTTAGAATTCCTCGCATCAACGTGGAAACGATTCTTCTCTTCCGTTTTGTATCGATCTAGGAAACATTGAATGTGAGTTCTAAAGTTATAAACATCAATTTTTTCTTTGCGTTGTCTTTAAAAAAAATTGACGGACAAATTACACAGCGTCATCTAGTCCCAAAGTAAGCGAAGCTTGTGTACTAGACGGGTACTAGACAACTAATAAACATACTTACGTATGTTTATCAGTTGTCTAATACCCATAACATACGCTTACACATATACATATTTTTTGTAAATACATACCTACTTATTATACATAGAAAATACCCAGTTCAAGACAAACAAACATGTTCATGCACACAAATGTTTGTACTGTGTGGGAATCGAACTTACGAGCGTTGGTGTGAAAGTAGCGTAACAGCACGTTTCACCACTGCGCCACCGAGCTCGTCAAAAAATAATATAACATTTTTTTAATTAAAACAGTGAACAAATGCGATTTTACATAAAAAATATAAACCGCGGATTGTATTACACGTTAACACCAGCTATTCGACATTATAATTATTTGGTCTCGCAGTGACAGCCTGTCGGTTAAAGAACCGCCCTATTCACCAACTGGTTCCCGGTTCGATTTCTGGTATGTACCCCTAATTCGATTTTCTGATTTATGTACTATATTTGTAATTATCATTTGCTCGGCCTATCTATCTATAACTTCACGCCAAATCCCTTACGGGGTAGGCAGAGAGAACCGAGCGCCACGCGACTCGATCCTTACATACCTCACTCGCTTCTTTGACATTCATTGCTCTTTTCAAGCACGCTCGCCAGTTTCTAGAGCTCCTGACGTCACCTTCTGATAGAACACGACCAATTTGATCATGGTAGGTAAGTCTTGGCCTTCCTCGGCTCCTACATACTTCCAATTTTACATTGTATATCTGCTTCGTCATTCTTTCATCTTGCATTCTTTCTACATGTCCGAGCCAACGGTGCATGCCTCTTCTTATTTCACTTGATTTTTGATTGACTTTAAAACACTTGCTTGACGATGAAGGAAAACGTCGTGATGAAACCCGCAGGCACAAGAAATTATATTTCAAAATACGTGTGACCTAACCTAAGAAAGACCTAGCTTTTCCTCCGGGTTGTGAAGGTCTTACGGCAGCTGCTCAATGTGAAAATCAGTATGTTCGCTAAATGCTTAGTCTCAGTGGACTCCGCCAATCCCGACGGATTAGGAAACGAGGTAATGTTAAGACGAAGAAAGTGGCTTTCTATACGTGGAGGAATTTTTGAAATCGGTTAAATATTTCTTGAGTTTTTTTTTTATACTACGTCGGGAGGCATACAAGCATACGGCCCACCTGATGTAAAGCGGGTACCGTAGCCTATTAACGCTTGTAATATATCAAGTATCACTCGCGCGATGCCTCCTCTGCTGCTTACACAGCAACTCCTTGGGAGCTTACTGGTGACTCACATGCAGGAACACAACAATCCTCTAGGGAGTTGTTATTTGGCTGCGATTTTCTATGAGGTGGAGGTACTTCCGCAGACGGGCTGCTTTGATGCGCCCTACCTCTCCTAAATCCATAACAAAAAGACATACAAAAGATGAAATCTGTTCTCTTTCTAATTGTAATATTAGTCTCGATACATTTTATGTATCTCGGAAACGTTTCTAAAGAATTGGAACAATTTTGTATTTCTAAGGTTTTGCTTTTCAAGTTTACCTTTAGTTTTATAAATATTATTCATATACAACTCAAAATAATTGAATTATATGGAGAGAAGCCTTATAGATTTGGCCCAGACTTAGTAAATATGCTTTCCAAAATTTATATGAAAATGTTAATAATAATAAATAAAAATAAAAAAAAAAATGTTTGTTAAGTTGCAAAATCTATGTAGAAACATAATATTAAAAAATTTATGTTAAAAGCAGTCGACAAATAAAATATAAGATATTGTTGAAAAAGAAACAGTTAAAGATAAATCACTGGATAATGAGTATTCCATTAAACATAATAATCAAACGGTAACAGCCGTAAACAAGTAGCAAATCTATTTGATAACTTCTTCATTAATCCCTTCCCTATCCCTTATATAATATCGTCATCATCATCATCTCAGCCTGCACTCGTCCACTGGTGAACATAGCCCTCCCCTCTAGAGCGCCACTCGTCTCGATCCTGTGCCACCGGCATCCATCGACTGTCTACAAACCTCTTGAGGTCCTCGCTCCATCTAGTGGGGGGTCGTCCCACACTGCGTTACATAATATCCCGGACACTAATATCCACTGACTCCCTCATTTCCACATGTTGCTACTGAGTTATTAAAGGAGAATGTACTGAACCAAGGGTGAAGCTTTTACATGCTTTTATTTAACTCGCCCAGTTAGCATGTGGGGGTCAAATCCGTGTCGTATTTCATGGTATCCAGGGTCTGAAGTGGAGTATAAAGGTGGCTAAATGAAGTATGTAAAACCACGTATTCCTATTGAGTTTGAGGTCATTGGTTTTGTCTTGGCAAACACTCTGGTCCTATATGATATCCAGATCCTGAAGATGGAGACAGAAGGAAAACATAGCAACTTCTGAACTGAACAAAGGACTCCACATCATAAAAGTTATATCGTTCCAAATTAACAGTAAAAATACCTCGCAATAATGATTCCTTACTAGAAATGAACAGATTAAGACTAAACTAAAAAGTTCAGAATGGAATAGTTAATGAAAAAACTTTTTGAAAACATACTTTTATTCAAAAATTTTGTTGTACTAATAAGAAAATAATAATTATATGCAAGGGTTGTGTTGATGAATTTTATTTATATAGATGAATGTAATAAAATAGATTTGCAGCGCAAATAGAAAACAGTAAAGAGAAATTTCTAAAAATCATTGATATCTCTCCCGCTTCTTCCTCTCCTGTTTAAATTCCCTACCTTTTTCATTCGTTTGGATTTAAAGATCCATACCATACGTTTTCTCTGCTTATTTCACCACCTTTGGGATAGAATGTTAGGGTTTCCAGAAACAGTGTTAATGTTTTGCCTTTTGCTCTAGCCTTATATATTCGGCTCTCTCTCTCTCTCTCCTGATTACAAGTATTCTGGAAAAATGGATCGAATTGGAAAAACCTAGGGAGGTGTGAGCTACTCGCTATCATTATATATTAGAGTCAACACTGATCACACTACCATGAAGTACCCCATATCGTTTGGAAAATAATAATCTAATAACAGGGAAATAGAAATAAATGTGGAACTAAAGAATGACGAAACAGATATACAATGCAAAAGTGGAAGGATGTAGGAGCCGAGGAAGACCGAGACTAACGTAACATGACGAAATTGGTCGTCTTTTCTCAGAAGGTGATGTCAGGAGCCCCAGGAACCGGCGAGTGTGCATGAAAAGAGCTATGAATGTTACAGAAGCGAGTGAAATATGTATGGACCGCGTCTTATGGCGCTCGGTTCCCTCTACCTACCCTGCAAGGGACCTGGCGTGAAGATATACATACATACAGGGAAATAGGGCGATATTTAGTGAACTGTCCGAATAGGGAAGTACTCTACATCTCAGATGACCACAGCCAGATGACAACTCTATGGAGAGTTGTTGGAGTCTTACCAGTGAATAATTCGCGAACGATATTACTTGTATTACGTACATAGGTAATCACTTCATTTGAAGCGCATCGTAAGTTGTTTAAAAAAAAAAACGGGTTGCACTCCGGGAGTGCCGGCAGAAGTGAAAACTGGAATGGTTAAGGAATAATTTCGTACGAATTGCTTTATTTATCAGTATAAGAGTATTATCATGTATGTGGTAAAATCTCTAAAACTCAAACACAGACGCACACTCGCCCTGCACGGCTTAAACCAAACATCGATGTTGATAAACTACGTGGAACGAAACGCGTAAACGCCAAGAATTTCATGGCGCTTACAACGTTTTGGTCGCGAGAAAATAATGCCCTATGAACGATCTAGCGCTTCATGTTTTAATTGTTTAATTAGAGGTAACTAATGTTTCAGCGCTTCAGCGAACGTAAGTTCTAATTCTTACGGTCAGGGTCACGTGTACTGACGGCATGATGCGAATTTAGCATTTTTTACTCATCCCAAAAAGTGCACAACGCCGTTAAAGAAGTTTTCACTTCAAAAACCTTTACCACAAAATTACGGTTTTAGGACTTTTCTCCTATACTTGTGCTATATGACATTACTACTTACCAAATTTGAGTGACAGTATGAAAGAGAAGAAGAAAGAAATATACCGTCGATGCAAGAATGAAACCAAAGCTTTAGTGAAAGAGAGGCGTGAAAGACTACGTTACGTAAGTGTTAAAACGGTGGAGCGAATATTTTAGAGAAATGTATGATTATGTCCAGGGCGCTGGCACTGTGAATGAGTCTGTGACTGATTCGGCAGTGCCAGCGTACCGTCAAGACATTAGCATGGAGAGATTGAATGGTCGATACGAAGTTTGAAAAATGGAAAGTCAGCGGGAATTGATATGGTAACAGGTGAGATGATCACCTGAGCTGAACCAGAAGGCGTCCCTAACGTAGGTGCCACCTACGTTAGGGACGCCTTCTGGTTTTTGAGCAAATTATGCTGGAGAACCGGAAGAGTCCCGAGCGATTGGAGACGCGCAGTCATCGTGCCCTTGTATAAAGGCAAGGGCTCACGTATGGACTGCGTCAACTATAGGGCCATCCGTTTTATCAGCCTAGCAGCTAATGTGTATGGAAAAATCATTGAAAGGAGAATGAGGGTGAAATCCAATGGAATGCTTTGGAAAGCACAGGGGGGATTTCGAAGTGGCAGAGGATATACGGATCAAGTTTTTTCACTCCGCAACATCATGGAAAGGCATCTGGCTATGGACCAGAAGGTTTTCTGCGGTTTTGTGGACCTTGAAAAAGCATTTGATAGGGTCGTGCGAAAGAATCTCTGGAACATCTTGCCCAGATATGGGATTGACGGTGACCTTCTACGTGCTGTACAATCCACCTATGAGGATTGCACAGCATGTGTGAGAGTGGACGGCAGCTTATCACTTTGGTTTGATACCAATATTGGTGTCAGACAAGGATGCGTGCTGTCGGCTCGGCTATTCATCCTGTATCTGGACAGTTGTCTTCAGAGAATAAGAAATATGAATGTGGGAATGCGAATGGGTAGCTCAGTGGGTAACTACCTGCTTTATGCAGATGAGGCGGTATTAATAGCAGAATCATCATCCGAACTGCAAACACTAGTCACAACAATTAAAGACGATTTTATGAAGAAAGACTTACAATTGAATGCGAAGAAAACCAAAATAATGGTATTTGAAAGAGAGACAACCAGAACGAACACTAGGATTACGCTTGATGATGTAGTGTTGGAGCAAGTGGATGAGTTTGTATATCTTGTACACCGCTGATGTGGAGAGACGTGTAAGTGCAGGGAATAACGTGAATGGGGCGTTGGGTAAACTGTTTGGCAGCCGAAATCTAAGCCAGAAGGCACAGCTCGCTGTACACAACGCGGTGCTAATCCCAACGCTAACTTATGGAAGTGAGAGCTGGGTATGGCAGAGCGAGCATGAAAGTAGAATAAATGCGGTCGAATGCGAGCACTGCGAAAAATTTGTGGCATAACGCTTGCTGACCGCGTTCGAAATTATGACGTACGAAAGAGAGTTGGACTGAAAGAGAATGTCGGTGTTAAGATAAGAAAGGGCATGCTCCGTTGGTTTGGACATGTAGAAAGAATGCAAGATGAAAGAATGACGAAACAGATATACAATGCGAAAGTGGAAGGATGTAGGAGCCGAGGAAGACCAAGACTAAACTACCATGACCAAATTGGTCGTGTTTTGTCAGAAGGTGATGTGAGGAGCCTTAGGAACCGGCAAGCGTGCATGAAAAGAGCTATGAATGTGAAAGAAGCGAGTGAAGTGTGTAAGGACCGCGTCTTATGGCGCTCGGATCTCTCTGCCTACCCCGCAAGGGACCTGGCGTGAAGATATACAAATACGTACATACATACAAATACTTACCAAATTTCATGATTCTAGGTCAACAGAAGTAGGTACCCTATAGGTTTTGATTCCCCTACGAGTGTCAAAATAGGCGCAGGATGAGGCATAAATAGTCATATCTTTTGATTGCGTTGACTTGGAAGTTTGATTTTTTCGCTGCTCGAAGGGATTGCAGACCTGAGTATTTGATATTTGTTCAACTTTCCACCCGTCCCTGAGAAAAGGAGTCATGACAGACGGACAGACAGACGGAATACAAAGTGATCATATAAGGGTTCCGTTCTTCCTTTTGAGGTTCGGAACCCTATTAAAGACACTCACATAATTGTCCCAAATAAGGAGTATAATATTTTCGGAGTTCACGTATATATGTTTCTTTATTAAATATATGTCTGTTTATGAAATAATGTCTTATGAGAATGTTTATAATATATGTTTGTTTATGAAATAATGTCTAAAAGCCGCAGCGGATTTAAATGAATGTGGTGTCGTTAGAATCGCGGCGTCTTTTTGGATGAAGATGAAACAGTCAACGTTTCATATTTATAAACCAAATGTGTTTAGCCGCACTCAATGTTTTACTACAATTTTTTTAGTTCACTTTTAAATATGGCAAGGAAGTTTATTATTTTTATTATACTCGTAATTATATATTTATGTCTCATGTTCCATTGGCAATTATATATACATTTAACGAAACACATTAAGGTACTTCCCACTCACCACGTTTGATTTAGCTCCTAAATATATTCCCTTTTCGAGCCTACTGTTCTCCTGGAATAACTGTAGTAACCTGGAGTAACTGTGTAAGGGCCGCGCCCTTACACACAACAATAAACTCATGTCAAAATATTGAGACAATAAAAATGGCAGCATCGTAGATATATAGATGCATATGATGAACCATTTCCAGACATCTCTGTTATGATCATCATATAATTTCTATTCATCAACGCTATAAGCCTTGTTACTGAATCTTAGATCTGCCTTTTGAACGTTTTGTCAGGAAAGGAGAGTTGTTTCAGGCAATTTATGATAGAATCCAATGTAATATACAAGAAAAGACCTATAAGTGAGGAAGCCGCAGCCATTTCCGCTTCTAATGTTTTCACTGAAGTTTGAAAACGATTTTAATTTTGCGAACATACGCTTTCATTAATATACCGAGAAGTAACAGTCAGTATATATTTTTTTATTCACTTCACTTAGTTATTCTCTGAAGCTCATTAAAATAAATTGAGCTCATAGCCCTTTTTGTAACATAGAAATTGTTTCGATGTCGAAGAAAACTTGATCCGTACATCCCCTTCCATTTCGGAGTCCTCCCAGAGCATTCCGTGGGATTTCATCCTCATTCTCCTTACTTAATTATCTTAACATACACTTTAGGTGCTAAGATGAATCAAACTTATTGCCTTATAACTAGCGCAACCCATGCGTGATCTCTTGCCTTTATACTAGGGAACGATGACTCCGCGCCTGCAATCCCTTTCCCTTCCGGTTCTGTTGTATACATTACTGAAGTAAGTAAAAGCGTTCAGGGAGTAAATGCCACCTAATTTGACCGTCTATACTAAAGTCGTATCAATTCCCACTGACTCTCCATTTTTCAAGCTTCGTATCAACTTCCTTTCCTCAAAATATTCACTTCACCGTTCTAACACGTCGTATAAGTTAGCAAGATTGATACCAGCCATAGACTCTATCTTATCCCTTTTGGATGCCGCCGATCCACTCCGATACTACTTTACCTCTCTCACTTCTTACTTCAGTTCTAACACTTAATCTACGCTTACCTTGACATTCGAAATATCTAGCTACCATTTAAAATAAATAACTAATGAAATCTGAGTTTTTGCATAATAGAGCTAATCTAACCTAGTTTTCAAAACGACTAACCGTAACTCTATACTTGACCAGCCGCGTGTGCCCGGTATCCCGTAGGAACCACTTTTTCTGCCTTAATTATTTTTCCTCTACTTCTAAGAGCTGTGCCGTGATATTGAATAACCTTAACCTTCCTCAAGGATTGGTGTATCAAAAGCAAAAATATTTTTTTCACTTCTCATGCTCTGAAATTGCTTATTTGTGCAATATATAAGCTGCACAAAATCGATTTTTGTGCACAAGTGCATTAATGCATCTACTCATAAATGTATCTATATTAAGGCAAAGAAAATGAACCATACAACCAAACTCAATAAAAAGTTCAAAGATAGAATTTGTTATTTTATAATACTCGTAGTTACTTTAATTTATTTGCCTTATGTGTTTTTTAAGACATAAAAGATATTAAAAACAATTTCCTTCAGTATTCAAAACTGTACCTACTAATTTTACTTTGAATTTTAATTAAAGAAATGTTACGAGTATGTTATACTACTGTTTTATTTACTCGCAATCGAAGTGAAAAGCAGAGTTTATAACTCGTCCACAAAACCATTTTATCCTCGAAATTACTATCAGCCCTCGCCTTCGGCTCGGGTTGCTAAAAGTCTGGGATAAAAATGGTTCGTTTTGTGCACTTATTGTATAATCTACTATTCAATTCCGACCGGTAGAGTCAGAGATTAGCGCGTTCAAACAAACTCTTTTGCTTTGATGAAGGAGTTGAGGAAGGCCAACACTCGCCTACCCTTAAAAATCGGGCGTGCATGAGACGAGGTATGAATGTTTCAGGAGCGAGCGAGGTGTGCAAGGACCGCGTCTTGTAGCTCTCGGTTCTTCATGCCTACCACGCAAGGGATCTGGTGAAGACCAAGAGATAGAATTATAGAATTTGTCCTCATAGGCCTTGCAATACGGCGCAGAGATAAGTTGTGAGAATTTAAAAGCTTCCTTTTTAAGGCCTTTATTTACAACGAAGAGAGATTTTGGCTTCCTTTGTATGTTCTACTGATTGTATAGTTAAGAACAGAACACCCTTACCACGCGAAATACAATTGTAACTCTTATTACTTACATCTTAAGAACGCTACAAAGTTCAAAGTGTTACGCTTGACGTGCATTTAGCAGTATCAGTCAAACGTAACATCAAAAGCGTAGAAACCAAAAATCAGCAAACTTCGTATCGGACTTGCATGGGTCTATGGGTTCCATATCAAAACGTCAAAAACATATTGCTTGTATTGACTGATTGCCCCTTTAATTTCCAACTTTTTTATTTGTATTATATGTTTAATGCACGCTCTATGAAGAATCAAATCTATATCCATTACGGTAAACGTACGAATAAAAGACACGCATTTGACAAATGGATGGGCAGACAGAAGGACCGACAGCGGAGCGTTTAATAATACGGTTATTGGTATTGGTATCCTTGGGGGTAACGAACGCTAAAAAGAAACCTACGTGACTATGTAAATCCTAGACTATGTTACCTCCATCAGTTTTGAGGCCGATTAATAAGGCCTCCTAGAGCTACTTGGCATACTTACATCGCTATACTGTGTCTCCATTTGGACGGAAAACGACCCTATACGGATCCCGCCGTAACAACCGTACGCACTTTTTTTTGCCATGATAATGAATCATTCGAAACCTGGGATGGTCCGGTCGGTCAGCTACCGCGCTACGCGGCTACTTGTGCCTGTGTGCGCCCGTATGTTTCCACTGACGAATGTGATACGATACGAGATAACTATACCGTATGTTATTAGCCGACAAAATTATACGGAATTTATGTCTTGCGTTTGGTTTGGAGGTAATTTCGCGTAGGGTTCGGTTTTTCAAACTTTACGTTAGAACTCAAAATAAGAAACGGCCTACATATACAATCAATCACAATCAATTAAGTTCGAAGAACGTCTATCACATTTCAAAACTTCACTATAAAATTTATGAGATACTACTATCTGTTCTGAGTACGGCATTTGAAGTTTTATATAAGAACCCATATTAAAGAAATATGAATAAATTCCAAAGTAAATTTATTAAATTTGATAATCACACTATAAAATTGATACGCTGCTAGTGGCTGCCCTTAGCTCCACCTGTGTGGAGTTCATCTTTTCAAGGTTTATATAGGTACCTAAATTATAAGTGAACCACATATTCATGAATTAATTCAACCTCACCATAAAATTTACGAGATATTAGTGGCTGCTCTCCTTGCATGGAGCTTTCGAGTTTCATATAGGAATAAAAAAAATACCCTATAATATCAATTGATATTAATCGTAATATATAAAACTTTTGTAGTAACGTAGAACTTGGAATGAATCTGTCTTATAAAGGGAGTATTTTAATACAGTTAACAATTTATTTTTGATATTAGTTGTATATTGACATACTACAGAAAGTATTTTTAATGTGCTTTTTGAATACATTGTCAGGAAAGGACAGAACTGTTTCAGGCAACTTGTTATAAAATGGAATACAATTTACAAGAAAAGATCTACCAGTCCTAGCAAGTTATTTCTACTTTCTACTTCTACTTCTATGTTTTTCACTGAAGTTTGAAAACGACTTTAAATTTTTACGGGCATACATTATGTTTTCATACATATATTGAGAATAACTGTGAGGATGTTTATTTCTTTGAACAGTTCCCTGAGGGATTCTCTGAAGCCCATCTTATAAATAGAGCGAATGGCTCTTTTTTGTAAGATAAAAATTGTCTCAATGTCAGCCGCGTTCTCCACAACAGTATACCATACGACATAATGTTGTGAAAGTAGCTGAAATAGACTAAGTGCGCAGTAGCCACATCAGTCAATAGACTTTGCTTCTCTGCAAACATTTTTAAATATTTTGTAATAGTTCTTGACATAATTGACAAAGACTGGGTCAAATCTGTAACACTTTTCTGCATACAAATCAAACATTTTGTTTCTACTTCGCAGAATACCTGTAGTTGCCCAATCATTAAACTCAAATTTATTTGTAATGTCAATTTTTTTACGTTTAAATTTTTTTTGATATTCACTGGATATAGCATGAAACAATGTAATCCAACAATTGCAACTTGTCGTCCAATACATTATTGTATCTAATAAGTCTGTTTCTGGTCATTGGTCTGTGCAAGAGATGATTTTTCAGATCTGTATTATTTGAACCTAGATAAACTACCAACTGACCGCAATGATCTGAGGGCAAGCTGCCAATTATTGTTTTATTTATATGGTCACAATTACAAAAAACATTATCAAGACAAGTTGCAGATGTGGCCGTTATACGCGTAGGCTCCAGAAATAGGTTTTCTAGATCAAAGGATTTAAATAAATTAAAAAATCTAATACTTGTTTGTGTTTCTACTAATATATCAATATTGAAATCACCCCAGACGATTATTACTTTTTTGCTTTTGAAAACTTTTCTCAAAATGTCCATTACTTGCTCAAATAGAAAATAGTCGCCACTAGGAGGTCTATACACACAAATAATTATATAATTTTCTAATTCAGCACAAGACACCTAGTGCACTCAATAGAGAGCCTAACAATATCCAAACATTCTTTGGCTTTTTGGTAATTTTTTAACATCATCATTGACCCACCCCTTATTGAAGACTCTCTATTAAAGCAACTAACTATTTTATAATTACTACTACGTACTAAATGACATTTCACTTTTTTTAACCAATACTCAGTCAAACATAAAATATCAATGTTATATTTTTCCATAAAAAATTGTACTACATTTCGCAGCCAGGAAAGCCTTGAATATTTTGGTGTACAAGATTTAAGTTTGCTTTCCTTTTGTCTTATTGAGCAGTTTAAATCTGCAGTCAAATCGATAAAATTAGCATTAGATTGTCGTTTACAATGTAAACTGTTAAGACTATTGACATTATAAGCCACTAAAGTGGATATCCTAATTCTAGCCTTATTTGAAAGATATAATATATCTTTTTTCAAATAAAAATCACTAATAAAATTATTAGTGTCAAAAAATACAAAATTGTTATTATGACAATATGTCATAATCAAGTCAAGTGGTATAAATTGTTAATATTGTATATGTTAGTATTCAATTTTGGTGTCTGGCAACATGTATAAGGTAGTGCGCATAACAATATCCTATTTACTTTTAAATTATCACATCCTTTTTTTAAATTCCTATACTATTTCCTATTATTTTTTTCATTAGATCTAAATTCTTTATCGGCGTACATGACTGACATAATACCATGAATGTAATCTATATGTGGCGTTTTCAATGTTTTTGTAAACAAAATATCTATGGCAGTAACATTGGATTTGAAAAATTCTTTTTGCATTTCATAGCCCAATTCATGAGAAAGATTTTTGTCTATTCAACATCACGATACGTTTCTTAGGAGCCGCTACCACAATTTGTGAGTACTTTAGAACTACAGAGCGTTGTATAATATGTATAAGGATGTCACATTTAGGTATACTTGAATCAAAAAATAACAAATACATGTTTTGGACATGCTCAACAGTGTGGTTAAATGATTGTAATAATATATAAAAATCTGATTAAAAATATTAAGAATAAAGGAATGTATGTGCATATACAAACTATGTCGTACCAATTTATTTACTTATATCTTTATTACATGAACACATGACTCGATAATTGTTGTAGAGTACTTCATGTTACGAATAGTTTATACGTGACGTCGGCGTATACTTACAGGATTTGATTGTAGAGTTAAGAGTTAAAGAAATTATTTAAATTGAAAGTGCATGAGAATAGCAATGAATGTTAAAGAAGCAAATGAGGTTTACAAGGAACGAGTCATGTGGCGTTCGGTTCTCTCTGCCTACCCCTTTTTAGGTAATACGTATAAGGTAAAATACATTGGTGTACGAGTGTTTTCTTGCCAATTCATATCCTTTGGAAGAGATCTCCTAAAAGAGACGTGTCCGTCTGTGTACCACAAGTTTTAACTTCATTGTATTTTATTTTTAATTTAACGTACCATAAAGCAATTACAACAGTAACAACAAATACAACAAATACAACATTTTTTATATTAAGGCATAGAATAATTTTTAACTTGGACATATTTATTTCTCTTGACTTACAAGTTAAAAACCACACAGAACCGTGGGTAATAGTTTAAAATAAATACGATTAAAACGTAAGAACATTTCGTTAATGTTAATACTTGCACTTGTACAGATTCCACTTCACAATTTTATTTAATAATTATTTTTACCGACCGGTTTCGCCTTTACGGCATTATCAAGGTATTTTATACAACAATATATAGATAATGCCGTAAAGCCCACCATGTGCCTACAATCAACAGTATCAACATAAGTAAAAACATTTTTTCCACAATGGCTTCAGACTGTCGTCGTGTCGTGTTATTACAATGGAAACAAACCGAAAGCCAATGACATCGACCGGTCTGACGTCTGCCGCGTCAGAGTCTAGACCGTAGTTTGCAGGAATACTATACACGTTTGTAATCCTATCGCAACATGAAAAGTGAAACTATTTCAAAATTTGACGAACTGCTCGCCACTTCGAGTGAATCGATTCACCCAAAGACTACTTTAACTTGACTCCAACGGAGTCTAATATCGCCGTGATAACTTTCTTAGCTTATATAATAACAAAGATGAATTGAAGATATGTGGTTGCTTCTAGAGAAATATTGCCAGACATATTTGTCGGTTAGATATTCATCAACTGTAATCATTTTTACTGTTTTCATAAATATACTCAGATGAAATATAAAGAACGTCTATTTTTTTTAATTAGTAAGTCCTGAAGTCTATGTTATAAATACCGAGCTGTAGTCTTATTTTATAATATTTTTTTATTGTCACAGGCCTCTCCCACAACTAAATACTAGGAGATAGTAAACTGAAAGTAGCAGAAACCGCCCAGTCCAGTGGTTAGTAACGCTACTTTGACCATAACGCTCGTGGGTTCAATTGCCTTTCGATTCGATTGTGCACATAAACATGTCTTTTTGTCTTGGGTTTTTTAAGAAAGGTAGGACACATCGAAGCAGCAGTCTGGGAAAGTATCTCCACCTCCCAGAAAACCGTAGCCAAATAGCAACTCTCTCTGGAGGGTTATTGTATTCCTGCAAGTGAGTGAGGTTAAGCCCCTAAGGAAGTGCTGTGTTAGCACCAGCGTGATACTCGAGATATTGCAAACGTTTATATGTTTTTTTTTTTTTTTTTAATTCGTGCACCCCTGCCATGGGCAAGGCTATTTCGACGACAATATCTATTTATAACATTTTTAAAATTATTACATTAAATCACATCATCTTTCAGTGTTAATCTCTAAAATTCTAATATTTGCCCGTTTTGAACGCCGGTGAAATTATTTTATCTGTTTTCGAACTTCCCTCCCCAGCGTTTATATGTTACGGTAATCGCTTTATATCAGGTGGGCCGGTGGGGTAGGTATGTCACTGGAGTTATTCGTCTTATTCTCCAAACTGCATGTGCAGCGAGCTGAAGGTATGTGCCTAATAGCAAGTTCATTTATATGGGCTCCACTGCAAACTTTCAGTTTACTGCAATTTCATTAAGAAATATAGTTTAACATTAATTAATAAAGGATCCCATAAGAACCACTTTTGTACTTTCCTCCTTTTTCATCGGCTTCTAATGGTCGATTCGTTATATTGAATACGTATATTCATCAAGAATTGAGCTATTAAATGCAAAAGGATTTTTTTTAATCCGACTGGTAGTACCGGAGATTAGCACATTTGAACAAACAAACTAACTTTTCGGCTTTGTATTATAGTACAGATGAGAAGTTGTACTTGAATAGATTCCTTTTGGTTCCACTATCTATACAAAAAGTATAGGATCTGTAACTCATTTGGTTTACAATACAATACAAGATCTGTGATATGAGAACAAACAAATAGTGTACCCTTGAGGAGATGTACGGAGTGGCGAGGGCGTATGCCTAGTCTGGCGTGCGCCTCGACGCTATCGAGCTCCTCCTCCATAGGCCAAGCACCGTCGACCGCGACGTGTCTGTGGATCGGTTTAGACATCGCGAGTTTCTAAGTGCGTCGGGACGATACCATCGACCTAGGATGTTGTCAATAAATGACAATCGTTAGCTCCTAAGAGAGGTACGGCACAAAACAACCTGATGAGCTCGGTGGTGTAGTGGTTAGCAATGCTGCTTTGAGATCAAGGTTAGTGGGTTCGACTCCCACACAGGGCAAAAAATTTTATGCATGGACATGTCTTTTTGTTTTCATGTGGGTGTTTAAGAAAGCTAAGGCGCATTAAAGCAGCCTGTCGTAGATGTACTTTCCTCCTCCACAGGCTGCTTTACAGTCGACAGTCTGGAGAAGTACCTCCACCTCACAGAAAACCGCAGTCAAATAACAATCTGGAGGGTTGTTGTGTTCCTGCGAGTGAGCGGGGTTAATAATAAGCTCCTAAGGGGTGGCTGCGTTAGTAGCAGAGGTAGCATCGTGATACTTAACGGATTACAAGCATTCATAGGCTACGGCAACCACACAGCAACTTAGGAGCTTACTGGTGACCTCACTCACACGCAGGAACACAACAACCCTCTAGGGGATTGTTATTTGACTGCGGTTTTCTGTGAGGTGGATGTACTTCTTCAGATGGGCTGCTTTGATGCGCCCTACCTGTCTTAAAACATCCAGACTAAAACAAACATTCATGTTCATGCACACATGTTTGTCTTGTGTGGGAATCGAACCCTCAAGCTTTGGTGTCAACGTCGAGTCATTCACGACTGCGCCAGCGAGTCAGCTCGCGTATTTCTTTGCCTACCAACGTTACATATAAAGAAAAAGTGCTTACAATACTATGATCCATTTGCAACATACGTGAACGCCGTTCTGCGCTGCACGAGATTGTAAGTGAGGATTTTGTCGTACAGTCATGGAAACGTGGCGTAAGGCATTGACACGGGCCGGCCCGTTGTCTGTATCTATGTCTAGAACACATTTGTAGGAAGGGCACCATACAACTGACACGCGTGATGATAACTCTTATCACGTACAATATAAAATAAATGTTTATGTATGTTATTAGTGAAGTTTGAAAGCAGTAAGTTATATACTTGGTGCCATAAAGTAGTAGTATAAAGTATGAGAAAAATTGGTTGTCTGTAAAGTAGGTTTACGGACGACAATTTTACGTGATAACGTCATAAGAAAACATTCAACAGTTGACAAAACAGTTCACGTGTAGGTTGTGTGCTGCCGCTGTCCCTCTTCTCACTCGGACGCATCGGTCGATGGAGCGGAAGAGAGATAGATCCGTCACAAGCCGAACGCTTAGGCCGATCGTGCCTCTCTATCGTTTGTTCCACGCTCTCGCTTGCACAGGCGGAACGTGACACTTTTTCGTGCATGCTATCGGCGTTTATTGATTTACAAGACGTCACGTCAAAAAATATGCAAAATAATTATGAAATGGAAGAGTTTTCATGAGTTTTATTTTTCTTCCGAAGAACCCTACTTCTTTTTATTAAAATAAAAGTAGCCTAAGTTAATACTTATAATATCAGCTATGTGCTAATGAATGTCGTGTCAAAATCGGTTCAGCCATTTGGAAGATCAGCCAAAACAAACTGACACACGAAAAACAAAACATTTTCTGGTTTAAATACCGTGTATATACCTATTTAGTAAAAAATGTTATTTTAACATTACAAACGGACAGATCAACTTTGTTTATTTGTATAGATGGTGCGTTGTTATAGTTGCGCAATAAGGGAATAATAATAAGAAATTCAACTTCACGGTTAGTTATTTAGATTTATTTTTCTATGTTTCCGATATTTCGACGACGACCCGGTTCGGTCATTCCGCGACCATGGCGTCTACTACGTCGCCGGAATATCGCGAAAATAGAAAAACAAATAGTGGCAAGTCCCGTACCTACAATGGTGAAAATAAGAAGTACAGTATGTTAGTTATGGTTAGATCTCTCGCATAGATTAAGCTAATTGTAATGTACTTACATCTTGCTATAACAATTACTGTATTATGTTTTTTATTGTTCTATGTGAGAGAATAAATAATGGTTGTTTTTTTTTTTTAAGTTCTGTACCCAAAAGTATCCATTCTAACCGAACACGCGGCAACAACGTCTACTGCAGCCAGTATATGGATGAGTTTATCTATCTCGAGTTCCTCCGTGCTCGGAGAGCACTTTAAGCCGTCGGTCGCGGCTGTTGTCGATTGATGACAGTCGTTAAGCTATGTCAGTGGCCCTCGGGGGCTTGAAAACACTGGCCTGCGCCAATCCGTATTTGAGCAGCGTGGCGGAGTATGCTCTAAACCTCCTTCGGTTGAAGGGAGCCCCGTATCCCTGTAGTGGAATGAGTAAGGGTTGATGTGGTGGTGGCCCAAAAGCAAAACGGTTTATCATAATTTCATTACTTGAACTTTAAGCGTACTTCAACACGGACTTGACCGATTATATTTTACTGTTTTCTTTAAATAATAGTGTAAAAGATATTTATGTATGTATATCTTCACGACAGTTCCCTTGCGGGGCAAGCAGAGAGGACCGAGTACCATAAGAGGCTCTAAAGGCATTCAATGAAAGTACTCAAGTTAAGGAGCAGATGTTCACACTCTTCGTGGTCGTATTAATTAGACAGTTTACAAATGTATGCGATAGAAACCACTTTTTATTCTAATTGTATGATCTTAAATCAACTGTTAGTGCTCAGGCGGTCTCAATTTGCGAATTCTAGACATATATTTTTTTTTATGTAACTTCAGGAAATTTTACATCTGGTGGCCGCTTGTATGCACAAGCGGCCCGCCAGATGTAAAGTGGTAACTGTAACCTATGAACGCTTTCAATGCAAGAATTATCGCGCATTACCACACCTGCTGCTATCACAGCAACCCTGTAAGGAGCTTACTGGTAACTTCACTCACCCGTAGAACACAACAACCCCCTAGTACTTACCAGAGGGAGATTTTGTACAAAAGTCGTCTGCGATACCTCTGTCTCACCTATTTCTACCGCCAAGCAGCTATATTTATACAGCTGTGTGCGGTATGAAGAGTGAGATATGGCAGAGATATTACTGGGTACTGTGACGAAACAGCCTTAGGTCCCAAAAAAAGGCAGCACGCGAGTAACTAATGCGGGCATGTTTGTTTACCAATCTACTCGTAGCTGTATTAAAAACAGTTTACTTAGGAGTTTTCTAGTAATCTTATTAACTCACCGCAATACAACAAGCTCCAGGGAACTGTTGGCATGTTCCCATACACACTTGACAAGCAAGAGTTTACTCCAGTCCGACTATTCTAGGTACGGATTTTAACGCTTTAATCTAAGTTACTTCTACAGTAGTGCTATCCACTTTTACAAACACTTTTGTACAAAGTCTCTCTCTTTGGTAAACTGTGATAGCAGTAGGAGTGGCTTCTAGAATTAGAACCTTTCATAGACAAACTGGTTGCCACTTTGCATTTGATGATTGATCCATGAGCTTTTTCATGGCAAGCATGGGTTTTCGGCTTAGCGAATAAACATGCATTGACGTAGTTATTCCGTTTAACATTCTGTGCCAATCGCATAAAATATGTTGTTTACAAAAGTTTATTGTATAAAACGAAAATTAAAAGGTACCTACTTAACTAAATTTCAGAATGGCGGACTTATCCCAACAGGGATCTCATCCGGACAATCATTTAATGCTTGAATAGGAATTCTCCTCATTTTGTCGACGCAGTCGTGAATAACACGACTTGACACCAACGCTCGTGGGTTCGATTCCCACACAAGACAGACATTTCATGTTTTGTCTTTGCCTGGATGATTTTGAGAGAGTTAAGGCGCATCAAAGCAGCCCGTCTGGGGAAGTACCTCCACCTCACAGAAAATAGCAGCCAAATAACAACTCCCTAGAGAGTTGTTGTATTCCTGCATGTGAGTGAGGTCACTAGTAAGCACCTAAGGAGTTGCTGTGTCAGCAACAGAGGTGGCATCGCGCGAGTGATACTTAATGTATTGCAAGCGTTCATAGGCTACAGTAACTGCTTTAGATCAGGCGGGCCGTGTGCTTGTATGCCTCCCGATGTTGTATAAAATAAAAAAAATAAGTAGTACGTACAACACATACTGCACATCTCTATATACATAATTCTTCAATACGTGTGTATGTCACAAAACTCCTCTTAAACGGCTTGACCAATTTTGATGAAATCTTTTGTGTGTATTTAAATGGATCATTGAATAGTTTAGATTCACAATTGTACCGTGAAGATAGTGCTACAGTTAGGTTCTAGTTATTTATTAGATCACATTAGAGCAATGTCTGTCGTGTCAGCTAGTTCAATACTAATACGCTAGCTACCCCCGCCCCGGTTTCGCACGGTAGATCCCATCAGTGTCAAACTGCATAGGATCACCCGCTAGGCTAATCTGAAGAACATCTGAAAATTTAATCAAAATCAATCCAGCCGTATTCGAGTTACAACATTAGTAGTAACATTGATTTTTATTTATATAGACATACACGGTACATATACGCGTCAAAAAGTAAGTGCCAAGTTCAAGTATCAGAAGCAGAGTCATAATGCTTCTTCATTTGTAATTTAAAGGAGTTGGTCGATTGGGATAACTTCACAAATTAGTTTTGAATTATAATAATTATTATCGTACTTACATTTACTAGACATTACGCCTTTTTATTAGGTGATCTGTAACAACAAAAAAAAATTGGTTAGATTTTGTGGCATTGATAACACCTCAGAGAACTCCATCATCAGACCACCTCGAAGGTATATTATTGCACAATTGACTGAAATACAGTTTCATGATGATTCAATATTTAATAATGATTAAAATTAGGTTACATTTTATTGTAACAAACCAACCTCGGACCTCCATCTCGACCAGCTCGAAGGTAGCATATTATTGTTTAATCATCATAACTACACTCAATTCCTAAATTTCATGATGATTCAATATTTAGTAATGATTGAAATTAGGTTACATTTTTTTGTAACAAACCAACCTCGGACCTCCATCATCAGACCAGCTCGAAGGGGCCATAGTATTGTTCAATCATCATAACTACACTCAATTCCTAAATTTCATGATGATTCAATATTTAGTAATGATTGAAATTAGGTTACATTTTATTGTAACAAACCAACCTCGGACCTCCATCATCAGACCAGCTCGAAGGTACCATATTATTGTTTAATCATCATAACTACACTCAATTCCTAAATTTCATGATGATTCAATATTTAGTAATGATTGAAATTAGGTTACATTTTATTGTAACAAACCAACCTCGGACCTCCATCATTAGACCGGCTCGAAGGTACCATATTATTGTTCAATCATCATAACTACACTCAATTCCTAAATTTCATGACGATGCAATATTTAGTAATGATTGAAATTAGATTACATTTTTTTGTAACAAACCAACCTCGGACCTCCATCATCAGACCAGCTCGAAGGTACCATATTATTGTTCAATCATCATACTACACTCAATTCCTAAATTTCGTGATGATTCAATATTTAGTAATGATTGAAATTAGGTTAAATTTTTTTGTAACAAACCAACCTCGGATCTCCATCATCAGACCAGCTCGAAGGTACTATATTATTGTTCAATCATCAGAATTACACTCAATTCCTAAATTTCATGATGATTCAATATTTAGTAATGATTGAAATTAGGTTACATTTTATAGTATCGAAACAACCTCGGACCTCCATCATCAGACCAGCTCGAAGGTACTATATTATTGTTCCGTCATCAAAAATATACTGAATTCCTAAGTTTCATGATGATAAAATATTTAGCAATTATTGAAATTGATTTATATTTTGTTGCTTAGATAGAACCTCCGAACTTCAGCATTGGACCAGGCCTAAAGTACCATATTATTATTCAGTCATCACAACTATATTTATTTATTTTATTTACTATTAGCGATCTGACAGCAGCGACGTTTAACGAAACGTCAAAATGTACGCATTTTGTCACACGCCGCGCTGCAGTGCAGTTGCAGTTTTTCATTAGAATCGGCCTACCGACGTGAAGATATAGGTAATAATTTTAATTATGATTAACTGCCAAATTTTATGATAATACAATTTGACGTTTATATATCAATAACTTCACACCAAGTCCTAACGGGGTAGGCAGAGAGAACCCAGCGCCACGTGGCTCTGCCTCTACACATCTCACTTGCCCCGTCTTATCTTAACACTGGTACGTATACAGCTTCTTCTTTTCCTGGAATCGGCGAGATCCGCTACCTAAGCCGAAGCTGAGATACTGAATTTTACATGAAGCTACTGGGATCAGACCTTTACAACCTAGAGGGATTTCTTGGACATGCGCGATACCTCACGTTTCGATCACCGCCACGTAAGTGATAATTACAAATACGCACATAAATCAGAAACCACGAATTTAGTGGATGTCCACGTCAGGATTCGAATTATTAGTCTTTAATCTATCAGTTGATATTTATATTTAGAGATACTCACTGACTACCCCGCAAGGGTAGGCAGTGAGTAAATTTCCATTTTTGAGAGACCTGACCTGACCAGACCTGACCTCAAGATGTACATACATAGTATAATTATTTGTTTAGAAGATAGAAATAATAGCAGGCGTGATTTTTAATTTATTTTTAATTTTATTTCATGGCTTATTGAAACATCTCTCATTTAAAAAATTCGCCCGATATTATAATTGCTTGACTGTATTATATACATACTACATGTAATATATACCAGGTCTTGCCGGGAATAATTTGTCAGGAAAATTGCTAATAAGAAAAAAGAGTTCAGATGTTCATTCTACAATTCACACATTGAAAATGACACTAGAAGATCAGATCGGTGTGTATGGAAGGAGTGCAAAGGAAGAAAGAATTACCACATTAAACGTATCCTCGGAAAACTGATAGATGACACAAGACAGTTGTTATGTAAGGTACAATGGCCAAAATTCTCTTAGAAAACTTCAAACTTGGTCTTATTGATTTCAATGGTGTCTAATAAGAGATCAGGAGATCATATATTTTCCTAGTTCTTTGTATTTCCATGCTGTTTTAGTTTGTTCTGAGTTCTCTCATGTTTATCTCGACGTTCAAAAGGAAAACGTGAGATGAGTGGAGTTATTACTCTGAACAAGAAATGATCAGATTCCAGAGTTTTATTCAAACAAGTTATGAAATGATCTCCTTTCGGAACTATAGTGTAAAGAGATCCTTACAGGTTCCGCAACGTACCACTGACGAACATGCTGTCATCTGCCACCTCAGTGATATAAAAAGAACCACACATTTAGAGGTACTTTTATTTTTCTTCACATTAATAGCTTTAAAGTAAGATTTTTCACTCTAGCTTATCATTTTTCTTGTAGAATCAGATGACATTAGGTACTTACCCATTAACATGAACACGACAGCCAATCGGGTATTGTTATTGGGCTTCTGATAATCTTCTATCAGATACTGATACTTATCTACTTAACTACTCCGAAATTTGAGAGAACAGTTTCACGTGCTCTAAGCACCAGTTTATGAAGTTTGCTTCAACTCCTAGGACGAAAGAGGCACATACAAACATTACTACTTCTACTGTCACTCTCTCTGTGTTATACGTTACTTCCTCAACGATTAACGCCGTGTTCTTTCTTTCTATCTTTTTCTTTACTAGGTACACTTGCAACTTTTAAGAACCTCAATGATGTGGATGACATTACCACGTTCAGTTCATGCCAGACAGCATGGTGAGAATTCAGTCGGTACAGGTCATGTGGTTACATCTTTCACCTTCATCAGTTCATTGTTTTTACCATCGTAATTAGGTAAAGTAGAGCAAAAGCTATCGGTATAATCTTCATATTCAGCAAGTAGAAGCTTTTTTGCATCATCATTTGCCGTGGTTGTGATGACAATAGCGGAGAAATTTTCTAACCTTGAGACCGAGTATGAGAAAGGGTTAGCTTCACCATCCTAAATCGACCGATGATCTTAAACGAACGGATAATCCTTAGAACGGGGGAGTGAATAATTTGAGCTAATATATGACATTGCTTTGGACGTTCACACCAAGACGGAGTGTGATGCTCACTCCACGTTGTCGCCGTCCGATGAAGACATAACTATGGATGAGAATGAATGGTCGATACGAAGCTTGATATGATCACAGCTGAGATGATTAAACTCGGTGACACTTACATCAGGGATGCATTCTGGTACTTATGCATCTATGCTGGAGAACTGAAAGGATCCCAAAGGCCTGAAGACGCGCAGTTATCATACTCTTCAATAAACGCAAGGGGTCACACATGGACAGCGCCTGCTATAGGGCCATCAGTTACATCAGCTTAGCAGTAAAAGTATATGGAGTGATCATTGAAATGAGAGTGAGGCTGAAAACGGATGGAATGCTGTGGGAGGCACAAGGAGGATTCCGAAATAGAAGAAGATGTACTGATCAAGTTTTCTCACTCTGAAATATCGTATCGATAAGCATCTGGCCATAGAGCAGAAGTTTTGCTGCGGTTTTGTGGTTTTGAGAAAACATTTGACAGGGTTGTGGGAAATAAAATAGGGACATACGAGTATTAGCGAGATATTGGATTGACGGTGCCCTGCTCGATGCTGTGCATTCTACGTACAAGAATTTCTCAACATTTATGCGGATAGATGGCGGCATGTCAACCCAATTTGATGTCAAAATTGGTGTCAAGTAGGATCGCATTCATCTGCAAGGCTGTTCATCCCGTATCTCGATAGTTATCAGCAGATAAAGTCGACGAATCAGGATTGTGTATACATGACATAGTGGTGAACCGTCTGCTTTATGCAGATGATGCTGCATTATTAGCAGAAACACCAGTTAAACTGCAAACACTGATTACAATAATAAAAGATGATAGTATGGAGAAGGGCTTACTACTGTGAAAACAGTGAAAATGGTATTTGAACCAGAAGAAACCGGAACCAATGTAAGGATTACGGTTAAAGATGAAGTGTTGGAACAAGTGGATGACATTTATGCCTTCGATCCGCTTTCAGCAGGGATTGAAGGTACACCACTGACGTTGAAGGACGAATGAGTGCTGGGAATAGTATGAATGGAGTGTTGGGTAGATTTGTTGGCAGTAAAAGCTAGAACGGGAAACACGCTATATATAATGCAGTGCTGGTCCAATGTTACTTTAGAAGCGAGAGGTGTGTATGGCATATAGAACAAGAAAGTAGAATAAACGCAGTCGAAATACGAGAGTTACACAAAAAATGAGAACAGCCATGAATACCACCGAGTCCTGTGGCGCTCGGTTCTCTGCCTACCTTGTAAGAGATTTGGCGTAAAATTACGGATCTTAAAAGAACAACGATATATAGCAAGAGATATGGAAAATACTGGGGATGACATACACATCTGACGAAACTAGATAAAACACCACCTGGAGACAGGTCGTATCATATGGAGACTACACCAGCGTGCAGGACACGACTACGAGTCATCATTATCATCTCAGCCCGTATTCGTCCACTGCTGAACATAGGCCTCCCCTCTAGAGTGCCATTCGTCTCGATCCTGTGCATCCTGCATCCATGGACTTGCTACAAACCTCTTGAGGTCGTCGCTCCATCTAGTGGGGGAACGTCCCACACTGCGTGTACTAGTACGGGGACGCCATTCGAGAACCATTCTTCCCCAGCGGTTGTCGGTTCTACGAAGTATACGGCCGGCCCAAGGTCACTTCAGCTTGCTTATCCTGTATGGCTATGTCGGATACGTTAGTTCTACTGCGGATATCCTCATTTCTGATTCCATCACGCAGAGAAACCCCGAACATAGTTCAGAGATCATATATTTTCCTAGTTCTTTGTATTTCCATGCTGTTTTAGTTTGTTCTGAGTTCTCTCATGTTTATCTCGACGTTCAAAAGGAAAACGTGAGATGAGTGGAGTTATTACTCTGAACAAGAAATGATCAGATTCCAGAGTTTTATTCAAACAAGTTATGAAATGATCTCCTTTCGGAACTATAGTGTAAAGAGATCCTTACAGGTTCCGCAACGTACCACTGACGAACATGCTGTCATCTGCCACCTCAGTGATATAAAAAGAACCACACATTTAGAGGTACTTTTATTTTTCTTCACATTAATAGCTTTAAAGTAAGATTTTTCACTCTAGCTTATCATTTTTCTTGTAGAATCAGATGACATTAGGTACTTACCCATTAACATGAACACGACAGCCAATCGGGTATTGTTATTGGGCTTCTGATAATCTTCTATCAGATACTGATACTTATCTACTTAACTACTCCGAAATTTGAGAGAACAGTTTCACGTGCTCTAAGCACCAGTTTATGAAGTTTGCTTCAACTCCTAGGACGAAAGAGGCACATACAAACATTACTACTTCTACTGTCACTCTCTCTGTGTTATACGTTACTTCCTCAACGATTAACGCCGTGTTCTTTCTTTCTATCTTTTTCTTTACTAGGTACACTTGCAACTTTTAAGAACCTCAATGATGTGGATGACATTACCACGTTCAGTTCATGCCAGACAGCATGGTGAGAATTCAGTCGGTACAGGTCATGTGGTTACATCTTTCACCTTCATCAGTTCATTGTTTTTACCATCGTAATTAGGTAAAGTAGAGCAAAAGCTATCGGTATAATCTTCATATTCAGCAAGTAGAAGCTTTTTTGCATCATCATTTGCCGTGGTTGTGATGACAATAGCGGAGAAATTTTCTAACCTTGAGACCGAGTATGAGAAAGGGTTAGCTTCACCATCCTAAATCGACCGATGATCTTAAACGAACGGATAATCCTTAGAACGGGGGAGTGAATAATTTGAGCTAATATATGACATTGCTTTGGACGTTCACACCAAGACGGAGTGTGATGCTCACTCCACGTTGTCGCCGTCCGATGAAGACATAACTATGGATGAGAATGAATGGTCGATACGAAGCTTGATATGATCACAGCTGAGATGATTAAACTCGGTGACACTTACATCAGGGATGCATTCTGGTACTTATGCATCTATGCTGGAGAACTGAAAGGATCCCAAAGGCCTGAAGACGCGCAGTTATCATACTCTTCAATAAACGCAAGGGGTCACACATGGACAGCGCCTGCTATAGGGCCATCAGTTACATCAGCTTAGCAGTAAAAGTATATGGAGTGATCATTGAAATGAGAGTGAGGCTGAAAACGGATGGAATGCTGTGGGAGGCACAAGGAGGATTCCGAAATAGAAGAAGATGTACTGATCAAGTTTTCTCACTCTGAAATATCGTATCGATAAGCATCTGGCCATAGAGCAGAAGTTTTGCTGCGGTTTTGTGGTTTTGAGAAAACATTTGACAGGGTTGTGGGAAATAAAATAGGGACATACGAGTATTAGCGAGATATTGGATTGACGGTGCCCTGCTCGATGCTGTGCATTCTACGTACAAGAATTTCTCAACATTTATGCGGATAGATGGCGGCATGTCAACCCAATTTGATGTCAAAATTGGTGTCAAGTAGGATCGCATTCATCTGCAAGGCTGTTCATCCCGTATCTCGATAGTTATCAGCAGATAAAGTCGACGAATCAGGATTGTGTATACATGACATAGTGGTGAACCGTCTGCTTTATGCAGATGATGCTGCATTATTAGCAGAAACACCAGTTAAACTGCAAACACTGATTACAATAATAAAAGATGATAGTATGGAGAAGGGCTTACTACTGTGAAAACAGTGAAAATGGTATTTGAACCAGAAGAAACCGGAACCAATGTAAGGATTACGGTTAAAGATGAAGTGTTGGAACAAGTGGATGACATTTATGCCTTCGATCCGCATTCAGCAGGGATTGAAGGTACACCACTGACGTTGAAGGACGAATGAGTGCTGGGAATAGTATGAATGGAGTGTTGGGTAGATTTGTTGGCAGTAAAAGCTAGAACGGGAAACACGCTATATATAATGCAGTGCTGGTCCAATGTTACTTTAGAAGCGAGAGGTGTGTATGGCATATAGAACAAGAAAGTAGAATAAACGCAGTCGAAATACGAGAGTTACACAAAAAATGAGAACAGCCATGAATACCACCGAGTCCTGTGGCGCTCGGTTCTCTGCCTACCTTGTAAGGGATTTGGCGTAAAATTACGGATCTTAAAAGAACAACGATATATAGCAAGAGATATGGAAAATACTGGGGATGACATACACATCTGACGAAACTAGATAAAACACCACCTGGAGACAGGTCGTATCATATGGAGACTACACCAGCGTGCAGGACACGACTACGAGTCATCATTATCATCTCAGCCCGTATTCGTCCACTGCTGAACATAGGCCTCCCCTCTAGAGTGCCATTCGTCTCGATCCTGTGCATCCTGCATCCATGGACTTGCTACAAACCTCTTGAGGTCGTCGCTCCATCTAGTGGGGGAACGTCCCACACTGCGTGTACTAGTACGGGGACGCCATTCGAGAACCATTCTTCCCCAGCGGTTGTCGGTTCTACGAAGTATACGGCCGGCCCAAGGTCACTTCAGCTTGCTTATCCTGTATGGCTATGTCGGATACGTTAGTTCTACTGCGGATATCCTCATTTCTGATTCCATCACGCAGAGAAACCCCGAACATAGTTCTTTCCATAGCACGCTGAGCGACCTTGAGCTTCCCCATAGGATTCGCAGTAAAGGACCACGTCTCAGTTCCATATGACATCACTGGTAACACACACTGTTCGAAGACCTTGCTCTGCAGGCGTTGAGGTATTTGTGTATGTGTCGAAGTTTCCCAAACGCTGTCCAGCCGAGTTGGATCTGTCTGTTGACCTCTCAGTCGAAGTTGGACTTACCTAACTGAATAACCCAGCCTAGGTACGAGTACACATATTCGTCGACAACTTCGAGCTTCGTGACCAGCATAGGTGTAACATGGACATTCGACATGATCTTAGTCTTGTCCATTTTCATATTGATACGTACTTGGTTGGAAACACTATTGAGGTCGTTGAGCATAGCGCTATGTTCCTCCAGCGACTTCTCCATGAGAACTATATCGTCGGCAAAGATAAAAGTAATTATATTCTTCAGGTTTCTGTATAATCTGACAGAGTGTGTGTATGTGGTCTACGGTGCTAAAGTCTTTTCGAAATCCGGCTTCTTTGGGAGGCTAGAATTCATCAAGTCTGCGTGCGAGACGGTTTGTGACGATTCTCGAAAACAGTACTTAAACACGGCTAAGAAGTTCAATGAAGAAGTTCAAAGAAGGGTCTTATCACCCTTTTTGAAGAATAACATGACCAGGCTTCTGCTACACGCTTCCGGTGTTTCGCCGGAGTATATGATGGAATTGAATAGCTAAATACTGAAGGACTACAAGTATCGGCTTTCCGCCCGCTTTCAGAAACTCCGCCGTAATTTCATCCCCACCCGGTGATTTACCATTTTTAATCAGTTTGAGAGCTATACGAATCTCGTACAGACTGATGTCCGGGATATCTTCGGTATAATATCGAGTCAGTTTAGCTCTAGGGTCGTAACTAGCACTGTTGTTCGGCTGTAGCGACGATGTGTACAGCTGTCCATAAAACTTCTCCATCTCACTCAGAACCTCAGTCTTCGTAGAAATAATGGTGCCAGTGTTGGTCTTCAGCTTCGTTAGTTGACTTTGCTCAAAAGATAGATCTTTGGCGAAGACTTTGGAGCCTTGGTTCTGAACTATCGCCTCTTTAATACGAATTGTATTAAAGTGGCGTATCTGTCGCCGCATACCTTTGGAGATCTGCCTGTTCGGCTATCTGTACTCTAGCGTGTGAGCTGAAAACTGCAACCACATTACACGTCTGATCTGCATGAGAGAGAGAGGGCAAGGCTGGAGAAATTTAGCTCCAACTGTATGGACAGACTTATCGTCTGATGTTATACAAACATCTAGGATTACTAAAACGATATGAAGTTCGAGTTGAAAGCTTTCGGAGTTTTGGATCAGGGCACGAGATGGACGGAGCATGGACCAGGCGAGACCTTTCCAGCTTTATGTTAAAATTCAGGATGCTTCTTATGATCAAAATGCCTCTTGTGATCGCTTCCGGTTTTCACCCTGTTGATCACAGAGACATCATTGAACAAACGCCGGTTGGTGAGTACGAGTGGTGGAGTAAATTTAAATCCAGTTCAGATAACATATAGAATATTGATAGGTTTTCTATAAAGATCATTGATTTTGTACAGGTAAGTCAAGCGTGCTCGAACGTAGCCTATCATAAGATGGGGTTTCGTAGGACGTGAGTAAAAAAAAAGGGGAATACCGGTTTGTATTATGTTACCGTTTTAAGTGATGTATACAGACATTTTTTTTAAAGAATTGTTTGTGTGGAATGTTGACCGAGAATAAATATATAATTAGAAATTCAATGGTGCACCCTGCACATTTACAAACGAGACTCCGGTTCTGGTGAAAGACGTAAGGCATAGCAAAGCAGTCCGCAAAGCTACAGCTTCTGAGTAAGGTAGGGTACCGGATTACGTACCTAGTGGTTTCCGTTTGTACTAGATACGCGTTGAAATTGTGAAATAATACTGTGAACGGTATACCGGTAAAGAAATACCCCCCAGTTCCCTTTCGATATTGCAACCCAAATACTACTAATTCATAATGTATCGAAGTTATGTCCAGGACATTATAATATTTTTACACTATGTTATGCAAGGTGAAAGGCTTAAATTATTTATGTTCCCTGCGACAAACGCCGATAAGGTTAAGTATTTCTGTCATCGACTCAAAAGTAATCCAACTAAGACCGACTTTTGGTCTGATAAGTCCGCCTTTCTTTAATATGTATATGTTGTTGATGGACGTCATTATCTTTTCAATTAAAGAGACGCCCTAGCGTTATTAATGGGTTGATGATGAAGACTCTTTTTATATAGGTACTACATCATGTGAAACGGTTGCAGCGATGATAGCCTAGTGGATAAATGACTAGCTTATTAATCGTCTGAACTTAGTTCGAATCCTTTTGTGGACAAGTATCACTAAATTCATGTTTTCAAAATTATGTACACATATTTGTAATTATAACTTGCCTGGTGATGACGAAAAACATCCCAGAAATTATATTTTGAAAGACATGTTACATAACCTAGGAAAGATCTGTATTTCTCTCTGTGTAGTTGAGGTCTGACGACAGTCGTTCTATGTAAAAGTCAGCATCCTCGCCAAATCCTTAGACTTAGGTAGCGGACCCCGCCAGTTCTAAGGGACTACGAAACGCTGGACGGAAGAAGTCATTCTATTACCGTAGCCAATGCACGCTTGCATAGCCAGCCTGGTGTAAAGAGGTTAACACAGCTTAGTGAAGTTGCTACGCAAACTGCAAATGCAACAGCTTCAATTGACGGGGTGCACCATGTGTACATGATATTCACTTCGTATCCAATTACACTGCTCAGAGTATCCAATGGATAGAGTGTGAAGTCGCGCGTGGCCCAGCGTAGGTCTGTGTCTGTAGGTGACGTCATACCTTATGTCATAAAGATGACTCCAGGCTTCACGACAGTCTGAGTATAGTCTGGTCTGAAGGTCACACCTTATCAGATAGATAATCTCCATAAAACTACTATCGTTGATTATTTTTAATGGTACATTTCACCGAACAACTTAAAACTTTCTAACTAGGTGTTACAAAATCTAACTATCTATAACTTCACAGTATGTCTCATATATATAAACAGGCAGAGAGAACCGAGTGCCATATAACTCACTCCTTACGCACTCGCGTTTTTATAACAATTATTGCTCTTTTAATGGCGTGATTTATTTGGTCGTAGATAATAGGTGAGTCCAGGCCTTCCTCGCCGCCTAACTCCTTGTACTTTTTTTATACTACGTCGGGAGGCATACAAGCATACGGCCCACCTGATGTAAAGCGGGTACCGTAGCCTATTAACGCATGTGATATATTAAGTATCACTCGTGCGATGCGTCCTCTGCTGATTCCACAGCAACTCCTTGGGAGCTTACTGGTGACCACACGCAGGAACACAACAACTCTCTAGGGAATTATTAATTGGCTGCGGTTTTCTGTGAGGTGGAGGTACTTCCCCAGACGGGCTGCTTTGACGCGCCCTACCTCTCTTAAATGCTTAATACTTTCGCGTTGTATACCTATCTCTTTCGTCAATTTTTCCTCTTGCTTCTTACTACATGTCCGAACCAACGGAACATGCCTCTTCTTGTGTTATCACCGAAACTCTACTACAAAATCTTCCACTACAAGTGGAATACAAATCTTATTACCGCTAGTGTTAGTCCCACAAAGGCTTTTTCACTCACCAAAACCTAGCGTTTTAGCGCCTAAATATCTCGACAATTTGAGTCTACTGAGCAATGAGAGGATATTTTAAATCAACAAGGCGATAAGTGACGCGACGTTACGTTGATCCCACCCAAAAGAGCTGTGCGTTCTGCTTCACTCCCCTAACCCGTAGCTGTGAATTGAGTTCCAAAACAAAATCGTTTCATCGGTTCTTCATACGTCATTTCCTTAATGTTTCTTTTAAATGAGCTATCAGGAACATTTGTAATAATGTCGAATGTTTCAATTTCTCGCTGTAAAGCCGTAGTGTAGCGCCATCTACCGACGGAGTAGGTATTTATACTACGAGCTCGGTGGCGCAGTGGTGAAACGCGTTGTTACGCTACTTTGACACCAACGCTCGTGGGTTCGATTCCCACACAGAACAAACATTTGTGTGCATGAACATGTCTGTTTGTCTTGGTCTGGGTATTTTCTATGTATAATAAGTATGTATTTACAAAAAAAATATGTATTTACGTATGTTTATCAGTTGTCTAGTACCCATAACACAAGCTTACTTTGGGGCTAGGTGGCGCTGTGTAATTTGTTCGACAATATTTATTTATTTATTTATTATTTATTTATTAAGTGAACATAGCAGCCGATTGGTAGAGCTAAATGCAGCACAAGCTTTACATTTTGACCTTTGTACCGTTCTTATGCCGTTCGTGATAAGAGTTACAATCGTACTTCCAGTGGTAAGCGTGATGTGCTCTTAGCTGTACTGACGAGATTCCCGTACTTTTTGATTTTATTAAGCAAATATAAAAGTAGTTCTCAATTTTCTGACTTATACCTACTTAATGATAATTTTAGTGACGGTCGATATTATTAAGGTCAAATAATTCCAATCAACATTTCCTATGAGAAAAATCTTGAAAATTGATGAAAATTGTTTTACACAATGATTATTTAAGAGATCGCTAAAATTATTGAAGACAAATAATAGCAATCAACAATTCCTACGGGAAATATTTGGAAATCGAATATTTTTCGGTTCTTGATGTATCCTGTTCGGTTGAATTTGGTATGGGAAGCTGAAATTTATTTTATCGATTACGAAATTCTTCCCAATGGAAAGCAGTTAGTAGGAATGGACGCTAATTCAAATTATGGATAGCCTCGATTGGACAGTGAGTAAGAGACTGTCAAAATTATTTAGGACAAATAGGTACCTAATAGCAATCATCAAGTCCTGTGGGAAAATCTTGAAAATCGATGAAAATTGTTTTACACAATGATTATTTAACAAACCGCCATAATTATTGAAGACAAATAATAGCAATCAACAATTCCTACGGGAAATATATGGAAATCGAAAATTTTTGGGTTCTTAATGTATCCTGTTCGGTTGAATTTTGTATGGGAAACTGAAATTTATTTTATCGATTACGAAATTCTTTCCAAATGAAAGCAGTTGGTAGGAATGGACGCTAATTTAAATGATGGATAGCATCGATTGGACAGTGAGTAAGGGACTGTCAAAATTATCTAGGACAAATAGGTAATGGCAATCAACAATTCCTATGGGAAAATCTTGAAACTCGATGAAAATTGTTTTACACAATGATTACTTAAGAAACCGCCAAATTATTGAAGACAAATAATAGCAATCAAAAATTTCTACGGGAAATATTTGGAAATCGATTTTTTTTTTGGTTCTTGATGCATCCTGTTCGGTTGAATTTTGTAGGTATGAGAAGCTGAAATTTATTTTATCGATTATTAAATTCTTCCCAAAGGAAAGCAGTTGGTAAGAATGGACCTTAATCCAAATGATGAATACCATCGATTGGACAGTGTCTGAAATACACGTATGTATAGGTTAAATATTTTAATATATTATATTCCCGTAAAAGGATTAAAAGGTTATTTTAGTACGGTACAGTTTTTTAATATCGAGTATAAAACATTTTATAAAGTAAACTATGTTGACACGAACAAGATTATAATCTATCACTGTATTTATTGTAATATTTACTTCAGCAAATAAAGCATGTTCTATCTTTCTTTTATAATTGAATAATATTTGTGAAATTCTATAAAACGGGGTTAGGTATCAGTTATGATATGATTGAAATTTTTTTTGCAAAATTGATCAATCACACTTTTTTAAAGGTCTGAATTCCTGTGTCTATTATTGAATATATGAATGAATTTTTTCTAGTACTATCTAATTCTTAATAGTGAAAAAACAGTGAGTCAATTTTTTTTCAAAATAAATTTATTTCGATTTTTTCGAGGGTCAACTGAAAGAGAATAACATAGGTATATAGATATTTCGTGTTAATTTCTACGGTGCCCATTATAAAATTAGATCGATATATCTATCTATATATATAAATATAAATTAATGTTTGTCTGTATGTCCTCTATGGACTCAAAAACGGCTGGGCAGATTTTGATGAAATTTTCAGTGAATCTTCAGGTTAGCCCAGCAGGTGATCCTGTGAAGTTTGGTAGCGATCATATCACCCGTACGACGCCGGGGCGTATAGCTAGTTAATAAATGAAATATTGTACTGATTCATTTATTTTCAATAATAGGTATTGCGATTTAATTGTACAAAAATATAACTGTAAATGCATACATGTTAAACTAATATTTACGTATAATGTGAATGTGAAGGTATTTCAGAATTTATCCCACCAAGGAAGAAGGAAGAATCCCGCCAAGGAAATATATAACAGAAATATTCTCATATATTTCAGGAAATATTCGATGAAAATAAAAATAAATACATAAAAAATGGAGCTGTAGATTTTATAGTCATTTATAATTTGGTGTAAAAGAAAATTTTCATCGCATAGTAAAATAAATAATATCATCCCGAGTCCTAAATATCTGATAGGTATACCTGACGATAAAAAAGTAAGTATGCTTTCGCAGAAATACCTACCCCCTCGATTAGGGGGATTTAATTTCAACCTGTAGTGCGTTACCCAAATGTTGATTATATTGTTACCATAAAAAAAAATACGTGACAAAAAGCAATTTATCTAAAAACACGACAATTTAGGTAATGTAGGTAATTATTGTTTTTTTTTTTTTTAGATTTTATCCTATGAATATAAGAAATAAAATACATAGGTAGGTATTATACTCTGTGTGATATATTAAATATAAATAGTATGGTGCCCCAAAAAAATTGCTAAATATTTTATCTTATTTTAATTAGATATTGTAGGTATTTAACTTGAATTGTTTTTTAATATAAGGAAGTTACTGTTTTAATTGTTATCCAGAATAAAGTAAATTGCAATCCTTTAGGTTCTAATAGGTAGTAAGTAATACTTCGAGCTATTTTATACCTAATTTATATAAAATAACATTTTAAGTTAAAAAGTTATTTAGGTGATAAAATCCGCAGTGTCAGAAATTTTATTTAGTAGGTATACAAACTAGTCTTAATTTAACTGTGTATTACTTGCACAGTGGTTATTAAAAAAATAGTTTTTTAAAAGGTTTGGAGCAAAAAATTTTTTCATGGCCGATTAAAATGTAATGTCAATATTAGAAGAATATAATGTGCATTGTAAATAGAATATGCATTGTATGAATTGCCTACATTTCTAAAATAATTGCAATATTAGTGTGAATTTGATTTCAAATACTATTTGTAAGAATACATTGTCACATGTTATTCGGACATTTCCAGTAGATGATGCTGATAAGACCTAGGCATAATGATCTTGAACCTAGCTTAAAAATTAAGACCTAGATAAATAGGTCTTATATCACTTGGTACGATACGTACCAACACCACGTGGTAGCATAATATAATGACCATGGTTTCATAATGACTGTTTCTAGGTTAAACTCAAGCAAATCTAGGTCATACGAGAAGTCTAGATTTTATTGAAAGTCTAGTACAAGGCCTAGGTACTTTAAACCTAGATTTTCTCGTATCATAAAGACCATAATTACCCTGAGAAATAGGTTAAGTCTAGGAAATAGCTCAAACAGACATCCCAGATTTAGGTCCCACTAAGTCTCACTCACCTCTTTTCTCTTCCATCTCACTACACAAAAAAAACACCAATATTTTTGAAAATAGAATCCAAATTAAAAAAATCCAGACAAATTCAGTCGCCACGACTGACAAGGACAAACGATCAGATTGCTTAAAACAGTGACGCTTATTTCATTTTGGAACGCTCAAAAGCGTTAGGCCATTTCGCTTCTCGGGTGAAAGAGATAGCATTATTTCGAACTCGCCTCGGGTTCAACGTACCAACCTCCTGACGTGGGCGCGGGCGACGTCTGCAACCTTCTCGCTCGCACTCTTTAACTCAACCCACGAGCGAAGGAGAAACAAACGCGGTCTACTTTTTGCTCTAAACTTGAATTTCGATCGATGTACCGCGACGCAATGAGTCTTGGTACTTGACATTTTTTATTCAACTTTTAATACGCGTTAGAGCTGCTTAATATTATATTTTTCTGTAATTATAGCACCTTTTAAATTTTCTATTAACGTAAAGTCGACAGGTAAATTGTATAGTTTTTTAATCTCATCTACTCGCAATTGCCAAGCATGATGACACTACTAGTAGTAGTATTCGATATTAAGTTCCTACCATTTAATTGCATATCTCCATACATAATGACCTAATAAAAGCGTGGTAAAATAAAAACTGCACGGCCTTCAATTTAACTCAGTCACGCGAAGTATTGCCTTGGCAACAGTTGTCTATAAATAGACGGTTGTTTTTAGCGTTGATATCAGTCAATTAGCAATATAGTTTAGACAGCAGAGGAAGGCTTTATTACGTCGACACAGTCGTAGGGTTCAGTTCTGTGACAAAATGCGCTTGGGCTACAATTAGTAATATAAACTGTGGTTTCTACTTTGTTATGGCAGATGTATTATGCCATATAGTCACTAATGCCTTGTACAGGGACGTCATTTAATTGTATTATTGACTATTTTAGTATTAGGGTCAAAGTGTGCAATAAATAGATATAACCTGTTTGTCTATATATTTATATATATTAACCCAATGCGTGATTTAAATAAAGAAACATAATTCTTATGTTAATAGGATGATCTTATGACAATAGGATATTTGACAGTAACAATAAAATATGAAATGTGTTGGATATTATAGGTAAATAATAAGTATACGGTATATTTTTTATTGACATACTACTACACCATCCCTAACTCATTCCACTGCAGGGATACGGGTCTCCATTTAACCGAAAGCGTTTAGAGTATACTCCACCACGCTACTCAACAGCGGCTTGGTGGAGACCTATTGACCACGCAACGCGGTTGGTCATGATTGAACATCGTGTGGCGTCACATTTTACAAACTAAGACGTAGTTGTTTTATCGTATGTTATGAAAATAAATGGACTGTTCAGCGGAACGTTTCATCTAAAAACATAACATTTCATCTTCGACTGCTGCTAGTGAAAGTTTTCGCAAAATGAACCCAGCACATAAAAGATAGTAAAATCTGCCCAAAGTCAATACATTTATGGTTTGCACTGGTGAGTTTCGGAATACAATAACTATTTTCTAAAATTTTTTTTTTGTACGGTACACATTCTGTAAGTTATATTTTCATAATTCCAGTAAATAAGCTATATATTTTGAAACCTGTATTTTAAAGTCGCCTAGAGCATCGTATAAAATAATGAAGGTAATAATTTAAAAATATGTAACAAATGGCGTTTCGGTCACTGTAATCCAAATTGCTACTTTTGAGATAGACGGCTGCCTGTGCCGGCATACGATTCTTACTTGTGGATATTACGTTTGATATAGTATATATTATGTACACTGAATTTGCTTTCATTCAAAATCCTCTCTTTCGCTAGAACTTCATTTATTAACTACGTGTACGTGGAGGTGACGCTGAAAAACTTGAACTTATTCGTAAATCTTCGCAGGTTCTCTAAATCTGATCAATTAAATTGATTCATCCGGATCTTGGTTCAAAAATACAGAGAATAATAGCAAACTCTAATGACTGCTCACATTCTACATCACTAAGTGAAAAAATCAATCAATCACCTGTATCATTGATAGATTTTATGTATGTAAGAATTTTTCAGACTTGTTACAGTAACGAAAATTGTCAAACAGTTCAATCAGTGGAATAGACAAGTTTTTTTTTTTTATATACTACTAAGGTGGCAATCAAGCATACGGCCTGCCTGATGTTAAACAGTCACCGTAGCCTATGGACATTTGCCACACCAGGGGCGTCACTCATGCGTTGCCGACCCTCTAAAAACCTCTTCACGCATTTCTTGAAGAACTCCATGCTGTAGTTCCTTGGAAAAACCTCGGCTGGGAGCTCATTCCACAGCTTGAGTGTTCTCGGAAGAAAACTTCTCTGGAACCGCACCGTACGCGAGAAAGTGCAGAAAGGTAGTACTTTTTCATGAAATGAAGGAATAGGTATCATAGGTAAATAAACCATTGCAGGCCAGATCTTGTCAATGCAATTAATATTTATTATAAACAACATTACAGAACGTTCTAATCTTAATACTATAATAAGTAATAATTTACCTTCATGACTCCTACAGTGGCAAATAAAATAAATAAAACAATTCAATTCTTAAAAATGCAACACGTTATTATGACATAATAACAATTTGTGTAAAGAAATACTAACCTCATATGATATAAATTTCTCATATACATGTACACTTGATATATCAATCTATTATTCGAACATAGTACTTACGACTAATAGATTTATATATAGTATCTAAAATTATTACACTTCGCAAACAGACCTTTCTTATACATTTTTAAAAATGGACGCCATTGGAATTATGCCGGGAGGAACCCTACCTTTGTCCTTCCTGAAAATATGGTGTTATAGTAAAGTTGCTTAATGGATTTAAAGTGTTTACAAACATATTTCGTTGTTTATTTTTGGTTTCAAAATAAATAATTTTCACTCCAGCGACTACGTCATAGCGCATAATCCGTCCCAGTGCTAGAACACGCACGTACGCATAGCGCTAGAGCACGCGCGAGTCGAACAAACAATATCTATCAATGGTGGTATGGAATTAACTGCATGGAATTTACCGCCCTTGATAACCCCTTGTCTGCATGGCAATACATGAAATCTACCTAGTACACAATTGCAAATAAAATAATGTACAAGTAGGTACCTACCTCTCATGGATTTAAAGTTTAAGCCAAATAAAATTTACCTACTGTTCCATCTGATGGTCAAACATTCTACTATGTCGTGCTATGCAAGCTGCAGCTCGTTTTCTTGTATGCTAATGAACCGCCGATAGCAGATTTTGTTCACAATACATTCGGCGGTGAACATTGAAAGCGTCTAACTCTAGGATTCGCTGGATATGGAGGAGGATATCTGTTACTGAATTGCCGTATTGTTTCATTGCCGTTGTAGTTACATTCGGCATACAACATTAACACATCTAAATACGCGGGAGTATTTATTGGCATTTTGAGTATGTACTACAACTGTATACACCTATAAAATGTGATCCGCAAAACAACCATATACATTAGTACATACACTAACATTAAATCCACAGTCACGTGCACCTTCACATTAAAACACTTTGATTACTATAACTTACGATTACCCACAGATTTCAGAATTAAATTATAATGATTAACCATTGAACTGATTAATAAAAAACTACAACTGGGGCGAACTGTAGTTTCGAGTACCTATGCTCGCGCGAACGAATGGCAAGTTTCACACTGCTATCTGCGCCGAGGCGTCACGTATTGCCTTGATTTCTCTGTTTTAATTCCCTTTTCTTTTCACCAGCATTAAGATACTTGAACTTGATAACAATGATATAACAATAGGATATTATTTATTTTGGAGTTATTAGTGAGGTTTTGATACTACGAAAAAAGATATCTGTTTTAAGTGTACGTATTACGTTCTTTAAGTACCGTAAATCGAGCGAGTTCAAGGAAACATTTAAAGAAGTACCCGGTCATTAATACATTTCGGACGTGTAATTGACGCTTGACGCGTAAACAGCTGACGTTAGGGGTGGACATATAGCTTTCATGTGAAAAAGTTTGATAAGCTGTAACTCGAAAACGGCTAATAATAAAAATATAATCTCTTTGGGAAAAAAGTTGTATTACATAAGCACAATGTGTCTTTTTTCGCCGTGTCGCTCGTTCCTAGTTACGTGGTATAATTTTTGACGTGATAATGTCTTATAAATTGATGAACTCCGGCAGCATGCACGAAAAAGTGTCACGTTTCGCTTGAGCCGAGCGTGCAAGCGAGAGCGCGGAACAAGCGATAAAGAGGCACGATCGGCCTAAGCGTTCGGCTTGTGACGCATCTATCTCTCTTCCACTGCTTCGGCCGATGCGTCCGAGTTTTCTTATGTTTTGTTTTCTTATGACGTTATCACGTAAAATTATCGTTCGTAAACCGACTTTACAGACAACCAATTTTTTTTTTAACAGGTCATTTTTGCATTTAAACGTAGGACGTATAGACTAACTAACCCATAGTTGAATCATCAGATTTGCTGATGATTAGTCGAGATGCGAGCATTGCGTAAATTTTGTGGCACAACGCTTTCTGACCGCGCAATGATGAAAGAGAGTTGGTTTGAAATGATATAAGGCATGCTCCTATGGTTCAAACATATAGAAAGAATGCACGATGAAAGAATGACAAAACAGATGTACATGTGAAGGTAAGGATGTAGGAGTCGAGAAAGACCAAGACTCACCTACCATGACCAAAATTGTCGTGTTTTATAAGAAGATGATGTCAGAAGCCCTAGGTAGTGGCGAGCGTGTATGAAGAGGACTGCTCCTTATGATGCCCGGTGCTCTCTGCCTACCTTGCAAGGGACCTGGGATGAAGTTATACATTCATACATGGAACAAATATTGAAAGGATTTAAATGGAGATTTAGTAAATATAATCGAAAGGCTGAATTTTTAAAAATACATTTTGACAATTTAGATCTCTTATTTAAGGGTGTGTGAATACACGCCTCATAAACCAGTGATCTAAATTAGCTGAAAATCTAATCAGGGTAATAAATTACGTAAGTATTCATAAACTATACCAGACTAGATCGATTGCTTCAACAATTTGAGGAAGAAATTAGTAGGTAAAATTGACAAATACACACAATCTTCATTTCTTTTTCATTTCCTGAGAAATACCATTTTGAACATAGCCTATATAAGAGAGAGATGATTATTTCAACACCTACTTTGTTCGGTAAATTTAAGTTAGAACTTTCGCCATTTTAGTCAGTAAAGTTGAGTAAGTACGACAAGTATGGAGAAAATGTACTTGCAAGGAATAAGGGCAAAAGAATAGAGGATGAAGCAAAGTTGGGAAATTAGCTGAGTTTGAAGATAAAACCTGTTTTAGCGGGCGAGACGACTAAAGGTATTATAAATTCCTTCGAGGACATAATTTGTAGAGTTTACCAACGAGAATCTATGAGTGTATTCATAATTTAATCAAGTAATGATATGATATTTACTTCTAAGTGAATTATACAAACATTTAATCAGTTTAGGTATAACTGTTAAAGTATGTACCGTATTCGTTAATAGGGTTGTCCACCAATCAACTAATTAGTGTCTTAGGGATCTATGCAGATGGCAGTTAATTAAGTTTTCAGTACTATCACATTTATTATAGGAATGCAATTATAATAAACAGATTATGTAGTACACGAATAATGAGCTTATACTTAATCAACTATTTTTGTTGGATATTTGTAGGAATTGGATTTATAAATATATAATTCCGCTGTAATAAATTGTGAAGGAGAAGGCTGCTAAGTGAAATCATGTAAGTGAATTAAATATTGCTTGCATTTACTAATAACTATGTTTTGAAATCTAACAAATACACGTGACTCGACTCTCGTGTTCAAGATACATCTATCAAATTTCATTAAAATCAGTGTAGTAAATTAGTCGCGAAAATATACCAACCGCGCAGAAAGAAGTAGATACTGCTGTAATTTTACGTAAAACAATGTTATTTTGATAGACTTTACAGAGATCGAAAATATATAATAATGTAGCTGTTATTTAATAAATATGGAGCCTACTTTATTTAACCTTCTTTTATAAACATTGTACGAGACTCATTAATTATTAGTGACTTTAAACATTATTCTGGGTTAATTGATTCAAAAGTCAAATTTACATGCAATTTGATCTAACCTGTTTTGTGTGTTTTCGCCATCAATTAGTTCATACGGACTAGCACCGGCCGGCACTCACGCACTACTGTTAGTAGATGCAACATGCCGTCACTGCCATGGTTGCTCCAGAAGTCTCTTCCTCAGCAGCCGGCGCTAGTCCGCATGAACTAATTGGTGGCCTAAGCACACAAAGCAAGTTAGATGAAATTGCATATTCTTCTGGGTGTTTGAATTATCAATACTGTGTTCTGAGTGGCTTCTAAAAATAGAAATCGGTACGAAAATTAAGTAAATGGAGTAATTTTGGTACTAATTAGCACCAAAATCACTCCACAAATGTTACGACCTTTAACAAAATAAGCCTAAATATAGCTTCACGTAATTAAATATAGTACATACAGCATGATTTATAAACATAAATGACTATAATCTATTTAGACACTAGTAATGTTGTGATAAAATATATTACATTATAAATTAATGGATATGTTTACTCTTACCATCACCTCCTGTATCATTTTCAATAGGAAAAATTGATCACAAAACGCACATAGGTATCTTCTACACTCATACATTACGTTCACAGTTTTTAAGTATTAAACTTTTAATTAAACACGTATCCAGAAGTTGTAAACGAATATCGTACTAAACATTTTTCGCATATCTAAACCATGGTAGCTAATAATAAATCCGGTCCGTTTGAATGAAGAGAAAGTAAAATCACAAATGGTATGTGTGAACAAATACATTCACGCTATTCGCTATTCATACTGAGCATTGAGCATGAAAAAAAGTTTTGCAAGAGTTCACGGTATACCATTGTGTTTGAGAAAAAGTACAGGGAACTCTCGTTAGATTCATTTCCATTCAATACAAATAAGAATATTTTAGATAAAAGTACTAGAGAGTGAAGCAACTTAATTTAATTAATTAATTAATTGTCGTATATTTATACAAAGTGACTATTTAATAATCTGAAATAAAAAAATATAAATATAATTTTAAACATAATATAACTTCATTATGTAATCCACCCTTCGTGAAAACAAATTGACACCTGCGCGTATTTTTCGAACACCTCATTTACATCCACCTTTCTTTCTTTGCAAATACCATCATCTTTGAGGCAATCGCCTCGATCATATGCCACTGCACCCATCCACCATACAAACCTCTTGAGGTTGTGGCTCCATCTAGTGGGGGTCGTTCCACACTGTACGTGCCAGTACCGGGTCGCCATTCAAGAACCTTTTTCCCCAGCGGTTGTTGGTTCTACGAACTATGTGGCCCATTCACTGCCACATCAGCTTGTATTTACTTTGGGCTATATCAGTTACTGTAGCTATACTGCGAATATTCTAATTTCTGATTCTATCACGCAGAGAAGCCCCGATCATAGCTCTTTCCGTAGCATGCTTAGCCCTTACGGCCCACATATGTCATAATTGACAACAGACACTGTTCAAAGTATTGTTCTTCATGCTAGTGTTGAGGTAGTTATGGACGAGAAGATGTGTCGTCTGTTGATCTCTTAGTCGAAATTGGACTTATCTAACTGAATAACTTGTCCTAGGCAGACAAGTTCATCAACAACTTCGAGCTTAATGTTTTAATTAGACATGATCTTAGACTTGCTCATATTAATCTTAAGACTTACATAGTTGGAAACACTATTGAGGTCATAAAACACAGCGCCAATGTCCTCCTACGATTTCGCCATGAGAACTATATCGTCGACAAATTGAAGATGCGTGATGTATTCGCTATTGATGTTTATCCTTTCCAGTCTAATTGCTTTAAAAATATCTTCCAATTCCAATGCTACGGTGAAGAGTGTCAGATAAATAACATCGCCCTGACTTACGTCTTTTTGCACTTGGGTCGGTTGCGTACTCTGGTCTACTCAGATATACATTTTTGCCTTACTATATAAGCACTTCAACGCTTCGATGTACCGATAATCAATTCCGCAGTCTTCTGTACAATCTGTTTAAAATATCAAGTCAGTGTAAGTTTAACTAGGTCAAAGCTTTGATAACAACTGTAACATTGACGTCATCTTAATGTATAGATATAACTTTTCCAAGATAAACACTTAAATATGCATATAAATAATGCGTATTATACTACTTGGTAATTGAATTTTACTTTGCGTCACGTATCAAAGTTAAGTCATCATTGATATTAGCTTAGCCTTTGTAAGTCTGAAGTAATGAAAATTTTGTATTTGTTATGAAGCCCTAACGCTCGTTTAGTCTTATAAGTTTGGCAAAAATTCCGCTTCATTGAAGTAATTTACGCGATTTTTAATCCTTTCTTAGTATTCAGGATTTCACTTATAGCATTGAGATATACCTATATATATTGAAATATAAATAAGATCTTCGAAATACTTTATGGCTAAATCGATAACCATAAAATATTGCCACTATTTTTAATAAGAAGCCAAAACGCAGCAAGAACTTAATTATTGTGTTTCTTCCCCAGTAGCAGGTAATAATAATCATCAAAATAAAAAAATATAAAGTCATAATACTGCCAGACATAGTATCAAGATTCATAGTCATTGTATGTTCGCGCCTGTCTCTGGGGGAGTACGGTAGGCGGGTATGTGCGAAAGAGATAACCTTATTTGTTTTAACTCCGTCTATGCAAGGTAACGGTGCGCGGGCGCCTGGCGACATCATATTTTAAATCAACCGCATTTTCACCAACATCCTATTTTTTTTTTATTGAAAATTATACAGTTTCTGAATCAGGGAGGAACATTTCGTTAAAGGCTCGACGATTTAGTTATTTCTTTCTAGGATTTTATTGAAGGAAAGAGGCCGACATGTCATGTTTGATTGAGAATTTTTTTATGATTACTCTTTTTTAACTATTTATTTAGAATATTCGGAAAAAATACTTTGTTTCCTAGAGAAAAGGTCATTTATGTACTGAAATACAACGAAGTTTGGTTGTCAGCGTAGTTTTTACATATTTTTTTAGAACCAGATGCATGTCGCGTTATTACGTCGAAGTGCAATTGAATTTTTTGACATATTTTATTTAATAATTTATTATAAAATTCCTCATTTTGAGGAGAAAACACTTGAAAAATATACTATTTAATGAATTGTCTCTAGAAAGATTAAGGTAGGCCATTTTTAATAAACTCTCAAAATGGTTGCAAGTGCATCTGCATTTTTGAATGCAATTATAAATATCTATTACATAATATTAATTTAAAAAACCTTTCATTTTGGAACAATGAGACACTAATTATTAACATTTGAGGCTGTAACTCATACATTTTATTTTAAAAGTATTTTTGATAAGCATTTCAAAATTTCGGTGCAATTCGATATTATAAATACGTTATAAAAAATCCGTAATAATTCTCACAACTTGAAAAAACCTTTAATTCCATTACTTTGACTCAAATTCTATACAGAACCAAGAAAATAACAGCATAGAAACTGTTATAAAACTTTTGTAAAGGTTTTTATTTAGGCCCAAGTTGGTGTCCTTAATAAAAATAGTAATTTATAAAGAATATATAAAGAAAATACTAAATATTGCCAAAAATTATCATAATTCCTCATATTTCGACACAGAACTTACTTATATTGAATAATTTGATAATTTTAAAAACAGCGACGGCACTGCATCCGAGTGCATTTTGTTTAAATTATTTATAAGTACTTCAACTTCAGTATAAAGAGCGCTAATTTGTATAAATATATAATTTCAATAATGTTGTTTAACAAATAAAGTCACTCAACGCATTAAAATAAAATAAATATCTCATACAAAAATAAATAAATGAGTAGGTACGTAAAATAAATATCTTAATAAACATATATCCAATGGTAATTGAATATAAGTAATACTGTTTAAAAATGGTAATAAATTTAAAAATTAAATAAAGAAAGTACAAACTATGTGGCAAATAAATATGAAATTACTAAATTAAAATTGATTTAAAGATAGTACAAAAATTTTAAAACTAAAATTTGTCAAATTGCCTTTATGTTTATTTTATCTAGTTTTATGGTAATCATAATTAATGAACAAATTAAAATTCACACGGACTTTATAATATCACTTATATCAAAACATATCCTTTTATTATTATTTTTTCTAAACATAATGACAACTTTGCCAACGCTCAATAACTTTCCCACGGGACTACAGAATGGAGTTCCTCATAGGTTTCCACAAGGACGACGTTGCAAGCCGCAACAGTAAATAATGTTCGTTATGTAATGATTTCCTTCAACAATACCTATTTACCTATAATAGGTATATATGCTATTAACCGTCATTAAACAAGACGTCCAAAAATAATATCTATCATCCAACGTACCGTTATAAAACAAGATCGTATTAAGTATGAGCAGAATGATAGCATCGTCAACCACAGCCTATCCTTGGATGGGATGTATGAATGGTAGGGTGCCCTCCGAATACGGAGGAGCTGGTCACACGTCAAGTGGTCGTCGGTCCTGGTTGTTGTCGATAGATGTCAGCCGTTAAGTAAGTTCGGCCGGCTTGCAAACACTGGCAAACCCGCATTTGAAGAGCGTGGTGGAGTAAACTTTAATCTTAACCCCTTGACAGAAAGCAAGAGTATGGGCTGCAGTGGTAGTGTGGATTAAGTAAATAATTTATTTTGTAATAATTTTTAAATGATAATAAACTTAGATTTTTATAGGGGTATAAAAAGAAAATGCCAGGAATTGTATTTACTTCAATTCCTGACATTTCCTTTTTATACCCCTATTAAAATCCATGTTGTTGAAGTGTAAACAATCAACAAACATTGTGTAAATTACTATTCAATCAGCTCCTGTGACATTTCCATTAACCGAAATGGAAAATGGAACGAGTCTTCAATTTTTAAATGGTATATAGTATTTAAAATATATAATTATACCTAATTAGGTAATTTTTTTTTGGAGTTATGACTTAACGGTTATATTTGCTGGACTTCTCAAGAACAGTTCAAAAGGAATGTTTTTCTACGTTATAGGTATATTGTTAGGTATATGTTAATACATACTTACAAACAAATATAAATTCGTTATTGTGCACTTGGGAAAATAATAAATTTTGAAGAACGCTCTTTAAACAAAGTAAGTTTTTCAACAAACAGTATTTTCAGGAACACCGTTCCTATATGAAATCTATATGTTTGTTTGTGTGCTTGTCTGTCGCTTTTTTTTTTCGAATATTCGAAGTTTGACTTCAGATTCCGATTCAGCATAAAAAAGTAGAATAGGAATGTTCAGGAACACCGTTTCTATCTCTTAAGGAACATGGTCAAAATGGCCGACAAATTAAAAAAAAAATGCATTGTTATATAATTGACGAGCCAGGTGTTCCTCTGGCAAAGCAAGCTTGCGCATTCTCAACTGGTTTATATATTATGTCAAAAATATTATAATACGCATAGGCTTTCAAAAACTTTTAAGTTTTTTATTAGGAAACGATTTTTTTAATACGTTTTAATTGAAAGTCTTTGCAACTTGCCTATATACAAAATGACACCTCACTTCAAATACAGATGAGTACCTACTCGAATATGGATACAGAAGTCACAACACTAATTTTTAAAATCCCCATCCTCCTTATACCTACGTCTGTATTAGTATTTATTATTACTGAATTTATTCACATTTTCTTGGAGCCCTAGTAATGCCCAAGGGTCGGCAACGCATGAGTGACACCCCTGGTGTTGCAAATGTCCATAGGCTACGGTGACCGTTTACCATCAGGCCGTATGCTTGTTTGCCACCTTGGTGGAATAAAACAAATGGGCGAGCGCTTTACTTTTGTACTACCAAGGCATTTTGTACATACATGCATACGGCATGTCTGATGGTAAGCAGCCACCATAGTTTGCGGACAGTTGAAACACTAGGGGTGTCACTCGTGTGTTGCCGACCGGAGTGCACGAGAAGAGCTATGAATATTAAAGAAGCAAGTGAGACGTTTAGTACCGAATCATGTGGCGCTCGGTTCTGACTGCCTAACCCGTAAGGAAATTTGCGTGAAGATAATATAGATACATAGATAATAATAATAATAAATATTGTCGGACAAATTACACAGCGCCACCTAGCCCCAAAGTAAGCGAAGCTTGTGTTATGGGTACTAGACAACTGATAAACATACGTAAATACATTTTTTTTTTTTGTAAATACATACTTATTATACATAGAAAATACCCAGACCAATACAAACACTCATGTTCATGCACACAAATGTTTGTACTGCGTGGGAATCGAACCTACGAACGTTGGTGTCAAAGTAGTGTAACAGCGCGTTCCACCACTGAGCCACCGAGCTCGTCTAACTCCGAGATAACTCGCAGTAAATTTTAACGACGACAGCAGTGCATAAATAACGTAACTCTATGGAAAATACTGACCTGTTTATTGCTCTACCTAACTACTAAACCTAACCTAAATCCCTGAAGTGATTTTGGCTTTCACTCGCAGAAACACAACAATCCTCCAAGAGTTTTGCAATTTCATTTAAACTACTTTTGTGTGCGTACGCTACCGATCAATTCAAGCGAACTAGCGGCCGGCACCCATTTTATATAAATAAACTTTTCAAACCAATAGTACAACATTTCCAGTATTTCGAAATATATTTATTTATGTTTGCGCCAGCTATAGGACCACCAGTTTGATCAGCTAAGCAGCAAAAGTATATGGGAAGCTAATTGAAAGGAGAATGAGGGTGAGATCTGATGGAATGCTGTGGGAGGTCGGAGATGTAAGTACGGATCAAGTTTTCTCGCGCCGCAATATCGTGGACAAGCATTTATGGCTATAGAGCGGAAGGTTTTGTGGATCTTGAGAAAGCATTTGATACGGTTGTGCGAAAGAAACTGTTCCCAGAGTCCGGCAGAGGCATGCTCCGTTGGTTCGAACATGTAGAAATAATGCAGGGTGAAAGAATGACGAATCAGATATACAATGCAAAAGTGGAAGGATGTAGGAGCCGAGGAAGGCCAAGACTTACCTACCATGACCAAAATGATCATAGTTTGTCAGAAGGTGATATCAGGAGCCTTAGAAACCAGCGAGCGTGTATGATAAGAACAATTAATGTTGAAGAAGCCAGTGGGAGATGTGAAAGTATCGAGTCACGTAACACTCGGTTCTCTCTGCCTGACCCGCAAGGGATTTGGCGTGAAGTTACAGATAGAAAGATATCTATTTATATACAAAAGTAGTTCGTTTAGTGTAATGGGATCAACCAGTGTAAACCCAACATCCCTCGCTCATTTAAGGGCATTTGAAAATCAGAAGAGTATCAACAGTGCAATGACCTCGAGTGCAAGGTAGGCTATTGACCCCAGAGTGAGAGGTACCTAACTATTCTTGTATGGAGCATTATTTTTATCACTTGCAGACTTTTATGCCTAAAATCAGGCTAAATTAATTTTATACAAGCTGCAACCAGCGGCTATGCCCGCCACCAATTAGTTCGTACAGCCTAGCGCCGGCCGGCTGAGCCGCATGAACTAATTGGTCGCGGAAGCACACAAAGCAGGTTAGGTCAAATTGCATGCAAATTCGACTTTCGTAAAATAACGCCTGAATTTATTAACTAAATATATAATACTCATAGCCGAGCGACCAAGCTCGGCGTTTTTTTGAACAATTGAGTTTTTGTTTAGTCTTATCTAAATATAAAATTTGATCCATATCATTCAGCCGTTATCGAGACACCAACACACAACCTTATTACTTCAAACGAGCAATTATTGTACCTATATCTATACAGATAAATAAAATTGAAGTGTCTGTTTGTAATATTAAAATAACCGCTTTTTACTAAATGCATATGGATATGTACACGGTACATATACCAAAATGAATATTTTTACAATTTTTGTCTGTCTGTCTGTCTGTTTGTTCCGGCTAATCTCTGAAACGGCTGGACCGATTTTGACGGGACTTTCACTGGTAGGTAGACGACTGTTCAGAGCACAATATAGGGTACTTTTTATCCCGTAAATATTTAGGGTTCCTGCGTAAAATATGAAAAACTGTTAAAATTAGGGGGAAATATCTTCCCCTTCGGGGGTGCGATTCACAAAATAGAACAATTTCTTTAAAATTAGCATAGGTATTTCTATACGCGAAATACAGAATTAATAAGTTATAGTAAACTCTGCGAACTGAACAATAACTTTTTTGATAAATTCCACGCGGACGAAGTCGCGGGCACAGCTAGTATGTAAATATATTTCGTGTAGGTATCTCGGAAACGACGAGCTCGGTGACGTAGTCGTGAGTGACGCGACTTTGACACCCAACGCTCATGGGTTCGATTCCCACACGAGGCAAACATTTGTGTGTATGAATACCGCGGATTATGCACTCCATACCTTGCAGACTAAAGACAAAGAAGGCTCCGGAACATAGAGTGCGGCATCAAAAGGAAGGATTTAAAAGGTGACCTTAAAAACACATACCTACTACTTATAAATAATCAATATTTTTGAACTAATTTTTAGTGACTAATCCTATATATTTATAAATTCATATTAATTAGAGTATTTTTAGAAATAATTGCAGGCGAGTTTTTTTTTAACAAACTGAAAATTTATAATTCATAATTTATTTGTTGCTATAAACTCTATTTTGAGTTATTTTTATTTTTCCTTGATGCGTGCGTGTGTCACCAAGGGACGGGCAAAAAGTGTAAAAGTGACTGCCTCCTCACTATTTAAAAAAATACGTATAAATTCGATTCTGCTGTTGTATGCTTAATTATTTATATATTTTATAGACAGATTATTAGATTTTTGATACTACGGTGACCATTACAAGTCTGCCTAATTGCCTAATGGTAAGCAGTTACACCTTACCTACCAACAGGATTAGATTACAAGACAACTGAAAGAATCTGTGTCGTGTACAAAATATAAATTACATAAAATCATTCAAAACCTTGTCGCCATGTGTTCAATATTTGAACAAATACGACTGCCATATACGTATTTACTATGGACGTCATTGGCACACGTATGAACATCAATCGTATTAGAATGTATACGCACGTATTGACGAACTTCAGTATAAATAATTTAACATTTAAAATGTACGCTTAATGTATGCTCTTCCTTTATTTGTATGAACTCGTGTTCACTACATATACCTATTAATAATATACACTGACGCGTATATGTAGTACATGTGTGGGTCCTTCTGTTAATTCGTGCTAGGCTTAAGAAAATCTCTAAGATAAAGAGGTCTTAAGATTTCAAAATGTGAACATACTGTGTTATTTCTTTAATATATTTTTTGTAATTTGTAAAAAAATCTCTTATTTTCAAGGTAATCAAACCACACTAACATTGTGAGTGTGAAAGTAAGTCTGTCTATTCATTCGTCTATTTGTTACGGATCGAAAAATAAATTCAAAATATTGATTGCATGGTGTTAATTAATTAATTTTAATAAATCACAACCATAAACAAATTTAAAGCAATAATATTGTACAATCATTATATATCATATTATTTATTAGTAAAAAATATATGATGTAATTAAATTATAATTACTTAATAATTAGTATTAAATACAGACTGTCTATATCTGTATAGTAGTCTGGAATCCGAGAAAACATGAAACTGAATTATATACGTTTTCCCATACATTTCGCGGTCGTATACGACCACCCGGGTTTCGAAGGGTTAATCTTCAGGGGCCTCTACGCGTTTGATATGTACTCGTATACCCACGCATGCCTATCAGATGACCGAAATAAATGCCCGTGATTGAAGAGAGTTCATATTTATATTTATATATTTCTTCTGTTCGTTTGTATATCACTGAACTCCTCCTAAAAGGTTGCATCGATTTTGATGATTTTTTTGTGTGTATTTAAGTGGATTCGTGAATGGTTTAGATTCACAATTGGAGCCGGTAGGCGGCGCTGCTATCGGGTTACAGGACTTATTGTTTTTATTTTCGGACAGGGCAACGACTGTTGGGATAAATAAATGTTAAGTTGGCAAAGATGGCAGTATATAGGTACCTACTAAGTATATATCATTTTTGTTACGGAGTCCTTGCGCTTACAAAATATACAAAATTTCAATTTGTCGTCTGAAAGTCGTTTTGAACAAACATTTCAAATTGAGAACTTAGTACTATTTTCACAACAAATGCTGTAAAGACGAAACATTATACGGTCAAGCCGCTATTAAGTTTATCAAAATTATTATTTTATCTATCACCAGTGGTGGTAATGTAAGGGCTAAATCATAGAAGAAGGGACTGTATTAAATTCACAATTTGTCAGTTTTTATTTTGTCGCCATTTCTCTTTGCACATTTGAGAACGCTCCGATTTCGACAAAATATCTCTAAAACATCGGTATGTCGTAGAGATATTGTGCAATTGATTTATTCAGTACATGTGCACCAAATAATGCTTTCTTGAAGTTCTCTATATATATAAAAATGAATGTGTGTCTGTAGGTATGTCCTCATGGACTCAAAAACGGCTGGGTAGATTTTGATGAAATTTTCAGTGAATCTTCAGGTTAGCCCAGAAGGTGGTCCTGTGAAGTTTGGTAGCGATCATATCACCCGTGTGAAGCCGGGGCGGTTAGCTAGTTGTTTATAAAACGTCAACTGTTACTCGCATTTGTACGAGTAGTATTGGTATAAATATTTGTTCAGCTAAGTCCGATCAGCTGGCACGAAATCTAAGTTGTCCGACTTCCATCATCATACCACATCAATACTCAACTTACGAAATCAATATTAAATATATAAAGTGGAAGAATTTGTATGTCTGATTGTTTGTTTTTAAATCCGACTGGTAGTTCCCGAGATGTGCTAATTTCGGGAACTACGGGATTTGAAGAAATATTTTTGCATTTTATAGCCCCATTCTTGGGGAAGGTTATATGCTATTTAACATCACGATAAGATCCTTAAAAGTCGAGCAAAAAGAAAGAAATTAAGAAACAGCGGTTCCCACGGGATACAGGGATACGCGAACGAAGCCGCGGGCTGCATCTAGTAGAATTATAATGGCGTTGCGGAAGAGATTGTAGATGCTTCTGTTACACCTTCCCGTATACTTTCTAGCCACTGAAAGAGAGTGACACGAATCCATAAATAAATTCGTAGTTTTAGTTTGCTTTGATTATCTTTTTTATGCAGCGTCGGGGGACAAGCATACGGTCCACCTGATGTAAATTGGTCATCATAGCCTATGAATGCTTGCAATGCATTAAGTACCTATAGCTCGCATAATACCACCTCTGCTGCTAACACAACAACTCTCTAGGAATTTACTGGTAACCTCACTCATTCACAGGAACACAACGTCCCTCCAGAGAATTGTTTATTTAGTTGCGGTTTTCTGTGGCGTGGAGGCATTCCCCAATTGGACTGGTTTGATGCGCTCTACCTCTTTTAAAAACACCCAGCCCGCCACAAACAGACATGTTCATGCACACAAACGTTTGTTCGGTGTGGTCTTGCTCAGTCTACCCTACCAATGTTTATATTCATCGCTTCCCTTTTTATTGTTTTCCATATTTTGTTACTTGCCCTTCCACTTACAATTTTTTCATACCATCGACTTTCTCACTACACTTCGGAAAATCTAGAAATACCAAAACCTCTCCCACTTTACTATTTTGTGTTTAGTTTCTGTAACTCCGTTCCACCTTAATATTCAAATATTACTCCTCTGGCTCCCTTTTCTTAATCTCCCTTTCCTTTTCTAATATCCCTTTTATTTGGTTACTTATTTTCAAAGTCAACAATGTGATTGAAGTCATGGAAAGATATAATATTTTACAAAATGTTTGAAATTACTGGCTTTCAATATTTGGAATGTGATTGAAGACGATGAAATATGTCATATTTTATGGGTTACACACAGATTTTCAATGCCATAAAGATGTCATATTTTATGAATTCCTGTGAGTTACACACAGGCTTTCAATGTTATGAAGATGTCATATTTTATGAATTCCTGTGAGTTACACACAGGTTTTCAATGTTATGAAGATGTCATATTTTATGAATTCCTGTGGGTTACACACAGGCTTTCAATGTTATGAAGATGTCATATTTTATGAATTCCTGTGAGTTACACACAGGTTTTCAATGTTATGAAGATGTCATATTTTATGAATTCCTGTGGGTTACACACAGGCATTCAATGTTATGAGGATGTCATATTTTATGAATTCCTGTGAGTTACACACAGGCTTTCAATGTTATGAAGATGTCATCATATTATATGAATTCCTGTGGGTTACAGACAGGCTTTCAATGTTATGAAGATGTCATATTTTATGAATTCCTGTGGGTTACACACAGGCTTTCAATGTTATGAAGATGTCATATTTTATGAATTTCTGTGAGTTACAAACAGGCTTTCAATGTTATGAAGATGTCATATTTTATGTATTCCTGTGAGTTACACACAGGCTTTCAATGTTATGAAGATGTCATCATATTATATGAATTCCTGTGGGTTATACACAGGCTTTCAATATCATGAAGATGTCATATTTTATTTATTAGTTTTGGTTACACGTTTACGAACTCTGAAAGACAATTAAAATATATATATATAGGTATTATAAATTGCTTTTACTTACAGGCTTTCAACGACAGTAATGTGATTGAGGGCAATGAAAGATATAATATTTTATAATTCTTATTTGTTACATGATTTTTAATGTCAGCAATATGATAGAAGACATTTAAAGTTATATATTTTATATTTTGCTTTTACTTACAGGCTTTCAATGTCAGTAATGTGATTGAAGACATTTAAAGTTATATGTTTTATATTTTGCTTTTACTTACAGGCTTTTAATGTCAATAATGTGACTGAAAACATTTGAAGTTATATGTTTTATAAATTGCTTTTACTGAAAATTGTAATATTTTATAGAATTCTTTAACTTACAGGCTTTCAACGTCAGTAATGTGATTGAAGACAATGAAAGATTATATTTTATCAATAGCCGTTGGTTACAGTCTTTCAGTGATAGTAGAAGTACAAACGGTAGCGGGAGCTAGTGTACACAAATGAATGGTGGTGGAAGCACACAAAATTGCCAGTAAATTAGACATCAGCAACATCTGAATCTATTGATTTATGACTAAGTGCCCACACAGTTTATTAATGTTGAAAAAAGTAAAACAATACTTTGAGATAATAATGTGACCGGCCGTTGACATGTGTGGTCGGTATGTGTGTCATGTTACACTGTAATCTGCGTATCATAAAACAAGTTGTATTAATAGCAATCTATTATGATATCGACAGCGCAAAATCAAAAAGAGTTATACGACATTATAACGGAGTTTACAGGAGCATAGGTCATTTACTTGTGTACATACATACTCGTACTATAACTGTGACATAAATATTGAATGCCAATGCATGAATTGTATGTAGAACATCAAAGAACAGAGTCAATCGTTTTTAAAACTTGGGACTTATATAGATGCAAAATAAACTGGAGAATTACATACATAGATCATATAAATTCTCATATCACTTCCTTTTAGAAAAATAATAGTTAAAAATAAAAAGGATTACCAAAAAACAAATGTATTTTTTCTACATTTTTATATTACCTTGGTACAGGACCCAATATGTTAAGAGTTCAACTCACACTTGGCACAATAAGAATGAAAGACATATTTGGTTTTGTCCGTAAAAAAGTCTTCTGTTTTATAACACTTAAATGCTGTTGGTGGACATTATTAAACAAAAGTGAGGATTGCGTTGAGCACTGCAAGCAAACATAGCCTTTAAGGGGATCAACCGTGAACTTTGTCGTTTGTACCTATCATCACGCCTGTCTCCCATTGGGTTAGGCAGATTATGGAACGCCAGGTGCATTCGGTTTTGGATGCTTTTGATTTGGGTTTTTTTCAGCACATCATCAACTTGATCCACATGTTCACACAGACAGACAGGCTCACGTCTAGGGCGCCCCCTATCGATATCTCAACTCAATCCTGCTCGATACACTTCTTTCGTAATTCTTTCCAAACATTATGACCAGGTTACCAGTAAGCTCCTAAGAAGTTGCTGTGTTAGCAGCAGAGGAGGCATCGCACGAGTGATACATAATGTATTACAAGCGTTCACAGACTACGGTAGCTGCCTTACTTCAGGTGAGCCGTTTGCTAGTATATTTTCCGACGTTGTATAAAAAAAACCGGCCAAGTGCGAGTCGGACTCGCGCACGAAGGGTTCCGTACGATTATCTACAAAAACGGCAATAAATCACGTTTGTTGTATGGGAGCCCCCCTTAAATATTTGTTTTATTTTAAATTAATTATTTATTTTTAAAGTGAATATATAAGTAAATATTCTGTGAATATTTCAAGTGACTACCTGTTGCCATTATCAATATCTAACAAAAATCGGCCAAGTGCGAGTCGGACTCGCACACGAAGGGTTCTGTACCATTATCTATAAAACCGAGCAAAAAAAATCACGTTTGTTGTATGGGAGCCCCCTTAAATATTTATTTTATTCTATTTTTTAGTATTTGTTGTTATAGCGGCAACAGAAATACATCATGTGTGAAAATTTCAACTGTGTAACTATCACGGTTCTTGAGATACAGCCTGGTGACAAACGGACGGACGGACGGACGGACAGCGGAGTCTCAGTAATAGGGTTCCGTTTTACCCTTTGGGTACGGAACCCTACAAACGACTAAAAAAATCACGTTTGTTGTATGGGAGCCCCCTTAAATATTTATTTTATTCTGTTTTTTAGTATTTGTTGTTATAGCGGCAACAGAAATACATCATCTGTGAAAATTTCAATTGTCTAACTATCACGGTTCATACGATACAGCCTGGTGACAGACGGACGGACCGCGGAGTCTCAGTAATAGGGTCTGTTTTACCCTCTGGGTACGGAACCGTAAAACCATGCCAGCATAGTATTACAGTACAGTACAGTACACATTTAGAACCACTTTTTATAATACTACTTCAGGAGAGAAACAAGCATAGGTACCTTCCCCTTAATGTAAATGTTTACTATAGCATATGAATGCTTGCTAGGTGTCTAATTCGCACGTTGCCACCCCCGCTACTATCACGGCAACTCTTCAGGAGTTTACTGATCACCTCATTGACTCGTTTACACATCACTACTCCAGGAAGTTGTTATTTGCCGCCGGTGTTCTCTGGTGTATGTACTACTTTTCCAGTTTCATTTTGTTTTTTACAACGCCGTCGGCCGGGCGTCGTCAATAGGGCTATTGACCAACTGGTCCCCGGTTCGAATCCGGCGAGTACCACTAAATTCGCATTTTCGGATTTATGTATATATTTGTAATTTTTTTTTATATACTACGTCGGGAGGCATACAAGCATACGGCCCACCTGATGTAAAGCGGGTACAGTAGCCTATTAACGCTTTCGATATATTAAGTATCACTCGCCCGATGTCTCCTCTGCTGCTTACACAGCAACTCCTTGGGAGCTTATTGGTGACCTCACTCACACGCAGGAACACAACAACCCTCTAGGGAGTTGTTATTCGGCTGCGGTTTTCTGTGAGGTGGAGGTACTTCCCCAGACAGGCTGCTTTGATGCGCCCTATCTATCTTAAAAAAATATCACGCGTAAGAAATTATCACTCGACGGTAAACGCAAGGAAACACTGTAAGGAAGAGTACATTGTAAGAAAGGTCTGGTTTTCCCTCTGGAGAAAGCCAGGAAGAAAAAATATTCGTGGTCAGCTATTTCTCATATGAATAGATTCTATCCAAGGAAGCTGTACAGTTAGGGGAAATAACTTAAACACGAAAAATAAAATAAATGTATGTAGGTATGTACATCTTCACGTCCCTTACGGGGTAGGCAGAGAGAACCGAGCGCCATATACACTACACATTAAAATAAATAAAGTTAACAACACCTATCTGCAATTACATATCATGGATTTATCATAATACATCAAATACTGATTATCAAATCTTTAAGAAAAGTAGGCCACAGCGATAAGCAGCTCGTTTGGGGAAGTACCTTCACGTTACGAAGACGGCAGCCAAATAACAACCGCTCTGAGGTGTATGGCCCGCTGGGCGTGAGTGAGTTAATTAGCAAGGTGATGAGTTGCTGCTTTAGAAGCGGGGGTGGCAACGCGTGAGTGACATGACTTGAATTGTAAGCGCAATTGTAGCGTAGTAAGGAATGTTGACGAGCTCGGTAGTGCAGCGGTTAATAACACGACTTTGACACCGCCGCTCGTGTGTTCGATTCCCACACATGACAAACATTTATATGCATGAACATGTCTGTTTGTCTTGGCCTGGTTGTTTTTGAGAGAGCTAAGGTGCATCAAAACAGCCCGTCCACAGAAGTACCTCCACCTCACAGAGATCCGCAGGCAAATAACAAATCTAGATGTTACCACCGAGTGAGGTTACCAGTAAGCAGTAATGCGATGCTGTGTTAGCAGCAGAGATGGCGTCGCGCGAGTGATTCTTCATGATTAACAAGCGTTCATAAGCTACCTTGCAGCATACTCCTAATTGTTATTTAGCTTTAATAGTATTTTTTCAATATATGCGTTTTCTGTATATTTTCTGCAATTTTTTGAAACAACGCCGTGGTATATAAACGCTTGTATCTAATTCGCACGGTAAAAACATAATAAGCATATAAGGATACGCCCCACCTGATGTAAACCGGTTACCGTAATCTATGAACGCTAGTCATAAATAAAGTATTACTCGCACGATGCCACTTCTGCTGCTAATACTCTTCAGAAGCAACTCCTTAGGAGCTTACTGGTGACGTCACGCACAAATAGGAACTCAACAACCTTCTAGGGTGATGTTATGTGGCTGCGGTTTCCTCTGATGTGCAGAGTACTTCTCCAAACGAGTTGCTCTGAAGCGCCCTACCTCTCTTAGAAATGTATAACTTTAGAAAGCTGTGTCTGATTAAAAAATGTATTTGTAGTTTCCCAAAATATCTACCTATATCTCAGTAGCTTATGTGCATGCCAAGTTCCTTGTGGGCTAAGCAAAGAGAACAAAACGCCACATGTCTCAGACTTACACACCTTTTGCACGCTTCTTTAACATTCATGGCTCTTTTCATGCACGCTGGCCTGTTTCCAGGGCTTCTAACCTCACCTGACTTTCCTCGACTCCTACATCCTTCTAGTTTCACGTTGCACAACATCTGTTTCGTAATTATTTTCTCCTGCATGTTTAAAGATAAGTCTACCAGGTAACGAATGAATAAAGAAAAAATGAAAAACATAACTCACAAGTATTCAGCTGAGCTCAAGTTTCAGCCTGTCGATTCTGTAACGAATAAAAGTTTACTGTAAATAACAAGAATGCCTCTGTTTACTGTAAATAAGCAAACGATAATAAATTGTAAATATTAATAATCTGTAAATAGTAATAAACAGTATAAATACTGTAAATTTTAACAAACTGTAAATAAAAATAATAAACAGTAACTGTATTAAAATAATTCAAATAAATGGTCAAAGGGATGATCTCGTACACAGAATATCAAATAGCTAATAGTTTAACAGAGATCAAAATAGAAGGAGGTTCTATGTTGATCTGTACTATACTAATTAATACCTATACATTTTTAAATGGGTACATAGGTATAGTGCGTCAGTATGTGCGTCGATGAACCGGGAATGGCTTAACATATTTCTATAATTCAAACTGTATTCTTATTGAGCCCTTGTTTTGTTTATGATGATGATTTAGATTTTTCTTACATGAGGGTAAACCTTTGATGAGTCCATGTATTTTAGGAATTTGACGTTCTCAAAATAACGGCTGAATCTCTATTATCCATGTATTTTAGTAAAGTATTTATATAGATATCACGAACATTAATTATTCTACAAAATAATGAAATAAATCATCTATATATCTATATCTATATATATATAAATTAATGTTTGTCTGTATGTCCTCTATATTCTCAAAAACGGCTGGACAGATATTGATGAAATTTTCAGGGAATCTTCAGATCAGTCCAGCGGGTGATCCTGTGAAGTTTGGTAGCGATCAGATCACTCGTGCGAAGCCGGGGCGAGTAGCTAGTTTTAAATAAAAACGCTGTGCTCAGGTTAACAGGACTATAATATTACTGTGGACATTAGTTTCATAAATATAAAAACGTAGTATTGTCTTAGGTTTTCGCGATTGTTACACATTGAAATTAAACTATTTTTAACGGAAGTATCGCGTGTTTTATTTATTTTGTTGAAACCTGACGTTTCGAACGCTTTGCAGCGTCCGTGGTCGCAGGAAAGACGCTGCAAAGCGTTCGAAACGTCAGGTTTCAACAAAATAAATAAAACACGCGATACTTCCGTTAAAAATAGTTTAATTTCAATATAAAAACGTATTAAAAATCGGTCGTGAAGGGTTCCAGACTACCGTACCTACCATTATTCATTTAATTTTTTATATTTTTTTATTCATTTATATTTTCATTTATCTATCTATAACTTCACGCCAAACCCCTTACGGGGTAGGCAGAGAGAACCGAGCGCCACGTGACTCAATTTTTCATTTAATTGTAAATAAAGTTTAAACGTTCGAATAACTAATATATGAAGCACAAATATCTATTAGACAAATTGTCACTTGACATTCAATAAGATTATAGACAAATAATATTATTCTCTTCTCAGTTTGACCACAGACTTCAACCATAAACAAAAGAGTAGGAATATAATATAGTGTGCATATTGTGTGTCAAACGCATGATACAGTCGATCTGGGTAACTTAAGCCTTCAATATAAAATTGGCCCAAAATTTCAAATGCATATTATAGATTTTTTTTTGCTATGATTTTACGTCTTTCAAACTAGATTTGTAAGCATCGTTTCTAATATATCTTCGTAAATGCTCAGATTCTGACAAATAATTGACATCTACCATTGTTGAGACGTCAGTTGCTTTTTTCTGTGGTGTGAATAGAGCGGTTTGTTACGAAAGCGCCAAAAAGTTGTCTGCTATGTTGTCATTTGAATACTTAAGGAGGCAAGTGTTATTTTAAAGTGTCTCATATGTGTCTATCTATCATTTCTTTCAAAAATTACGAGAGTTAATTAGCTAATTCCCATGATATTGCCATAAATATTGAACAGGTAAATTATTACCGGTGAATAAGGGTAACTTGAGCCCGAGCCAAAGTTCAAAATTCTCAAAATATTGGGAGGAGATATATTCGATAAGTGTGAAGAAAGGGCAGAGGAAGGAGACATAACACATGAAGAAGAATGTAGTTTGGATATAACACAGGAAGATTTTTTTTCTATAGAGACATACGAAGTACATGACGGTAGACTGGACCTTCAGATGATTGGCGATAATGTGGTAAAGGCCGTGGCTCAGTTTTGTATAATGAATGATACAAATATCATACGAATGCTGAATGACACTAATATTCAAACAAAGAAAGGTATTTTATCATATAAGACGACTTCCTGGCCATGGAATGGAGTGGAAATTTTTCAAAGTTTAACCCCATGATATGTAGGATTAAATAAAATTTTAATTATTTTGATACTTTTTTCATTATCTTAGCTATATGGTAAGTCAGTAAATAAGTTAAAAACGCATTGTTGACCAAAAAAATAAGATTGAATAAAAACTGTGTTGATTTTCCTATGGCAACAATTTATTTACCCATTTTAGTACTAATAAATGAAAACGAATATATACATAATTATTGTCTATGGCTCTCAGCTGTAGTTTTTATGGTAAATATGCAGGCCAATGTTAGCAAAATGCTTTAAATAAAATAAAATAAACATAAACAACCTACAATTGGGACCTGGGCCAATCCAAGCCCAACTCACAATCTAACATTGGCCCAGTGATTAAATGGAATTTTGAAACTATTTTCCTAGAGATTATTGGTAAATGAGTAAATTTTTTGGAAGTAGGCTACATAAAGCCACCATAATAAGTGTAAGATACTTTGAGTAACGTATTATTTTAAACATTGGTCTAACTTTTTATGTGCAAACTGGGCCAAAGATAGCCTGATTGACTGTAGTGCGCGAAATGTTTTTTTAATGTATTTTCCAAATATTATTATAAAAAATTTTTCTCTCTGCACTTCTTCTCTATATAATCTATAACTGTGCCAAATTTCATACTGTAATTGTGTGTAATTTTCTTTAAAATGGGTATGGGGTTAAAGTATGAAATTGCCGTTTTACATTAATAGATACATTGTACTTTGAATTGACATTAAACCTTCATGGTGTGAGATTTTCGAGTGAAACTTTTTACTTGATTTTCGAATTTCAGTTGTTTTTTTTTATTCAGCTTAGACAGGAAAAATTAACAATCTTCGAAAATCAGAGTCATTTTTGAATACGAGATCCGACGCGGTACTAACGCGGCAGAAACGACTCGCAATATCAATGCTGCGTTTGGAGAGGAGACTGCTAATGAACGCACCGTGCGTTTTTGGTTTAAACGTTTGCGTAATGGAAACTTCGATTTGAAGAACGAACCACGTGGAAGACCGCCCACACAGGTGAATAACGCTGAACTGTGCTGAAATTTAGCGGCATGGTTTAACATTACCTAACTTATAATATTGACTCATTTGCATCAAATCAATAAGATAAAAAAATATGTAAAATGGGTGCCTCATGATTTGACTGATCGGCAGAAAGAAACGCGTGTTGAAACTTGTGATGCCTTGTTGTATCAGTACTGAAACGAAGAAATATTGGATGGAATTGTGACATGTGACGAAAAGTGGATTCTTTACGATAACCGTAAGCGAAAAATACAATGGCTAACCCCAGGCCAAACGCCGAAACAGTGCCCTAATGCAAAGATTACCAATAAAAAGGTAATGGTAACTGTTTGGTGGTCTCTTCATGGCGTCCAAGGTCATATAGGGCATACATCAGCTGTACCTAATACCTGTTGCGTATAGTATGTGTGTTGTGTTACCTATAACATTTAACGAGCTCGGTGGCACAGTGGCTAATAAGGCTACTATGACTCCAACGTTCGTGGGTTCGATTCTTGCACAGGACAAATATCTGCGTGCATGAACATCTCTATCTATATCTCGTCTATTTGTCTTGAACTGGGTGTTTTTAAGAGCAGTAGGACGCAACAAAGCAGTCCGTCTCATCCATGTAACAGAAAAACGCAGGCAAATTACAACTCCCTGAAGCGTTCTTCTTTGTGTAAGCTCCGTTGCTCCGTAGTTGCTGTAGGTATCAGAAGCAGAGGTGGCATCGCGCGAGTGATACTTAATGTATTGCAAGCGTTCATAGACTACGGCACCGCTTTGCATCAGGTGGGCCGTATGCTTGTATGCCTTTTGACGTTATATAAAAAAAATAACAGATATTATTTTTATTACACTGTCATTGCGGCCATAGAGTTACATACTTTGTATAAATTTCAAATGCGTATGCGTACCTATTACAGTTCAAAAGATACAGTCCATTAACAGCTCAATGGACAGACAACGGCGTTTCAGTAAGCGGGTTTCGCTTACCTACTCGATTGGCACGGAACCCTAAAATAACAATCGCGAGGCACGCGGCGTGATACTATTTATTCACATCCCAAATATAAATCTCCAACAAGACCGTTCATCAAACCAGTCGCAAAGGGACCCAAACGACGTCAGCCGAGGTCGTCAAGTGGGAGCCGCACTCGCGGACTGAGGGTTACAGGTTATGATCCTTGTTGTGTATAACTAATTTTATTTGTTTAGCATTTTTGATAATAAAAACTATATATTATTTTACAACGTCGGGAGGCCTACAAGCATAGGTACTGCTCACCTGATGTCCAGTGGTTACCGTGGCCTATTGACGTTATCGCTAAGTATCACTCGCGCGATGCCACGTATGCTATTAACACAGCATCTCCACAGGAGTGCAGCACATATTATTTCGGTGTCCCGCATTCTCCAAACAGAGGTACGATTTGGAGCAGGAGTTGGGAATGCGGGTCACCGAAACTGCAGTCTCCAAAATAGTTTTGGGGGGGAATAGATCTAAATTTATAAAATACTGCGTCAGTCTAGCTACGGCTGTCATTGATCGCAACAAGCAGAGCAGCTCCACCTAGGACTAATGCTGCATACCTCGGCTATACTCGGTATAGCCGATGGGATCGCGGTGGCTAGGTGGAGCTGTGAAGCCCGCTGTCGCCCGCAGATGGACTGACGCAGTATGGGGAGGGAAGTTTGAAAACAGATAAAATAATTACACCGGCGTTCAAAAACGGGTTATAATTTTAGAGCATAACACTGAAAGATGATGAATGAAAGTATGAATTGTGGAAAAGAAGAGAGTGTGATGTATGAATGTGATAATTTATATTTAATGGAATAATTTGAAATAAAAATGTTATAACTAGATATTGTTATAAAAAGAGCCTTGCCCATGGCAGGGGTGCACGAATTAAAAAAAAAATCCTCAGGAGTTGACTGGTGACCTCACTCATATGCAGGAACACAACAACACTCTAGAGAGTTGTTATTTGGATATTTTTATACAACTAGATTGGCAAACAATCATGCGGCCCGCATCAGATGGTAAGCGGTCTCCGCAGCCTATTGACGCTCGCAACATCACGGGGATTATACTCGAGCGCTGCCAATCTTGTGACCTAAGGATGTTTCAATACAGTACTCAGTAATTTTTCTGCCATATCTCAACGTTCAAACTGGAACACAGTTATATAAATATAGGTGCTTGGCTGCGGTTTTCTATGAGATGGAGGTGGCCCCAGACGAGTTGTATGATGCGGCCTACACCTCTTACGTAATATGTTTTACTTCATCTAAATCTGACCAAAAACTGACTCAAACCTAAACCTGATTCAAGCTTAGATAAGGCTCGAACCTGACTCAAAAATGAACATAAGCTGACTATAACCTTATCTAAACCCGACTTAAACAACAGCTAGATCTGTTTCAAACTTAAACTAATGCTGAGTTAAATTGAATACGAACTGCAAGGTGAAGCGCGACTTGCTTATGTCGTACGCAACTTTCCTTCACTGTATAGAACATAACTTTGTTTTTTGTGAAGAAAAACCATCCAACCATCACTAACGAACTCAATTATACGGTTTTTTTACGAAAATATATTGTTTTTTATACCCCAAAGGTGGCAAACAAGCATACGGCCTGCCTGCTGGTAAATATTCACCGTAGCCTACGAACATTTGTAACACCAGGGGTGTCACTCATATGTTGCCGACCCTAAATTAATTACATTTAATTAAAATATAATTTAATAATGTCAGATTTTTCACTATTTATAATTCGGAGCTTTTTATCTCGGGAGGCATATCAGCATATGGTCTACCTGATAAAAAGCGGTTACTGTGGGCTATTAACACTCGCAATACATTTAGTATCTCTCGCGCGATGCCACCTCTGTTGTTACTTAGGACTCCTCCTTAGGAGCTTACTGGTGACCTCACTCACACGCAGAAACACAAAACCCTCTAGGGAGTTGTTATTTGACTGCAGTTTCCTGTGAGGTGGAGGTACTTCCCCGTAAATTGATGCGCTCTACTTCCCTTAAAGAGCTAAGATGGATTACAACCCCGGTGGTTACTTTCACACCAATTACCCGTGAGTTCGATTTCCACATAGGACAATCATTGTGTGCATGAACATGTCTGTTTGTCTAGCCCGACTGGGAAAGTTACATACATTCTCTCCACCTCACAGAAAACCGTAGCCACATAACAAATCTCTTGAAGATTGTTGCGTTCCTGCAAGAGAGTGGGGCTACCAGTTAGTTACTGTGTTAGCAGCAAGGGTGGTATCGCACGAATGATACTTCCTGTATTGCGAGCATTCATAGGCTGCGGTTGCTACGCTTCATCGGGTGGACTGTATTCTTGTATGCCTCCGGACGTTGTAAAAAAGGTATTACCTGTATTATTTGAATATAACATTATCACTTTTAATTATTTTACACTTTTCACTATTCAAACATCGAAGATTAGGTAGGGCGAACGGTATCATTTTTTACATGAATTAATACATAATTTTTACATAAATTTTCCTGTATGTAATATATATAAAACCATATTTATGGAATATATGGTGGCACAGATGAAGGGACAGACAGAGCGGCACCACAAGGGTTTCTTTTTATCTTTTAGGTACGGAACCCAAAAACTTCTCTACCCGCGCGACGGAAAGGAAAGAAAAAAAAACACGCCCCTGACGAGGGCAGCCGCACCCTTCGGCTATTTATGTGAAAAAGGGAGGTTACGCATTTTTTATACTGTTGAATCAATTTGATTTGGTGGTAAGCATTCATTTCTTTTATTTTTCACAGCTTTAGCGCGTGAGATAAATATTTTGAGTAGTTTATATCAACTATCATTAGTACGAGCTATGTCTATACGAAATTCCAACAAAATTGGGTCAGCAATTAACTTTTCTGTGGCATAGACATATATGGATTTAGTACCTCTACCTACCATAATTATTCTTCTGAGGAGGCACTCTCCGGGACCATGTGGGGGTTGGTGGTGAACTCTCATAAAGTGCCTTTGCGGTCGGCTGCACGCGTTATGTCACCTCTTACTGACTAAATACAATCCAAGGGTTGCATTTGACCAGGAAGCTTAATTTAGCACGATCAAATTATAGAGGCATTTAAATTTGATTAAAGTAGGTAAACGCTCTTCTTCTTCCCAGCGTTATCCCTAGCGGGGTCTGCTACCTGAGCCTAAGGATTTGACGAAGATATTGATGTTTACATGAAGCGATTGCCGTCAGTCAGACTGCCATAACACAGACAGAAAACCTGACTTATTTTTAGGTTTTGTCACATTGAACACGACACTGATCTTTCAAAATACAAATTCTTGCACGTGCGGGGCCTCTTTTTGATGTTTTCCTTCACCGTCGAGCAATTGGTAATTACCATTATGTGTACTTACACAAAATATGAAGACGCTAATTTTACATGCGCCCGCCAGGGACCTTCGAATCGGTCCTGCATTCACTGGTCTATCATTGCTCTACACTGGGCCTACTACGAAATATTAATCTTTGAAGTGTAAATGTGTGTGCGATATTTAATGTAATAACTATAATAATTGCACGTGCAGATGCACAAATGCACGTGGCTTAGATTCATTATTAAGTCGAAGACAACCTCACTTGATTGGCAAATTAGAAGGGACTAGGGAGTAATAAAAGAAATGTAGAGCAAAGAGTTAGGACCCATCAAAGCAGCATGTCTAGTGAAAACGGCCAACTCTCTGGAGGATATTCTGATCCTGCGAAGTCTGCGATCCGATGACGTATAAAAAAAAACTAGGAGTGATATAAATAACTGCCCCCTTTCGGATATTTCAAAGTAGCCACGCTAAACTACTGCAAAAGCTCTACTTAAATGAACGTGTGTAAAAAAAAACAAAAAATAATCGTAAAACAAATATCTCTATAATTAAAACAACGAAATAAAAATCACCAGCCCTGCCCTGTAGCGGGAAAATAAAGGCCCATAGATACATAATATATACACTGATACATGTAACAAAAAGAAATAGATTTAGAAAGGGACGCAGTCATGTGTCGGGGAGGGAGAGCAGACGCTCCCCCACTGCATGGGATGTCTATTTGGTATTTTTAATGCGCCGTTGCCGCTCTGAGCATGGGGATTGACATAATAGTCAGTGGGACTTTTAATTTTTTAATCTTGTAACATTTAGCAATTATTTTGTTGCTTTTTTTTGTTTTTATGAATCGGTGTTGTCATATTGATGCGTTCTTAATTTGTCAGACATGATATTGTTGGTATTGACGTTATTTTTAAACAGCAATTCATATATATATACTTAAATGAATATATTTAGGTAGTAAGTATATTTTGTAACACGGTTCAAAACTTGATAATTATTAATAACTAGCTATCGACCCCGGTTACCAAAATTTAATTTAATTTGAAGATTGCCGGATTTTTTTATCAAAATAGGTCCTGCCAGTTTAGAGTTTATAGGGACAAATATATTTACATAGATTTTTATTTATATGGATTATACTATTAATAATTATATTTTCAAAAGGTCTTTTTAATTCTTAATATCTTAGCACTTACAAGCACCTACAATTTTTTTCGAGGTCCATTTCCAACTAGCTAAACAAAATAGCACGCTAATTAAACTCTTCCACGCGATAAACGGATACACCAAACGGTGTATCCAAATATCCACCTGTTTGCAGTTTTTTTTTCAAGTCATAGGTACTTATACAGGTATTGATACGCGGCGTAAGAGCACAACTAACTCGTGGTTAAAATGTACTCGAGTCATTTTATATAAGTTATTAACTATAACTTCTTAAAGTATATATGTTTAAAAAAAATATGTAGCCAGCCATTAAAAAAATACTATTTATAGGAGACGCAATATTTAATAATTAGTCGTGTAAATTTATTTTGTATTTAAGAACTTTTTAGACTATTTAATTGTTTCTTTGTCAAAAATCTTGCCAATTATATTAAGCTTTATTAAGCACATAGGTATAATTTTCAGATTTGGCTTAAGTTACACAATTAGGTATACCTTTTTCTATATTTTTCAAAAATTAACACTCGAACATATATGTGAACTTTGTATATATCTTCACGCTGGGTCCTCTGCGGAGTAGGCAGCCGTCAGACCTTCACAACCCAGAGAGAAAACCAGACCTTTCTTAGGTATGGTCACACGACTTGCAGAATACAATATCTTGGACGTGGGAGTTTCCTCACGGTGTATTCCTTCACCGGCGAGTAAGTGATATTACAAATAAGTAAGTAGAAAGATAAATCCGTAAAGACGAATTTAATGATTTACCAGGATTCGAACCAGGGTTCAGTAGGTTACTACTTAGGTAGTTTTTCATCCACTGGGCCATCACTCCTCATGATTTCTGTAGAGTTCCAATGGACACCTCCGACCTTCACCCTCAAACCAGCTCAATGGTACCATATACTAGTGTAATGGGCTACACTCGATTGGCTAGTTTCGTGATGATACAATCAACAGAACCAATCTCAATTGGCAGTGATTGAAATTCGATTTGTTATTTCATGTCACGATACCACACCATTACGAGTAGAATAGAGTTTCATAAATTGGAGTCAGTAACCAGTGTCTAACAATAAAATTTTAATTAAAAATAAAAATAAATTTGATGCGTGTACTTCTGTAGAGAGTAATACACGCGTGAGAAGTTATACTTCTTTGGCATCATTAAATAAATATTTAACATTAATAATTTAATAATATTTAGTATTAAGTATATTAAATAATAATATTTTAATTTATAAGAAGGGTTATTGGAAATAAATTAAAAAGCGTCTTTCAAGTAGTAGCGTCGATGTTTATGGACTGTATTACATACAAGTCAAATGTCAAGTACAAATGTTTTACATTTTTAACTATCTATAGCGCCATCTACCGGCAATACGGTGAAACATTTAGCAGCTTCAACCTGTTACTTTTGTGTTACAGTGATGCGCGCGCATCTTAAAATTTCACTCTCATCATTTTTTCATAACGCGCCTAAAGAAGTATAACTTCAAAAAACGAGTGTGCTCTAGCTAGACCACACACGACTGAAGTAAAACTTCTTTAGCTCCATAGTGTGATACAGACAATAGGCCTGCACTGTGTCTTACATATACGAAACTTAATTCGCTATGAGAGGAAGAAAATGTGTGCCTGCACCTCTCTCTCTTTCTCCTACAGCAATATACGAAACGTAACTCTCTCTCTTTCTATCTTCACTAACTTATATCTCCCTCTCAACTTCCGTTCGCCTCGCCCGATCACACTTTTCGTAACACTCTCGTCACACAATCACCAGCTTACTCCCCAAGTCAAGGGTGCAAGAAGTTTTACTTAAAAAAAACTATTTTCATGTCAGCCCATTTTTTTCAAGCAACTCTTGAGTCTTGACGAGTTCGGTGGCGCAGTGGTGAAACGCGTTGTTACGCTACTTTGACACCAACGCTCGTGGGTTCGATTTCCACACAGTACAAACATTTGTGTGCATGAACATGTCTGTTTGTCTTGATCTGGGTATTTTCTATGTATAATAAGTATGTATTTACAAAAAAAAAAACGTATTTACGTATGTTTATCAGTTGTCTAGTACCCATAACACAAGCTTCGCTTACTTTGGGGCTAGATGGCGCTGTGTAATTTGTCCAACAATATTTAAATTATCTTATCTTATATTAGTTATATTATCCATGATGCCTGGAATCGTGAAAAGAACATAGGATAATCTGGAGAAGAACGTAGGCAAATCTGGAGGAGAACATAGGCTACACGCCGCGATAAGGAGATCCCCACGTTTATCATAATTCACATGGATCTAGTTGTTCAGTAATAGAGTGATTTATTTTGTACAGTGTGCTTTATTAATAGTCTAGAAAAATCGGCCAAGTGCGAAACGGACACGCGCACGAAGGGTTCGTACCACTAGGTATCTATAAAAATTGGCCAAGTGCGAGTCGGACTCGTGCACGAAGGGTTCCTTACCATTATCTATAAAAACGGTAAAAAAAATCACGTTTGTTGTATGGGAGCCCCCCTTAAATATTTGTTTTATTTTAATTTAATTAATTATTCTTAAAGTGAATATATAACTAAATATTCTGTGAATATTTCAAGCGTCTACCTGTTGCCGTTATCAATATCGAGCAAAAATGAGCAAAAAAAATCACGTTTGTTGTATGGGAGCCCCCTTAAATATTTATTTTATTCTATTTTTTAGTATTTGTTGTTATAGCGGCAACAGAAATACATCATCTGTGAAAATTTCAACTGTCTATCACGGTTCATGAGATACAGCCTGGTGACAGACGGACGGACGGACGGACAGCGGAGCCTCAGTAATAGGGTTCCGTTTTACACTTTGGGTACGGAACCCTAAAAACGGCAAAAAAAAATCACGTTTGTTGCATGGGAGCCCCCCTTAAATATTTGTTTTATTTTAATTTAATCATTTATTCTTAAAGTAAATATATAACTAAATGTTCTGTGAATATTTCAAGCGTCTACCTGTTACCGCTATCAATATTGAGCAAAAACGGGCAAAAAAATCACGTTTGTTGTATGGGAGCCCCCTTAAATATTTGTGTTATTCTATTTTTTAGTATTTGTTGTTATAGCGGCAACAGAAATACATCATCTGTGAAAATTTCAACTGTCTCACTATCACGGTTCGTGAGATACAGCCTGGTGACAGACGGACGGACGGACGGACAGCGAAGTCTCAGTAATAGGGTTCCGTTTTACCCTTTGGGTACGGAACCCTAAAAAGGAGCAGTTCTGAAAGAGACACAGACTCCATTGACCCAGACCCAGAACCGATCGCATAAAAATATATATTTTTTTAAATAATAGGATTCTATGTAACTAATTTATTTAAGCATTAAGGTCAGATGATTATTTCACATTTAACTTTTCAATGAAAATTTTGCAGCTAACAAACATATAAAGTTACAATACAAAAAAGTTATGTTACAATATAAAAAATAAAATAATTTATAATATACCGACGCATAGGCACTTTGCAATTTATTAATTTATAAACAATTTAGCCACAGTGGTTGCAGTAGGCAACTGCCTGGCTATAAATACATTAGTTAGGCAGTACCATCGGCATAGACACCCAAACAAGCGGAGTACAGAGCCAGACGCACAGACAGGACACGCGTACCCAAGGTCGCGTGACGCGGCGGCCGAGGTCGTTCCTCCGACGACGACACGCCGCGCGCGGACTCGCGGTCGCCACTTCTACTCTCGGTTTTAGTTTGGGGATTATTACTGTTACTTGTTTCATATACTACTGAATTTTTTTATTTAAAATGTTTCACGGCTCTGGATGTCAGTTTGGGGTTACAGTAAATCTTCAGTGTTGGCACATTTCTAAGATTACAAAACGTCATAGAAATTTGTAACAGATATGCATGTGAACATATAAACCGCAAGATCTGAGAAAGCCTGCATATGTTCCGTAACCAAAGGGTACTAACCGTACACTAGGTAAGTATTAGGTACTAAAATCGGCCTTTGCTCTCTGTCCCCCGTATCTTCAAAGGGTTCATCTTTTCAAATGTTCTAAGCAGTGGGTTAAAATTTTCGCAAATAATGTGCTAAGGTGCATATCCGTACTAATATATAAAGCGGAAGTGTTTGTTTGTTTGAACGCGGTAATCGCGGAATCAATCAGTAGAATTTGAAGAATCTTTTTGCTCTTCTATAGCCTTCCATAGACTTATTTAACATAACGCTACGGAGCGGGCGAAGCCGCGGGCAACAGTTAGTAATGAACAAAATCATCGAGAAATTAAGAAAGAGGGGTACTACACCAAACACATAATTGTTATTTTTTCATTATTACATTTTTGATCTAGCTTTAATACGGTAATAGGAACAATTAAGGGAAGCAGGAGTAATAATAATAATATGGCGTGGTGAATGTGAAAATAGAGTAAACGCGGTCGACATAAAACGTTGCCTAAAATGTTCCGGTAGACCGAGTACGCAATGAAGGTGAAGACAGCAAGTACTGAAAGAACGTATCGGTGTAAAATAAGAAAAGGCATACTCCGTTGGTGGCCGAGGAAGACCAAGACTACTATCACGACCAGATTGGTTTTGTGTTAATAGAAGATGGCGTCAGGAGGCTCAGGAATATGCGAGCGTTCATGAAAAGAGCTAAAGTTAAAGATGCAAGTGAGGTGTGGAAGAACCAGATCATGTGTCCTTCAGGCACTTGTCGTGGAGATGGATACACGTGTGAATTTCTGCGACCCAAATATGGATGATTAATATAAATGAAATTTTAATATATTAGTAATTTTTAATTATAACATAATATATTGTGGAATGAGCTCCCTGCTGTGGTTTTCCCAAGGGACTACAGTTTGGGGTTCTTCAAGAATGGCGTGAAGAGGTCTTTACAGGGTCGGCAACGCGAGAGTGACACCCCTCGTGTTGCAAATGCCTATAGGCTACGGTAACTACTTACCATCAGGCAGGCCGTACGCTGCTTTGCCACCTTAGTGGTATAAAAAAAAATTGATTTTGTTGTAAATTAGAAAACTAAATAAAAGTTTTGGTAGGTATACTATACGTTTTTTTTATATACGAGTACAACGTCGGAAGGCATACGCATATGGCTGTGGGCACATCAATATGTAAAGCAGCGCGCGATGCCTCCTCTGCTGCTTACACAGCAACTCCTTAGGAGTTTACTGCTGATCTCACGCAGGAACACAACAACGCTCTAGGGATGTTATTTGGCTGTGGTTTTCTGTGAGATGTAGGTAGGGTACTGCCCCAGACGGGCTGCATTGATGCGCCCTACCTCTCGTAAAACATCCAGACCAAAACAAACAGACATGTTCTTGCACACAAAATGTTTTTCTTGTGTGGGAATCGAACTCACGAGCGTTGGTGTAGTCGCGTTATTCACGACAGCCACCGAGCTCGTCAATACTTATCATATGATATATGAAATATTTTATATATTGTATCAAATTACCTTTATATAATTTTATCTATCTATATATAATTTCACCCCAAATCCCTTGCGGGGTAGGCAGAGAGAACCGAGCGCCACGTGACTCGATCCTTACATATCTCACTCGCTTCTTTAACATTCATTGCTCTTCTCATCGCACGCTCGCCGGCTCCTGACATCACCTTCTGATAGAACACGACCAATTTCGTTATGGTAGGTAAGTCTCGGCCTTCCTCGGCTCCTACATCCTTCCACTTTTGCATTGTATTGCTATGCAAAAGTGGAAGGATGTAGTCTGCTTCGTCATCCTTTCATCCTGCATTCTTTCTACATGTCCAAACCAACGGAGCATGTCTATTCTTATTTTAACACCGACGTTGTATATAATTTAACTAGCTGTGCCCGAGACTTCGTCCGCGCGGAATTTAACAAAAAACTTATTGTTCAATTATAATTTTATTTATTTGATTTGATTATAAGTACCTAAATAAGCAGAGTAAAACAGCGAACAGCAATATAATAATAGATATGTATTATGTACTTCGTCCGTGCGGAATAGTTTAGTAGGAGCCCCCTTAAATATTTATTTTATTCTATTTTTTAGTATTTGTTGTTATAGCGGCAACAGATATACATCATCTGTGAAAATTTCAACTGTCTAACTATCACGGTTCAAGAGATACAGCGTGGTGACAGACGGACGGACGGACAGCGGAGCCTCAGTAATAGGGTTCCGTTTTACCCTTTGGGTACGGAACCCTAAAAATCACGTTTGTTGTATGGGAGCCCCCTTAAATATTTATTTTATTTTATCTTTTAGTATTTGTTGTGATAGCGGCAACAGAAATACATCATCTGTGATAGTTAGACAGTGGAAATTTTCACAGATGATGTATATCTGTTGCCGCTATAACAACAAATACTAAAAAAAAGAATAAAATAAATATTTAAGGGGGCTCCCATACAACAAACGTGATTTTTTTGCTCATTTTGCTTGATATTGATAACGGCAACAGGTAGACGCTTGAAATATTCAACGAATATTTAGTTATATATTCACTTTAAGAATAAATGATTAAATTAAAATAAAACAAATATTTAAGGGGGGCTCCCATACAACAAACGTGATTTATTTGCTGTTTTTATAGATAATGTTACGGAACCCTTCGTGCGCGAGTCCGACTCGCACTTGGCCGATTTTTATAACTCGCTCCGCCTGATGTAAAACAATATTTTGTAGTGGCAACATGAACAGTAAAGTTTTATTTACAACCAAGGTAGCAAACACGCATACTGCCTACCTGATGGTAAAATTCTCTTCACGACGGTTTATAGGAACCCCGTGCTGTAGTCTCTAGGGAAAACCTCGGTAGTTAATTCCACAACTCAAGTTCAGAGAACAATACGCTTAGCGGCATACCCATTGTAGACATGGGTATCGTGATCCACCATGCTGGTCAATACAACGAATCGCCGAATGTTTGCTTGCAAAAACATTTTAAAATACTTTTAAAAGTTACAAAAAGTCAACCCAGCAGCGTATCAAATCAATAGTGTAGGTATACAATATATATGCAAAATCATTGGGATTAGTACAAAGACTATATTTGTCGAACTTCCGAAGTTGCATAAAAAAACTACTAAAATGAAAATACGGGTTAATTTAAGAACCTCTTCTTATCAGACCTAGATCCGGGGCTCCGTTCAACCTATGGTGTTTACAAAATACTCTGCCACGCTGCTGAATTCAGGATTGGCGGAAACCAAGCCGCCTGAAGACCTCAGTCTTAGCTTAACGACTGTCGTCTATCGAAAACGCGGGCACTTATCCCGGTGTATCCCGGTATACCGTGTGGGGGGGGGGGGGGGTGAGTCAAAGAGTCAAATCTTGATGTTGAATAACTCACGTCAAGTTCTATTCGATTTCGATCGTTATAAACCTCACTCGCTTCTTTAACATTAATTGCTCTTCTTGTGTACGCTCGCCTATTTATAAGGCTCTTTAAAATAAAACACAATTCTTTCTACCTGTATTCTTTCTCATGTCAAGTGAAATAAATATATCACAATTTTAATAATCATCATTACACATTTAAACATTATATTTATATTAACCTAATTTGTCATATAATATCCGTTTTATTTATTCCTGATTTCCTTAATCCTCCACATTGGATCCACAATGGACGCATCCAGAGGTTTTCTCTTTCGAGAACTCTTAAATTGTGGAATGGATTCATAAGTTATACTTCTTTCGGGTAACTAAGCAAAAATAACTCTAAAAATGTCATCCCTGGTGTTTGTACTCCACGTTTGTAAAACAAAACGATAATATACCTAATAAAGATAAGATAAAGATAAATATTATTTATTTGCCATTGGGCCCTCGCGGGACACGTCTTACATTTTATGAAATATAATCTTGTTTAATTATCTTAGTTTACTTTTTCCTTTTTTTTATCTACTAGCATTTCGGAAATGACCTTTGGCGAAGAAATGCCGAAAGAAACTTGCCAATATAGGACTCTTTTAAAATTGTCAATAAGATGTTACAAAAAAAATACATAAGCATATTGGTACAATAATGATATCAAATGGTAAAATTAAAGATTGTTAAGGACAGGTAGTCTGTGCTGAATTATTTCCAGACATCTATGTCAGTTACATATTCATCAATTTAATAAGCCCTTCTACGGAGAGTATTATAAGTTATCAATAAATATCATTCACCACCGAATATAACTTAAATATACCCACATAAATTTATATATAAATATATTTTAATAACAACTATCTTGAATATTGACGTATGTACAAAACTTAAAGAGACTAGCCAACTTCGTGGTGTCGATTTTAGATGTTGGTGTCGTAAAAAGTTACTGCTATCGCTTTTCCCTAACGCGTCAAAAGTATAACCTCAAAAAGCGTGACGTGAGGCTCTAGTGTTCCGATGTACTCGTATATAGTCTAGTGCCGCATTACGCTTGTTATGTGCTTCTTAGAGACTTAGAGGTATTTCAAGAAATGAAAGTATGGGCCACATTTGAGAGACAGTCCCCTAAAAGAAAGCTCCTGTCTGATGGACGTTTCGTCATGATGGATGCTCGGCTCGCTGCCACCGTCCAGCCGGGCCGACGCCGCGACGTGCCGGCGCCGGCGCCGCAGTCCGTGTACGAGTTTTTTATGCAATTTGAATATGTTAAACGTTGATTTGTAAGTCGGTTTGGGATAAACCTAAGTCTAGACGAAAGAGAAAGGACGCAACTCATTTTAATACAATTTTATTAGGTCGTTTTGTATTCAAGTGTACATTTTCGACCGGTCCGGTAGCCGAGTGGTTAACAACGGTACTTTAACACCAACGTTCGTGGGTTTGATTACGACGCAGGACAATTAGTTGTGTCTGTTTGGCTTTGTTTGAGTGTTTTTGAGAAAGGTATATCTCAACAGAGCCGGTCCACTACCTAGTACCTATACTTCACTGAAAATCGCAGTCAAATAACAGCTGTTATGTTCCCGCGGGTGAGGCATCTTGTGGGCGATGCTTCCCTTATTGCAAACGTTCATAGGTTAATACAATCACTTTATATCAGATGGTCCGTATGTTTGTACGCTTCCCGAAGTTGCATAAAATAATATATAATTGTAGCCAAAGCCTACACGCGGTACGCTAACGAGAATCTGTATGGAGTATTGTAATTAATACCTAAATTAAAAACTGCGTGGTCGCTATGTTCATACAAATGAGGAAGATAGTGAAAACTTTTTTTTTAAACAACGTCGGGAGACATAAAGAACACGGCCCATCTGATGTGAAGCCGTAACCGTAGGTTATGGACGCTTGTAATACATTAAGTGCCACCTCTTCCTCTGACTGACTTCCCCAGACGAGCTGCTATGATGCACCCTACCTCTCTTTAAAACACCCAGACCAAGACAAACAATGTGTTCATGCACACAAATGTTTGTCCCGTGTGGAAATCGAACCCACGAGCGTCGGTTTCAAAGTAACGTTTCACCACTGCGCCACCGAGCTCGTTCGAAAATTTTCTACGTTACAGCAATGTACCGTGGTAAGAGTGACACATATTGTCTTGCAAGTGGTACCACGGACAAATTGGTCGTCCTTTATCAGAATCTGATGTCTGGGGGCCCCTGACATTAGATACTGATAAATGACGACCACGTTTGTAACAAGTGGTACCACGGACAAATTGGACGTCATTTATCAGAATCTGATGTCAGGGGCCCGGGGGCCAGGGAACCGGCGAGCGTGCATGAAAAGATATGAATATTAAAGAAGCGAGTGAGGTGTGTAAGGACCGCGTCTTATGGTGCTTGGTTCTCTCTGTGGATATAAGGCTACGGTAACCACTACATTAAGCGGCCAGTGTGCTTGTGTGCCACCCGACTTAGTAATCCCATTGGATTACATACATTTTTCATATGCAGTACATTTTCACTGAGCGACCAATTTTGACGAGCTCGATGGCGCAGTGGTTGATAACGCTACTTTGAGACCAACGCTCGTGGGTTCAATTCCCACGCATGACAAACATTTGTGTGCATGAAGATGTCTGTTTGTGTTGGTCTGGGTATTTTAAGAGAGCTAGGACGCATCACAGCAGCCCATCTGGGAAAGTACTTCCACCTCACAAAAAATCGCAACCAAATAACAACGCCCTAGAGCATTGTTGTGTTCCTGCGTATGAGTGAGGTCACCAGTAAGCTCCTAAGGAGTTGCTGTGTTAGCAGCAGAGGTGGCATCGCGCTAGTTATACTTAATGTATTACAAGCGTTTATAAGCTACGGTAACCGCTTTACACCAGGTGGGCCGTATGCTCGTATGCGTCCCGACATTGGATAAAAAAGTGAAAGCCAGGAGCCAAGGAAAACCAAAACTCAGGGTGAGTTTTGGTTTTCCTTGGCTCCTACGCCACGAACAAATCGGTAGTCTTTTATTAGAATGTGATCTTATAAGCTACGAATACTATACGTGTAGACGCCATATTGGTTCTCTACGTCCACCCCGCAAGGGACCTGGCGTGAAGATACTTTTTACCTATTACATCATAAGCCAGACGTTCAAAAATGTATTCAAACATTAGAATAAAATTATAAATCAACTCTTGCACAAAATGGCGCCAAAATTCTTACTCGCTAATTATACTTTGAATATTTATTATGTATCTGATTATTAATAGTGATTTACGATTGCTCCAAGAGTTTTATAACTAATAATAGTCCCTTATTTTTATTGTAGTTGGCAACATCTAAAACTTGTTTGTTGGGTGTCAATCAAGCACGAGACGCGCAAAGTCGACATATGCTTGTATGCCTCCCGTCGCTATATACTCGTAAAAAAATCCTTTACCTCGATATCCAGATAACTTGAACTTGTTCCTTCACACTGCAAGTTCAGACTAATACTGAACAGTAGCTCCTTAATTTTTGACGTGAATACGACTTTTAGTTTGCTGCCATAGTGAGAGGCAATTCAGAAAACTGTTGGTAATTGGTAATCGGTATACAGTTTGGTCTCGCAGCTACGTATATATCGTTTACATCCAAAAAATAACTACACCGCTTAATAGCTTAGGCATAAAAAAAAATCGTTTTTTTATATTTTGGTAAAAGAAACGCCGAAAGAAATCCGTTTCTTGTATGGTGTTTTAATTGTTAACTTCAATGTTCCTGTTACCTACATATGTTACTTGCGTAAAATACTTTTAACTTACGTGGATAAAATGTCCTATGTTTGTTTGCATGTATATTTTTTTTATTCACTGATATTAACGTTAACAGCTAAACATATTTGGATAAATCAAATGGTGTTCTGTTAAGGTAGATTTAATTTAGTACTATTTGAATTTGGTGAATGTCTGAATCTATAGAGAACTGATGTCTATGAGAACTGAACATCTTCTTCTAGTAATTAATTTTCCATACGTCTGCTTATTTTGCCAGTTAAAACAAATCAATAAAACTTTTCAAAACTAAAAGTAGGCATTAATTTACATATACAATGTGTTCGCCATTGTTTCTTTATTTAAGTAATTTATTCTTATTGTGAACTAAAGTTAGAACAGCGTGGTGTAAGAAGTTCATCTTTATATTTACGGACAATGCCAATCTCATACGCACTCTGACGGTTACATAACGAAGTTTTTGGCTCTTGTATATCAAAACAAGGTAACTCTTAAAAGAAACAAGTACAGAGGTAAAGTAAAACGAAATATCAAGCAGAAGGTAGAGAAGAAACTTGTGGTTGGAGTGAACTTGAGTTAAATTCGGTCATAAGACGTATGATAATTCCAAAGGTAGAGAAGAAACTGGAGGTTGGAATGGACTTCAGTTAGATTCTTAGTTCATAAGAAGTTTGACAATTCCGAAATTAGAGAAGAAACGGATGGTTGGAGTGAACTTGAGTTAGATCCTTCGTTCATAAGAAGTTGGCAATTCTGAAGGTAGAGATGAAACTGGTGGTTGGAGGGAACTTGACTTAGATTCTTCATTCATACGAAGTTTAACAATTTCGAAGGTACCTATAAAAGAAAGTGGAGCTTGAAGTGAACTTGAGTAAGATCCTTCGTTCACACTTCTTTATTTATTTAGTCAGAAAAACGCGGTGTAAGTGGTTCATATTTATATTTATGGGATATTCCAATCCCATATGTAATCTGACAATTACCAAACTATCTTGGCTCTTGATATGTGAAAGACCTTGTTAGCTACCAGACGGTGCAAAAACTGTGCGATAGCATGAAGTAACTGATAGATGTAATGAATGAGAGATGCCTAGATGCTTTGTGTGCAACAGAGACTAAGCGGAAGAGAAGTGACACTAAAGATCTTACCGATGGAATGTTGACCCCTAGGATACGAGACAGCTTCGAGGCTGCCCTTGGTGTTTATGGAGATAAGAATATAAGTAACGTTATTCTAGATGTATGATATTAAGGGATAGTTATAAGATTCAGTCGTTATTTTGCGAAAGTCAAATTTACAGACAATTTGATTTAAACTACTTTATGTGCTTTCGCTACCGATTAGTTCGTGCGAAATAGAGCGAGCCGGCACCAAGCCACCACCGTTAGTAGATGCATGCCTTCGCTGGCATGGCTGCTTCGGTCGTCTCTGCCTCGGGAGCTGCGATCGTCTCTGTGAGTGTTCTGAAATATGAACCGCACGCAGCCGTCACCGTTACTGCCCTGGCTACTCCGCTCGTATCTACTCGTACGATACCTACTTGTAGCATGTTATTCTAACGATTAACATCTGCAGTGCCTGAGGATGCCTCGCGGAGAGGCGAAACACGTGTCGCAGAAACGACCGCAGCAGCCGAGGTAGAGACGACCAGAGCAGCCATGGCAGCGGCGGCATGCATCTAATGGTAGTGGGTGGGTGCCGGCCGGCTCTAGTTCGCAGGAACTAATCGGTAGCGGAAGCACACAAAGTAGTTTAGATCAAATTGCCCATATAGATGTGAATCATTTTCACTCTGCTGATAAGATAAAAAGATAAGATACAAATCATTTATTTGCCATTAGACCCTTACGGGCACTTAGACACGTCTTACATTCTTTATATTAATTCATACTGTATCTTAATAATTTTCCAGTTTTTTTTTCTTTTTACTTTTAATCTCTTTTTTAATCTACCAGCATTTCGGAAATGACCATTGGCGAAGAAGAAATGCCAAAACAAACATGCCAATATGGGTCTTTTTTTCCATCGTTAAAATATATTACAATAAATATATGTGAGTGTACATATAGTGAAAACAAGTGGTACAATTAAAGATATATTAATACATGTGCTGAATCATTTCCAAACATCTCTATCAGTTAGATATTCATCGATTCTATAATAACCCTTCTTGCATAGAGTATTTTTGATGTACCTTTTGAACATATTCTCAGGCAAGGACAGAACTGTTTCAGGTAATTTATTATAGAATCGAATACAATTTACAATAAAAGAACTACTAGTCTTAACAAGTCGATGTACAGGCATACGCAAACTATTCTTACTTCTAAGATTTTCACTAAATTTAGAAAATGACTATATTTTTACGAGCATACATTATATTCTCATAAATATACCTACTGAGAAGTAACCGTGAGGATATTTATTTCTTTAAATAGTTCTCTAAGAGATTTCCTGGCGCCCATGTTATCTATAAATAGAGCGGATGGCTCTATTTTGTAATATAAAAACAGTTTCAATTTCAGCCGCTTTTCCCCACAACAGTATACTATACGACATAATGTTATGAAAGTAGCTGAAATAGACTAAGCGCGCAGTAGCCACATCCGTCAATTGTCTAATTCTCCTAACCGCATATGCGGCGGAGCTGAGCTTACTGGTCAGTTTTTTTATGTGGGGAAATTTGGAGTCTATTGTAATTCCAAGAAATACAGTATCATTAATAAATTCTAGTATATTATTGTTAATGAAAACTTCTGTGTTGGCAGAAGGCACATTTCAGTCAGTACCTACCTACAATCGGTTATATCGGAAGACCCTGACCCATGAGGTACAAGTTCGCGCCGTCTGGCGAGTTCTTGACCCTTTCGGAGATCATGAAAGGATTAATAGTTCAAAATTACAAGATCCTTCCACTGTTAGAAGTTGTAAGATTTCTTGTAAAACCAAGTCATCATTAATTATCCAAACACGTATGCAATAACAAACATTATTTATACCTCTGTTAGACTTCTTCATCAATACTAGAGGCCACCCAGTGGTCAAATTTCGATCATAATCAACAGTAGTAATAGATTCTTTTGTAAAAGAGTATCTTTTCAGTAACACCGTTCCTATATGAATTCTATATGTTTGTCTGTTCGTTTTTATGTGCGTTTGTCTGTCGCTTTTTTTAGAATTTTGACTTCAGATTCGGATTCAGCATAAAAAAGTAGAATAGGAATGTTCAGGAACACCGTTCCTATCTCTTAATCTCTCATTACCCGCGGACCGCTTTTCCGCCAAGAAATGTATGGGAAAACGTATATAACGGGGTCTCACAGGTTAAGGAACATGGACAAAATAGCCGATAAATTAAAAAAAAAAAATTGAATTGTTATATAATTGACGAGCCAGGTGTTCCTCTGGTAATGCAAGCTTGCGCATTCTCAACTGGCTCTTCTTAGCGTTATTCCGTTTACTAATTCATTAAGATCGGCAAAGTGCTGCTATTTAAACCCAAGGATTTGGCGAAGTTACTGACATGGAGCGACTGCCGTCAGACCTCCACAACCCACAACCCACAGGGAAAATCAGACCTTTCTTACGTAAAGTAACAGGTCTTTCGAAATATAATTTCTTGGACGTGTGGGTCTTCCTTCACCACCCAGCAAGTGTAATTACAAATATAAGCACTTATAAATCCGAAAACACGAATTTAGTGAATGGCAGGATTCGAACCGCTCAAAGAGCAGTGATTAGGTACTGCTTTTGACAAAGAGTACCTATATAACTCTATGACCATTGCATATGTACATATAATTCTGTTCTATTACGTATGTTGTGAGTATTACAAATATTGTCGTGGGAAAAATAAGGTACAAATTGTTTAAGTCGTAAACTATTATTTTAATGCATTAACCCTTCGAAACCCGGGTGGTCGTATACTACCGCGAAATGTATGGGAAAACGTTTATAACGGGTTCTGACTGCTCAAAGAAACAATAACGCGTCGTTTGACGTTTTCTTGGAGATTTTTATTACAATACTATCCAAACGTTAAGCCAAGGATACGCAGATCATTTGTCTATCTTAATATAAGAGTATTAAAAAATGTACTCACTTTCAAGCCCCAGTAAGTCAATTGCCACTGTATTTCACATTGATAATCATTCATTCACAAAAATACAATTAATGTAGAAAAGAAGTAATAGTTAGGTACATATTCAATTTAAATAATATTATACACAGACTCCTTAGCGATAATCCTTACTCGGTGCGACTGTTTGACCACAGACTAAAACGACTTGACATTGACAGATTTAAATTACCCGCATTTTGTTTTTAACCCCGGAGGGCTTTATATAATTTAATTTTATATATTTCTAACACATATTATACATAAATATATTTTCTTTAACACTCCATTCCATGTTGTAATTTGATAATAAACACGAATAAAATATATAAAACGGCGGGAATTCGAAAGATGTTTTTAACATAATAAACGCGTACCAAAATCAAATTGTAGAGTTGAAAAAAATAAAAGTTTATGGCTAGACTAGTTAAATAATATAAAAAAGGCCGAACAAAGCTCGGTCGCCTGAGCATTAAATTAATATATAAATTCATATAAAATACTAAAACTATGGTCACATAAAAATATGGTCACTAATCACTATAGTCATCGTAATAGGAAGGTAACTTATTACGAAATAATTTATGACAAAACTATTGAATATGATTTTCAGATACTAACTATAATAACATGATTTTACGTGAGATCACAAAACTTTTTACGGTGGAATTACCATAATGCGAGACTTGTTACATATATTTTGTGTTTTTGGTAGTAATGTGAAATGTGCCTAATGAATAAATGGTACTAATTTTAAATATGCCTTTTAAACATTTATCTTTTCTATGGGAGTTGGGACTGGGAAATATAGTCGATTATGAGTATTCTTTTGACGAATACTTCTGAGGTATGGACGAATACTTTCTCACTTAAACTTCGACGTATCCGTCCGCAGCACTCCCATGTCTAAAGGGCCCGAATTTACGCGCTGTTGCCGCTCTGCTTACCAAAGGGCGTGAGACGCGCGCGCACACCATTGGTCCTTTCAAAATTCGAACGCATCTGTTGCAGGCATAATGCAAAATCATAGAGTTGTCTATTGGTCTATGGGACCATTTTTTGTTATCATTGGTCGTTTCGAGAGAGGGCCCTACGGTTGGGTGCTTCAATCTTTTTGGGTCAAAACTTTTTTTTATTCGGAGGACTAGGCTATGGTTGGTTAGTTCGTTTTTTCTTTGAGGTTATTTTTTGGGCGTGGTTACGTAGGTTCTAGGAAACTATGCATCACCCGCTTGCTACAAGTTTCTCCTCCTTATTGGTTGGGTAGGTATATAGATAAACAATTTCCATAAACTTAATCGTAGTGATACGCAGACCTTCTTTTGCTTTTATGTTGTTTTTATTTATTGTATTACGTAATTGGTTTATGGCATAGACTTTTATATCCTGTGTTTTACCTCGTGTTTTTTTTTTATTTTTATTACGATAACTATTTCACATTAAGTTTGTTTTTGTAAAACAGTAGATAGGTAAAAAGTAAACAAATTAAATTACTTACTTTTGGCTAATTGACAATACTTTTTTAAGGGTTTTATATCTAGTACTTTAGCATCCTACTAATACTACTCATTTGCGGGGTAGGCAGAGAGAACCAAACGTCATATCACTCGGTCCTTACACACCTCACTCAACTTTCTTAACATTCACAGCTCTTTCCATGCACGCTCGCCAGATCCTAGGGCTCCTGATACCGCCTTCAGATAACATACGACCTAGTTGGTCGTGGTAGGAGTCTTGGTCTTCCAAGGCTGCTACATCCTTCTTATTTAGGATCCGACTCTATTATTTTACTTTTATTACGGATTTATGAATACTGGCTAAAATAAATACGACAGTTACCATGTTTAATCTATTTAAGTAAATTAATTGTAGATATTAAAATACTTTTTTCTGCTATTCTGGATATTTTTTAAAGTCGACAACACGGTAAATGACCCTCACACTTTTATCCATTGATCCTATGAATCTTCTTTGTTCATAGCATTCTATCGTTTCCTACTCCATAAGGATTAGAGGGATTCATTACTTAGGCCTTAGGATATTGGCGAAGACACAGATTTTTAAACATGGAGCCGTCAAACTTCCACAACACAGAGGAAAGTCAGACCTTTCTTAAGTTAAGTCACACGTCTTTCGAAATAGAATTTTTTGGACTTGTGGATTTTCTCACGATGTTTTTCTTCAACGCCGAGCAAATGAATCCAAAAACAACAAACAATTTAATAGTATGAGTACCTACATACCCACACCAGGATCCTACGAGCATTAATACCTTGGACATGCTAGGATTTTTAAGACAGAATACCAAGAATGGAGTTATATTTCGAAAGACGTGTGATCCAACCTAAGAAAGATCTGATTCCATGTTCTGTAGAGAGGTGAAAACAGTCGTATTGGACCAGGAAACGGAAAAACGCTAAGAAGAGATTTACGAAAAAAGAGATCCATACGAACAAACATTTTTTAAAAAGCACAAAATTCCTTGTCGAAGTTCCCTTTCCGTAAATACTATTGGTAGTCCTAGATATTCCAGAATAGAGTAGGTTAATAAAGCTGGTTGAGTAGTGCCAGCAAGGAGAAGAAAAATAGCTAAGAAAATTTAACATAATATATAATTAAATTTAATAAGATACAATACAGTCGTTAGTTAATGTAAGAAGTGTCACGTGCCCCGTGGGCTTAATGAGTTATTTTGTTCATCGAGTAATCACCTATTTAATGCCAGCATTTTTAGAGAAAATAGTATTATTTCTGTATACCCCGCAAGGGTTTTTGAACTTATATATAGAAATTTAGAGTATAAGACTTATTGATAATGTTTCCAAGATTATGTTACTTACCGCGACATACCTACCTAAGTGCATTAGGTAAATAGAGTTTATCCACATGTGCCCGACCAAACATAATCCACGTGAATCTATTAGTGGATTATAGCTGCTCTACGGAGAGGGGTTACATAGAGACAAAGTAATTAACCGATTAATAAATTATTCTATCACCGACTTGCAGAATGACTTTAAAATACATTTAAAATAATACTTTTAAAATACAACAATATATGTTATATGTGTCTGCCGGTTAGAAAACGAAGCCATACCAAGTTCGTGATCCTGATGTTCAGCAGTATTTAATTTTCGGGTGTCTATGAACATGAATAGCAATAGAAGTAAGTTTGTTCCAACATCACATCATAAATAAAATTACAAAGAAGAATAGCGAAATGTAACAGATAGTAAGATTAGTTTACCTGTGATGCTATTTTCCTGGAAGGTAGAGATACTTCTTCAGACGGGCTGATTTGATGAGCCTATCTCTCTTAATTATAATATTAGTAGTACTATTAGTATATATAATTAATAAATAATGGTATTTGAACGAGAAGAAACCGGAACCAATGTAAGGATTACGGCCATCATGAAGTATTGGAACAAGTGGATGAGATTGCATATATTGGATGTGCTTTCAGCGGGGATGGTTCAAGTCATGTGGCGCTCGGCTCTCTCTGCCCACTCCGCAAGGGATAATAAGTTGTGTGTCCTTTCGTAATAGGATTATCATGCGCCTTCGAATATATCTGACAAGAAATTCTTACTATTTGGAATTCAGACATTGCAAGTGACTAAATAAAAATTCTTATCAAATAACGTGCAGTAAAATTTCGTATACCTACCTACTGAACATGCAAACGTCCTCTAAACATGGACTTGTAGCCATGTTTCTCGTCTCCACGCCGCCACACACAATTCAAACGACGAACAAGATAAAAGAGAAGCTGATTCAATGACAAAATCTGAATTCAGACTGTCGGGTATCCAAACTCCACACTCGCTGATAGCAGCTAATAATATAGTATAATAATAATATAATATCTATCATTATTATTCTATAATATCTATCATTCGACTATTTTTTTATACAACGTTGGGAAACCTTCAAGCATACGGTCCACCTGATATAAAGCAGTTACCGCAGCCTATTAACGCTTGTAATATATTAAGTATCACTCGCGCAATGCCTGCTCAGCTGCTTATACAGCAACTCGTTTGGATCTTAGTGGTGACCTCACTCACACAGAGAAACACAGCAACCCTCTATTGTATTTTCTGTGACAGTGTGTATGTGGAGATACTTCCCCAGACGGGATACTTTGAAGCCCTACTTCTCTTAAAACATTCAGACCAAGACAAACAAACACATTCATGCACACAAAATGTTTGTCTTGTGTGGGAATCGAACCCACGAGCGTTGGTGTCACATTTGCGTCATTCACGACTGAGCCACCGAGCTCGTCGTAATAAGTATGTATATATTACTTGTTTACAGGCTGTATATAGCTGTGATCTTCCAACTGACCGCAAAATCAAAGTAGAGACACGAAACAGTATGTTAACTAGCGGACTTAGTTCATTTTTGACATGATCACCAATGCTGGTATAAGTGCGAGTACTACCTGGACAACAGAGTTTTACTCCGCTTTATTGTGTAAAATCGCGTTTTGCTTATCTAAATACTAAATTTGGTCGAAACCGTTAAAGCAAAAACTGCTCGTTCTAAGCAATAGACTAACGTTATTTTTTTAAGATAGCTACACATGAAGTATATATGAGTACACACATACCTACACAAAACAAGTGCAATGCTTTTGAAGAACCAACTACAGATGTGTAAGTACGAGTACGTGGATTTAGATTCTTTGAAGTCACCGCTACAGGCAGACTACTGCTTGCATTGCAGATCTCTACACTGAATTATGTGAGAGTGTTACGATTTAGAATATTTAATTGAAGTTATTCTACTCTGCTTATATCTCTTTACTGTGACAGCTGCATGGGTGTGGCGATATCGAAGGTTTCTTTGAAGTTGTCTTACCGCCACTTTTCTTTACTGCGACAAAGACGTAGGCGAACGAACCGTTATCTTTGCAAGCAATGCAATTTATTGCAATATTGATAAAGGGACATTCGATACGGACAAACTGACAGTCATTTGAAATTCTGTATGTATTGCTATGACTCTGACCAATAACCTTTTGATGCCTGGTTATGTCAACATGATATTAGGGTTCCGTAACAAAAGGGTAAGGAAACCCCTATCCCTGATACTCTGCGCTCTTCGTCACGGGAAACAAAAAGAATCGACTTGAAATATTGATACATAACTTTGAATTATTTGGCAATGGTTGCCATTATAAATTGACGAGTCCGGTGACGAAGTGGTTAACAATGCTACCTTAACACTAACGCTCGTGGGTTCGAGTCCCATACAGGACAAATATTTGTGCACATCAACGTGTCAGTTTGTCTTGATCTGGTTGTTTTTAAGAAAGGCAGCATCAAAGCAGCACGACGGGGGAAGTACCCATCCACGTCCATGAAATGAAAGTGTGAAGTGAACGAGTAAGCTCTTCAGGAGTTGCTGTGTTAGTAACAGGGGTGGCAATGAGTAATACTTGGTGTATAGCAAGCGTTCAAAGGCTATGGTAACTAGTTTACATCAGGTAGGCGATATGCATGTATACGTTCCGACGTTTTATAAAAAAGTAAACAGGGTTGCCAATTACTTCATGTCTGTTATATTATTTTCTAAGCCGAGACACTAGTAAGGACTATTATGGGACTATTTTCCATTGCGAATACCAAGTTTCAAGCAGAATTAAAAACCCGTCCTTAAATACGGGTGTTAATCAATCTAAAGTAGGATAGAAAACAAGCTTTCTAAAATTAATATATGACTGCTAAAATACCTTATAATCAGGAACACCGTTCCTATATGAATTCTATATGTTTCTCTGTCGCTTTTTTCGAATATTCGAATTTTGACTTCAGATTCGGATTCGACATAAAAAAGTAGAATAGGAATGTTCAGGAACACCGTTCCTATCTCTTAAGGAACATGGTCAAATTGGCCAACAAATTAAAAAAAAAAATGTTATATAATTAAAAAAACGAGCCAGATGTTCCTCTGGCAATGCAAGCTTGCGCATTCTCAACTGGCTTATTTTAGAAAATTAATAAAGTCAATACCGCCGTAATTAAGTTACATGTTTTAATTAAATGAGATACCATATTTTGTTGATGTCTACTAGATTTTTTGGCACGCTATGTGGAAATCTATATGCCTCTTGAATCGTGAAAATTTACATGTTTATTTGGTAACTCAAATTGTTAATGATATTGATATTCATTTACTATACATTCTCTTATAGAGTACGGCTTTAATTAGTATCTTATTACATTATTTAAATGAGAAATTCTTTACATAAATATATTTCGTATATCACCAAAACAGTTCTTAAGATTTGGATCGAATTTTGAATTTAAACAAGGTTTTGCTTCTTAAATTTATCTACATTGCTTTAAACAAGAAATTCTTCTATATATACATATGTCTTATTTAACGGCGGTTTTCCCTGTGGTGTTTCTTCAGTCAGGCTACTTTGTTGCACCTTGCCTCTCTTATTTTTTGTTTGTTAATTAAAATCATCGTCCAGTGGTTTGGTTCTCACAATACCGTTCCCGCTTCATAAACTTCCAAAATTATTACCGGCAATACGGTCTCCTTACTCCAAACGTGTTGACTTAGTCGTTTCGAAAAAAAAAGAATGTTGCAAAAAACGCACCCGAAGCAACTGAAAGCAATGTTCGTCTAGCGGCCACTCATGTGTTGGTTTCCAAATAGATATAAAAAAAAAAATTTCTAAAAAATTTTTTTTTTCTAAGACTACATATGCATACGGCCCACGGTAAAGCGGTAACCGAAGCCTATGAACATTTGCAATGCCACCTCTGCTGCTAACACAGCTACTCCTTAGTAGCTTACTGATGCCCTCACTCACTCGTAGGAACACAACAACACTCCAGGGATTTGTTATATGGCTGCGCTTTCCTGTGACCTGTGTCCTTTTGTCGCGCCCTCTCTTAAATATGCTCTATTTGGGCACTATTTGATGTGAAAAGATATAAACCGAATTCTATTTACAATATATTGTAACCTCCATGAAAAATAATATACCGTTAGTAGTCATACCTATTATTAAATGACACTTTGAATTTAACTGTTTTTTTTTTATACCACTAAGGTGGCAATCAAGCATACGGCCTGCCTGATGGTAAACAGTCACCGTAGCCTATGGACATTTGCAACACCAGGGGTTTCACTCATGCGTTGCCGACCCTCTAAAAACCTCTTCACGCATTTCTTGACAAATTCCATGCTCCATGCTTCCATGCTATAGTAGTGCTGTAGCTCAGGTCAACAAAGCATACAAAGTAAATAATAATAATAATAGTACCAATACCTGCTGTGACCTGTTCGTTGGTATATCCTCCCATTGATATCCCTCGGAGCAGGTCACAGCTGGTATAATACATTACATCATCCTTTTAGAAGGGGCCTCTACGCGTTGGATTCATATCCCCGTGCACGCCTATCAAATGACCGGGATTAAACCCGTGAAAAAAAAAGAGATATAATAATAACTTTATTTAGCAACATACGTATAAGTTCACATATTTAGCAATTTACAATATTTAATGTAGAGACTGATTGTGAGTACATACATTGCGCGACTCAAGACTAAAAATATTTTCGCCATAACTTCCAAACTAGAGTCATAAATAGATTTATGTATGTCCAGTGATCATTAGTAAAAACAATTGTGCGTCGCAATGGTAATCCGACCGCAAATCATTACTGAAAATTACGGAAAACTTTATATTTTGCATGATTCTCTACTTGTTTCTACTTTTCCAGTTTTTTATTGACAACACTAATTACACGTGAAATTGGAATATGTTCACATGTTTAATGAGTTTTATTTTTTCTCCACGGAGCCGCAATTCTTTTTCTAAAATAAACGTAGCTTAAGTTACTCCTTATAACATCAAATATCTGCCAGTGAAAATCCCGCCAAAATCGTTTCGGTAATTAGCCCGAACAAACAAACAGATAAAAATTTTCATACCTATTAGTAATTTTGTCAAGTACTGTGTACACATTCAAATACGTTTATTAAAATGATGTTATTTTGACATTACAAACAGACACTTCAATTTTATTTGTATAGATAAAGTACCTTAATTATATGTTGTACTACCCGGACTACCAACCGAATGGGGAATTTAATGTCTTCAGGTGAAAATCGCCTTTTTTAAGTCAGACAGTCGGTGGTTCTAGCAACCACGGATCCGTGCGGGGCCTCGGGCGAGAGCTTAAAGACAATCTTCAGGAGCATACCGCTTCCGGGTAAATTATAACCTTTTTAATTTTTTTTATAGAACGTCGAGAGATATACAATATTAATACCCACCTGATGTGAAGCGGTTACCATAACCTATGAATGCTTGTAATACATTGAGTATCACTCACGCGATGCCTCCTCTGCTGCTAACACAGCATTTCCTTATATTTGGCTGCGGTTTTCTGTGAGGTGAAGGTACTTCCTCAGACGGGCTGCTTTGATGCGCCCTACCTCTCTTAAAACGTCCAGACCAAGACAAATGGACATGTTCTTGCACACATGTTGTCTTGTGTGGGAATCGAACCGTTGGTGTCAAAGTTGCGTTATTCACGACTGCGCTACCGAGCTCGTTTATATTTAGTCTGACTGAGTGGGCTGATGGAATGTTGCCGCTTCACGGACGGACGCTTGAGGACAACGCAATGTGTATGTGCTTGTAGATGTGTGATTTCAGAAAAGATACCTGTAGATGAACTTTAAAAGGTTTTGAACCTGAAAATTTGATCTAAATTTTTAGAGCTGATTACAAGATACATGGAATATTTATATCTATCTATATATATATACAATAATTGTACATTTAAAGTATGTAACAGGACATTAGAGGCATATAAGAGGGGCCCTGCGAGGCACACATTAAAATAACTGAGACAATACATATACATAGTCAATTGGTGTTTTTACACAGTGTGTGAATTTCTCTAGTTACGTGACAATGTAATGTATGCTCGTGTAATTAAATCTTAATGTAACGGGTTAAATGAAATTTGCATGTTAATGTATGGTAGCTGAATAATGAATCAACGGGTGCAGTTTTGTATGGCAAACCTATTTTTCGCAATTAAAAAGATTATTTTTACCCACTGCTGGATATAACCCTTCCTTTAATGCTTTCCAACTTCTTCTAATCCGTTAGAATTGTGAGGATTCGTTATCTACACCTAAGGATCTGGCGAAAATACTGATTTTTTATAGAGCGATTGCCGTCAAATCTCCACAAGTCAGAGGGAAAATCATAACTTTCTTAAGAGAGGTTACACGTCTTTCGTAATATAATTTCTTAGGTGTGCGGGTTTCCTCACGATGTTTTCCAACACGGCCGGGCAAATTAATTACAAATATATGTTATATATATGTAACTTCACGCCAAATCCCTTGCAGGGTAGGCAGAGAGAACCGAGCGCCACGCTACTCGATCCTTACATATCTCACTCGCTTCATTGCTCTTATCATGCACGCTCGCCGGTTGCTAGGGCTCCTGACATCACCTTCTGATAGAACACGACCAATTTGGTCATGTTAGGTAAGTCTTGGCCTTCCTCGGCGCCTACATCCTTCCATTCATTCTTTCATCCTGCATTCTTTCCACATGTCCGAAGCAACGGAGCATGCCTCTTCTTCTTTAACACCGACACTCTCTTTCAGACCAACTCTGTTTCTAATATCATCATTACGAATACGGTCTACAAGCCTTATGCCACAAATTTTGTGCAGCGCTCGCATTTCGACCGCGTTTATCAATTAATTAAATTTTTAATTACAAATATGTATACACAAATCCGAAAAACGAATTTAGTGGTATACATGCCACATCAGGATACGAATCACAGACCATCAGTAATTAGATTGGTTCTTTATCCACTGCGCTACCACCGCTCCAATGTTTTTTAAACACAAATGAAGGAAGACTACTATTGATGGAAAATTCAAAACAACATTTTAAGATGCTATTATCGGTCTAATTCTCCGTTTGGCATGAGCTTACGTGAACTTGAAGGTTTGGAGTTTAGGTTCATGTTAACAATAGCTTTAGGTTTACCAGTCAGCTAACTGAGGGATTACCGTATTAGTAGTAAGGATGGTAACACAGGAGCGATACTTCCTATATTTGCAAGCGTTCATAAGCTACGTTAACCAATTTATATGAAGTCAGAAGTCATTATTTCTCATATGCCTCCCGAAGTATTACAAAATAACTAGTATGCACGAAATTCGATTAAAATTCCGGAAATATTCAGAGTTACATACTGAGTGAAACTTTAATAATAATTCCCATTAAGTGTACCTGCCGCGATGTCGGGTTAAGCTACTGTATATATTTTATTATTATTCATTTTGATATACAACGCGAAAGTAGAAGGATGTAGAAGACGAGGAAGGCTAGGATTTACCTACCATGACCAAATAGCCCTAGAAACCGGCAAGCGTGTATGAGAAGAGCAATGAATGTTAAAGAAACGAGTGAAATGTGTAATGAGCGTGTCACGAGGCGCTCGGTTCGCTCTGCTTACCCCGCAAGGGACATGGCGTGACGTTATAGACAGATATAATTTTGATTTCAAGATAATTTTTGTCATTATTTTAAATTTTATATTACACACAGGTTTTTATTAAATTTTAGCGAATTTTTATTAAAACAAATATTTAATTGATCATTGACACTATTTGGCCCAACCTTTTCCGAAATCTGATGAGACTGGCTACAAATAAAAGCCTTTTCATTATTTAGTTAAGGATCCGAAGATTTGAAATAAATTGGGAGGAATTATCACGTTGCTTTCACTTTTTTCAGTGACAGAAAACGTCGATAAATATGTATTTTTCCGTTCGAGCTAAGTTTTTATAACCGTGTGTATGTCTAGGTAGGCATTTATCCTTTGTGTCGTAGTTAAAACTTTCAGGCCTTGTTATTAAAGGATGAAGGTGCTTTCAGGAGGCCTAAAAATCGGCCAGCGTGCATGAGAAGAGCTATGAATGTTAAAGAAATGAGTGAGGTGGGTTAGAGCAGACTCATATGGCGCTGAGTTTTCTCGCCCTACCCTAGAAGGGACTTGATACATAGATTAAAATATATAAATAAAAAATGCTAACAAACGAGAAACTAAGTTGACGTAAAAAAATCCTAAAAACAAATTTAGATGTTGAACTACGAAAAATCACTAAATTTTTTTTTTATAATGCTTATGCGCTAAACAGGCGCACGACCTATGTGGTGGTAAACGGATATGGACGCTTGCAACGGTTCATGCCTTTTGCGAATAACTCCGTATTGTAGTCTTTTGAGAATACTTTGCGAAAGTGCGTGGGGGGTTAACGGATCGCCCTTGCAGAGAAGCTTCTTTATTTCTAATGCTTTTCGATGCGTAGGTAATTTATGCCCACCATTGACTACACAAATATTCAAACCCTTCTATTATTTTCGACAATAATTTAGTTTTAGTAAAAAATATCCCTTCAATATTCTCCTATATTTATTTTCGAATCTCTTATATACATAAATATATATATATACCTATGTATGGTATATTATGAGTACCTAATGTGATAGACAAACATACAAAGGAGGTTTACGCCCTAAAGTGTTCAAGTTGATAAAATCGATAGAAAGATTGTAAGGAGCAGCACCTCTGGAGGGGGTACAAAAGGGAGGGGGCGGCCATTTTCAAAATGGCGAACGGTGACGTAACAATTAATATATATATACCTGAATATCTCAAAATGTACACTGTAAAATGTATATTTTTTAGTTTTTTTAAATAAATTTAGATGTATATGCTCAAATATAGGGCAAGTGTGGAGGTTAAAGCTAAAGTACATAACATATGTTTCACTTTCATAACTCGAATTCCATATGTATTGATTTCTTGCGCAATTATCATGTAAGTGTAACGGAATAGGTTACATTAAGTGATTTTCATAACATATTTCTTTGTACCAAAAACAAGTACTTAGCGAAAAGACTTTTGGTTAACTAATAATTGAAGTTTAAACGTCTACGTCTTAATTCGAATTTTACCAACATTTTCAATTAAATTTATTTTAATTAAATCAACAAAATTATAAAAAAATATCCAGTGGATACTAAAACAATAAAAAAGAAAGTGCTAAAAAATTGGAAAGCACTCACCTTGCATCTCGAAATCCAATATGGCGGAGGACAAAGAAATTCATCGAACTGTAATCCTAATTCGAAAAATTGTCGTCTATAATTATATTTTAAATCCTAACATTCTTTTTAGGCAAAGGAAACATTTTTGTGGGGTTTAACCGATTTGATTTTTGACTTTTTTAATTGATGCGCAGCGCGATGCACTCGGTTGAATGCAGTGAGGGGAACTAAAGGCTAGGGCATTCGTCGGTGCAACGCGCAGGGCGCGCACACACGCCCATAGCTGCGCACACAGACGGAAAAGTGCATACACGAAAACAAGAATCGTTCAATACCTTAGCAACAGTACTGTATTTTTTAGTCTGTATCAAAAAAGAAAGTTCTTAACATCTGCTTAATTTTACGAAATCATCGATTTCTTTAATGTAACGCTTGAAGGAAGATATTTTGGGTTAGTTGACAAAATTTGGGCTGTAATAAAGCCAAAGTCCATTACAGCTACACATGGTGCATCCTGTTGGGTAGTGAACGACTACCTGGTTAATAGTAGACACAGCTAGGTATATTTGACAAGAAATTTTCCGACTTAGGATGCACATTATCCTCACAGAAGGCCTCAGCCTATGATACCCTGGAAGGAAGCGAGTGAAAAGTTGTTAGAAGTGGTGTTAGCAAAATTTGTAAATTAGACAGAATTTTTATTTTGCTTCCTACGCCATGTCGAGTGGCAAACATATATAACGTATTGTTACGCGTACGACAGCACCGGGGACAGTTATTTTACAGGCCGATCTCCAGCGATATTCAGTACCGCAGTCACCAGGAAGAGAAGGTCAATCTGGCGTCCAAGTAACTTGGTGTGCTCAACAGAGCTAAACAATACTTCAGCTCGGGGCAGACTCATGCTATATAAATCACAAATCAGACCACATATGGAGTACTGTAGTCGCCTTTGGGTGGGGGCAACTGGCTATCAGCTAGGACCTTGTGAATCGGTGCACAAACGAGTTGTGGTGATCGTTGATAATCCTAAACTCACACACGCATTGAGCTCTTAAGTTTAAAAAGAGATTTTGCCTCCCTTTGCGTGTTCTACCGATTGTACAAGGAGTTGTTCGACATGATGCCAACAGACTCGTTTTATAATCGCACTGCTCGCCGACGGCTATAAGTTCATCCTCATTCACTGGAGCCGCAATGGTCACGCACTGTGCGGTACAGAGAAGTTTTCTGTCGAGAACTCTAAAGTTGTGGAATGACCTGCCAGCCGAGGTTTTTCCTAGGGACTACAGATGGGATTCTTCAAGAAAGGCGTGAGGAAGTTTTTGCAGGTTCGGCAACGCAAGAGTGACACCTCTGATGTTGCAAATGCCCATAGGCTACGGTAACTGCTTACCATCAGGCAGGCCGTACGCTTGTTTACCTTAGTAGTATCAAAAAATATGGACGCCAGATGTGAAGTAGGAAATGATGCTTGTGCCTGTTTTGTGGCTGTCAATGCACCTCCTTTTCAGTACCTCCCCGGTTAATCACTCGCAAGAACACAACAATACTCTAACAAATTGTTATTTGACTGTGGACTTCTGCCTGGTGGAAGTACTTCTCTAGTCAGCCTGCTTCAAGTATAATTATAGCTGTGCTCTACCTCCCTTCCAGTTTACGTTTTTCCACTTGCATAAGCTTATGTCAAGATTTTGTATGTATGTATATCTTCACGCCAGGTCCCTTGCGGAGCACGCAGAGAGAACCGAGCGCCATAAGACGCGGTCCTTACACACTTCACTCGCTTTTCTTCTCAGTTCAGTACCTGGGCTACCAAGCTTTGGCGCTTTTATGTATTAGTAGCTGAAGCCCGCGGCTTCGCAGGCATGAGATTTGGGCTTTTAGTAGCCTTTATTTCTCTGTAGACATGAAATTGTTTCTGTTTAAAAAAAAAACAAGTTCAGGATTGTAGATGCAACCATAGAGCGATTCAATTTTCGTACAGTGCCATCTATTGATCTTTACAGGAGGCAACGTATATGTATTTTATTTATATTATTACATAAAAAATGCGTAGTTATTTTATGTTACAAAAAATACGTATTCTATGAAAATAATAAAAATAAAATTGCAAAGTCCCCCGAAGGGGAAGATATTTCCCCCTAATTTTAACAGTTTTTAATTTTTTACGCAGGAACCCTATATATTTACGGGATAAAACGTACCCTATATTCTGCTCTGAACAGTCCTCTACCTACCAGTGAAAGTCCCGTTAAAATCGGTTCAGCCATTTCGAAGATTAGCCCGGACAAACAAACAGACAGACAAATTTAGGCTTTGGTAACGTTAATAATAATATGAGCTTAGGATAAAGGCTTTATTTTGAAATCACAGACAGACACTTCAATTTTATTTATATGTATAGATGTATAGATTTGTGTAAAATCGATGTTTTTCAGGAAGGACTATTAAGAGGTAGAGCGCATCAAAGCAAAAGAAGTACTCCTCTTTCTCCACCTCACACAAAACCGCAGCCAAATAACAACTGGCTGGAGGATTGTTGTGTTCCTGCGTGAGAGTGAGGTCACCAGTAGCTGCGTTAGCAGCAAAGGTGGCATCGCGCGAGTGATACATAATTTATTGCAAGCGTTCATAAGCTACGAAACCGCTTTACATCAGGTGGTCTTAAAAATTATAGATATACTTATAAAGCAAATCTTATCTAGATATAAATTTTGATCTCAATCGTTAGGAAGTAGGAAAAAATCGGCCAAGTGCAAGTCGGACTCGCGCACGAAGGGTTCCGTACCATTATCTATAAAAAAGGCAAAAAAATCACGTTTGTTGTATGGGAGCCCCCTTAAATATTTATTTTATTCTATTTTTTAGTATTTGTTGTTATAGCGGCAACAGAAATACATAATCTGTGAAAATTTCAACTGTCTAGCTATCACGGTTTATGAGATACAGCCTGGTGACAGACGGACGGACGGACGGACGGACGGACGGACGGACGGACGGACGGACAGCGTAGCCTCAGTAATAGGGTTCCGTTTTACCCTTTGGGTACGGAACCCTAAAAAATGTGCAAAAAGAAATAGTGTTAGTGGAATTCGTGACTAAGATAGCCCGCGCCCGATTAGAATGCCTAATAATTCTTCTACTTATTTTAGGATTTTGATTGGCTGGATTCGCTGCCTTAGCCTAAGGATTTGACGAAGATATTGATCATTACATGGGGCGTCTGCCGTCAGACCTCCGCAAACCAGAGGGAGAACCAGATCATTGTTAGGTTAGGTCACACGTCTTTAGAAATATAATTTCTTGAACGTGCGGGTTTCCTCATGAAGTTTTCCTACACCGCCGAGCTAGTGATAATTACAAATTACAAGAATGCGTATTAAATGTCTTTTTGATAAATGGCGTTTCATGAAAAATCAAAATGAGATGTCTGACAGCAGTCGTTCCATGTAAAAAAAACATTATCTTCGCCAAATCCTTAGGCTAGTAGCGGACCCCGCCAATTCTAATGACTTAGAACACGGGATAACGCGAAGAAAAAAAGATGGAATTGAAATAGTGGAAGCTATGTTTTTTCTTTGTGCACATAAATAAATATTGTTTTCGTAAATACTTTGTTTCCTTTTCCTTTGAAAGGTTCGAAGATGGTTCGAAGGGACCCGTTAAAATCTTAGAGGAGATCCATGACTAAAAAAAAACTATGATGAAATGTTTCTTAACTCAGTTTAGTTATAAACTAGCTGTGCCTGCGACTTCGTCCGCGCGGAATAGTTATTTTTATATTATTTATTTATATTAATAAAAATAAATAAAAATTCTAAAATAAAAGTAGCCTAAGTTACTCCTATTACATCAGCTATCTGCCAGTGAAAGTCCCGTCAAAATAGGTCCAGCCGTTTCAGAGATTAGCCGGAACAAACAGACAGACAAAAATTGTAAAAATATTCATTTTGGTATATGTACCGTGTATACATCCATATGCATTTAGTAAAAAGCGGTTATTTTAATATTACAAACAGACACTCCAATTTTATTTATCTGTATAGATATACCGCCTTGCGGAAAATAGCAAAACACAATTGCCTGAAGCAGCGGTGCTTAACATTTTTCGCATTCGCATTATAATTAGCTCAATAATAAAAACTTGTTGATATGTTTACAGATTAAGGCCTCCTAAGCTATTTTATGTCATTTTAAATTTGTGTGTTTATGTGTGAGTGTATTTCTGTAAGTTATGAGCAATAGTTGCGAGCAAAAATTAAAAGAGCTACAAATGTAAAAGAACCGAGTCAGGTATCCGTCATTGGGTCAGGTCATATGCGCTCTGTTCTCTCTACCTTACTCCGCAAGGAACTTGACGTCAAGATATGAGTCGTGAATGAAATAAACAAAAGATTAGTTTTAGTTCAAAAAAAAAATATTTTTGGAGGTAATTCCACTTTGTGAGACAATATCGTCCCGAGTTGCAGAAGCAATTGAACTGTATTTTGTGTTTTTACTTTACTTAGCCCTTAGTTTCAACTTAAACGGAAAAGTGTTTCCTCAGCAATTAAAAAACACACAATTTATTATTGCCTAAGATAGATTTTTTTTCATTCCCAAAATAATATACTCATTTGCAATTTACCAATAAGCAAAATCCCACCGGGATCACTTACTTTGATGTCTCTTTCTTCGTGACACACTAGGAACGCCTTTTCATTGGTCGATAGTCAACGCATTCGGGGCGCGGGGAATTTCCACAACGCATGTCACAAAGCTCGCAACCATTTGCAATGGTCGATAGGATCACAGAGTACCAACTCGTTTCGCTTAGATAACTTGAAAATCTGAATTGTGTATAGGTATCTTTTCAGGAACACCGTTCCTATATGAATTCCAAATGTTTGTTTGTGCGTTTGTCTGTCGCTTTTTCGAATATTCGAATTTTGACTTCAGATTCGGATTCAGCATAAAAAGTAGAATAGGAATGTTAAGGAACACCATTCCTATCTCTTAAGGAACATGGTCAAAATGGCCGACATATTAAAAAAAAAAAATGTTATATAATTGACGAGCCAGGTGTTCCTCTGGCAATGCAAGCTTGCGCATTCTCATCTGGTTTTTTTATTAATTTAATGTATTTTCCAAGCATTAGTATAAAAAAAAATCGGCCAAGTGCGAGTCGGACTCGCGCACGAAGGGTTCCGTATCATTATCTATAGAAAAGCCAAAAAAAAAACACGTTTGTTGTATGGGAGCCCCCTTAAATATTTATTGTATTCTATTTTTTAGTATTTGTTGTTATAGCGGCAACAGAAATACATCATCTGTGAAAATTTCAACTGCCTAACTATCACGGTTCATGAGATACAGCCTGGTGACAGACGGACGGACGGACGGTTCCGTTTTACCCTTTGGGTACGGAACCCTAAAAATGAGCTTTCTACACTTCTTCTCCATATAAACTTTAACCAAATTTCATACCCCTCCGTTCGCGTAATTTTCGTAAGAAAGGGGTACAAAGTTTTTGCTTGCATGTATATAAATATATTGATAGTAGTAAATTGCGGTAACCACTGTAACATTAAGTGGGTCATATGCTTGTATGTTTCCGGCATTTTATACAAAAAACATTGGTTTGATAAATTTTCTCATGGTCTTATATAAATTGTAGTAATTCAAAAACACAAGGTTTGTATTACTTGTGTAGTAACAGTGCAGTATTGCACTACTGCACTGAGTGCCTGATAAGAGCATTGATAACGGATGACCATGTAATGTGCTGATAACACTTATCAGGACAGGCTAGTGGCCGCCCCTGACTCCCGTCGGGCCTTTCACATTGATTCTCTCTGAACAGGGGAATTCACCATAGTATATTTTCTTTCATACTACGTCGGAAGGCATACAAGCATACGGTCCACCTGATGTAAAGCGGTTACCGTATCCTGTGCGCTTACAATACATTAAGTATCACACGCGCGATGCCACCTTTGCTGCCAATACTGCAACTCCTTAGAAGCTTACTCCTCCTCATTCACACGCAGGAACACAACAACCCTCCAGGGAGTCGTTACATGGCTGCAGTTTTTCTGTGAGGTGGCGGTACTCTTCCCTAGATGGACTGCTTTGATGGACCCTGCCTCTTAAAAACGCCCAGACGGAGACAAACAGACATGTTCATGCACACAAATGTTTGTCCTGTGTGGAAATCGAACCCACGAGCGTTAGTGTCTAAGTAACGTAACAGCGCATTTCACCACTGCACTCGGCACAAATTATTGTATTATCATGAGAACTGCCATCATAGATCAAGTTTCCTGCGACCTTCATAACACCAGCTCAATGGTGCCACGTTTGTGTCGTCACCCAAACACTCAGTTGTCAAATTTCTACGATAGATAAATTACAAGTAGTTGATCTAATAAAAACGCGTTAAAAATAGGCTCCTCAGTTCAGGCAATTGTCTTTAACAACTGCACTTTGTGATGAATCGGTCTTCCTATTCTATCCTATCCCTATTATGAATGTGCCTTTTGAGGACATTGTCTTGATACGATAGGCCAGCTGTCCTATTCTGATCGCGTTTTTAAATAGCACATCAAAAAAACTCTTTGTTTGAGTCCTACTTTGAGTCCTGTCATAGAATGAGTAGCTGACTGACAAAAATGTCTGGAAATTATTCAGCACATGCATTAAGAAAAAGACTAATTTCCTTGACTAAGTTTATACCTCATTAAATATTTAGTTTATATCCGTATCCAAAATACTCTCAACGAGATCGGCGTTGGCATAGAATGCTACATTCCTCACACCGATGTCTTGATCAAAAGTCGGAGATGCCCTTGGTTTAATCGCGAGTGTGCTGAAACTATCAGTAACAAACAAGCGGCGTATCACGCTTGGACCAGGGGTCGCGGCCTCAAAGATCCGTATATTAACTTGCCGAAATCAGTCTACAATACTGCCACCAAGATCTGGAAGAGGGCATACATAAGAACGGACGCCCAGCGCGTTACACGAGTCGGCACGGAACTAGACGCGTGACTACTGGCGAGTAGCCAAAGCCGTGCAGGCCAACTTCTGCCAGATCTCGCTGCCTCCGTTGAGATGCCCAGATATCAGTATGGTTTTAGACCGAACGATCAACGGGTGATCTCCTAGCGTAAATGACGCACCTCTGGGGACAGGCAATCGATAAACATGGCGAATCTATGGCAGTCAGCCTAGATTTCGCCAACGCATTTGATCGGGTTTGGTATAAAGCTCTCCAAACTTCCGGCATACGGTCTGCCCCTCTAGCTTTGTAATTGAATTGCTAGCTTCTTGCATGAGCATAGAATCCTTGGTCTGGATATTTTAAGAGAGGTAGGGCGCATCAAAGCTGCACTTCTGGGGAAGTAAGTACCTCCACCTCACAGAAAACTGCAGCCAAAAAATAACTCCCTAGGGGGTTGTTGTGTTCCTACCTGTGAGTGCAGTCACCGGTAAGTTCCTAAGGAGTTACTGTACTAGCAGCAGAGGAGGCATTGTGCGAGCGAAACTTAATGTTTTGCTACCGCTCATAGGCTAAGTTAGTGGCAACAAGGATGAATTACCGGGCGTTTGGGCGGTTCTGCAATCTATATTATTTGAATCGATGTGTTAGGTAACAACTCACAGTTTAGGCCCCAATAGTGTTAGATATTTGATAAACCGTGGTGCACGGCAGTTGAGCTTCACTTGACTAGCCATCTCTTTGAGGTTTTTAAATGCCTTATTTGTCATATTGCTGTCTCTTACTTTGCCAAGAGGGGAAGTCAATTCCAAAACTTCCTACTCCTACAAATTTCTTCTGAGTAAATTCGTTGTGAGTTCCAAGGCAGCTGTTGTTTAACCCCCGAGACGGCAGTGAACTTCACTGTTCATTGCCTTTTTGTTGGTCGCCGCTGTTAATTCTGGCTACACAGGAGACACAGTGGTGGGTATGAGTGGTGGGCCAGTCCCGTTAAAAAAAAAGGCTAAGTTAACCACATTACATAAAGTGGGGCATATTTTTTTACACGGAACAGTATGTGTTCGTGTGTCTATTTATAAGCCGTTTCTTTTTATTAATTCAGTGTATTCATAGTGGCTCCGTTTCGCCTGATAGTAAGTGAAAAGAGGAGCCCAAATCGCAGCGGCAACTGACAAAAGGCAGTGTCCTGTCAGTTGACACTCCATTGACGCTTCCATGCTCCAAAGGAGTTGCTGTGTAAGCAGCAGAGGAGGCATCGCGCGAGTGATACTACAAGCGTAAATAAGCTACCGCAACTGCTTTACATAAGGTGGGCGGCATGCTTGTATGACTTCCGACGTTGTATAAAAAAAAGATACACGAGATGTGTTATATATACATGGGGCACACTAAAAGTTTTGCATTTCTAGCTAATCGGAACTATTTGAATTTCGAATGTTATATTTTTTGAAACGTTGCAACCTACTTAGTAATAAAAAAAGCAATTGGCGGGAAATCATTTGTCAATTGTTTTTTATCACACATCAAAGTTCTACGTACGCAACGAAAATGGAATTGAGTCGAAAAGATTTTAGAGCGATGATTTTTTATGATTTTAAAAGTTCTCTCTCTCCGCAAGACTGTGCTGCTCGTCTTCAAAATGCTTTTGGGAGAGAAGCCCCTTCTTTAAGCACCGTGAGGCGATGGTTTGCTGAATTTGAGAGAGGTCGAGTTTCTTTACATGACGAATTTCGTGAAGGGCGGCCTTCAACTGCCGTCAACGTAAATAATGTGGCTACTGTTAAGCGGCTAATTGAAGAAAACTCGCGGATTACCTATGAGACAATTCGAGAACTATTGGGGATTGGTATGAACCAAATTCAGAAAATTTTACAAGAAGAATTGAAAGTTCGGATCCAACGACTTTGTTGTCGTTGGATCCCTCATGAACTGACAGCGGAGCAGAAGCGGGCTCGCGTGAAATGGTGCTCACAGATGCTACTGAAGTACGACCACGGACATTCTAATGCTGTTTTGATATGACATTGTCACAGGAGACGAATCGTGGATTTATTGTTTTGAACCCGAAAAAAAACAGCAATCTTGTGAATGGGTGTTTGATAATGAGAACAGGCCAACAAAAGTAAGGCAGGCGAGAAACGTTGGTAAAAAAATTATCGCGTTTTTTTCTCAGCTACGGGTCCCATCTGCACAATTCCACTTGAAGATCAAAAGAGTGTTAATGCTGAGTGGTATTCTAACATTTGTTTACCCAGGGTGTTAGAAAAAGTTCGCGATAGACGACCAAAAAGCCGCGTTCTCTGACAACGCTTCTTCACACACTGCCAACCTCAAAGTCATTTTTAACTTTCGAAAAAGTACAACTCGTTACCCATCCTGCGCATCCGACCTAGCACCCTGTGATTTCTGTATTTTCCCCAAAATCAAAGATTTGATGAGAGGTTTCACTTTTACCAACACCGAAGAGGCAGTGATAGCGTTCAATCAGCACGTAGAAAACATGCCTTCAGATCTGTGGTCCTCCTATTTAAAAAATGGTTCGATCGCATGAAAAAATGTTTAAAATGTAAAGGAGAGTATTTTGAAAAGCAATAAACATAATATTTTGGTTATAACATGTTATTTGTTTAAGTTACGCAATACTTATAGTGTGACCGCATTGTTCATTTAAAGTAATAAAATGTGACGCACTTTGTCGTTGAAGTAAGACAGCGCACATAGTAAATAAGTACCTAAGTATGGGACACACCACGCACGGGATGTGCCAAACAGTCAAAATATAGCCATACACAAACAAGCTAATTGATTGTTTTGACTATGAAGATATGTCTGGAATTACTTCTTGGTAATCGAACTCAGCTCTATCGATTTCTGGTCCCGGGAGTTGCCTCGACAGCACTATATTTACAGTGTACGCCCACCTCTATAACTGATCACCTTACACACAATGGAAGTTAAAACAGTAGGGTATCTAGCGTACTTATGACGTTTTAGCATAAATAGCTCGCGTTAGCGTAGTAACGCGGTCATTGCTATGCTACTACTATACTATACAGCCAGGGAATATGACTAAATAACAATCTCTTGAAGTTTGTTGTGTTCGTGTGAGTGATCGTGGTTACCGGTTTAGAAGCTAAACAGTTGCTCGTAGCGGATGCGGATAATCATTGCACATATAGCAGGCCGTATGCATGTTTAAGTCCTGACAAAATCTTATTACTTTTTGACTATATATATATATATATATATATATATATATATATATATATATATATATATATAGTTTGCGCAGCTGGGAGCAGCAGCGTGTTCACATGGCAGGAACGACGGGAACGAATGGTACGGGGACGGAGGTTGAATCGGCATCGGCAACGAATATAAGTGGCAGCAGAGGGATTGTGAAGAATCTTGAAGAGGAAACTAGGAACGTGTATGTTGCGGCGAGAGCGAATAGGGAGCCATTTGAGTTGGTTGCGATGCTCGATGATGAGGTCATTTTGTTTGTTTGTTATATCTTTATTGTACACTAGCAGAAGCCTTTATCTTAAGCTCATATTATTATTTTCACGTTACCAAACCCTAAATACGCAATTTTAACTTTTTGTCTGTCTGTTTGTCGTTTGTTTGTCCGGGCTAATCTTCGAAATGGCTGCACCTATTTTAACGGGACTTTCACTGGTAGGTAGAGGACTGTTCAAAGCAGAATATAGGGTACTTTTTATCCCGTAAATATTTAGGGTTCCTGCGTAAAAAAATGTAAAACTGTTAAAATTAGGGGGAAATATCTTCCCCTTCGGGGTAATTATATTTTTATTATTTTCATAGAATACGTATTTTTTGTAACATGAAATAACTACGCATTTTTTATGTAATATAAATAAAATACATATACGTTGCCTCCTGTAAAGGTCAATAGATGGTGCTGTACGAAAATTTAATCGCTCTATGGTTGCATCTACGACCCTGAACTTTGTTTTTTTTTAAACAGAAACAATTTCATGTCTATAGAGAAATAAAGACTACTAAAAGCCCAAATCTCATGCGTGCGAAGCAGCGGGCTTCAGCTAGTAAATAATAGAATTGAAAGTAACTAGATAAAATAGAATATAATATTCATATATATTTAAGGAGATGATAAACAAGAAAAAATGAAAGAAAACGAAATTAACTAAGATTAAAAAATATAACATCAGTCATCATCATGAGAACTTTTCAGAGCTACTCGTAGTTTAAACGATTCAATGGTGGGAGACAATTTAATGTGCAAAAAGAGTGAATTCCACAAATTTGCAGCATGAACCGAGAAACATGTGTATGTACATACTACTGGTGTGCATAGAAATGTCCAGTAAAGGATCCACTGAAGAACACAGACGACTATCAGTATCATGGCCATGTTTCTTAAGATTGAAAATAAACCTAATGGCAAGATTTTGTAACCGTTCCAACTTATCCAAAAGCCTCTCACTCGCGTCCGATGTTGTGTTATATAACATCGGCGTAGTCGAGAAGTGGAAGTAGAAGGGTATTGCTAAGCATGACTTTAGTGGCAAGGGGCAGAAAGTTCTGGAGACGTCTAAGAAAGTGAAATAAAGAAATAATAAATAAATATTGTCGGACAAATTATACAGCGCCATCCAGCCCCAAAGTAAGCGAAGATTGTGTTATGGGTACTAGACAACTGACAAACATATGTAAATACATTTTTTTTTCGTAAATACATACTTATCAGTACTGTGTGGGAATCGACTCCACGAGCGTTGGTGTCAAAGTAGCGTAACAGCGAGTTTCACCACTGCGCCACCGAGCTCGTCAAAAATGATCGTAAGGAATGAAGCATTCTGGACATGAGCAGTCTAAGATAAGTGAGTGCCTAAAATCTAAGTTATTGGATTTAAGAGTGTAGGGTATCACGTTGCCGTCATATAATTTTTTTGCCCAGAAATCAGTTTCAGGTGTTATCCTGCTACTACCGATAATCATTGACTGCGATTTAATTGGGTTTACCAGTAGACTAAACGATGCAGCCCAGTCCCTAACAGCATCAAGATGCGAATGGATGGATTGTACTGCTGAGTAACTATGTAAGGCTGTGAAGTTGTTTACCTCAACAACAATGATGTAAAGCGGGTACCGTAGCCTATTAACGCTTGCGATATATTAAGTAGCTCTCGCGCGATGCCTCCTCTGCTGCTAGCACAGCAACTCCTTGGGAGCTTACTGGTGACCTCACTCACACACAAAAACCCTTTAGGGAGTTATTATTTGGCTGCGGTTTTCTGTGAGATGGAGGTACTACCCCAGATGGGCTGCTTTGATGCGTTCTAACTCTCTTAAAAGATTACGGAGATAGAAGTCAAACCATGAGTTTGTGGAAGAAGAAACGTTAAGTGCACGAAGAGTCCCAAGTAAGACATCGAAATCCACGGAATTGAAGGCACTGCTAAATTTCAGTAAAGCAATAACCGTAAGTTCTTGCTTGTCCATAGCATTTCGAATATCATCTGCAACGTGAAGCAAGCCACTAACAGTAATACTACTATGTGAGCGACGAAATCCAGACTGAAATGGACTAAGATTATTTTTAGCTAAATATGCATGAAGCTGTTTATAGACAACGTAGTAGTATAGTAGTAGTATTTTAGAGAGGATAGGAAGTATAGAGATGGGGCGATACTCTGAAAGAGAAGAAGGGTTGGTAACTTAAGGATAAGTAATAACGTAAACCTTTTTCCATGCCGTCGGATGTTTCATGTCAAGGAAAAGTTAAATTAAGCGTGTAATAACTGGTAAAATATCATCCCAGACAAGTAGAAGCAAATCAAGGCTCGCCCTATCGCTGCCCGCAGCTTTTGTGGAAATCGACAATATAGTTTTTTTGACATCTTCCTCCACAATACTATGAAAAGAGAAATGAATGCAATTGGTTCGTAGCATATTGGACAGTATACGGAGAGATGACCGTTTAGTGGTATCATCAAGAATTATAGGAGGTTCTGAGAAGTGGTTATTTAAAGCATCTAAATCACGGTGTTAAACGAAGTAGAATTATTGCCCACGCCAATTGACCTCAAAAATTTTCTAATTTGAGAAGTTGATTTATTATAAAGTGCTGGTTGAATATATAAGCGTTTTTCATTTCTACAAAACTTGTTGCAGATGTTACGTAGTTTTCATAGGTGGTGAAATTTTTATGAGTCTGATTTCTCTTAAAAGTAGCTTTAGCTCTGTCCGTTTTCTTCATTTGTTTTTGATCGAAGTGGTAAGCCAAGGTACAGGTAAATGTCTTATACGGACAGGTTTAACAGGCGCATGAATATCGTACAAATCAGTCAGCAAACGCATAAAGGCCTCAAGTTTTGAGTCCACGTCAACGCAAGTACTGACCTACGACCAGTCAATTAACGCACGCTCCCTCAAATGCTCTAGATCAATGTTTTTAAAGTCACGAAAACTGAAAATAACTTTACCTTTTTGTTTTAGAAAACGCATTTTACATGATAAGAAAAAGCTGTCATGGTATGAGAATGGAGCAGTTAACTGCCCGTGAATATTGACAAATTCAGGCTTATTAGAGATTACATCAAGTAAAGGAGGTCTAGAGTTTAGAGAGTGATGAGTGACTGAAAGTGGTAACATGTTTACATTTATGGAAGAGACTATGGCATTAAGATACCGAGATTTAAAATCGTCCTTGAGGAGGCAGGTATTAAGATCGCGCATAACCACAAAATGGTCATAACAAAGGTCATAACAGAGGCAAAGATTTTCAAGAAAAGTTTCAAAATGATTAAAGTAATTAACCGTATTTTTAGGGCTATACACAACACCAAATGCCTTCGCATGATAGTTTCCAGGAAAAGATATTGAATGGATCCAGAGTTGTTACTAGGTGATTGAGCAATAATTGTGCAAGGAATGCTGCCACGAATGTAGGTATATACGCACTCTACCACCTGTAGCCCGACTACGGTGGTTACGAAAAAGTTTATAGCCGGAAAGAGAACAAAGAGTTAAAAGGAATGATGATTTTAACCATGATTCAGAGATAAAGATACAATCGATCATTAAAGAATATCCAAAATGTAAATTGAAATGTAAACAGACTGACTTTAGCAACTCGCCGCTATTAAATATCTTTTTACTCACACCATTCATCCCCCACCCTCAATTCAATATAAGAGACGGCACTACGATAGATTTGTCACTTATAGCATACTATTATAACGATAAACGTCTACAGCGCCTGAGGATGCCTCGTGGAGAGGCGAAACACGTGTCGCAGCGACGACCAGGCCAGTCATGGCAGCGACGGTGGTGGGGGCATGCGGTTTCGCCGAGCTGAGACAGAGACTACCGGAGCAGCCATGGCAACGTCGGCATGTTGCATCTGCTAACGTTAGTGGGTGGGTGCCGGCCAGCGCTAGGTCGCATGATTTAACTGGTGGCGGAAGCACACAAAGCAGCTTAGATCAAATTGCATGTAAATTTGACTTTCGCAAAATAACGCCTGAATCTATTAATTACCATACAAAGTCTTAACTGCACCCGATGATTCACTATTCAGCTACCATACATTAACATTCAAATTTCATTTAAACTGTTACATTAAGATTTAATTACACGAGCATACATTACATTGTCACGTAACTAGAGAAATTCACACACTGTGTAAAAACACTAATTGACTATGTATCCAGTGTCTCAGTTATTTTAACGTGTGCCTCGCAGGACCCCTCTTAGGTATGTTTCTAATACTTTAAATGAGCAATTCTCATGTGTGTATACTTAGTCTGGCCATAAATAGTGCTACAATTAAAAATAAACAAAATATTACATTTGAATTTGGAATCTGTCATTTTTATATGATTGTTCATTGAGTTTTCTCATTTTGGCGCCAATACATTGTACTTTGTACAATATTTTGCGATATTAAAATGGAGTGGGGTGATAAAGATAACCGAATCGCTGTGATTGCATTACACAAAGTAGGTATGGAGCCAAATGCAATTTTTAAAACTCTCCATACGCTTGGTATTAGTAAAATGTTTGTGTACCAGGCTATTAAAAGGTACAATGAGACCTCCTCTGTTTGTGACAGGAAAAGATCTGGCCGTCCACGTAGTGTTCTTACGAAAAAGGTGGCAGTAAGGGAAAGAATTCGAAGAAATCCTGTCCGAAAGCAAAAGATTTTATCTCGGGAGAAGAATAGCACCTAGAACCATGTCGCGTATTTTAAAAGATGACTTAGGACTTGCAGCCTATAAGAGACGTACTGGTCATTTCTTAACTGATAATTTAAAAAAGAATAGGGTGGTAAAATCGAAACAACTACTGAAGCGGTACGCAAAGGGAGGTCACAGAAAAAAAATGTGACAAACAAACCAATTAGTCGACAGAGTGCAACGTGGGCACTATCCGACTTCAGTGATGGTTTGGTGGGGTATTAGCTATGAAGGAGTGACTGATACTTTTGTGAAAAAGGTATCATAACATCGGCACAAGTGTATCAAGATACCATTCTTGAGAAGGTAGTGAAGCCCCTTAACAACACCATGTTCAATAACCAAGAATGGTCCTTCCAGCAAGAGTCGGCGCCGGGTCATAAAGCTCGGTCTACGCAGTCTTGATTGGAAACGAACGTTTCGGACTTCATCAGAGCTGAAGACTGGCCGTCGTCTAGTCCCGATCTTAATCCGCTGGATTATGATTTATGGTCAGTTTTAGAGAGTACGGCTTGCTCTAAACGCCATGATAATTTAGAGTCCCTAAAACAATCCGTACGATTGGCAGTGAAGAATTTTCCCGTGGAAAGAGTGCGTGATTGATAACTGGCCTCAACGTTTAAAGGACTGTATGGCAGCCAATGGAGACCACTTCGAATAAATTTTTATATTTTAAATTGTTTTATATTTATGTATTAAACTAACACACTGTAAAAGTAATAAATGATATTTGCAATATCATTTATTACTTTTACAGTGTTTAACCTAGTCCGGTCATAAGATCTGTTGAAATGAATATGCGTTTATTTTTTTTATGAAGTAACGTAATGTTATAACTTATATCATCATATTTATGGAAGTCTTAACAAAAAAATTAAAACAAAAATATTATTCGAAATGGCCACCTTTGGCATTTAACCAGTCTGGCCATGAGTATGGATTTACGCACTATTTCCATGGGAAATTTAGCCGCTGCTTGCTCCAGTGATTTATTAAGAGACACAATGTCGACGCGTCGTTTCGAACAGGCTGTCCTCTAAAACTGACTATAATATGTAGACTAAGGGGTGCAGATCTGGGCTAGACGAGGGATAGTCTTCAGCTGTTATAAACTCACATGATACCTATGAGGATTTTCTTTTAAAAAATGGTAAAAACAAACAATTATTGAATATTTGTTTTGTCTAGCTTGGAGCATAGACTATAAATAATAAATGCATTTATTTACTCCTATACTCTAAGTTCACGCCAAGTCCCTCTTCTTTAACTATAAATGTTATTTAATTTAAAGTTAATGCTCTTCTCATGCGCGCTCACCGGTTTCCAAGGCTCCTGATGTCACCATTGATGAGTTCGGTGGCGCAGTGGTTACTAACGCTACCAACGCTCGTGGTACGATTCCTACACAAGACAAACATTTGTGTGCAATATGAACATGTTTATTTGTCTTGGTCTGACTGTTTTTAGGAGAGCTAGTGCGCAGCAAAGCAGCATATCTGCGGATGGACCTCCAACTTATAGAAAATCGCAACCAAGTAACAAATTCCTGGAGGGTGGTGGGCACCAGTAAGCTCCTAAGTAGTTGCTGTGTTAGCAGCAGAGGTGGCATCGCGCGACTACAGCGAGAATGAGTTCATAGACTAAGGTAACCACTTTACATTAGATGGACCGTATGCTAACATGCCTTCCGAGAGCAAATAAATAATAAGCATACTGTCTATATATGTATATTGTTTGAAATAAACTCTTTAAAACTTTTGCCTCTTGACGTTGTATAAAAAAGATATTTTCAAATTGTACTACTCATCAAGATCCTTCATTAGCCATCAATTAACATATCGTTATTATATTAATCTTTTATTTTTGTATACTATTTTATGACAGCCTTTTGCCACCATCTTAGATTTTCTATGACGTCATATACCAATGGAACACCTAGACGCTCCCAATGGTTTCTTAATTATTAATCTACAATTAATAGTTTTGGAGGTATGCTGGACAGAAGAACATACACAAATAGTCTGGTAAATCATAACCCTCCTTTTAGCTTCGCCGTTGACGGGTAAAATCACCTAACTCTTTAATAATAAAAGTTGTTTAACACCTGTACCCCCTATACGACTAAACATTGCATTATGCGATTTTAAATATAAACCAGTTTAAATGTTAAAATAAACTCAGGTACCCTACATTAATTAATATACAGATGACATCCCTACACCTCAAGGTCAATCACACAATCTCACAAAGAAAATGGGGCCGAGGATCGAGCCTTGAGGGACTCTTTGCAAAAAAGCAAACAAAATCTGAGACTTGCTCGCTTATCGTTTATTCCACGGCCGGTTCCTGCACTGGTAAGTGAAATAAATATTACTGTATACGAAATTGAACCTTATAATCGGCTGTATTAGTGTTTACAGCCACGTTGACAGCTTCGAAGGCCTTACCGAGGTAAAACAAAAGTGGGGTGTGGTAGAAATTACGCTGTTGCTAAGTGCACGCACCGCGTTTAATATTTGTATATTGTACAGTCATACCGAGATGACACGAAGGTCGCTACAAGTTTTTTATGTTAGACGACTGATATAAGTTGATTGTAACTATATTGGGAATTACTATTCATAATATTTCATTCTATACTTACAAGTATCGTAAAAGAGAAAGCTTATTGCTGTTTGTAATATATAACATATGTTTATGAACATGTGTTTCACAGGTTAACAAATAGAACACTCAAACAAAATAAAGCGCAATCGTGGAAAAAAAAATTAAAAATATCTTATCTCTTGTATATGTATATATATCAAATAATAATATATATAAGATAATCCTTTACGGTAATAAGATATTTTTAATAAAAATATTTCGTGTATCTCCGAATCGGCTTTAACAAATTGTATCAAATTTTGTGTTTAGATAAGGTTTTGCTCTTGTAGTTTATCTGTAACAGTAGGAGGCGCTCGATTGTGTGGTTTTGCGTGTCACTCTAATCGAATACACATGTTAAGTAATGTCAACTCCAGCCTGTCTATGAATGGGTTTACCTACCTCGGCTTTCCCGTACTTTGAAGGTCACGCTAAATCGTCGGTCCTCGTTGTCGATAGATGATGGTCGTTAAGCTAAGTCAGTAACCTTCGCGCGGCTCGAAAACCCTTGCCTCCGTCAATCCACAACTGAGCAGAGTGGCAATGAATGCTTTAAACTATTTCGGTTGAAGGGTTCGGTTGATGACGACGATGATGACTTACTTCACTAACCCTTACTCATCCCATTGCAAGAATGTGGGTACTATATCTCTGCAGTGGGATGAGTAAGGGTTGGTGAAGTAAGTCATCATCATCGTCTTCGCCATAATTCATAGTATGACCATTGGCACGCACGTCATCCTTCACGATGTCAAGCCAGCACTTCTTGGGTCTACCCCATCTACCGGGACCGGAAAGAGGTGGCATGCTAGACATTTGGTGAAGTCGGTGGGTTGGTGATGTGAGTATGAAGTATAAAGGTGTCTTTCATGAATACAAAAAGCATAAAAACGAAGTTTGCTTCCCCAGCTACTTTATTAATGACAATGCCACATATAGTACAAATAAACGTTTATAAACTACATAGTTAACAGATTCTATATCTATATCTATCCAAAGCATTACCATAACATTTTTTTTTATTCAACGTCACGTACAAGCATACAGTCCACCTTATGGAAAGCGGTTACCATACCTTGTTAACGCTCGTAATACAATAAATATCGATCTCTCTCGCGCGATGCCACCTCTACTGCTATTACACTCCTTAGGAACACAAAAACCCTCCAGGGAGTTTTATTTGGCTGTGGTTTTCTGTGTGGTAGAGGTACTTCACACAGACCGGCTGCTTTGATGTGCCCTACTTCTTTTAAAAATGGTAGGTATAGGCATGTAGTTTGTCTATATTTTTATGAGTACGGAACTCTTGAAACAGCGTCGATACTTTAATACCGTCATCACGATACCGTGTCGAATGCGACGCTATGATATAAAGTGACATACAAATCTGGAACATTAATGGAACTAGTTCATACACTGTGTGTGTGTAGCTTAATCCGGTGTTGTCTCTAAATAAACTACCTGCTGCCCGCAGCTCCGCCTGCCTCGACTTCGGCTTTTCCAGTTTCACACTGCCGCCCAAAATAAATGACCTATATTATTTTCATTTTTACAGTCAATTTGATCTAAACTACTTTGTGTGCTTCCGGTCCGGTTAGTTCGAACAACTGCCGGCCGGCACCCACCCACCACCGTTAGTGGATGTAGGTATACCGCCGCTGCCATGGCTGCTCCGGTCGTCTCTGCATCAACTGCTGCGGTCGTCTCTGTGAGTGTTCGCCATCTGAAATGTGAACCGCATGCACCCGCTACTGTTACTGCGCTGGCTGCTCCGGTCGTCGTGTTTCTCACCACGAGGCATCCTCAGGCACTGTAGATAGTAGTCGTTGCAGTAACATACTACGAATCATTCATTTCATTTTTATACAATGTCCTTGTATGACTATGAATATAAAAAATATAACAATATTGGTATGAGACCCAACAATATTAGTAAATTGGGTTTCGTAGCCAACCCCGCTGATAAGACAGCAACTCCTTAGGAGCTTACTGGTAACCTCAGTCGCTTTCAGGAATACAACAGCCCTCCAAGGAGTTGTTATTTGGGTGCGGTTTTCTGTGACGTGGATGTATTTTACACATCACAGAAATGGGTATGGGTTGATTTGTTGCGCCCTACCTCTCCTAGAAACACCCAGACCAAGCCAAACACATGTGTTCATGCATACAAATGTTTTATCTGTGTGAGAATCGAACCCACGAGCGTTAGTGTCAAAGTAGCGTTACTATATAACCACTGCACCGCTATCTCGTCAAAAATCTATCTACAACTTCACATGCCACATGACTCGGTCCTTACACACCTCACTTGCTTCTCTAACATTCATAACTCTTCTCATGCACGCTCGTCGGTTCCTAGGTTTCCTGACCTCACCTTCTGATAAAAAAACGATCAGTTTGGTCATGGTAGGTAAGTCTTGGCTTTCCTCGACTCATACATCCTTCTGCTTTCGTGTTGTTTGTCTATTTCGTAATTCCGCTTTTTAATACAGTGTTAAATATTATAAATAACAAAAAAGAAACAAAGACTTATCCCTCAAAGAGATTTATACCATACTACAATGTCAGCAAACGCGCGACTGGTGCTGCTGGTTTAGTAAACGTCAATAGGCTGCGATAATTCCTTGCTAGGGAGACCGCATGGCGCAGACGTGTTATAAAAAGGCCTTACATATAAATACCCTTTGTGTGGGTCAGGAAAAAGGGGGACTTACCGAGATTTGGTTTTGTTTTTTGTCGACATATCGCCGGCGCTGCAGATCCTGTAGGATCAAAAAATATTTAGTTTAGTGCCCCCGACACACGGAAGTTTGAGCTTCGCGGGTCAATGACCGCCCCGCCAGAGCTTACAGCGTCGGGACGGGGCGTGGCGCCACTCGCAGCGGCGCTGACTAAATGGCGTTGAATAGATTTTGATCTACTCTACACTATAACTAAACTCAGTGTAGGTATTAATTGAATGCGGCAAACAATTGTCGTAATTTATAAAATATTGTAATATAACTTGTATTGTTACAATTTGTCACAATGATGAAAGATGACTAAAGAAGAAAAGCTTACAACTGTTTGCAAAGAAAACAAAGAGCATAAATGTAGAATAGACGCCGTCAAAATGCGAGCGTTGCGCAAAATCTGTGGCGTAATTCTTGTGGATCGAGTTCGCAATGAACAACTCATCAATTAAATGTAAGAGATGAAGAGTTGGTCTGAAAAAAAGTTTCGGTGTTTAAATAAAAAAGACATGCTCCGGACATGTAGAAAGAATACAAGAGGAAAGAATAACGAAACAGATATACAACGCGACAGTAGAAGAATAAAGGAGCCGAGGAAGCCCAGTACCAAAATTATTGTGTGATAAGGATACCCTATGATTAGAGCGTGCGTGAAAAGAGCAATGAATGTTAAAGAAGCAAATGAGGTATTAAGTAAGGCCCGAGTCATATGGTCCTTGTTTGTCTCTACCTACCCCACAAGGGATATGACGTGAAGATGTATTAGTAGTATAACTTTTACACACTGTTAGAACGATGCAGTGAATATATTGAAGAAATATATGACAATACCTCGGACGCTAGCACTGAGAGTGAGTTTGAACTTACTCCACGGTGACGGCGTCCGACGAAGGTATAACTATGGATGAGATCGAATGGTCGATAGGAAACTTGGAAAATCAGCGGGAATTGATATGATCACAGCTGAAATGATTAAACTGTGGTGGCCCTTACGTCCGGGACGCCTTCTAGTACTTAAGCGATCTATTCTAGAGAACTGGAAGGGTGGCAATGGACTAGAGACGCACAGTCATCGTGCCCTTGTATAAGGCAATTGCCTGCTCCAACTATAGGGCCATCAGTTTGATCAGCTTACCAGCAAAAGTATATGGAAAGATGATTGAAAGGAGAATGAGGGTGAAATCCGATGGTGTGCTGTGGAGGCACAGGGAGGATTCCGAAATGGAAGGGGATGCACGGATCAAGTTTCTCGCTCCGTAATATCGTGGAGAAGCATCTGGTCATAGACCAGAAGGTTTTCTGCAGTTTTGTGGATCTTAAGAAAGCATTTGATAAGGTTGTGCGAAAAAAACTGTGGTTCATATTGCCGAGATATGTGATTAATGGTTCGCTGCGCCGTGCTATGCAGTCAACTAACAAGGATTGCTCAGCATATGTACGGATAGATGGTAGCATGTCACCCTGATTTGATGTCAAAAATTGGTGTCAAACAGGGTTGCATGCTATCTGCCAGGCTGTTTATTCTGTATCACGATAGTTGTCTGCAGAGAACGGATGTAGGTCAACGAATGTAGTATTATGCATGGGTGACCTAGTGGTGAACTATCTGCTGCATGCAGACGATGCCGTGATATTAGCAGAAACACCATCTGAACTACAAACACTAGTCACAATAATGGAAGACGATTGTATGGAGAAAGGCTTACTATTGAATGCGGATAAACCAAAGAATGAAAAGAAAGAAATAGTATTCGAAAGGAAAGAAACCAGAACCAATGTAAGGATTACGGTTGATGATGAAGTGTTGAAACAAGTGAATGAGATTGTACATTTAGGAGCGCTTTCACCAGGGACGGAATGTACACCGCTGACGTGGAAAGACGAGTGCTGGGAATAGTGTGAATGGAGCGTTGGTAAAACTTTTTCAATAATAACTTGAGCCACAGGGAAAACTCGCTCTACACAATCCAGTAGTGGTCACAATGCTTACTTATGGAAGCGAGAACTAGGTCTCGTAGAGAGCATTAAAGTAGGATAACCATGGTCAAAATGAGAGCATTGCGCAAAATTTGTGTCGTAACCGCTTGTAGACCGCATTCGCAATGATGATGTTATAAATAGAGTTGATCTGAATGAGAATGTCGGCTTTAAAATAAGAAGAGGCATGCTCCGTTGGTTCGGACATATAGAAAGAATGCAGGATGAACGAGTGACGCAGCATATATACACCGCAAAAGTGAAAGGATGTAGGAGCCGAGGAAGGCCGAGTCTTACCTACCATGACCAAATTGGTCGTGTTCCATTAGACGGTGATGTCAGGAGCTTTAAAAACCGGCGAGCGTGCATAATAAGGGCATTAAATGTTAAAGAATCAAGTGAGATGTATTAGGATCGAGTCACGTGGCGCTCGGTTCTCTCTGCCTACCACACAAGGGATTTGGCGTGAAGTTATAGATAGATAGAACTTTTACACATTTTGACTACGTAGTCAAAGCTAAAGTTTAATAGAACACACAGCACGTCAACATGACATTTCAGATTGCGATTACGTGACTTAAGTACCCTGATTTCGGCTTAGTATTTTGTTGGTGAATTTTATTGTACAAATACGATATTTAGTCGGAACACAGCGTAGTTACTAATCTAAGAATGAATGGAGCAGAAATTGATGCGATACTCTATTATTACGGCTTTGTACCAAAAAAGTGAATAAGTTACCTTCAGGTTCCATTTCTCATTTACTGATACCATAACAACATACTTTTGGTCTATTACTAAAATACCAAAATCTATTGATAACTGTATTGTCAATCTAAATTTAGAAGGGACGCTTTTTTCAATCATTTTATTAGGTCAACCTATACATAACTATGGAATAGAACCTACCCAAATTTCTATAACTGCATATTTATGTACGATTATTATCATGAAACTTGGCGATTGAGTGTAATTTAAACGATAACACAAAAATAATGTTATCATCAAGGGGGTTTGAAGATGGAATTTGAAGAGGGTCAGGAACTTCTCAATAGTTACCATCCATCCCATGGGATGTTATATTACTTCAAAACTTAAAGTTCTAATTTTGTTGGTGTGTTTCAAGGCAACGACAAATTTAGCTCTTTGATTTCAAATTTTGATGATTTGGTAGCAAGCAACTATAAACCTGATGTACGTTCGTCGCACATTAAGCGACGAACGTACAATCCGGCTAAGAAATTAAGAAATTGACTTTAATGCTAGTAAGTCATTTACTTCAACATTTAAAATGGATGAATCATATAATGGTTTTCGAGATAATATTGTGTGAATAAATAAATATGTCTAGACAAATTACACTAACCCCTCTAGTCTCAAACTATGTAAAACCTACACATGCACACAAATGTATGTGGGTGATGTTAAAGTAGCCATTGCCAACCACCCCCCACTGAACACCTTTGAAATCCAGAGGAGCTCGTAGTCGGAATAGTTTTTTTTAGTACATTATAGGTGATGTTACCCGCTGTCATCTCATCATCATATGAATTGTCAATTCATACAACGGAAACCAATCAATGAATGCTACATCGATCCTATATGCGTATTCACTCCACAAACACTCTTCCAACTCGAATATAACATTGATTGCCGCTAGCACTGGCACCCCACCTCAACTCCAGACAGGCTCATTTAGCGGAAGGCATCAGTTTCCTGTCTCGCTCACGACTGTGACGTTCAAACCTCTCTTTCCCTCTTACTGTAAATGGAGTAGTCAAGTAGAAGTCGTGAAAAAAGATTAGATATTCAACCAATTGCTACATTCTACTATTCAACCTCACGACGTTACTGACCAAGTGAACTAAAAGCTGTGAAAATTGTTGAATATTCCAAGCTTATACACCGTATAGAGCACTTAAGAATATGAGAGGCTTTGCTTCTCTTTGTGCATTTTACCGATAGTTCAGAGTTGCTCGATAATGTCTATAGTTTGCTTCCATAATCGCACCACTCGTCAGCGGCAGGGAATTCACTTTTACACATGGAAGTCACGATGGTGGTGTAACATGAATGTTCCATAGAGTATTATTAATTTTTGACCCAAGAATGAAGCCATGGGCTGAGGCTCGTCAAAGCGGCATGAAGATTTTTACAGGACGTGCATATGATATGAGGCACGGCGCGCTTTTGCCTCTTAGCAGTGTAAAATACTTCTACGCCCATTTGATGTATACGAATTTAACGGGCATTTTGTAGTAGGAGTGGGCTTGTTAATTAAAAGCGTTTATTTTCTTATCGTTCGCGTTGTGTTATTGTAAATCTGCCTGCTAAGCCTGCTAAACCGAATACAGTGCAGATTTCGTTTGATTTCAAAAACCTTCAGTTTACATGTACCTATGTGTGTATGTATATCTTTAAGCCAGGTCCCTTGCGGGATAGGCAGAGGGTATTCAGTTTAGATTACTGTGTTTTACTGACGTCCTCACTAAATAGTTAAGTGTACGGGATAATAATGAAAGAGTTTTTACACATTTATAGTGAAAACCAAAATAAGAAAATGTGCTTTAAATTATACGCATACATATGGATCAAAAGCAGCTGATGTGCTGAAAAAGGGCCAAATCAAAAGCACCCGAACCCGAAAGTCTTGCGTGAAGAGGTTGATGAGTGTGGAAGAGGCGAGAGAGGTATATTTGCATCGGTGCACCTGACATTCCATAGTCTACCTCCATAGACTTTGTACAAAAGTCGTTTGCATGGGGTCTCTGCCAGATATGGCAGAGAAATTACTGGGTACTGTGACGAAGGTCACAAGATAGGCAGCGCGCGAGTAACATCACCGTGGTGTTGCGAACGTCAATAGGCTGCGATGACCGCTTACCATCTGATGCAGGCCGCATGCTTGTTTGCCAATTTAGTTGTATAAAAAAGGCAGGCAAGATGATATGTGCATGTATGATTTTTTTATGAGATAGAGAACTGTGATATACTGGCAGTCACTCAGACTGGTATGTAGGTAGCTCAGTATTATCTTTAGGGTCAACCTCACCTGAATATGGTGTATCCTGCTATTTAACAGACAAGGTTCTAGCGAAAGAGAGATAGAGCTTATCAAACCAGCCCTTCTGGGAAGTACTTGCAGCTCGCAAAATACCGCAAACAAAAAAATCACTCCGTAGAGGACTTTTGTATTCCTACGAGAGTGAAGTTACTATGCAAGCAGCGGAGGTGACAACGTGTACATCGTATCGTACATATTCCTGTATCGCAAGGCAATGGTAACCCTTTTACATCAAGAATGCACGAACTTGCATTCCGACGTTACACAAAAAAGTAGAAAAAATTAAAAAGCCTGCGGGTACACGGTGTCTGTACTATGTTTAGGTAGCAAGCAAATATAATGCTCGCTTGACGAAATGGTTATTTTAGCCAACGCTTACAATAATTATATCTCTAGTAGAGTCGATGGCAATCAGGGGCATGTTACTATGTTTGATTGCTGCTCGAGTAATAGAAGAAAAACTTTACGAATAATCATAACTACTACAACTTTACGCGTTTATCGAAAAGTATAACATCGCGACACACGAACGTTTGGCAAATTTACAAAAATGCAGGCAAAAAAAATAAATTCTAATTTTTCAATGCGAGCTTTTGACAGGCCGATCACACAGCGGAAGTTCAATTTACTGATTGTATTTTTGTCCTATACAATATATATCAGGGGAGTTAAATTTAAGATTTATGATTGATTGACGTGCAGGGTACGCCCGACGGTTTATAGGTTTTTTATACCACTAAGGTGGCGATCAAGCATACGGCCTGCCTGATGGTAAACAGTCACCGTAGCCTGTGGACATTTGCAACACCAGGAGTGTCACTCATGCACTCCCGACCCTCTGAAAACCTTTCACGCCTCTTTCTTTAGTACAAATTCGTAGTTTGATAAAATTTGATCCAAATCGTTAGAGTCCTTACCGAGATACACAAAATATTTTGTTATACAACGTCGAGAAGCATACATGCAGACGGCACTCCTGATATAAAGCGGTTATCGTAGCCTATGAACGTTTGTGATACATTAAGTACCTATCACTCGCGCGATGCCACCTCTGCTGCTAACATATAGCAGCTCCATAGGAGCTTACTGGAGACCTCACTTACATGCAGGAACACAGTAGCCCTGTAGGGAGTTGTTATTTGGCTGCGATTTTCTGTGAGGTGGAGGTACTTTCCCATATGGGATACTACATCTCTTATATGTATATATATATACAGTAATGTGGCGTTTTAATCGAACACGCACGTTATGCAATGTCGACTGCAGCCTGTCAATAGATATGTTTATCGCTCGAGTTTCTCCGTGTTTCGGAGGGCTCGTAAAGACGTCAGTCTGCCGACGTCTCCACTCACTCTTGATCGATACACTTTCTTTCGTAACTCTTTTGTCATCCATACGGCTCGTTAAAACAAGCAATGTAACTCTAGGGGTTTACAAGAAACAATTGTGAACAATAGAAACAATGAAGTGTTCCACTACCTACCCCTGTTTCCACTATCGATTGAAGCAATTTTTTGAAGTGAAAACTTCTTTAGCGGCGTTGTGCACTTTTTGGGACGAGTAAAAAATGTTAAACTTGCGTCAGGACACGTGACCCTGACCGTAAGATTTTGGTGAAAATTAGAATTTAAGTTCGATACAGCGCTAAAACAGTAGTTCCCTCTAATTAAACAATTAAAACATGAAGCGCTAGACCAAAACGTTGTAAGCGCCATGAAATTATTGGCGTTTACGCGTTTCGTTCAACGTAGTTTTATCAACATCGCTGCTTAGTTTAATCGGTTCAGGGCGCTTGCGTGAGTGTGCGTATGTGTTTGAGTTTTAGAGATTGGTGATATTAATGCTGGTAATGATGATGGTGAGTCATTGAAATTATGGATGAAAGTTGATTTTTCTGATAGATAAACTTTTTAATGTATAATAATTGTAATAGTTCTGAAGTGTTAAATTTTTAATGTAATATAAATTGTCATGTTTGTATACGATAGCGCAATAAATGAATATAGTATTTTACCACATACATGATAGATATTACTTTTATACTGATAAATAAAGCAATTCGTGCGAAATTATTCCCTAACCATTCCAAAATATTCAAAAATGCACAACGTTAATGTTCAAGTTTTCACTTCCGCCGGCACTCCCGGAGTGCAACCCGGTTTTTTATACTACTTCGGGACGCATACAAGCACACGGTCCACCTGACATAAAGCGGTTACCGTAGCCTATACCCGCTTGCAATACATTAAGTATTACTCACGCGATGCCACCTCTGCTGCTAACACAACATCTCCTTAAGAGCTTACTAGCGACCTCACTCACACACACGTACAGAACAACCCGTTAGAGGGTATGCACCTTTATATATGGCTGGGGTTATCTGTGAGGTGGAGGTACTTCCCCAGACGGGCTGTTTTAATGCGCCCTACCCCTCTTAAATACTTACTGTATTCTCGTCTGTATTATAGATATGCGAAATCGATGCGATTATTAGAAGTTGCTTAAATTCGACTTCCAATATTAGTTCCTAATACACGATCAGGTGATGATAAGTAAAATAAAAATTTAAAGAGGTAGGGCGCATCAAAGCAGCCCTTCTGGGGAAGTACCTCCACCTCACAGAAAATCGAAGCCAAATAACAACTCCCTAGAGGGTTGTTGTGTTCCTGCGTGTGGGTGAGGTCACCAGTAAGCTCCCAAAGGGTTGCTGTGTAAGCAGCAGAGGAGGCATTACGCGAGTGATACTTAATATATTACAAGCGTTAATAGGCTACGGTAGCCGCTTTACATCAGGTGGGGCGTATGTTTGTATGCCTCCCGACGTAGTATATAAAAAAAAGAGAATAATGAACAAAAAAAACAATCACATGTATACCCTGCTTCTTCTTCTTTCTACCGTTATTCCGTTTCCATTGGTATTAGCGATTTTGCTATATAAACCTAAAGATTAGGCGAAGATACTGATTCAACATGAAGCGTTTGTCACACCTTTACAATGTAGAGGGAAAATCCAACATTTCTTAGGTTATATCAGACGTAATACGATCAAGACTTATCTACTTCTTACCTACTATGATTAAATTGGTCGTGTTCTATCAGAAGGTGATGTCAGCAGCCCTAGAAACCGGCGAGCGCGTACGAGAAGAGCAATGAATGTTAAAGAAGCGAGTAAGGTATGTAAGGATCAAGTCACGTGGCGCTCGGTTCTCTCTGCCTACCCCATAAGGGATTTGGTGTGAATTTATAGATAGATAGATAGATCAGACGTCTTATTGAAATATTATTTCTTGGGACGTATGGGTTTCCTCACGATGCTTTTCTTCACCGCTGGGCAAGTGATAACTACAAATACCTATGTAAGCAAGTACTCATAAACCCGAAAACACGAATACATTGCACGCCGGGATTCGAACCAGGAAGCGTCGGTAAATAAGCTGGCTCTTTTAATGAGCTATAAATAATGACACCCACATGCTTTGTTTGAAAAAATGGATCCTTTTCACGTAGGAGGTCCGTTAGGAAAAATAGAATAAGTGAATTTCCAATTGGAATTGAAACTCCACGTCCGTAAGTCGTAATGAGCTCGTTTACGAGCTAAACGCATTACACACAGACAGACAGACATTGATTGACGGCAATAGGGTTTCCATTTCGCCCTCCGGATACGGAACCTGGATAATGATAATATTATGTGGATTATGAAATACATAATATGTGGATATATGAAATGCTATGAAGTCCAAACCCTTCATATTTACTGGCGTCGACTTCAGTGACCTTCGCGTATTTAATAAAAGATTTTGTATTCATTCGAGAAACTTCAATGAATTACATTCATTATGTAATTCATTCTCACATTCAATTACATTTGAAAACAAAAAATATATGTGTGACCCAAATTGTATTATGTACACAGTCATACATATGTTCATACCAACTGTTTAAACATAGTGGCTGGCCCTATCCAACGCGGGCTTGTGATTGGCCGGGCCCAAATAGTTAAAGGGCTTTAAAACATGTTTTTTCTTTACTATCCTAGACGAGATAACGATAGGGTTGACACTTTCATGATATTTTTGAGGGGGACTCTCGTGATAAAGCCCAATTATAATTTGTCAGATATTCGGAAGATAAATTGTTACCAGTTTAAATAGGGTTTCTTTAGCCAACTTCAAAAAAGGATAACATGTGTGCCGAGTTCCTTTTTTGTATTTTCTCCAATATCTCGGTAATCGGTTACGCAATTTTATCAGTTTAAACTGTGTTCTCTATTAAGCTATATTCGAAATGTAACAATTCATTAACTATTATTATTACTAAAAAATACTTCATTACTATTCTTTTTTTGGTAGGATTTGCATTATCCGTTCATGGACACACTACTATGATGACATATAATATTGGTGAATATTTGATAATTAATTAATAAGTTGGGAAATAAAAAATATATATATAAGACTTTACTGAAGTATTTAGAAATAAAAGTAATAAAGTAAACTTTTATATTAGCTATCCTATTTCACAGGATTACCCGTTAGGCTAATCTTAAGATTGCCTGAAAATTACATCAAAATCTGGGCATCATTTTTGCCCATCCATTTTTATATATGAAAAACATTATTTCGAGCAGCAAAGAAGGACCACGTCCAGGCGACGTTTGCTGTGGCTCGGAGATGATGACGAGCCAAATACACCTTATAGTTTCTCATTCTTGTTCTAACAAAAATAAAGAAATAATTTATAAATTTGAATAATTAAAAAGAATTACACGGCATTCCCAAAGAAGTTACAGAGATCACCCAAATGAGCCCAAACTAGATAGACCAATTAATTGTTAATATGAAGGAGTTTATATGGCCACATTCGATTTTCATCATCGAATCAACTCGATGGTACCATGATTAGTGTATGGTCCTCAAAACAACACTCCATTGCCAAGTTTCATGATGATACAACAATTAAATACATCCTCGGGACAGTTGAACATACAGGCACACGACCCACCTGATGTAAAATAGTTACCATAGCCTATGAACGCTTGCAATACATTACCTTAACCTCGCGCAATGCCACCAATACTGCTAACACAGCAACTCCTGAGTTTACTAGTGACCTCATTCACACGCAGGAACCCAACAAGCCTCAATGGAGTTGTTATTTGGCCGCGATTTCCTATGAGGTGAAGGTATTTCCCCAGACAGGTACGTACTTCCGCTCCGATTCGCCTAAACTCTAAGTGATTTTACATTGTACGCACATAAATGTTACATAGACAATGCCTACGACCTTCATCATCAGCACGAAGATACCATAGTGGTACCGTGAACAACACTCCACTGCTAAGCTGCATGATCATATAATAACTAAAACTGTTTGAAATACTGCTCTTTAGATTTTATTGCATAGCAGTCGACCCACTAAAAGTATTTTAATAAAACCCCTGCATAAAACAGTAATCTATTAAATTGATAACATCGCGGGTGTCAGCCCTATTGTATCTATCTACTAGAAAGCTTCGACCAATAGGAAGCCGTCGATCCCACATTCCACATTTTGATTTATTTTCGACCACGCTCCTCCGGACTCTGGGGTTCTACGCTTCGGTCCATTTTTTGTGAATGGGGTGTGAATTTTGATTGGCTATTTGTCTATTTTTGACTTGCTTTACATAATGTTTTATTTATTCGTCGGCGGCGGTCGTTATTTCTTATTTCAACTTAAAAAAAAAAGTTTCCCCAATCAAATCATCATCTTTTTTTAAACTTGTATTTATCTACCAATATATTCACACAATATCCGTTGCAGGATAGACAGAGAGAACTGAGCGTCACATGGCAAGATATATACTTTTTTTTGATTGATTGATATATACGGGTCGATCAATAAGTACCCTTGTGTGAAGACAGGTTGCGTTGCTGAGGGAAGTAGGCTTTACTGTCGTGTACTGCCATCTGCCATCACAGGACATCATACTAAATTTCAGACTGATTCATAGATTAGTTTTTATTTGGCAGCCAGTGGTATCACACAAAAAAATCTGCTTAAACGAGGAGGTTATCGTCGAGACAGAAGCGTATTTTGAAGAGTTTGACAAATCGTATTTTTTGGTCGGGTTAAAAAAATGGCAGAAACTTTGGGAAAAGTGTATGCTACTAAAAGGAAATTACGTTGCAAAAATAAAAAACAAAATGTAAAAATCTTGCCTCTTCATTCCTAACACGGGTACTTATTGATCGACCCTCGTATATATAAAGAAAATCCTTTACTAAATACAAAATGTGATCTAAGTCGTTGGAGACTTTTCGAGATACCTACACGAAATATATTTATATATGTTACTATAATTGCTCATTTAAAATAGGATGGTTACTTTCATACCTACACTTTTATCGCTTACTTTCCTATTTTCTCATTGTTAATGCTCTGTTCCACCCACAGAGCTGTCTGTCTCTGTCAACACCCAGGGAGCACTACAGCACCACGTGCACATACCTCTGTCCCTAAAGATAGAGTGGACACATTCGTAATGCTGTATCTCTGAAGGATAACGTATGTACGTTGAACAGTGGTGAGTCACTTTACACCCTTACAGGACCTACTTATTAGTAATCTAGGCATGATAACACGGTCATCGATATATCTGGCTAGACTATTCAGCTGGATACACGGACATCAAACACGAATATTTGCTTCGTACGCGTGGACGCAAATTTGGAAAACACGAACAGATTTTTTATGCATATCTGACTGCCACATAACTTAGTCCTTAGATGCCTCACTCGCTTCTTTAACATTTAAGCTCTTTTCATGCATGTCCGCCGCTTCCTAGGGCCCTTGACGCCACGTTCTGATAACACGATCAACTTGGTCGTGGTAGGTAAGTGTTGGCCTTCCTCGCCACCTACGTCCTTCTACTTTCGCGTTGTATATCTGTTTCGTAATTTCTTTCTCTTGCATTCTTTCCACGTGTCCGGACCAACGAAGCATGCTTCTTTTTATTTTAATACCGATACTGTCTTTGAGATCAGCTCTCTTTCTCACATCACGAACTAGGTCTTTATAGACCTTCGTTAACGAAATTAACGAACACGTAACAACACCTCAGCACTAAATTGAGTTATATATAACAGCATTGTACTCGTAAATAGAATAGTTATAGAACATAATATTATGTATAAAGGGGAGTTGAAATGATTGATAGAATAGCATGATACGAGAACAATGTGGAATGAAAGATGATGTAGTAACGAAAATTTAAAAGGGTATGCTGAGATGGTTTGGATTGGACAATTAGAAAGAATAAATGAAATAAGAGTTACTAAAGGAGATATCAGCAAGGGCCGCTGTAGATCAAATTAGTGATGTGCTGAAAAAGGGCCAACTCAAAAACACCCAAAACCGAAGAGTATGCAATATGATGTTGATGAGTATAGAAGAAGCGAGAGAGGTTGGATCGGTGCATCTGGCGTCCTACCCCAATGAAAGACATTATGTGTGTAGACGTTATAAAGTCATATAGGAATAAAAACTATCAATTCCGTGCATATAAATTAATGAAATGTGTCAGTTTGTAAAGTCTCACACCCATCTTTTCGATAAAAAATCATTCGTTGTAGGTACCGAGGGAGATATCCAAATAAAGTAATCTTGCCCAGTATATGTACAACGTTATACCACTGTAGTTGTTATTCGATGACCATTCAAATATCTAATAAATTACCAAATAATTACTAGACTTGCCCTTGCCAATCTTTAAATCACGGTTAAATAATCTACTTGTAAACAAATATTACTGACTGCTGATTGTTTAAGCGAAGTAATTAAATATAATATAGTAATTTAATGTGATAGTCATACTTAAATGAATTTGCATGTTTGTAGAGTCCACATTATCAAATGGGATGTTTGGCAAACATTCGCGATTTCGTGCACAGTCAGTAGTTACTCAGTAAGTAGTCATGCATGCTATAATTACTTATTGTAGGAATTACACCGTCGTATTAGATATTCTCATTATCTTGTGAAATATGTACGAGTACTTAAGTGTAGATCTGTTGGAGAACCTATAATAATGAAGAAGTCTGCCTGCTCTCTTGCACAATGTATCAGCATTGCTATACGGTGAGGTAACGCCGCAAAGATACATATAAAGTTTTTTATGAATTTTACAAGTTTTACAAAATATAAAAAAGAAACAATGCAAGAGAAAAGAACAACAAAATAACGCGAAAGGCGAAGAACGTAGACCTACCGAGAAAGGCCTAGACACCCACCACGATCAAATGGATCGTGTGTTATCGAAAGGTGGCGCGTCAGGGGCCCTAGAATCCGAGCGTGCATGAATAGAACTATGAATGTTAAAAAAGCGAGTGAGCTGTGTAAAGACTAAGTCACGTGACACTCAGTTCTACCCGCCTACCCCGCAAGGAACTTAGTGTGAAGTTATAATTACTCGTAAATAAATTGTTTATCCAATTCTTAACCACAGAAGTATTCTTGCATAGAACAAGCGTTAGTCACGTAAAAATTTTTTCGTATTTCTTGTTAACATATCGCAAAATAGGTAATTCATTACGGCAGGAGCGCACGCCACCTCCTCGTCTGACATTCTAAGAATGTATCTTTGTAGAAATTATGTGCAATCATTAAGTGACACATTCGCGAAACGAATGCTCGCATACCATATATGCAAAACTAACGCAGGGTATGTTACACTCTGAATACTGTAATACGGAATGTAACAATTTGATTGCCATGAACAGCCATGCAATTCTGTAAGAGCAAACGTCCTTACATCCTCGGAAACATCGGCTGTTACAGCCTTGAATACAAAATTGCAATTCTTTGGTGTCGCTTTTCATGGTTGTGCGACATTAGCGCCGCAAGGCTGCGTTTGGAATTGGATTTCTACAAGGCAAACAGCCTCGCGTACGCTTACAGCCTTTTAGAATATCAAATAATTTAGCCGTGATCGCAGTAGACAATGTCAAAGCTGTGACATCTGTGATCACAGCGACGCACACAGCCATTACGAGTCGCTTAGAGAATTGCATGGCAGTATTCGTCACTGGTACGCTCCAGCAAGCAAGTTTGTTGCGTAACATGAAACGCAACGTCCGCGGGTGCGTACCTAGCTTTAGATAACCTCCTTGGTAGCCTACATTGGTTGATGACTGATAGATAACAGATACCTTATCATATATTATCAGGAGGCGCCGAGGTGTCTCACAGTGCGCAAACATGTATTAAAAATTTAATAAAAACTATTGTGCAAGAATATAAAACCGAGTTCATTGTAGACATTACTAAAGATGGTTGGTCGGTCGTGTTTTATCAGGAGGTGATGTCAGGAGCCAGCGAGCGTGTATGAAAAGAACTACAAATGTTACAGAAGTGAGTGATGTGTTCAGGGACACCGTTCCTATATGAATTGTATATGTTTATCTGTGCGTTTGTCTGTCACCTTTTTTCGAATATTCGAATTTTTACTTCCGATTCGAATTCAGCATAAAAAATAAGAATAGGAATGTTCAGGAACACCGTTCCTATCTCTTAAGGAACATGGTCAAAATGGCCGACATTTTTTTTTTTAATTTGAATTGTTATATAATTGACGAGCCAGGTGTTCCTCTGGTAATGCAAGCTTGCGCATTCTTAACTGGTTTTTTTATACAAGTTCAGGGGAATAAAAGCATACGTCACACCTGATGTAACGCGATTACCGTAACCTATGAATGTTTGCAATACATTGAGTATTACTCACGTGATGCCGTCTCTGCTTCTAACATAGCAGCTCCTTAGGAGCTTACTGAAGACGTTGCTCACACGCAGGAAGACAACAACCCTCTAGGGAGTTATGTGGCCACGGTTTTCTGTGAGGTGGAGGTGTACTCCCCCAAACGGGTTGCTTTGATGCACCCTACCTCTCTTAAAACACCCAGACTAAGACAAACAGACATGTTCATGTACGCAAATGTTTGTCTTGTGTGGGAATCGAACCCACGAGTGTTAGTGTGAAAATAGCATAACAGCGCGTTTCACCGCTGCGCCACCGAGCTCGAAGTGTGTAAGGACCGTGTCGTACGGCGCTCTGTTCTCTCTGCCTACTCCACACCACAAGGGACCTGGCGTGAAGATATACATATATACTAAAGATGAAATATAGGTGGAATTAAACAATTTTTAAGGGAAGTATCGCATGTTTTATTTATTTTGTTGAACCTGACGTTTCGAATGCTTTGCATCATCCGTGGTCGCAGGAAGACTAAGGTGACATTTGTCTTACATTGGTTATTCAATTATTACATCTACCGACATGGATGGATTAATTATATATGTTCCGTTGTTGCGAAAACCTAAGACTAAAATAGGTTTCCCTTTTTATCATGGATTTCCCTTTTTGTCATAATCAAAAGAAGAGAAAGAAGGGCGGTCCATGTCCTTCCCTTCGTACTTCTTGGCTAACCTAATCGTCTCTGCGACACGCGTTTCGCCTCTCCACGAGGCATGCTCAAACGCTGTAGATTTTAGTCGTTAGAATAACATGTTACAAAAAATCTCGCCTCATGTAGTGGCGAACCGCATGTACAACTTCACGCTAAATACCTTGCGGGGTAGCCAGAGCGAAGAGAAGCGCCACATGACTACGTCCTTACGCACCGCACTCGCATCTTTGACAATCGTAGCTCTTTTCATGCACGCTCGCCGGTTTCTAAGATTCCTGACGTCACCTTCTGATAAAACACAATCAATTTGGTCACGGTAGTAACTCTCGGCCTTCTTTCTACTTTCGCTATCTCTATCTCTGTCATAATGTCATTCTTTCGTTCTGTATTCTTTCTATATTTTTCAGGTTTTAGTCAATTTTATTGCATTTGTAGTGCTTCCGTTTTTCTAATTTTCTTTTTCATCATCATATGCTTAATAGTCTCCGTGTCAGTAGAGCTCTTGCCAATTTTACTTTTAAACAAGCAAATTTGGTTCGATTACATGAACATCGCATAAATTTAATCTATCTATACATTTGTACACACAATAAATTCAATAATCTTTTTTACACAAAAAGTAAAAATCTTAGCTTTATCTATCTTCTCTAATATATCTTCACAAGGTTCTGGGCATAGAGAACCGAGCGCCACATGGGTCAGTTCTTATACACTGTTACTTGCTTCTGTATGATTCATAGCTCTTTTCATGCACGATCATGGTCCCTGGGCTATCATCTTTTGAAAAAACACGACCAATTTGCTTATGGTTAGCGAGTGGCACTCCTCGGCTCCTAATCTTCCACTTTCGTGCTGTATACATATTTTGTCAATCTTTCCTCCTGCATTATTTTTACATGTAACCAGTTGAGAATGAATCGTTTGAGACCATCTTAATTTGAGCTTAATTTATATGGAGATAAGAGAGTGAATGATACAAATGTGCTAATATTAGACGTATCCGCCGCGCAAAGAAATTCGCTTGTCTCGTACACGTTATTCCAATACAAAGATATGGCGACGGAATGATCAGAAAAGTGTGATTGATTTGATTCTGATAGATGCACGACTCCAAAATTACAAGACAATAAAAGCCTACTTACCCTGTTTCCACTCTTGAAGCGGGTAAACCGGTTTGTGGGCTTTTTCAAGAAGTGCCTCCGGCGAATGCGTATCCGTTTAGGAGATCCTAAAACGATAAGAAATGATAAATTAGAAAACGAAAAGATAAGGGGTGCACATAGATACATCTAATCAGTGAAAGATGTGTGAAAGCTTTTGTGACTCGGATGTATGTTGGAAATTTCTGGAAAAAAAAAGTATGGTGGATAGTACGAAAGCACATGTGTTCCCTCCTTCCTATAATATGGGATCGTTCAAACGAAGCGTGAAGAAGCATTTTGCGGGTCAGCATGGCAGCGTCAACTGACAGGGCACTGTGTAGTCTTTTGTCAGTTGCAGTTGCAATTTGGGCTCCTCTTTCGCTTACCATCAGGCAAAGCGGAACCACTATGATGAACTTATATAAAAATAAAAAATGCATGTGCATATATGACTGGAAGGTGATGTCGGGTGGGATGCGAAGGCGGAGTCCTCCACTGTAAAAAAGTGGATAGACAAAACCAGGTAACCAAATAAAGGCAACTATGTAGACCCACCAGTCGAGCCTCTTTCATCTATTTCATCATGAAGAAACTAGATTAGATAAAATCAAGATGCCAGATTGAAAAATCTGTACAGACGGATACAAGACTACATATGGTACATGAGCAGACACCTTCCGCTTTCCTTCAGGAGAGACAGGAGGAACAAGATTGAAGTGGTCCTCAAATATTCCGCTTCATAAATAAGGAGGGCATTGAATTTCCATGTATTCACTCTACTACGATTATCTTTTATGTTTACATATTACACAAATAATTTGTTAGTTGGGTACCTATACGTTATTTATTACTTATGATATGATGCTTTGTGTTGACTGCTCTTAAAGGCTACGGTAACCACTTCACATAAGGCCCACCGGGCCGTATGTTTGTTTCTATACAATATCGCGAGTCAATCAAGCATACGGCCTTTCTGATGTAGTCTCCGTAGCCTAGTAGTTCTAATGATAAAAATCGCTCGCGTGCTACCACTGTTGCTGCTAACACAGCAACTCTTCAGGGACTTACTGGTAACCTTACTCCTCTTCTTTGCGTTATCCCGTTTCCTAATCCATTAGGATTGGCGGTGTCCACTACCTAAGCCTAAGGATTTGACGAAGATAATGATTTTTACATGAAGCGACTGCCGTCAGACCTTCACATTCCAGAGGGAAAACCAAAAAGGTTTTTTAAGAGAGGTAGGGCGCATCAAAACGGTCCGTCTGGGGAAGTACCTACACCTCACAGAAAACCGCAGCCAAATAACAACTCCCTAGAAGGTTGTTGTGTTCCTGCGTGTGAGTAAGGTCACCAGTAAGCTCCCAAGGAGTTGCTGTGTAACAGCAGAGGAGGCATCGCGCGAGTGATATTTAATATATCTCAAGTGTTAATAGGCTGCGGTACCCGCTTTACATCGGGTGGGCCGTATGCTTGTATGTCTTCCGATGCAGTATAAAAAAAAACAGATCTTTCTTGGGTTAGGTCACACGTCTTTTGAAATATAAATTCCTGGACGTGTAGGTTTCCTCTCGATGTTTTCCTTCACCGCCGCAAGTGATAAATATGTTACGAAAATACAAATTTAGTGGATGACCCCGCCAGAATTCGATCCTCTTACCTACTGGTAACCTCACTCACGAGCAGTAATACATCGACCCAGGTCTTTCACAGAAGCCTTTACATCTTATAAATATATAAAAAAAACTTTCGGCAACGAATCCCCAAAAATATTTGATCCATACGTAATAATATGGAATGAATATCGTCCAGAATCCCTGTATTTCCATACATTCTTTTGTATAAAGTCAATGAAATTCAAAGTGATGTACATTTTTATTGGTCGATACCCAGGGATATATTTCAGGCACCTGAGAGCCTGTCTCGGTTCAACGTACTGACTGACAGACTGACATAGATTAACCTTCATTTTAACCGGCTTCTAAAAAGGAGAAAGTTATGTGCTTCGAGAGTATGCAGAGTTTTGTTTCGACCGGCCCTTTAGTTCGTTTGTCCTACTTTTATTATTTGTCAGTCAGGGAACTGTTCAAAGAAATAAAAACGTACATACATACATATAATTACGCTTGACTCTATATATATATTATCTCCCATTGGGGTAGGCAAAGACTATGGAAGGCCAGATGCACCGATCCAAACATACCTACCTCTCTCGCTTTTTCCACACTCACCCAAAGAATAAATATCCCAATATAAAGTCGTTTACAAACTTCAGTGAAAATCTTAGAAGCAGAAATAAGTTGAGTATGCTGGTACCATCATCTTGCTAGGAGTGGCAGGTATTTTCTTACAATTTCTATTTAATTCTATAAAATATTGCCTGAAACAATTCTGTCCTTTCCTGACAATGTCTTCAAAAGGCACAGCGTACTCTCTACTGTAAAAAGGCTTATTAAAAAATTGAGTGCGGGTGAGTGAAGGCGTCAGTAAGGTCCAAGGGATATTTAGACAGGTAATACTTAAATAAAGTATTTAACCCATTTAATGCGTAGATTAGTACCAAGTTTCATAATAATCGTCTGCAATCGGAACTGCAAAAATAACTTTGCAATATACTCGTAATACTTATTATTCTATGATGAATAAATTTAAATTTTCTGGCTAGTTGACTTTTTAAGATAGAACACAAACGATCTGAAACTGACAACTTTGACGGCCTTCCCTTTATTTGATTTTAAAGATAAAAATCGGCCAAGTCGATTCGAACCCGCCCACGAAGAATTCCGTACAATCCTACAATAGAAACAGGTACAAGCCGATCGAGCTTCGCTAAGTCTTTTATATTTATTGTGTAAAATCTGTTTTTACATATAAACTTATACGGTCGTTTTCAAAGTGCTGGAAATTAAAAAACACACACCTATATACACTATAGACACCTATATACAAAATTAAAGAAGCAATACCTTATCAAAATTGTTAGAGCTGTTGCGGAGATGCATGAAATATATATATAGTTTAGTCAAAGGCAAGTTTCTTGTACCGTCGCCCCATATTTTTTTATTATTAGTATAGGTACTGTTGAAAAGACACCACTGTAACAGGTAGACAGATAGCGGAGCCTTGGTAACAGGGTGTCGTAAGCATCCTTCTCGTACGGAACTCTAAATGTCGAATGTCTTATTTTAAGTGTAAAAATCATAGTTTTTTAAAGTAAGATTAAAAAAAAAATATTGCGTGCAATTCACACGCGATAAAATTAAAACCACAATATTGTACATTCGTTTTCGGTTTCAAAAATCAAATCAAATATTTTTTATTTCTCTCTCTACATCTTAGGCTTAGGTACTATGAGAACAGCAACATGAACATAGAAGATAGTAGTTAGTACGTGTAAATTGACGTAATGTGACAATGTAAGATGGTGAGAGACTTGTGCCTGAACTAAGCCGAGGCCTGTATCTCAGCGCACCAGCACCCTCCCCGAATAACGTGGATGGAGTATATCGATAGAACACAGTACAAGGAAACAGTGGGGTACCAAGCAACATGTTTATACAATATACATACATATAATGTTCCATTAAGAAAACATAGAATTAAAAATAAAAATATAAAAATTACACAACGTTAAAAAAGTGAGTTAGAAAACAGGAAGGAGTGTTATAAATTTGAGTATTAGTGCGCTTGTACATGTGTATTTGTTTGTGTGCACATGTGTTTGTCTTTGTGTGTGTATGACTACGATAAAGGCAGCAAAATGTTTTCGGTTTCCATGTAGTTTAAATTTTGTAGATAAATAGTGATCTTTTTTTTTACAGACAAATTTGGTATATGAGAATAAATTAAGTTTCTTTTGTAATTTATTGTATAAAGATGGACCCAGGTAACAGAAGAAACGATGAGAGAAGGTTGTTTTAAAAGTAGATGTAGACGTAACTAAGTGATTGCGTCGGGCGTGGGTTGTTTTGAGGTTGAATTCCGTAATACTATGTTACTTGAGGATAGTATAAAGGATGAAGAGTTGGCGGACTGACAGAACTTGGCAGAATTGATAGAGATCATATGTCGGGAATATGATAGGCTTCTTAGTACACACCTTAAGCAGAGCCCTCTGGGCTCGTTCTAGTTTTATAAGGGTGGATTTGGCAGCACCAGCCCAGGAAGTGATGCAATATATTAATACAGACTGGCATAGAGCTATGTATAACATTTTTACTATATGAGGAGCAGCTACATGTCGCAGTTTTTAAAAAATGAACATTAGTTTCCTAATTCTTCCAGCTGTATTGTTTATATGCGGTTGAAAGTTTAACCTATTATATATGGTGACTCCGAAATACATACAGGTATTTGAAGAAGTAAGAGTGGGACATGAACATGATGATAGGATATTATTAGGATGATTGGGTGCTATAATGGACTGGGAGGATAACGAGGATTGGGCTGTATTATAAATGGAAGATACTAAGTATTTGGTCTTCTGGTCATTGAGTGTCAAAAGATTTTCTCGTAACTAATTAGCAACTATATCAAGTCCAGATTGTGCCAGAGCGTATGTCTCTCTCCAGGAGCTGCTACAGAATGTTAATGAGGTGTCATCTGCATAAGAAATTATTTTGCAATTAGATAGTTTCAGGGAACAAAGATCGTTAATGTACACCAGGAAGAGTGAGGGCCCCAAGATGCTTCCCTGGGGAACCCCATATTCTAGTTTTTGAAAGTGACTCCTCACGCCGTCGACAATAACACATTGACTACGCTCACTTAAATAGCTGTGGAACAAGGACAGCTGATTTCCACGGACTCCAATAGACTCCAATTTGCTGCAAAGGATGGGGATCGAAACTGTAGTAAATGTTCGGGGTGGAGCTACAGGCGTTTTTAAATCTAGAGATAGGAGAACTGCGTTGTGGTCAGATACACTAGACGGAAGGACAAGGACCTTGTGCCGGGTGTTGAGATTTCATTATAACGTGGTCAAGGCAAGTAGAATTACGTGTAGATAATGTGTGGGCAGGGAGAAGACCATGATGCGCAACAGTGTTTAAGTAATCTTCAGATCAACAAGATCGAGATGATCCGGTGAAATATCAATATTAATATCTCCCATTATAATTAGGTTATTAAAGCTATGAAGAGTTTCTAATGTCGAAGGAAGAGATAGGATGAAATTAGAAGAGTTACGGTAAGCACAAGGACGATAGACAGCAAGTATTGCGGTATCGTTAAACATGAACGGTGAACATACACTGGACCAACCAAACCATTACATCCGGTTCGATAAACCACAAATCCTCGCCAAGGAAAATCGCTACATGCCGAGAATGTTGCGCGAGGCTATTGAAATAAGAAAACACCCCAATTTCAATAGAGAAGATGGTTGGCAAGTACCAACTGCTTGGGATCCAGTCCTAAAAATAATCAAGTCACAAATCCAAAGATCTACTAAAAAATGTTCGGACACTGTGAGCGATTTTTGTGTGAATCGGAACATATATAATTAATCCATCCATGTCGGTAGATGTAATAATTGAATAACTAATGTAAGACAAATACCACCTTAGTCTTTCCTGCGACCACGGACGCTGCAAAGCGTTCGAAACGTCAGGTTTCAACAAAATAAATAAAACACGCGATACTTCCGTTAAAAATAGTTTAATTTCAATGTGTAACAATCGCGAAAACCTAAGACAATACAATGTATGATATAATTAAACGTAGTAAATAGTAAATATAGTGAGTGTAGCTTTGTGTAAGAATGTGTATGATAAATTGAGGGCAGTACTTGACGGTTAGAGTGTGAGTGTAGCTTGCAGACCTATTATTATTAACGTAAATATTATGTATGGAGAAAGATGTGACACAGTAAGGAACAATGGAATAAATTAGTTTTTTGAGAGATTAACTGCTCCTTAGAAACTACCACAACAAACTTATCGTTGTCCGTTTTACGCAGCAGCACTCTTCCATTGGCCGTCCAACAATGCTTAAAATTCTCAGCTTTGGCAAATTCACATGTTAGGTAGGAAAGGTGACGGGCTTGCCATGTCAGGTGCTCTGCGACGGTTTAAAAAATACACGAGTACACTGCACCACGGTTGTTATGACGCCTTATCCCAAGCTTCGTAATACGCAGGCGCCCACACACACGTACTAATACACGTGCAACGCTCGGACTTTGTAATAAATACTGTATAATGCCTTCTATGTCATTCTCTCACACGTTAAATTTATAGATGTAGGTATGTGGTTGTCCCTTTTTATTGTAGCTTTTTCGTTTCACTTCACAATTAACATAATTACTTCAGCAATTCACGAGAAAGCAGAATGCATATCATCGTTATGTACACATACACAGTCATCCCTTTAAAGGTCAAATTTGAATTTCAACGTTTAGCGTTATTATAAACATATTCGTAATCTATATAAATTAATATTTATAGTTTATGTAACATGCAATTTGATCTAACCTACTTTATGTGTTTCCGCCACCAATTAGTTCATACGATCCAGCATCGGCCGATACCCACTCACTATCGTTAGTAGATGCAACATACCGTCAACTGAAGTAGCAGCGATGACCAGGCCAGCTACGGTAGCGGGTGCATGCGGATTCTGTTCCAAATGACAATCGCGAGGACGACCGCAGCAGCCGAGGCAGAGACTACCGAAACAGCCATGGCAGCGACGGCATGTTACATCTACTAACGGGGGGCGCTAGTTCGTATGAACTAATTGGTGGCGAAAGCACACAAAACAGGTTAAATAAAATTGCATGTTAATTTGACTTTCGCAAAACAATGCCTGAATCTATTAACTATTTATGTAACTCACTTACTCGGCTCACGGCTTATATATTGCCACCCCCAATGCAACAGCAACTACTCATTAACAACCTCACTTCCAAGAACACAACAACCCTCCAAGCGGTTGTTATTTTCTGCGGTCGGCAGCTTTCAAATAGGTAATCTATAAAGTACTAAATATAAACATTTCTTGTATATGGTATACGTGTGAATAGATAGGGAATTGCCTTCTAAATTTATCTATTTCTGAAAAATGCAAATTTACACAATAAAAATTTATTAAAAATCACCGAGTGAGACTCGGTAGCTCAGGTGCTAAACAATAATCATCCAAAGTTACGCCGTCGGCTCCGGCTGTTGTCGATAGATGACAGCCGTTAAGCTAAGTCAGTGGCCTTCGAGCGGCTTGAAAACACTGGCCTCCGCAAATTCTCAGTTGAGCAGCATGATGGAATTGCCTTTCGGTCGAATGGAGACCTGTATCACTGCAGTGGGATCAGTAAGGGTTGATGTGGTGGTAAGAGAGTTTAAGAGATGAGAAGGTCAAGCTGGCGTCCAAGATTCAACTCAACAGGGGCAAACAGTACTTCAGCAGCAGTGGGATGAGTTAAGGTTGGTGTAATAGTAGTAAACTGACATAGCTGTAATTTATTTCGCATCCGAGATATACAAACTAACCTGTGATATAACGACGAACAAACAGCAGAAGGTAAGTAGGGTTTCGGTTTTATCATGGAACCCCAAAAACCACATGGCATGGCTACTTCACCGTTTACAATTTTAGTATCCCTTCGTCATGTGTTGACGGTTTTTTTATCGTCTAGCGTTGTAGACGATAAAAAAACGTCTGCGTTCCGCTTGTTTACTTAACGAGCCCGTATTTATTGGTTAGCGTTTTTACACGTGGTTTGTGGTATGTTAAAGTTAAATAAATCCTCGTATCGTACAAGTTTTGGACATTATTACTACGGTTACAGTGCTCAATAGTTTAAAATTATGACGTGTCCAATCACCGTGGAGAACATTTCATTTTCAGGAACGCCGTTCCTATATGAAATCTATAGATTTGTCTCTGCGTTTGTATGTGTGTGCGTTTTTTTTTCGAATATTCGAATTTTAACTTCAGATTCGGATTCAGCATAAAAAAGTAGAATAGGAATGTTCAGGAACACCGTTCCTATCTCAAGGAACATGGTCAAAATGGCCGACAAATTAATTAAAATATATATATATATATATTATAATTGACGAGCCAGGTGTTCCTCTGGCAATGCAAGCATGCGCATTCTCAACTGGTTAAGTTTAAAATGAAAATTATTTCATGAAAATACAACTGTCAATGTAGACATCAACGAAGTCGAACTTGTATGAAACGCTTCACAAAACATGCCAATTTATTACTACATCGCACATACAAGCATACGGCCCACCTGATGTAAAGCGGGTACCGTAGCCTATTTACGCTTGAGATATTATATTAAGTATCACTCGCGCGATGCCTCCTCTGCTGCTTACACAGCAACTCCTTGGGAGCTTACTGGTGACCTCACTCACACGCAGGAACACAACAACCCTCTAGGGAGTTGTTATTTGGCTGCAGTTTCTTGTGAGGTGGAGTTACTTCCCCAGACGAGCAGCTTTGATGATAAAGGTAAATGCGATAAATGCGAATTGTAAAAACTGTAATACTTACATGTTATAAAACTACGTGTTACATACATACCTATATGTAAGTCTCGAGTTATGGAATGGACATCTGAGATTTATTATTACAACCCAAGACTTAATGGAACTACAGCAAGAAGCTCTTCAAACAAGTCAATATAATAGGGAATTAGAAAACACGCCTGCGATTATTTCTAATAAAAATGCGTTTAAACCAATAAATATAAGCTTAATCTATAGAATATTATGTATGAAGTCAATTAATTAGACGAGTGAGTGAAGGGAATAACGTGAATGAAGCCTTGGGAAAACTTCTAGGCAGCCGAAATCTAAGCCAAAAGGCACAGCTCGCTGTACACAACGCGGTGCTAATCCCAACGCTAACTTATGGAAGTGAGAGCTGGGTATGGCAAAGAGAGCATGAAAGTAGAATACATGCGGTCGAGATGCGAGCACTGCGAAAAATTTATGACATGACGCTTGCTAACCGTGTTCGTAATGATCACGTACGAAAAAGAGTTGGTCTGAAAGAGAATGTCGGTGTTAATGTAAGAAAAGGCTCCTCTCGATCGGACATGTAGAAAGCATGCAGGCTGAAAGAATGACGAAACAGATATGCAATGCGAATATAAGACCAAGACTATCCTACCATGACCAAATTGGTCGTGTTTTATCAGAAGGTGATGTCAGGAGCCTTAGGAACCGGCGAGCGTGCATGAAAAAAGCTATGAATGTTAAAGAAGCGAGTAAAATGTGCAAGGACCGCGTCTTATGGCGCTGGGTTCTCTCACCCTTTTTTTTTTTTTTTTTTTTGTGACGCGGGGAAAAATGCGTTACGCACACCACCGGTGCCTGGGTGGCCTCCGGTGGTAGTGTGGGACTCCCCGTCGGCTGTCCGACGGTATACCCACTAAACAACCCCGCGAAATGCCATCGGCCGCGTTGGTGTGGTGCCCCGGATCTGTCAGCAACAGGGCACCACTGCGACTGGCCAGCCCCTCAGAAGGGGCCGGACTTCTTCTATCTAGGGGCCGTCCCGGCAAATTGGGACAGCCCCTCCGGCGGCGGGACCATTATGGGGCCAGGTTCCCATCCTGACCCCTAGTCCCACAGGTTAGGGAGGCGGCAGTAGGTGCGCGTAGCGCCTACGCCGCACTCCCGTCCGCCGTCTCCGGAGCGGGACAGCCTGAGGATCGTCTTCCCTGTCCCGCTCCGCGGCCTCCTTCTGGGACATGACGGTCTCACAGAAGGAGGCCATCGCCTGCCAGGCACTGTCGCTCCCGAGCATGTAGCGGACCACGCTCGGGAGCGAGAGGTCCGCGCTTCCTAGCGCGGACACCAGATCGCGGCGCTGCCGAGACCACCTGGGACACTGCTCCAGAGTGTACTGGGCAGTGTCCTCGGCCGCGCCACAATCGTGGCAGCCTGGCCGCTCCTCCCGCCTCGCGACCCGGTGCAAGTACTCACCGAAGCACCCATGCCCGGTGAGCACCTGCACCATGCGGAAGGTGAGGGGTTTACGTCTACGACGCATCCACGCCTCCAGGACCGGGCGCAGCGCATCCGCAACGCGGACTCCGTACCGCGGCTGCGCCAGGTCCTCCCCCCACCTCCGCATCATCTCCACATGCCCTCGCTGGCGATACCGCCCCACCTCCACCGATGTGGGGCGCTCGCCGAGGCTCCTCCTTTCCGAGACAAACCCGTATACCTCGGCGAGCACCTCCGCCTCCAACTCCCAGGGCGGGTCGCCAGCGAGGGCGGTCGCGGCCGTCCAAGCTACCGTACGGTACCCCCTTATCGCCCTCTGCGCTATGACCCGCTGCGCTCTGCGCAGCTGGGCCCTGTTGCGGCTGCAGAGGGCGTCCGCCCATATTGGGGCACCGTACGTGGCCATACTCCGGCAGACGCCGGTACGGAGGCACCCCAAAGTACTTGAGGGCCTCCAGTATGGTACTGTGGGGGAGGCTGTTGAAGGCGTTGGCGATGTCTAACGACACCGCCACCACCACATCTCCCTCGCGCTCCGCATCCTCCGTCACCGACCTTAGGCGCCTAATGGCGTCGACGGTCGACCGTCTGGCCCGGAACCCGAACTGGGCATCCGAAAGGCCCGGTCCCGGGCCATCCTCCAAGTGCTGAGCGAGGCGGGAGGCGACAACCCTCTCCAGGGCCTTGCCCGCCTCGTTCAGCAGAACGACCGGTCGAACCGCCGACCCCGAGTCCGGGGGCCGGTCTCCCTTCAACAGAAGGCAGAGCCGGCCCACCCTGAAGGGTCCCGGGCAGCACCCCGACCGCAAGCAGCAGTCGAGGAGCTCCCGGAACCTGTCTCCGAGGTGCACGAGAGCCAACGCCAGCACCTTCCCGTGCACCCCGTCCGGACCCGGCGCCCTCTTCTTGCCTCGGAGGCGGTCAACGACCGCCTCCATCTCCTGGTCGGTGACGGGCGGCGGAGCGCCCTCCTCCTCTCCTCTGGAGTCCGACTGTAGGGCCATCCTCGGGGGAGCGTAGCCCCGTGGGTTGTCGGGGAAGAGTTCCCCGACAACCCTCTCCAACACGGCCGGCTGGAGGGTCTCTGTCAGTGGGGCCGACTGAGCGCGGATTTTGTTCCGCGCTCCCCTATACGGTCGGCCCCACGGGTCCCTGTCTAGGCCCTCCAGCAGCTCCTGCCACGCTCCCTCCTTGGCCCTACTTATGGCCATCTGCAAGGCTCTCTTCTTCTCCACGTATATGCCGTGCAGATGGCCATCTCTCCCTTCATCCCGGGGGCGGCGACGCCTGCTCCGAGTATACGCCCTACGCGCCCCGTTGCAGGCGTCCCGGAGGTCGGCTATCTCAGCCGACCACCAGTAGACCGCCCGCCTCGGAGGCGGACGCCCAACGCTGGGCATGGCCGCTCTGCACACCGCCGTGAAGGCGTCGCAGAGACGACCAGCCCCCCCCTCGGCGTCCAGATCCTCCATTGGCGGGAGGCCCCAGCGGCCGACAATGGCCGCCTCCTCTGCCAGTTCCCGGTCGAGCCTGGTGAGCGCCCAACGCGGGAACCGGCTCCGCCACCGGGACGAAGTCGTCGGACTCCCGGGGGCTGGAGACACCTCGAACCTGATGTAACGATGGTCCGAGAGTGTCTCCACCCCCGTCTCCACTCTCCAACCCTCCACTCGGCGTGCGGTGGACGCGGTGGCGAAGGACAGATCCACCACCGACCCTCCGTTCCACCGCACGCACGTGTGGACTGTCCCCCTATTCAAGAGGGACAGTCCCGCGGCCAGCGCCCACTCCTCCACTTTCCGCCCTTTGGCTTCCGTGGCCGGGTTGCCCCACGCCGTGGATTTGGCGTTGAAGTCCCCGGCCACGATAACCTGGGCGGGCGCTAGCCGCCTCACTGCCGACCCCAGAGCATCGAGCAGCTGCTCCAGGGCCGGCAGGTCGCGGTTCGGGGAGAAGTACACACCGATGATTGCGTACTCTCCCCGAACCGCCGCCACGTAACCACCACCCCTCCCCCACACCACGAGTGGGGGGCTGGCGCCAGGCCTCGTGACGATGGCCACGGAACCGTCCAGATCCCCGGCCCAGTTAGGCCGGGAGGGCACGTAGTATGGTTCCGCAACCACCGCCACGTCCACGTCCCACTCCGCCATGGTCTGCAGGAAAAGGTCCTGAGCCCCGGCGGAGTGGTTGACGTTGGCCTGCAGGAAGCGAGGATGTCCGGCCATTACTCGGACATCCTAGCCTCCGGCGCCTTCTGCCGCCCACTCCCGCGGGAGATGGGGGACGTTCTCCCGCGGATGGATGGGGGGTTGCACAGACGGCCCCCCATCACATGGGTCGCCCTACGCCCGGCGTCGGCGCAAACGGCACAGCGGGCCTGGGCCGAACAGCCGGAGGCGATGTGCCCCGGCTGCCCGCACCGGTAACACAGCCGGCTGCGGTCCTCCTTCGAGGGGCACAACTCGGCTGTGTGCCCCTTCCCCATGCACTTGAAACAGTGCATGGGGCGCGCCTCCAGCAAGTGGAGCTGAACCCGGCTCCAGCCCACCCCGATACTGCCCAGCTCGAGCAGCTTTTTCGCTGCCGTGAGCGGGCAGCGCATCAGGGCGGAACTGGAATTCCGCCAGTCCGAGCGGATTTCGCCCACCCGGACCTGCTCCGGGGTGCAGCCCCCTTCGCGCGCGACCGCAACCTGAACCCGCTGTACCGTAGCGGCGTCGTCCAGACCCGTGAGGCGGAACTCCGCGCACTTCATGGGCCTGGACACCTCAACAACGTCGGACAGGGCGGCCGTTAACTTGGCCGCCAAGGCGTCAGCCTTCTCGTGACTGGTGGAGCCTGGGACTTCGATCAGCCTCGCTCCGGTAGCCGACTTCCGAATCCGGAGCGAGCCGATTCCCAGCTCCCCCAGATTCACCTCCCGCTCGGCCTTAAGTAGGGCCGATGCATAAGATGCGCCCCCTTGGGCTGCCTCCGGCCGTAATTTCAGGATTACGGCCGTGGAGCCGGGGAGCACCACTTTGGGCCTTCGGCCCTCCTCCTTGCCCGCGGGAGTGGCTGACGCCTTGGAAGGCGCTGGCGCCGCAGGAGTCGCGGCGGCCGCGGTCTTTCGCGGCTTGCGGCGGACCACATCGGTCCACGCCTCCTTAGGGACCTCGGTGGCCCCCGCTACCGGCGACGGCTTCACCGCGGCCGGCTTCGCCCTTGATGTGGACGGGCCGAAGCTCGTCCACGTCTCCTGCGGGGCCCCACTGCGGGCGGGACCCGCTCCGGTGGCCGATCGCGTCTGAGATCGCGTCTGAGGGCGCACCTCGAGCTCTGCCGGCGCACTCGCCTTCTGCGGCTTAGTCGCCGGCCGACCTGCGCTCTCAATGGCAGCCCTCGCGGCCCTCGCCACCGCAGAGCCGTCGCCCGCCAATGGCGGACGGGCGACAACCGGAGGAGGCAGGCGCGACTCAATCGCGGCAAGCCGGCCGTCCACCAGGTTGCCGACGAGCCGGGCGATGTTGGACTCCAGAGTCTGGAGATCCACCGGGCCCGTCGGCCCCTGCGCCTTCCTCTCGGCCCGGAGCTCCTGGAACTCCCGGCGGTGCGCCTTGACCTCCTCCCGCAAGGAGGCCACCTCCCGTTGGAGACGGGCGTTGTCAGCTCGGAGGCGGTGGGTCTCCTCCACCTCCGTGCGCACCACCAGGGCCCCCAGGATCTCCCTGATCCCGCTCGCAGCCCTTGCAATTTTTGCGGCGTAGCCCCCCTTGAGGCTCGCCGATTTCCCCGTGAGGTCGAGGATGACTCCCAACATCCCCTCGCCCCTCACCATGAGGTCCTCGGCGCCCCTCTCGAGTGGGCTCGCCGCATCCCCCTCAGGGCTTCTCCCTTCGGGGCTTTCCTTCTCCGCCTCGGGGCTCACCCCCTCGGCGCTTCCTGCCGCCACATATGGGCTCATTTTCGCCTTAAGGGCCCGCTTCTCAAGGAGCGCATTAAATGCCGCTTCCTTGGCCTCCTCCTTACGCTCCCTCAGTTGTTGGCGGGCCCTGGCCAGACTGGGGGCGATGCCGCCCCTCTTGCCGCGCCTGGCGGTGGGCATCTTCGCCCGCTCGTCGGGGGTCTCCGTCTCCGACCCCGAGAACAGGCGCTTCCGGCTCAGCTCAGACTCGGAGAGGGTGGTGACCATGGAGTCGGTCTCCACCCACCCCTCGCCCTCGCTATCCACCTCCTGCCTTCGTGGGCCCTCCGGGACATCACCCCCCCCGGAACCTTTAGGCCCCAACGTACCCCCCCCACCCGGCATCACCGGGACTCGGCTGTCCAGGCTCGTGGCCGAGAACTAGACAGCCCACACAACACGTAAACGAACGACAAACACAAAAACCCAACAAGTGACAAAACCAAACACCGTCACTGAACCCAACTACAAACACAAAAAAACAAAATCCAACGCAACAAAAACACACGACACCACCAACCACACGGACACGCTCCACACCACCAAGACAATCAACAAAAACCACCAAAACAAACGAAAAAGCCTCCAATAACAAAATGGAAGTGAGAGCTGGGTATGGCAAAGAGAGCATGAAAGTAGAATACATGCGGTCGAGATGCGAGCACTGCGAAAAATTTATGACATGACGCTTGCTAACCGTGTTCGTAATGATCACGTACGAAAAAGAGTTGGTCTGAAAGAGAGTGTCGGTGTTAATGTAAGAAAAGGCTCCTCTCGATCGGACATGTAGAAAGCATGCAGGCTGAAAGAATGACGAAACAGATATGCAATGCGAATATAAGACCAAGACTATCCTACCATGACCAAATTGGTCGTGTTTTATCAGAAGGTGATGTCAGGAGCCTTAGGAACCGGCGAGCGTGCATGAAAAAAGCTATGAATGTTAAAGAAGCGAGTAAAATGTGCAAGGACCGCGTCTTATGGCGCTGGGTTCTCTCACCCTACCACGCAAGGGACCTGACGTGAAGATATACATACACACATACAAGCCAATTAATTATAATATTAGCTTTACTCGGCGTTTTTTAGTTTTTTTTTCTCTGTTAAATCGCGTTTTCTCACTAATTATACTTTTATATAGATAAACATAAAACGCAAAACTTTATCTAAATTCAAAATTTGATCCAAATTGTTAAAGCCGTTTTCGAGATACACAACATACTCGTATTTATAGATATATGTATAAGAACCGCTCATTTGAATTAATAAGATTAATTAAAAAGTAGCTAATATATTATTATTATAGCTTTAAACATATAAGTTGTGTGTATTTTTGAGATCACCTTTCAAATCCTTTTATTTTGATACCCCGTTCGATACATTCATAACATTTTATTATGTCTATAAGGTATTAAGAGCTATGAGTATATAATCCGCCATAGTCTTTTTATTACGAGTATGTCGTTACATCGATTTCGACGAGCTCGGTGGCTCTGTCGTGAATGACGCGACTTTGACACCAATTCTCGTGGGTTCGATTTCCACACAAGACAAACATTTGTGTTCATGAACATGTCTGTTCATCTTGGTCTTGATGTTTTAAGAGAGGTAGGGCGCATCAAAGCAAGTGGGGAAGTGTACATTCACCTCACAGAAAACCGCAGTCAAATAAAAACTCCCTAGAGGGGAGTTGTGTTCTTGCGAGTGAGTGAGGTCACCAGTAAGTTCCTAAGGAGTTGCTGTGTAAGCAGCAGAGGAGGCATCGCGCGAGTGATACTTAATATATTACAAGCGTTAATAGGCTACGGTAACTGCTTTACATCAGATGGGCCGTATGCTTGTATGGAAAAAACATAACGTATGATACCATATATCATACCATAGATATTATCCATCTGATACGTTAAGGCGTTCAGTAGTTACAGTGGCATAAAGAACTTCTGAAACATTACACGCCTTTTTTGGGGCAGTTGTGTAATACAAGACGAACAGATCATTCTTTTGGTGATAGAGTCCGTTCAAAATCAATGTCTCGTTCATTTCATTTTCAATGTAGTATAAGCAACAATTGACGAATACCCGTTAATTTATTAAATACAAACCGCCTGAGTGAGAGCAGATATTTTTGTTGTTACTGCTTAAAATCAGGCAAGCATGGTTGGCTTAATTGTGTATAAAAATCGAACCCTAGCAAGTGAGGCGTGATCACTTGGTCTAGATTTAAACAAAATTGGGGTCAACTTTATAAATAGAACTACATAATAAGTATATTTATAAGATAGACCAATACCTAACCTAGCCCCAATAAATTATAGACAAACTAGTTTTGTACCGCGGCGCTCCCTGTCTTGAATAATAAGTGGACAGACAAACTGGACGCCAGCCGGTCTGAGAATTTAACACTTGTATTATTATATATTCTTCCTTTTTATTCTACATATTTGGTTATACAATGTTTGTTGCAAAGAAACATATGGCCAGCCTGATGTGAAACGGTTACCGTAAAATATTAACGCTGGCAACTTAGGTAGATTCGCTTTCGCATTGCTTCCTTTCCTTTTATGGCATACGCAAGTAAGTACGCAAATATTTTGAAAGGATATTGGGGAACTTGACCTCTGAAGGTGCAAAATAGGCTTAGAAAATGTCTATTGATTTGAAATGTTGTACAGCATTTATCAAAATTAATGTGTTATCTCATTTATATATTCCGTGTATCTCGGATTGAGATATTCGTATTCCACCAACATGTAGAAAGAATGCAGGATGAAAGAATGACGAAGCAGATATACAATGCAAAAGTGGAAGGATGTAGGAGCCGAGGAAAGCCAAGACTTACCTATCATGATCAAATTGGTCGTGTAACGTGTCCTATCAGAAAATGAAGTCAGGAGGCCCTAGAAACCGGCGTGACGTGCATGAGAAGAGCAATGAATGTTCAAGAAGCGAGTGAGGTATGTAAGGATCGAGTCATGTGGCGCTCGGTTCTCTCTGCGTACCTCGCAAGGGATTTGGCGTGTATATTATAGATAGATAGATATTGTATTTTGGAAATGTCTCCAATGGTTTGGACCAAATTTGATATTTAGGTAAAGCATTTCCATACCAAAGTGGAAATCAAAGGTACGTAAACCTGCTACTCTACCCTACTGACATTTGCAACACCAAGGATGTTCACATACGTTGCCGACCATATAACAACATCTTCACTCCTTTCTTGAAGAACCCCAAGCTGTAATCCGTTGGGAAAACCTCGGCAGGGAGTTCATTCCACAATTTGCGAGTTCTTGGAAGAAAACTTCCCTGGAACCGCACAGTATGCAACCATTGCGTTCCGACGTGGGAGGGCGAACTCCCTGTCGTCAATTAACACATGTTAAAAAAGTGACATCTTCTACAAACCACAGATCACAAATATCTTATTAAATACAAGAATACATTCTGTGTACTAAGTATCGGGAATTTGTCAATAAAACAAAAAATACAAATTATTCATCTAAATTTATTTTATCGCCTTCAAAGTAGGCCCCATCGCTTGCAATACAACATCTCCACCGCTTCACCCAGTCTTCCATACATTTTTCATAGGCTATTTGCGGTATGGCCTTTAGCTCATTCAGCGAATTTTCTTTTATGGCTTCTATCGACTCAAAACGTTTTCCTCGAAGTGGTAATTTTAACTTGGGAAATAAAAAAAAGTCAGACGGAGCCATATCAGGTGAATACGGTGCTTGGTCGAGAACTTTTGTTGAATTTTTCGCTAAAAACTCTTTCACTATAATGGCTGTGTGTGATGGTGCATTATCATGGTGCAGCATCCATGAGTTGTGTTGCCACAAATCTGGACGTTTTCGGCGGATACTCTCACGCAAACGCTTCATGACGCCTAAATAATATTCTTTATTCACTGTTTCTCCCTCTGGAAGGAATTCGGAGTGAACCACACCACGGTAGTCAAAAAAAACTGTCAGCATCACCTTGATTTTGGAGCGACTTTGCCGCGGTTTTTTGGGTTTCAGCTCGTTTTCGAGACGCCATTCTGAAGACTGTTGGCTTGTTTGCATGTCGTACTCATAAACCCATGTCTCGTCGCCAGTTATTATACGTTTCATAAAGGTCGGATCCGTAGAAGCTCGGGAAACCATGTCTTCAGCGACATGCTTTCGCTGCGCTTTTTGAACAAAATTGAGCTCTTTTGGAACTAGTCGAGCGGCGACGCGTTTCATGCCTAAAATGTCAATGAGAATGTTGTGGACGGACTTAAAAGATATGTTCACCTCACTAGCCAACTCTCTCAGACTCATACGTCGATTTTCGAGCACTAGCTTCTTGATTCTGTCGATGTTTTCTCTGGTCGTAGCGGTTGAAGGTCTACCAGAACGAGGCAAGTCTACTACTACTTCTCGGCCTTCTTTAAAAGCCTTATACCATTCATAAGCCCTTGTTTTCGATATACACGATTCGCCGTAGGTATTTCGCAACATTTTTAGTGATTCACCACATGAAATATCATTTGAAATACAAAATTTAAGGCACACTCTTTGTTCAACAATATTTTCCATTGTAAAAATCGCCGAGGACTCAAAACTATGACCAACAAAAAGTGTAGTTTAAAACAAATTAAATGACAGATCCCGCTCAAATTTTGCGCGCTAAATCAGTACAGTGCTACCAACATGCAGTAAAAAAATTAGAACGACCTCTTTTACGCGGGTCTTTTTATTGACATATTCCCGATACTTTTTACACAGAGTAGTATATTGGAAGACAGATTACTCTTGTACCCTATTCTGCACATGATCCTGATTTGCATTACACCAAACAGTTTCATACAATATCCAGTTAGTACCAAAAATATTCAAAAGTAAAAATGATTAATATTACAAATAAATTTAAATTCAATGATTGAGCAACAGGTATCTTGATAGATGGAAACAAAATGTTTGATTTATATGCAGAAATGACTTATAGTATTGACCCAGTCTTTGTCAATTAGTTAAAAGTTATTCCAAAATGTTAAAGCAGGATTGTCCTGCTTTAACATTTTGGAATAATTTTTCATAAAAAAAACTAAATTAAGCAGGCAACAAAAAATTAAAGTTGCATGGAATATTGTTAATAAAGAAATAAGTAAACCACGGAATAATGGGTACTCTATAAGAAATAACAATTAAATAGTTAATAGATTCAGGCGTTACTTTGCGAAAGTCAAATCTATATGCAATTTGATCTAACCTGCTTTGCGTGCTTCCGTCACCAATTAGTTCATGCGGCCTAGCGCCGGCCGGCACCCACCCACTACTGTTAGTACTTGGTACATGCCGACGCTGCCATGGCTGCTCCGGTAGTCTCTGCCTCGGCTGCTGCGGTCGTCCGTCATCTGGAACAGAATCCGCATGCCCCCACCACCACCGTCGCTGCCACGACTGGCCTGGTCGTCGCTGCGACACGTGTTTCGCCTCTCCACGAGGCATCATCAGGCGTTGTAGACGTTAATCGTAAGAATAACATGCTAAAAGTGACAAATCCATCGCAGTGCCGTCCCTTATATTGAATTGAGGGTGGGGGTGGATGGTGTGAGCGAAAAGATATTTAATAGTGGGGAATGGTTTACGTCAGTCTGTTTGTTCATGAGAGTAGAAAAAAAAAAAATTCTAAAATTACTCAGTGTGAGCTCAATGTGAGCTGAGATGAGCACCATTTATGTTCGTCCAGTGCTGAACATAGGCCTCACCTCTAGAGTGTGACTCGTCTCGATCGTGTGCCACCTACATCCATCGACTCCCTACAAACCTATTGAGGTCGTCGCTCTATCTAGTGGAAGGTGTCGTCTCACACTGCATGTACTAGTACTCGGACGCCATTCGAGAACCACCAGGGGTTGTCGGTTCTACGAACTATCCTGTGGGCTATATCGGTTACCTTATTTCTACTGTGCATATCCTCATTTCTGATTCTATCATGCAAAGAAACACCGAGCATAGCTCTTTCCATAGCACACTGAGCGACCTTGAGCTTCCACATACGGCCCGTAGTGAAGGGCCACGTCACAGTTCAATATGTTATCACTGGCAACACGCACTGTTCGAAGACCTTGCTCTTCAGGCGTTGAGATATTTTGGACGAGAAGATGTGTCGAAGGCTCCCGAACGCTGCCCAGCCGAGTTGGAACCGTCTGTTGACCTCTCGGTCGAAGTTGGACTTACGCAACTGAATAACCTGCCCTAGGTAGACCCTGTCCCTGTCTTATACGTTTTTGCACTTGGATCGGTTTCGTACTCTGATCCTGTACTCGGATATACATCGATGCCTTACAGTACAAGCACTTCAACGCTTCGATGTACCGATAGTCAATTCGGTATCGCTGGAGAGACTGTAACACCGCCCATGTCTCAACGGAATCAAAGGCATTTTCGTAGTCCACATACGCCAGACGTGAGGGCAGATGATACTCCTCAATCTTCTGTATGTATCCTCAGTGTTCTATAATCTGTCAACGCCGGTTGGTCGTCAAGATGATGTCTATCTCGTTTTTCGTCGAACCATCAGGTATACTCCACGTCCACTTGCCCTGCGGCTGCTTCTTGAAGAAGGAGTTCATCACAAAGAGTTCCTCCTTTTCCATGAAGTTGACCAGCAGTTGGCCTCTTTGGATTCGTTGCCCGATTCTAAATTACCCCGCTCTCAACTCATCGTTCTGTTTCGTCCCAGATTTCCATTGAAGTTTGCCATCAGCAATGTGTAGTGAGTTTTAGAGGTATGTATGACCTTGGGAATGTCTTCATATATATATATATATATATAATGTGGTAAATAAAAGCGTTTAATATTGAAACAATGTCTGGCTTAGATAAGAAACGATCAACTACATGTATAACATGGGCTGCAGTGAATCACTTTGGGGACTGTTCTAAGAAGTAATTGTCTAACAGTTACCACTCAGTATTTGCGTAAAGATATTGTAGGTATACTAGGTATGTAACTGCTTAACATAAGACAAACGCCTGTTTCTCACTTTAGTGGTGTAAAAGAAGTCTATACAGGTTTCCTACGAGGTGGGGATTTTCCCAGTAGGGCACTGAATCATAGAAATATAACTACATAAATGCAAATACAAAGAAATAGTTAAATAGATGAGACCACCCCTATTTGATATAGAGTTGATTTATATCTATTGGCTCCTAGGTTAAATAGTAAAAACTCGATTTAAAAAGGCGACGTCCTTATCCCTACATCCCTTACATATTTTAAATTGCAAATATCATGCCTGTTTTGGAATACAAGTTTTATTGTTAATCTTGGGAGCGACCTTCGAATTCAAAATCAAGGGTGTCTTGCCCCCAAGGTCTGGGTGATGACCTGTTATTTCGTATAAAGATACATCAAAGAATATTTTAATCGTATTAATCATAAAAAATCTGGGAAAATTTTACTATTAATATTTAATATTTTGGAGTCCTATTACTTCAAACGACCATTTTTTTATATATATATGTAAATATATTTCGTGTATCACGGAACTTGTCTAACAATTTGGATACAATTTCGTATTTAGATAAGGTTTTGGTTTATAAGTTTTGTATACAGATGTCTATCCTCAGAAAAATACTTTTCTTTAATTACCGGTACTTTGAAAATCGACGGTTAAGGTTTATCTGCAATCTTATTAATTTCTCATAGTTTTTTTAATCTATCGTCATTTCGAAAATAACCATTGGCGAAGAATAAATATCGAAAGAAACTTACCAATGTAACTCTGTATGCAATTGATACTCGTATAACAACACATTTGTGTCAGCTTTGCGGTACAATAATACCTAATGATGTCAAATGGTAAAATTATAGAAACAATAATGTATGTGCTTTCATCAATTCTTTAATAAGCCTTTTTATAAAGATTATTAAATAGATTTTGTCAAAGTTAAATTGTTAAAGAGTAGGTAGTTATGAAATAAGTCATGATTTTGCATGTCGAACCAACGGAGCATGCCTTTTCTTATTTAAGTGCCCTGCATAATGGCACGCAGAACGTCGCTTTTGGGAAGTAAATTTACCATCAGCGGCTGTGTATACCTAAGTACTCGTCTATATAGTGACAACTCAGCATTACTCATTGATCAATTCGAGCGGGAATGATTGCGTTTGACAGCGTTCCCGTAGTTACTGTAAATGTAATTTGACCGACAATATTAAAAAAAAGACTTTCAACACTAGTAGTAGTTCGGTGGTGGAATGACTAGCGATGGCCACTTTAGCACCAAGGCTAGTGGATTCGATTCCAACACAAGGAAAATATTTATGTATGTGAACATGTCAGTATGTGTCAATATGGGTGTGTTCTATCTATCTATAACGTCACACCAAACGCTTGCAGGGTAGGCAGATAAAACCGAGCGCCACGTGACTCGATCCTTACACACCTCACTCGCTTCTTTAACATTAATTGCTCTTCTCATCGCACGCTCGCCGGTTTCTAGGGTGGCATGCTCTTTCTGCCACACGCACCTCTCGCTTCCATAAGTATAGTATATAGTATCGTTTCCATGTGTGTGTTCTGTATATTATAAATATGTATGTATTTACAAAAAAAAAAAGTATTTATGTATGTTTATCAGTTGTGTAGTACCCATAGCACCAGCTTTGCTTAGTTTGGGGCTAGATGGTGCTGTGTAATTTGCCGACAATATTTATTTAATATATGCAACTCTTACTATGCCACTGTTACGGTATAAAGTTTAAAATAGTGTGATACTTTGCATAAACTTGATGAGCACTCGACTATGACGCCATCGCATGCGATTCGTAGCGCCCAAGAATGCCGTACAAGAGCTCGGGTAGCAAGACTAGAGATGTTGATCCTCGACCACTCATTTTGACCTCATAGGTACGTCTGTCCATTACCGTTCAAGCAATACAGCCCTGTGTCACCTGTCACGATCGGACTTCGGAATGGAGACTTAGTAATAGAACCCTGTTGACACCCTTGAGTACGGAATTCAAAAGATGTTAAAGAAATATAATAATCAGATCACCTTATATTTTAGTTTTCTGAAGTTTTATTGCTGGTACCCGGTACTTAGATTAGTGATAGGGTGCAGATAGATACTTATAAGACAAACATGGAGACGGCGCAGGCTTGATCACTAGGACAGGATATGATCCCGTCGATGCTATACAGTTTACGGAACCCAAAAACCAACAAGCTTCAGCCCGGCGCTTGTCAGGATCTCGTTATTGGCATAATAAATGTCCTTCAAATATAAATGTAACATATTAAGTGTGTTTTTGTTATACAGCGTACAAGTATACGGCCCACCTGATGTAAAGCGGTTACCGTAGCCTGCGAACGCTTGCAATACTTTAAAACGCACGGTGCTACCTGTGCTACTCCCAAGGAACTTACTGTAGACCTCACTCACATACAGGAACACAACAACTGTCTAGTTAGTTGTTATTTGGCTGCGGTTTTCTGTGAGGTGGAGGTATTTCCCCAAATAGGCTGCTTTGATGCGCCCTGCCTCTCTTAAAAACACCCAGACCAAAACAAACAGACATGTTCGTGCACACAAAAGTTTGTCCTGTGTGGGAATCGAACTCACAAGCGTTGATGCCAAAGTAGTGTTACAACGCGTTTGACCACTGCGCCACCGAGCACGTCAAAAGAAAGAGTGTAGTGGAACCAGAGAGGCTTTGCAGTGGTAATTAATAATGGAATCACAAACACCTTGAGACTTTGCGTGAAGTGATAAATAAATATATAGGGAAACATCTTACAACTGGAACAATATTATATGTTGAACACAACGCGGTACTAATCCCATCGCTAACTTATGGAAGTGAACGCTGGGTATGGCTGAGAGAGCAGGAAAGTAGAATAAATGCGGTCGAGATGAGAGCATTGCGCAAACTTTGTAGTGTAACGCTTGCTGACTACGTTTGCAATGATGGTGTAAGAAAGAAAATTAGTCTGAAAGAGAGTGTCGGTGTTAAGATAAGAAAAAGTATGCTCCGTTGCTTCCGACAAGTAGATATAACGCAGGATGAAAGAATGTCGAAACAGATTTACAAAGCGAAAGTGAAAAGGTGTAGGAGCCGAGGAAGACCAGGTCTCACCTACCATGACCAAATTGGTCGTGTTTTATCAGAAGGTGATGTCGGGAGCTGTGGGAACCGGCGAGCGTAAATGAGAGAGTTATGAATGTTAAAGAAGCGAGCAAGGTATGTAAAGACCACGTCTTATGGTACTCGGTTATTTCTGCCTACCCTGCAAGGGTCCTAACGTAAAGATATACGCATATTCATATGTACAAAACATCTTCATTACAAATTGAATTGTAAAAATATACTGTTGACCACAATAGGCAAGAACACATTTTTTTTTGTACAACTTCGGAAGGCATACGGTTCACCTGATGTCATAGCCAACCATTTTGTTTATACTGTCACTGTTGCGAGTGAGTGAGGTTCAAGAAAACTCCTAAGCTCCTCTCTCAACAGCAGGGGAGGGCTCGTGCGAGTGCAACTTTCGGTATTGTTACGCGTTCATAAGACACGGTAATCACTTTTCATCGCACAAGCTTGTATGCCTACCAAAAAGTTAAGAGAGGTAGGGCGCATCAAAGCAACCCGTCTGGGGAAGTACCTCCACCTCACAGAAAACCGCGGCCAAATAACAATTCTCTAGAGGGTTGTTGTGTTCCTGCGTGTGAGTGAGGTCACCAGTAAGCTCCCAAGGAATTGCTGTGTAAGCAACAAAGAAGGCATCGCGCGAGTGATACTTAATACGAGTATATCGCAAGCGTTAATAGGCTACGGTGCCCGCTTTACATCAGGTGGGCCGTATGCTTGTATGACTCCCGACGTAATATAAAAAAGTTAAAATTAAAGGGGTTCTCCATACAGGAAACGAGTTCTTTCTGCATTTTTTTAATACGGTGATAAGGAACCCTTGGTGCATGAGACCAACTCACACTTTATCCGCTTTCGGCGACTATGAGGTCACCCATCCGGGCATTCAGCAGCAAAATGTTACTTATTTACCGTTTACGGATGCACCTAGACTACTCTACCTCATTCTCGGAATATTTGTACAAGAAAGATTATGTCAGATTATTGTTTGTAGCGTAAAAAAATACATACAGACTTCCCTCTATGCTGTTTTTTACGTTTTTATAATTATAGTACGTTCATGAATTCACATATTTGGTGTACATACATACCTACGGTGAATAAATTAGTCGAAGTTATTTTATGATACGCAAAGCAATATTTTTGAAGTGAAAACTTCTTTAGCGGCGTTGTGCGCTTTTTGGGATGAGTAAAAAATGTTAAACGGCGTCAGGACACGTGACCCTGACCGTAGGATTTTGGTGAGAATTAGAACTTAAGTTCGCTGCAGCGCTATAACATTAGTTACCTCTAATTAAATAATTAAAACATGAAGCGCTAGATCGTTCATAGGACATTATTTTCTCGCGACCAAAACGTGGTAAGCGCCATGAAATTCTTGGCGCTTACGCGTTTCGTTCAACGTAGTTTATCAACATCGCTGTTTGGTTCACATGTTTAAGTTTTCACATCTGCCGGCACTCCCGGAGTGTAACCCGTTTTTGAAGTGAAAACTTCTTTAGCGGCGTTGTGCAATTTTTGGGATAAGTAAAAAATGCTAAACTCGCGTCAGGGCGTCAGGACACGTGACCGTAATATTTTGGCGAAAATTAGAACTTAAGTTCGCTGCAGCGCTAAAACATTAGTTACCTCTAATTAAACAATTAAAACATGAAGCGCTGGATCGTTAATAGGGCATTATTTTCTCGCGACCAAAACGTTGTAAGCGCCATGAAATTGTTGGCGTTTACGCATTTCGTTCAACGTAGTTTATCAACATCGCTGTTTGGTTTAAGCGGCGCACGGCGCGTGCGCGAGTGTGCGTGTGTGTTTGAGTTTTAGAGATTTTACCACATACATTATAGTACTTTTATTGTACTGATATTTAAAGCAATTCGTGCGAAATTATTCTCTAACCATTCCAAAATATTCAAAAATGCACAACGTTAATGTTCAAGTTTTCACTTCTGCCGGCACTCCCGGAGTGCAACCCGTTTTTTTACATTTCTGTCTACACAAATTACTTTCAGCGAAACAGTGCTTTAGTTAGGGGCAAAGACTTACGTTCTACAAGTCCCAAGTCAGACCGCATATGAAGTACTGTTGCCACTGTCAATGCCAATGGGTTGTGTTCTGTGGAGTCGTTCGACATTATGCCAACAGCCGCTTTACAATGGCACAGCTCTCTGACCGGCTGGGAGTTCATCCTCATACACTGGAACCGCAATGGTCACGTACTGTGCGGTTCCAGAAAAGTTTTCAACCGAGAACTATTAAGTTGTGGAATAAGCTCCCTGCCAAGGTTTTCCCAAGGGACTACAGTATGGGGACTTCAAGAAAGGCGTGAAGAGGTTCTTAGATAATCGGCAACGCAAGAGTGACACCTTTGGTCTTGCAAATGTTCATAGGCTACGGTAACTGCTTACCATCGGGCAGGTCGGACGCTTGTATGTCAAATTAGTGGTATTAAAAAAAGTACCGTTTTCAGGATTTCGAAACCATATGATGCCAACGGGACTATTACCAAGGCTCCGCTGTCTATCCGTCCGTCAGTCACAGGACTGTCTATCTTGAATCGTAATACCCATCTACCACACCTGAAATTTCCGTAGTGTATAATACTATAACCGTTACAAAAACCCCCATATAAGAAATATTTTTGTCGGCGTATATTTTACCATTGAAAAAATAAATCCTAATACAGTGAACAAGAAATAATTTCTTCTATATATATATATATACTAGCTTTTACCCGTGGCTTCGCACGCATTTTTTTTAATAATAAGTATCCTATGTTACTTCTGATACCTCCAAGAATATGTGTACAAAGTTTCATGATGATCGGTTGAGTAGTTTTCGCGTGAAAGCGTAACAAATAAACGGACATTCACATTTATAACATTACTAGCTTTAACCCGCGGCTTCGCTCGCATTTTTTTTTTACTAAAAAGTATCCTATTTTACTTCTGATACCTCCAAGAATATGTGTACAAAGCTTCATGATGATCGGTTGAGTAGTTTTCGCGTGAAAGCGTAACAAATAAACGGACATTCACATTTATAATAATAATATTAGTAGGATTAGGATATACATATATATATATACAACTGTCTGGGCATAAATAATATAAATAGCCATAGGTTTTGATTCCCTTGCGAGTGCAAAATAAGCGTATAAACGAGGCATAGACGTTCGTATATTTTGTCCCTGCTCGAAGGGATTTCAGACCTGAGTATTTGATATTTATTTTAGCTTGATAGCTCCACCCGTCTCTGTGAAAAGGGTCTTGACAGACGGACAAAGAAATAGACAGACAACAAAGTGATCTGATATAGGGGTTACGTTATTCCTCATAAGGTATGGAACCCTAAAAAAAGATCTTCGTGTGAAGAAGGCGAGAAAGGAAGAAAACTTTAGAAAGTTTCCCTTCTGAAAGACAAAGACCTTTGACCCAAAGTCCAGCTCCAGACGGATCTTCAATTTTTTACACTGTTCTAGGATTTCAAAAAACTATGCTGGTGTACGGAGGTCCACGTGGATGGCAAGCCAGATGTTGGGTAGTGCCCATAATAGGGATTCATCTCGGCCTAATATTGTCTATCTTCTTATACATTTGTCTGTAGCCAGTAGTGTTCTGTTGTTTTCTGACATTACCCAACTGGCACTGGGACAATAGAATCAAGTGGTTTTCTAGTAGCTACCTGGCTACCGAATCAAATGACTTTCTGCTTCTAGAGCCATGTGATTTTTTGGCTATAGAGCCGATGCGTTTTCCAGCCCCAGAGTCAATGGGCTTACTTGCTGTACATATACAAGTTTTTCTGATCATAGATCCAGGTGACCTTCTACTCCAAGTGGCTTTCCCTCTGTAGATCTAAATGTATTTATGTCCTAAGAGCTAAAGGAGCTTTCGTAGATCATATCACTTTCAAGCTCAAGACCTAGGTGCTCATGTGACAGACAGACATAGATAAAAGACTTTCTGACTATAGGGCCTTAGTAATAGCATCTAGCCATTCTTCAAGTAGAACCAAAAAGTCCCTTGGTTCTAGTACACTGTAAGTTCAGAGTTATGATGCTACAACATCTAGACTCTATCTAGTATCTCCTTTCATTTTTTTATACGTCGGAAGGCATACAAAGATACGGCCCACCAGATGTAAATCGATTACCGTAGCTTAATACATAAGGTATTTCAGGCAGGCCGTATGCTTGATTGCCACCTATGTGGTTAAATAATAAAAAAACGGGTTGCACTCCGGGAGTGCCGACAGAAGTGAAAACTTGAACATGCGGACCAAACAGCGATGTTGATAAACTACGTTGAAAGAAACGCGTAAGCGCCAAGAATTTCTTGGCGCTTACAACGTTTTGGTCGCGAGAAAATAATGCCCTACGAACGATCTAGCGCTTCATGTTTTAATTGTTTAATTAGATGTACCTAATGTTTTAGCGCTGCAGCGAACTTAAGTTCTAATTCTCACCAAAATCTTACGGTCACGTGTCCTGACGCGAGTTTAACATTTTTTACTCATCCCAAAAAGTGCACAACGCCGCTAAAGAAGTTTTCACTTCAAAAATAAAAAAAAGTATCACTCGCGTGATGCCTCCTCTGCTGCTAACACAGCAACTCCTTAGGAGCTTGGTGATCTCTCTCACACGCAGCAACACAACAACCCTCTATAGAGTTGTTATTTAGCTAAAAAATTAATTCAGTTTCATTTAAATAAAAAATACCAAAGCGTACCAAAAGCTTTATAATAGCACTGCTGGGGAAGAGACCATTTGACAGGAGGGTTATAATTAACCAATTTCTATCCCAGTTTTTAACCGGAAAATTGGATGAAAACTTAAATTTGTTTATGCATTTTGTTTTGTCTCTAACGCGATTTGGATTATTTCTTCATCAGTGTTGTCCTATGATGACACCGTGTTATTTTGATGTAGATTTAATACTGAGGGTTTAATTATTATTATAATCATTTGTATAAAAAAGTGAAGCAAACTTCGGGGGTGTAAAAGTATCTTATTTTGCTGACTTGAACTTGACAGACTTGTCTGGCATCGACTGAAGTCGAAAGAGCAGAGGTTAAAAAAATAACATAATTATTATAATTTACTTAACCACAACAGATTACAACGAAGTTACAAGAAAACTCACCCACGCACATACGCTCAAATAAATATAACATAAAATTATTATTACTTCTTATTACTTCATAGCTGTAATTCAACATTTATAAATTAGCTATGTAACTAATCATTATATGAACTCACTTAGTCATACAAGACTAGTATTATAGTATGTTCGCGTGAGGGCCTGGTGACCTGTAATACAGGTTCTTCTGAACCTACATCAGGTACCAGTCTCTCACAAAAAGAGAGAGGTTAGTTATTAGTGTATCTACTAATACTCTTTCCACACAACAAATGTTTACATATTAAGATACAAATGTATTGTATAGTACTTATTTTATGAGAGAAAATAATAATAAAAAATAATATAAATGATTATTTTGTTATGATAAAAAATGATTAAGACAATAATAGTCTTCAATTAGCGAAACATTTAAACAATTATCCGCTGTTATTAGCTATTCTATGTAATCAGACTTAATTTTAATATTTCACGAATTAATATACCTTGCTTCACATTCACAAGTAAAAGATAACACAGCTGAAGAAATCCTTTCTTCAATTTATTGTAATTATTATTAATAATATTTGAATATTATTTTTAATTTTATTTATTTATAAACATAATGTCAATTTAGGTCTAATTAATTATGATCACATACCTCTAGATGATATTACGACTGCAGCAATTAACAATGTCGTAAGTGAAAAATCGTTACTTTTCAGTATGGCCGAATGAAGTTTTAAATAGGAATAAAATTGGCATAAGACCATGTATCGACACAAAATTTGGTATGGGGCAATAGTTTTGAATACTCGAAAAGATCATTAAATAAAAAAGTGTAATAATAAATAGGAAAGGTGAAAAAAGGTACATGCTACGTTATTAGCCGTCAGACCACTAAGCCACTGTGTTGTAAGTGGGACATCCTACAATGTTAATCTGAATTTTAATTCTCAATTATGTTGGAAGTGGGACATCCTACAATGTCAATCGGAGTTTTAATTCTCGATTATGTTGGAAATGGAACATCCTACAGTTTTAATCGGAGATTTAGTTCTTGATTATGTCGGAAATACGGCATTCAAAAATATTTATCTAACTAATAATCCATTATCACATCAAAAGAAAATATACTTATAAGTCAAAATAAAAATAAATAATATTTTTATTTATTTGTGTATTTTTAAGTGATACTTTCGTTAACAAAATTATAATTAGAGTGCGAAGTAGGCATTTTCAAAAATCGCTGTTCTAATAACGTACACAATAAACTTTTTGAAAAAAAAAATAACAAACGAAACTGACATCACTGCAATTTAATTAATGAAATAATGACATAACAATATTATCGAGATCAATTTCAATCATATAACCTAAATAAAATAGAACAATATTTTCCCCTCTGAAAGACATATGAGGCATCATATCGTAAAAAGATACAATAATTAGTTTAATCACAGACACCTTTAATAATACTTCGTATCTAATTCAATGTAATAGTCCGAATCATCTTCATCATTAACAAAATTGGCAGCATTAGTGTGAGGAAAGTTAAAATAAAAATCGTGATAGCGATCGGGTATGATTCCCAGCTCTGCAGAGGTCTGTCAAATCTTTATATTTATCTTTGGTGACAGGTAAAGGCCCATCATAAGCCTGATTCAAATCAAATTAAACGTTGTTTGTTTCGCATTTCCGCCCGTATCACAGTTATTGTACTTGGCTCATCATCTAAATCGTACTCTATTCGATCATACTGTTCAGCATTAACTTTAACCTCTCTTATCGTTCAGTTCTTATTAGCTAGCAAGGCTTTGAAATCGAAGAGAGTGCCTTCGTGCCACATGTAGCAAGTACCTATATTAGAAGCCAGATCATAAACAGTAAAATTCAAGGTAGTCAGCCTCCTCTTGTAATAAAGCACGCTCACTTCCGCATAGGGGGTCATTAAAACTTTCAGAAAATCGAATGTGGCTACCACGACATCTATATTAACTTTAGATTCTTATTTGTCGATTTTCTTTAACTCTCGAGCTCTATTTTTACGAAAGTTTTAGAAATTTTAGAAAATGCATGTTTGTCTTCATCAGTACACGCAGGTTTATTTTCAAATACGTGGCATATATCCATCTATCCTTCTTTGGCTTGTACAATGACGATTGAAGTTCTGATTAGCGATTTCCCTGTACTGTCTTTTTATTATTGCTTTTGAGGAATATTTGCTAGCATCAAACCATTAACAATAAAGTTTAATCATACTGTGTTTAAACTTTACATTCTATGTTTCTATAATCATCATAATTTCTTTCATAATTTTGGCCCTGTATTGAAATCGGTGACGGCACGGGTGTAAGGTCAACAATTTCATTAGACCTATTATTGTGAGTGACGACTTTGCCATCGGTCCTAGAATCGGAAACAGATTGTATGACATTTAATGCCACTAATAAAGATGTACGAGAAACAATCGATGTGAAGAAGTTTTCATCATTTTTTGTAAGGTTTGGGATTTCATAAATTTACAAGCAATTTGATCCAACCCGCCTTGTGTGCTTCCGCACACTTCGCCGCCGAGCATCTCATAGACAAAGGACATAACTTATCCCCCACTAATACATATCAAATTTTACACACCATAGTCAAAGGTTTAATAATAATATTTAGTACCTATTAGGGAACAATTAGAAATTAATAAACATAAATATTCTAAAATTACTCTCATGAACAAACAGACTGACGTAAACCATTCCCCACTATTAAATATCTTTTCGCTCACACCATCAACCCCCACCCTCAATTCAATATAAGGGACGGCACTGCGATGGATTTGTCACTTGTAGCATGTTATTCTTACGATTAACGTCTACAACGCCTGATGATGCCTCGTAGAGAGGCGAAACACGTGTGGCAGCGACGACCAGGCCAGTCGTGGCAGCGACGGTGGTGGTGGGGGCATGCGGATTCTATTACAGATGGCGGACGATCGCAGCAACCGAGGCAGAGACTACCGGAGCAGCCATGGCAGCGTCGGCATGTTGCACTTACTAACAGTAGTGGGTGGGTGCCGGCCGGCGCTAGGCCACATGAACTAATTGGCGGAAGCACACAAGGCAGGTTGGATCATGGAATTGCATGTAAATTTGACTTTCGCAAAATAACGCTTGAATCTATTAACTATTTCATAAATTGACGTCAAAGTTGAAATTTCTGGGACGGCTGGTGTTAATGTTTTGGTGAGGTTTCGGATCCACGGTATAAGGAATATGTTCTGATAGGTTCCTATTACCACCGTTAAAAACGTCTCCTACCAGTACTTGTAAGTTCCTCTTGAAACTTTTCAGGAAGTGGGGATTCCTCTCCTACAAATAATATACAAAAAATTAAATTAACTAGAGATTTATTTAACCGTCTTGACTGTAAATATCTTTTAGAGCACATTTTTGATATCGGTAGTATGCTAACATGTAAGCTTAGTAAGCATTTTACACGCTAGCTAGTAACATGACTGACTGACTATAAATTCCTTGTGGTTATAACGGCCATAGTTATACATATCGTTTATTATTAGCTACCTTCTACCTGCGGCTTCTCCCCGCGTGAGCAAATTACCTAGATAAAACGTATCTTACGTATTAATCCAGAACATATTATATACGATTCAGCCGTTTACCCGTGAAAGAGTAACAAACATCCTTCCACACATCCATACATCTATCCTTACAAACGTTTACGTTTACAATATTAGTCTGACTAGGATTAAATAATAATATTACCCGTTTTAACACTACACCTATAATCATCAAAATCGTCCCAAGTTGGTATGCACATATTACATGTAGACAGTCCATATTGTAAAATGTGGCATATAAGATAAGGGAAAAGTAAAAGTTCCGCTTATATTTGCAATATTTGCTATAACCGACCGCAGTTGTATCACTATTTACAAGTAATAATGTCGGTTTTACCACATAGAACATAACCCCAATTTATGATGTACAAATAACAATGTTGGTAGTACCATATGCGACAAAAGCTTGTGAAAGATGAACAAGTGATAGTGTCGGTAATACCTTATCCAACAGTAGTTCATGAACCCGAAGCAAATGATAATGTAGGTTATGGTACAACCGACACAAATACTAAAATGAAAATCCGTTAACACTGTTGGATGTGACACATACTACAATATTATCGGTATAATACGTTTTTACCATATCCGCAAGAAAAATATATTTCAAAATGTTCAAAGTAGAAAAAAAACTTATTTTTTATTAAAAGTACATATAAACTAAGTTACTAAAGGCATTTTTACTTAATTTTTCTCTTTTGGCCGGATCGTGTTTGAACACCAGTGTCCGTTAATTTTGGATTCACTGGAATTTCATGTGTAGGAGTATGTTTGTATAGCAAGTCTAATATTCGTTTAGACCGAGACATTATGAAAACAAGTAGAAAACGATCAATTTGATTAAAACAATCGAGTTGAAAAACGAAACACCGGGCGTACCCACACGGCCCGCTAACAAAGTGTGAAGTGGCAGATCCGTGCGGCGTACGAGTGTCGGTACCCCTCCCCCGCACACGTAACAATGTCGCAACGTATTTACCTACAGTGTTATTTGAACGCTACGAAAACTTCCTACTTTTTTCATTATGAAAAATAGATATACAGTCTTGTTTAAGATATGAAACTTTGCGAGGACATAGATATTGATATTTTAAGACTTGTAGTGCATTAAAGCAAAAATCGTCAAAATGCAGTTCCGACAATGTTAATTGCTGCAGTCGATTAGAAGTGTTATTCCAAATATTACGTTTATTTGCATATTTTTATTATTTTTTTGTACGACGTCGGGAGGCATACAAGCATACGGCCCACCTGATTTAGAGCAGTTAACGTAACCTATGAACGCTTACAATACATTAAGTATCAACCGCACGATACCACCTCTGTTGCTGACGTAGGAGCTCCTTAGGTGCCTACTGGTGACACTCACAGCCGCCCTTCGGGGAGTTGTTATTTCCCTGCGGTTTTCTGTGAGGTGGATGTACTTCCGCAGATGGGCTGCTTGCACAAATAGACATGTTCAAGCTCACAAATGTTTGTCCTGTGTGGGATTCGAACCCACGAGGGTTGGTCTCAAAGTAGCCTTATCAACCACTGCGCCACCGAGCTCGTCAAAACGTGTTACAACGTGTTTGTATTATTTTTGTACTATTATTTATTTGGCTCACTACACCTTTCTGGCACAGATTCCCTTAAGGGTCCCTAGGTAAAGACTACGGATTAAGGACAAGGACAAACACTCACTACACACGTGTACACTTTTTGAAGTGAAAACTTCTTTGGCATCGTTGTTACTTGAAACTCGATGAAACGACAAAGCGACAGTAAAAAAAGATAACCACATACATCTTTAGGATTTAGCGTGCGAGAGAATGAGATAAGGCATTATACAATGTTTATTACAGGGTCCAAGCGTTGCGGGTGTTAGTACAGCTAAAAGCAGGTCATGCTTAACACTTGAAGTGCGATAAACTCTTAACATAAACGGCATAAGAATGGTACGAAGGTCAAAGTGTAAAGCTTGAGCTGCACTTAGCTGTACGTGTGTGTGCACGCCTGCGTTTTACGAAGCTTCAATTATCCTACTCCTAAAATTCTACATTGGTCTTATTATCTTGAAGACCACATTTTCGAAGGATGCCCTTCTACCGCGTGTGAACTGCACATATATTTTATTTCCGCAAGTCTTATACGCATTAAAATGTTGAACAAATGAATAACTCTTTCTTTCTTCTTATTCCTGCATTGTCCCGTTCCTCAATCCATTAGGATTGTCGGGGCCCGCTGCCGTCACTAAGGATTTGGCGAAGATACTGATTGCATACTGGTTAACAGCTGGGTTATCCCACTAGGCTATCTCTGATCCTAGCACTTGCTTAATAAATCTATGTTTATCTCCTAAGAAATTTAATTTAGAAGAAAATTTACGTGTCACATTTTTTTTCGTAATTTACAGTTATTTAAGATGGCCGGCAATATCTAATTACATGTGTGCATCATAATGTAATGTGAAGAAAGAAAGAAAACTATTTACCTAACAAATAGATATATCCATATGGTATTACTCTTTCTTAGCCTCCAAGTTAACAATTTTTCCTGTTTTAAATTGACAAAATGTAAAGTCGCTTTATTACTTTTTTTTTCTTTATCACTACTTGACTATACATAGTGGCGTTTTGTAATTAGCAATAAGGCTACACATTTTACAATACTTGAGTATATTAAGCTGTTAGACTCCCGAATAATAAATAAATAAATAACTCATTCTTTCTTAGCGTTTCCTAATCCACTAGGATTAGCGGAGTCCGCTACCTAAGCCTAAGGATTTGGTGAAGATACTGATTTTTACACGGAGCGACTGCCGTCAGACCTCCGCAACCCAGAGGGAAAACCAGATCATTCTTAGGTAAGTTCACACGTCTTTCGAAATACAATTTCTTGGTCGTGCGGGTTTCCTCACGATGTTTTCCTTCATCTCCGAGCAAGTGATAATTAGAAATTTGTACATAAATCCGAAAACACGAATTTTAATGCTCCATGCTTGGATATGAACCTGGTTTTAACGATAAGCAGTAAATTATAGTAATAAATAAGATGCCAACATAACCAACATTACTCGTTCCTTACACACCACTTTATTCTTTAACAATCTCTCTTCTTATAGGGCCCTCGACGGTTTCTAGGTCTTCCGACATCACCTCTGATAAACACACAATGGATTCTCTCTGTCTATACTCAACGAGAGATTTGGTGTGAATTTTTAGATAGACAGACATAGCCAACATAAATTTTAATTAACATAGCACTTAATAAAAAAACTCTACCCAGAATAATAATAATTTTCCATACAACAGCTTTTTTAGAAGTCTTCTAAAATACTATCTGTATTATTAAGTTTGTTTATGAATGATTTTCTTTCGCAAACAATTTTAGTCATAGGTTTAAGGAAAGTACAGTTGGCGAGTTGGCGCACAGGACCTTGAGCTCTGGGTTAGGTTTGAGTCAAGGTGTAGTCATGTTTGTTCGAGGGAAAATAAAAAAAACTAACATGATCTTTCTTACTAGCTCAGTTACTTATGATATGATACTTCCTTTGGACCATCTTTTTATACTAGAGGGGGTCAAACGAGCATGTGGGTCACCTGATGGTAAGTCACCACCGCTCATAGACAACATTAAGACCAAAGTGTTACTGATCTGTTGCCAGCCTTTTTAGGTAAATATAGGCTCTTTTCTTGACGTAGTGACAGCCCAACCGGGGCTAACTACATAGTCAGGTCAAAAAAAAAAAAAAAAAAAAAAAAAAAAAAACTTTTCTTGAAGGCACCGTATTTGTTCGGGAACACCGCTGAGGGTAGTTGATTCCACAATTTCACCGTACGTGGTAAAAAATGTCTCAAGAAGCGTACTGTAGTGGATTGCCTCTCATCAAGATGGTGAGGGTGAAATTTAAGTTTGTGGCGAGTGGTACGATAGTGGAACTCAGCGGCTGGTATTAAGTCGAACAACGTCTCCGAACACTCCCCATAATACAATTTGTACAGTACACAAAGAGAAGCGACGTCTTTTCGTGTACAAAGCGATTCCAGCCGAACGGAGATCACTGGGTCGCCGACGATTCGAACTACTCCACGTTGTATGCGATCAAATGGAGTAGGTAAGCAAATATTATGGCGCGCTGACCCAAAGAATGTGAACAGTATTCCATGTGTAGCCGGACCTGGGCCTTATAAAGTTGAAGTATTACTAAGTTTATTTGTGCAAGATTTTAATGACTTCTAATAAAATCCCTTACAAACAAATTTAGTTATACAGAACAGGGGCAATTGATAAAAGGATCATCTTGACGATAATATATCTGTCTATCTATTTATAAATTCATGCCAAATCCCTTGCTGAGTAGGCACAGAAAATTCAGCGCCATATGACTCGGCCGTTAGTGACCTTACACACCGCACTAACTTCTTTAACATTCATAGCTCTTTTCATGCACGCTCGCCGGTTTCTAAGGCTGCTGACATCACCTTCTGATAAAATACGATCAATTTAGTCATTGTAGGTAAGTTTGGCGAGCTCGGTGGCGCAGTGGTGAAACGCGCTGTTACGTTACTTTGACAAAAACGCTCGTGGGTTCGATTCCCACACAGGACAAACATTTGTGTGCATTGGCATGTCTGTTTGTCTTGGCCTGGGTAATTTTAAGAGGGGTAGGAGAGGTAGCAATAGTATCAAAGCAGCCCGTCTGGGGAAGGAGGTACCTCACAGAAAACAGCAGACATATAACAAATCCTCCTAAGGGGTTGTTGTGTTCCTGCGTATGAGTGAGGTCACCAGTAAGCTTCTAAAGACTTGCTGTGCTAATTACATTGCTTACATCAGATGGGGCGTATGCTTGTATGCCTCCCGACGTAGTATAAAACAAAAAGTCTTGGCCTTACTCGGCCCCTACATACTTTTACTTTCGCAATGTATATCTGTTTAGTAATTCTGTTTTCTTCCATTCTTTCTATATATCCGAACCAACGGAGCATGCCTCTTCTTATTTTAACACTGACACTCTCCTTCAAATGAATTTTGTTTATTATACATATCCAAAGCTATACATATACCTAAAAAGTTAAAAATCATTTATTTGCCATTAGGCCCTCACGGACACTTAGACATGTCTTACAGTCTTTAAATTAGATAATATTATATCTTGTTAATTTTTCATAGTTTTAATCTCTCGTTTTTAATTTTACCAGCAATTCGAAAATTACCGTTATCGAAGAAGAAATGCCAAAAGAAACTTGCCGGAATAGGTCTCTTTCAAATCATCAATTTATATTACAATATATATATGTGAGTGTACATATAGTGATATCAAGTGGTACAATTAAAGATATATTAATACGTGCGCTGAATCATTTCCAAACATCTCTGTTTGTCAGATATTCATCGATTATGTAATAACCCTTCTTACACAGAGCATTTTTGATGTACCTTTTGAACATATTGTCAGGCAAGGGCAGAACTGTTTCAGGTAATTTATTATAGAATCGAATACAATTGACAACAAAAGATCTATTAATCTTAGCAAGCCGATGTACCGTTAGCGCAATCTATTCCTGCTTCTAAGATTTTCACTACATTTTCAAAACGACTCTACATTTTGACGAGCATACATTATGTTCTCATAAATATACTGAGAAGTAACCGTGAGGATATTTTTTTTTAAATAGTTCTCTAAGTGATTCCCTGGAGCCCATGTTATAAATAGAGCGGATGGCTTCAATATCAGCTGCCTTTCGCCACTGCAATACCATACGACATAATGCTGTGAAAGTAGCTGAATTTTTTTATATTACGTCGGGAGGTATACAAGCATACGGCCCACCTGATGTGAAGCGGGTACCGTAGCCTATTAACACTTGAGATAAGTATCACTGGTGCGATGCCTCCTCTGCTGCTTTTACAGAGCAACTCCTTGGGAGCTTACTGGTGACCTCACTCACACACAGGAATACAACAACCTTTTAGGGAGTTGTTATTTGGCTGCGGTTTACTGTGAGATGGAGGTACTTCCCCAGACGGGCTGCTTTGATGCGCCCTACCTCTCTTAAAACATCCAGACTAAGACAAACAGACATGTTCATGCACACAAATGTTTGCCTTGTGTGGGAATCGAACCTACGAGCGTTGGTGTCAAAGTCGCGTCATTCACGACTGAGCCACCGAGCTCGTCCAGTGAATATAGTTAGTATCTACTGAATTATGGATTTATTATAGTATCATATGATTTCATTTCACAGTCTGTTTAAATTGAGGCAGTTTGTGCTTATGGCGTTTCTTTGCGAGAGAAATACATATATATATACAATCGGGACTCAAACTAATTTTTCAAATCGGCTGTGTAAGTACTTATTTATGTTTTATTTGATTATCTTAAATGACCGATTCTTATATAACTTAATACATATCATTTTTTATACCACTACGGTGGCAAACAAGCATACGGCCTGCCTGATGACAAACAGTCGCCGTAGCCTATGGACATTTGCAACATGAGGGGTGTTACACATGCGTTGCCGTTTCTCTAAAACCTCTTCATGCCTTTCTTGAAGAACCCCATGCTGTAGTCCCTTGAAAAAACCTCATTCCACAACTTGAGACTTCTCGGAAAAAAACTTCTGTATATTATATACATATATATATATATATACACACACATGTATGTATGTATACTTCTGCAGGTATGTATTCACTCACTCACAAACTGGACGTCACTAAACTCATAACGGCTGGACCGATTTAGGTGACATTAGATGTTTGTGTTTAAGTGAATCCCTGGGTGGTTTATATTCACAATTAGACACGCTGCCATCGGGATTTAGGAGCTTATTTATTTTTAGGGTACCGTACCTTAAAAGGAAAAACGGAACCCTTATAGGATCACTTTGTTGTCCGTCTGTCTGTCTGTTAAGACCCTTTTTCACAGGAACGGGTGGAGCTATCAAGTTGAAATTAATATCTGATACTCAGGTCTTTAATTCCTTCGAACAGTGAAGAAATCAAATTTCTAAGTCAACGTAATCAAAAGATACGGCTGTTTATGCCTCGTTTATGCGCAAATTTTGACACTCGCAAGGGAATCAAAACCTATAGGGTACTTCTCGTTGACCTAGAAACATGAACTTTGATAAGAAGCAATGTCATGTAGCACAAGGAAAGGAAAAACCGAATATTGTTACGGTTTTCGGATTTTTTTTTAGTTCTATCACAAAAAAAGTTTGCGTTTGACATTAATTTGCGAAAATATTTTTTTACGGAACCCTCAGAGCGCGAGTTAGACTCGCACTTGACGGCTTTTTTATTTTCGAACAGGACAAATGTGTCTCTAGTATACAAAAATATCTCGTTTATCTCTGAAAAGGCTGCAACGATTTATATCAAATTTTGTATTTGAATTGAAAAACAAAACCGTTTTTTAAATTTATCAGTATAGGCGTCCTTCTTAAAAATACAATTTGAACTAAAAACCTAAAAACACGCCGAGCTACCCCGGGTACTTCATTTTATCTACGCTAATATATAAAGCGAAAGAGTTTATTAGTTAAATTGTTTGTTTGTATACGCTAATCTCGGGAACTACAGCTCAGATTTTTTAAATTCTTCTTGCGTTTGATAGAACAATTTTTGAGGAAGATTATAGGGTAATGGACATCACAATACGACCCTTAGAAGCAGAGGAAAAAGAAAGATAGTAAAAAAAACGGTTTCCACGGAATACCGGCTCCCACGAGCGGACGAATGCTCGGACGCAGCTACATTATATACATAATTAAAAATGGCAGCAACGCGTCGTGTACCATCAGTATGTAATATTATCTTAATATATAAAACACAAGAAATGTGTGTGTATGTCCGTTATAGACTTTAAAAAAATTCATCCGATTGTGATGAAACTTCTGGGTTATATTCAACGCATTACCGAGAAGATTTGGAGATAAAAAGAGGGGGAAAAAACGCCCAGCGAAGCGGTGCCGGGCACAAATAGTATATATGTAAAAATCAATGTATATTTGCCCTTTATGGACTCGAAAACGGCTGGGCATATTTTGATGAAATTTTTAGGGAATTTTCAGATTAGCCCAGCGTGTGATCCTGTGAAGTATGGTAGCGATCGGAACAGCCACGCGAAGCCGGGCCGGGTAGCTAGTAATTTTATATAAATTGTTTTGATTAGACTGCCTAAGTAATAAAATGTTTTTTTTTTGTAATATTTAGGTTGGTATAGTACCGTTATATAGGTACTTGATGTATAGTCTGAGTGGCCACCCTCCAGGTAGTTGTTATTTGACTGCGGCCTTTCTGTGAAGTGCAGGTATTTGTTTGACAGACTTTGATTTGATTTGATATATCTCTCTTTTCAAATATAATCGTATTCAATTCTCTTGTGTTACTATTTTTCTTTTTTAAACTGCTAAGGTTAGGTTACTGTCTCTTTCTTAAGTATCTATTTCTCTTTTTTAATCTGTAAGGGCCTATTAAAGCAGCTCGAGGGATGTGCCTCCATCTCAGAGACGACCGTAGCAGAATAAGAACCACCTAGAGTGTTGTTGTGTAACTGCGAGTGAGATTACCAGTAAGCTCCCGAGTAGTTCCTGTGATAGCAGCGAGAGTGGCAACGCGCGAGCTATACTCCTTGTAATTCAAGCGTTCATAGACAACGGTAATGGCTACACATCAGGTGGGCACTATCAACCAAGCGGTTGACCTTAATTTTTTTAAATATATATTTTTAATATTTCAATATGTTATTTATTAAACATGTAATATAAATATAAGCAAGTAGTTAACTAGTAACCTTTACGACGTTCTAAAAAAAGGTATGTATAGTGTACTTAGAAAACCTATATTAATATTGCAATTGCAAAAGCGCGAGTGAGGTTACCAGTAAGTAAGCTCCTAAGGAGTTGCTGTATTAGGAGCCGAAGTGTCAACGGGCAAGTAATAAATACTCTTTGTTTGTAAGCATTTATAGACTACAGTAACCATTTCGCAACAGGTAGGCTGTATGATTATTTGCCATCCAAATCGTATCAATTTATACCTTTACAATATTACATACATTTTTTATACCACTAAGATGGCAAACTAGCGTTAGGCTAGACAGATGGTAAGCAGTTACAGTAGCCTATAGACACTTACAACACCAGGGATGTCACTCGTGCGTTGCCAACCCTAAGTTAATAATACTTGATCTTCACTAATATGAATTTCAAAATTTCGTAGATCTGACCGCGGATCTGCCTTATTGTTACCTTTTAACTACTAAACTAAGAACGTATTGTAAAGAAATTTGGGTTAGAGTTAGTTTGGAAATTGACGAAGAGCATAGGTTTCTTACAAAACGGGATTTTAACCCGAGTTAACTTACCAGCATGTACTATTGTTTATGTTTGTATTATTTCACCTATTGTAGTATATATATAGTCTAAATAAAAAAATAGGGTCCAATTTGTTAGAGCCGTATCCGAGGGACACGAAATATATTTATATTTATTATACCACTAAGGTGTCAAACAAGTATGCGGCATGCCTGATGGTAAGCAGTCACTGTAGCCTATGGACATTTGCAACACCAGTGGTGTCACTCTAGCGTTACCGACCCTAAATTTATTTATTTATGCCATAGATATATATATCTTAAATTTAAGTAAATACTATGTATATATATGTATATATATATATAAATACATAATAATTCCTCGTTTAAAGTAATAGTATATTCTACTAATAGTTTAAATGCGAAAGTATATAAGGATGTATACATACTTGTTACTTTACCACACAAAAACGGCTGAAGGAATTTCGATTAAATTTAGCACACAAATAGAGTATGTTCTGGATTAGCATATGGATTACTTTTTATACCAAAAATATTTATTGATCCCGTGTAAAACTTGAAATGTCAAACACCATGCGAACCGAGCTGTGTAGTATAGCTTGTAATAAATTAGATATTAATAAAATATAAAAAACTGGCACATTTGTTTTTCAGTCATTTAGCGTTAGTAAATCTTCACTACACACACATCTATTTTTATTTTTTGATGTAATTTTGAGTATGTATAGTTCAATATATTTTATACGTTAATTCAAACTCTGATTTAAAAAATGTATAGAAAATGCTAATTATCACTCACAATTATTTTTATACTTGTTCACTTGAGTCAATATTTTATCTACATCGTGCCAAATTTCTTTGTTAACCTTAGAAAATTCAATTAAAATTTTAGTGTATATTCTCTATACTGTGTTTATTGTATATACCACACATATCTACTTTTAATTTATGATGTAATTTTGTATATGTAGGGTTCCATATTTATTATATTTTGTTCAAAAAGACAGTTAAAAAAATATATAGAAAACTAAAACAAAGCTAATTTTCACTTACAATTATTTTTAATACTTGTTCACTCGAGACAATATTTATTTCTATATCTTGCCACATTTCTTTTCATATTTTCTCTATACTATGTTTATTGCGTATACTACGTTTAATTTTTCATATAATTTTGCATAGGTATGTAGGGTTCCATATTTTTTATATTTTGATGCAAAAATCGATTAAAAACATATAAAAAAACATATATAAAAATGAAACAAAACTTATTTTGACGTACTAATTTTTTAAACACATGAGCTAATCATTTTATTCTGTAACTTACTATACAAAAAATACTAGGTATATAAAAATATTTGTTACCCTAAAAAAAATCAATTGTTTTTTACTTTATTGTATTACCTCTATAGTATGTTAATTGTATTATATACTACACACATCTATTTTTAATTTTTGACGTAATTTTATACATGTAGCGTTTTATATTTGTCATATTTTTTTTCTATATTTTGTGTAACGTCAGCAACATTTCATTACAAAAATGTTATTATTTATAATTTTTATTGTGTTCGATTTAGGGTAAGCTTCCATTGATTTAACACCCCAAATGTCCATTTGTTCCTTTTAATACTAAGCATAGTAAAATCATCACTCTTTTTTAGATTAAAAGATCATTATAGGATTTTAATAATGTGAAGTGATTTATAACTATAGAACCACTATGATTCTCTAGCAGTACCTAGTGAAATTTGAAATGCAGTTTTTTTGTTAGAAATACATTGAATAGTGAAAACACTTTTGAATAAAATAAGGGTTATTTTATTAATTTTTTATTGAATCAAAATGTACAAAACCTAGCAATCTAACTTTTGAAGTATAATTAGGGAGGCATTTATAATCATAATTTTATTAAAGTTTCATATTTTGTAATTGTACATTTTTGAATATTTATCTATAAGGAAAGAACTTGGCTACATATTATATAAAATGTTATATATGTGTTATATTTCTTCTATGACGAAATATTTATTATTTGTTAGGCGTTAAGTAACAGTCATTAAATATATATAACAAATCATAATATATATAAATGATATATATAAGTAAATTATTTTAATAATGTAATTTATTTATTACTCAAAGGATGTATAAGAAATGTGTATTTGTTTCATTCAATAATAGCAACACGAACTTACAACTTAATATCATATCCTTTATGTGTAATAAAAGAAATAACAGGAGAAAATAGATTTTAGTGGATGTACCTATATAGTTTTATACAATATTGACTACGTTTTCTTTCTCTTAATTTTTAAAACCAACGTTGATATGAACATTACTAGACTTTAAAGTGTTCCGTTTTTAATTTAACAATGTATTAATACCTATATCTATTTTTCGTTATCCTAACGTATATCTATATATATTTGCGGAATAATTCATAGATTATTTTCTTGTTGAACCAGAAATAAACTTGCTACAAAATGTTATTGCTAACTCGTTCTTGCTTGAATCTTCATATTTTAAATTATATTTTTTTACAAAATACCATATTAAAAACGACATTTTATTTTTAAAATAATGTACTTTGACACATGGATTGGAGGTTTATGGCATTTATAGATAATATTTCTAGGAGAAAGTTTAAGCCTATGAGGGAATTACAAAAAACGGAGAATTTACTTATTTCCCGCAACCGCTGAAGTAGGTATATATTTTTTCAATTAATACCTACTTATTTCAATTGGTACTTTTGATCTTAGGTAGTCTATACAATAAGGCGACAAATACATGTCTATCTTTTGAGGGAAAATATATAGTTTACATAATTAAAGCTTCATTTTGCGAAGGTTGCGATCTATATTTTACAATTTACAAGTCAAACGCAACGATAACTTTCTTTTAAAAAATATATAATAACATTTTATAGGCCTATAGTTATATGTACGTATTTTTAATTAAAAATAAAATTAACATTGATACACGTCTTATTTATTAAATTTTATGATTAAAATGCCAGCAAATGCTTATCTGTAAATGACGGTAGAGTCACGGAAAGAATCTCCTTTTCGAAAGCAATTTTAACAGTGATAACTTTACAAAAACTTGATAAATTTTATAAATTATTATTGTTTTATTCTTAAATACTATATTTGGAGTAAGTTTTCTTTTAAATATAAAAACGTTTATTCATAAAAATACCATATTCCGGAAGCAAGCCGCGCTTGGGTTTTACGCTTTGACCACAGTATTTAAAGTACTTAAAAATCAAGTTAAATTAAAAATAAATTTATAAAATGTAATTATAGGATATTTACTTACATATGCATCAGGAACCATATCGAAAAATCCAGGCGTAAAAATTCCTAGGACACTTTAAGAACTCCATCAGTCTCTACCACAACCACTTCACAAAATCGCTTAAAAAACAATCTTTAAACACGTTTTAATATCAAAAACTGTCTTAATTGTGAACTTACGTGTCTTTTTTATATATTCCAACACTCTTCTAAATAGGCCTATAAGAATCTTATTGGAAATTTTTACTCGACATTTTCGCAAAAATTTTGCGCTGCCGCCGCGAACCGTGTGTTTAGGCCTAAACGTGGATCGGCACAGTAACGCGCGCACGCCGCTTGTCCTTAGAGACCTATCAAAATCACACAATAATTCAGATAAAACTATTCGACTGATAGTAATGGATAACTCCCAGATAAGGGTCCGATGAACGAAAAAGAAAATAGTATTGACTATACCAAAACTCGCGAATACACGTATCGTTAAAGCCAAAAAAAAAAAAATACACGTAAACCGCCACTAGGTAGGTATATATCAGGATAGATAAAGATGGAAAAGGGCTTTGAGCCCTTAGTATGGAACACTCAAAATATTTTAATGGTAGTAATGATATTTTGATGTTGAATCGTGATAGATTAATAGATACAGGAAGTAGGATTAGTTGTGGGGTATTAAGGGTTGTGTTAAGGGTAAATGCTAAGGGAAAAATAGCTTCGACGTGGTGAATTTTGGAGGAGTGTAGTGGCGCGCGCGCGATTCGCTTTTGGAATGGCGAAATACGCGGGGCGGCCGCTCCGCGATCAACGCTTAATAACTAACCTTGCAAAAGCGACCTCGTGGTCTGTGTTATGCCTAATCGAGGCAAGTCATGTAGGTATACGCATGTCTACCTAATACCTAAAATTTGGACCCCCTCATAAAGTTTGAGGGGGATAAATTTAAACGTAACTTTCATAATAAAATTTTGTATTTGTAACATTTGGTCAATTTTAATTGAGGGTTAAATTTAGAATTAAAGTATTTTGTTATATTTAGATATTATTTTTTTGGAATATTTGATCAGAATTTCATAGCTTTTAAATATAAAGTCATAAGAGGATGTAGATTTTACTATACACTTTTGTCACTTTTAAATTAAATTACGTATATTTTGCCCAATGATTTTAAGATTAAAGCAAAAAATTAACGATTTATTTCTGTTATTATACTAAATTAATTTTATTCTGAACTTCTACGTTATAAATTGGTTCTATACAGTATTTTTATTACAATATCTGTTTAGAGATTTAATTTTAGCTAAGTGGGCATTTAGGAGGAATGTAACTACTCTTACTTAAGGTTTTTATGTTTTCAAGTATTTTTGCAGATAGATTATATTCTTAAATTTGTATGTATTTATTATTACCACATTATTTCCCATCCTAGCTATTACCTATATACATAACATTATAGAGGCTATTATTTTTTATTTGAAAACTACTTTAATTTATTTATGAGATTAATATTTCTGATAGATATTTTTTTTATATAAATAAATAAATCGTTCTAGCTAACTGGAACACCTACTAGGCTCACGGTTATCTGTATTTTGCCGTAATCTTCTACATGTACCTCTCCAAGCTTACGCAAGTGTGTTCATTTGATGATGAATAAGTCTTTTAAGGGTGCTTATCCGACTCTCTAATATTAATTACTTGTATCATGGGACAAATTTGTTTTATTTTGAGATTAAAGGCACTTTTCAACTTCATAGCCAAAGCTAATCTCACTTGTACGTGCACTTGGTGTGCCGTTCTAAAAGCTTAGGTGAAAGGGAGCTAGAGGGAGTAGGTATATTAAATATAATAAGTAAGGAGCCTGACTGAATTATGGAGGCGTGACAGCAGTCGCTATACATAAAAAAATTGATAACAAACAACCGATCTCTTACGCTTTGAAGGTAGGTATATTTTAAAATTATGAAAAGACTAAAATTAAACTTTTTTGTTCCAAGAAGCCGTTTTGAAATCATATTAAAAATAATAATGACACAACAACCTCAAATAATAGGAGAATTATTAATTATTAATAACTTGAGTATGTAGGTGAATAGTATATATACTCATAAATATAATGTCAAACAAACTTACGCCCCATTATATGAAATGCCGTAGCCTATATATAGCTACTATAAATATTTGTGTCCATGAACATGTCTGTTTGTCTTGGTTTAAGTGTTTTAAGAGAGGTAGGGCTCATCAAAGCAGTGCGTCTGAGGAAGTACCTAACAGAAAACCGCAGCCAAATAAGAACTCCAGAAGGGTTTTTGTATTCCAGCGATTGAATGACCAGTTACCAGTAAGTTTCTAAGGAGTTGCTGTGTTAGCATCAAGCGAACATAGCCTACGGTAACCACTTTACATCAGGTGGGCCGTACGTTTGTATGGCTCCCGAAGTTGTATAAAAATATAAGCACTGCTACATAAAAAGTATCACTGGCACGTCGCCTTCATCGCTGCCAACACATCACCTCCTCAGGAGCAGTCCAGTGACACTTACCTATTTCTCATCATGACGACGACAAACTTCTTGAGGACTGTTATATTGCAGCAATCTCCTGTAGGTTGAAGGAAGTACTTCTTCAGTCGGTTTGCTCCTGATCTTCGTGTCCTTCGCTCCTTTTTTAAAGCCTTCTGTGGCTTTAATTACTACTTTAATTTTTACTTTCAGGACCTCGTCAACCTTGTTAACTTCGCATTTTTTTTTTATATACAAAATCGGGGTTTTCAAGAAAGACATGTAGGTATATTAAATTAATCAATGTATTTAATAAGCGTGTAAAAGCATTTGTTTTGATAAGTTAAACAGAATACTAAAAATAATTTAACTAGTTATGTTTAAAAAAATAATTACATAAAAAATAATATAAAATTCAGGTAAAATTAAATAGTACCTAAACCTTATTGAAATGCAAATTTTGATCCAAATATTGAGAGCCGTTTCTGAGATAAACGAAATATAAATTTGAATTGAATTGAAAGAATTGTTCTTTGTACAAAAATACTTTATATGCCAAATCTTTATTTATATAGGTACTATGTATAGACTAACAGACTCGACAGACGTTGTTTTGCCCGAAAATACAAAAAAAAAACCCAGAAAACCGACTGCAGAGCCACCTATCGGAAATTGTGGACTTAAACCAATGATGGGCTCACACAAAAATTCATCAAAATCGATCCAGCCGTTTAAAAAGACTTCGTTAGCATTATGTAGTACATATATCTAATTAGGTAAATACATATGTTGACGAGCTCAGTTGCGGAGAGTTTAGCAATGCTACTTTAACCAGACAGATTACCAGACAGGACAAAAATTGTATTTTCAAGTGAAGTAGGGCGCATAAAAGCATCATAGCCCGACTGGGGAAGTAGCTCCCCTCACAGAAAACCATCTCACAAGAAAGCAAATAATAACTCCCTAGAGGGTTGTTGAGTTCCTGCAAAGTAAGCGACATTACTAGTAATTCCTAAGGATTTGCTGTGTTATATAACTGGGGTTGCATCGCGCGAGTGACACTTTCTGTATCACAAGCGTTCATAGGCTTCGGTAACCACATTACATTAGTTGGGCCGTATGCTCGAATGCCTCCCGACGTTAAACATAATATATACTCATATATAAGTTATACGTATATAAGATATATATTTAAATATCATGTCGGTGAGTATACCTAACATAGCCTTTTTAACTTAGTACATAGGTACGTGTTTTTTTGTTCAAGCCGGACGTCTGCCGAGATCACCCAATGTTACATCTACAGTAATGTATAAAGCGGAACAGTTTGTTTGTTTAGACGCGCTAAACTCTGGAAATATCAGTCGGATTTGAAAAATTATTTTTGCATTAGATAGGTCAATTCTACAGGAAAGTAATAGGTTATTCAACATCCTGATACGACTCTTAGAAGCCGCCCAAAAAGAAAGAAAGTATGACCAGTTGAGAATGCGCAAGCTTGCATTGCCAGAAGAACACCTGGCTCGTCAATTATATAACAATTCAATTTCTTTTTTTATTTGTCGGCCATTTTGATCATGTTCCTTAAGAGATAGGAACGGTGTTCCTGAACATTTCTATTCTACTTTTTTATGCTGAATCCGAATCTGAAGTCAAAATTCGAATATTCGAAAAAAAAGCGACAGACAAACACACAGACAAACGCACATATAAACATATAGATTTAGATATACGATATTCAGATAGACGATATGTCATCGCCTTATGGATAAAAATGTTTAATATATTTGTTTTGTACATTACATCGTATTAAAAAATACGTGTAATAAATAATTTGAATTATATAATGAAATTTATTTACAAAATTTTTCATCAGCCCGGGCGCCTCGGAATTGATCGACAAATATAGTTATTCGCATTTAAAAATATTATTAATCACAATGGCCTGTGCGACTCAGGAATATTTTTTCTACTGGTGAAAGAATTTTCAAAATCGGTTCAGTAGATTCCAGAGATTACTTCTTACAAACAAACTCACAAACCTTACCTTTTTATAATATTAGTGTAGAGAGTTTCGTAAATATTACAGAGTAAAAATTTTACCAATAGTATAAACTGTTGTTTTATACAATTTAATAAAAAAGCAAAGAAAAACTGAACTAGTACTTCTAAACTTAATATACAACACACACACATACAAATTTATTAAAATGGTTGTTCCGGCTTCTATATAGTATCAAAAACATAACCATTCACCTGCGTCACTATTTCAGAATATTCCATGTCTCAACATAAACCTTTTTAAATTACGTGTAATTGTATATATAGATTTTTACTAATTACTTTAAAATACACGTGCTTGAGGTAAATATAATCTGGAATGACAACCTCGTCCAATGCAGCGTTGGTAAATAGATAGGTATTATTTGAAATCGCAATCGGATACAAACAGGACAAAATCGGTAAAGTGTCAATCACTTCGTCCTAATAGGGCTCCCGTAATTATCTTTCCTGGTAGGCAGGTGGACGACAGACAGACAGGCAGGAGGATGATAACGGACAGACACACAGAAAGAGAGACTGATGGCCGACGGACACACAGATAGACAGCCAGGCCGATGGCATACAGAGAATTGACAACAGACAGACGGTCAGACTGGCAACAGACGGGCAGAAGAAAAGACAGACAGAGGACAAACAGACTGACGAACGATATACAATCTAAAAATATACACATAGAAAAATACAATCGCAGAGATTAATGTTAATAATAATAAATAATAAATATTGTCGGACAAATTACACAGCGCCACCTAGCCCCAAAGTAAGCGAAGCTTGTGTTATGGGTACTAGGCAACTGATAAACATACGTAAATATTTTTTTTGTAAATACATACTTATAATACAAAGATAATACCCATATTAAGACAAACAGAAGTGTTCATGCACACAAATGTTTGTACTGTGTGGGAATCGAACCCACGAGTGTTGGTGTCAAAGTAGCGTAACAACACGTTTCACCACTGCGCCACCGAGCTCGTCAAATATTACCCCCAATCCCCTAATAAAATCACAGATATAAAAATACAATCGCATAGGATATATATAGTCTGGCGGACAAACAGACTGATGACAGACATACGGACATATGACAGATAGAATATAGACTGATGACAGACACACGGACAGATGACAGGTAGACGATGGACTGATGACAGACACACGGGCTGATGACAGATAGACGATGGACTGATGACAGACAGACACACGGACAGATGACAGATAGACTGATGACAGACAGACGGACAGATGACAGATAGACGATGGACAGATGACAGACAGACGGACAGACACACGGACAGATGACAGATAGACGATGGACTGATGACAGACAGACGGACAGACACACGGACGGACACACGGACGGATGACAGATAGACGATAGACTGATGACAGACAGACGGTCAGACACACGGGCAGATGACAGATAGACAATGGACTGATGAGACAGACGGACAGACACACGGACTGATGAGAGATAGAAGATGGACTGACGACAGACAGACGGACAGACACACGGACAGATTACAGATAGACGATAGACTGATGACAGACAGACGGACAGATGACAGACAGACGGACAGATGACAGACACACGGGCAGATGACAGATAGACAATAGACTGATGACAGACAGACGGACAGACACACGGACAGATGACAGATAAAGGATGGACTGATGACAGACAGACGGACAGACACACGGACAGATGACAGATAGACGATGGACTGACGACAGACACACGGGCTGATGACAGATAGACAATGGACTGATGACAGACAGACACACGGACAGATGACAGATAGACTGATGACAGACACACGGACAGATGACAGATAGACTGATGACAGACAGACGGACAGATGGCAGATAGACGATGGACAGATGACAGGCAGACGGACAGACACACGGACAGATGACAGATAGACGATGGACTGATGACAGACAGACGGACAGACACACGGACGGATGACAGATAGACGATAGACTGATGACAGACAGACGGTCAGACACACGGGCAGATGACAGATAGACAATGGACTGATGAGACAGACGGACAGACACACGGACTGATGAGAGATAGAAGATGGACTGACGACAGACAGACGGACAGACTCACGGACAGATTACAGATAGACGATAGACTGATGACAGACAGACGGACAGATGACAGACAGACGGACAGATGACAGACACACGGGCAGATGACAGATAGACAATAGACTGAAGACAGACAGACGGACAGACACACGGACAGATGACAGATAGAGGATGGACTGATGACAGACAGACACACGGACAGATAACAGATAGACGATGGACTGACGACAGACAGACGGACAGATGACAGATAGACGATGGACTGATGACAGACAGACGGACAGACGACAGATAGACTATAGACTGATGACAGACAGACGGACAGATGACAGATAGACGATGGACTGATGACAGACAGACGTACAGACACACGGACAGATGACAGATAGACGATGGGCTGATGACAGACAAACTGACTGACACACAGACAGATAGACGATGGACTGATGACAGACAGACTGACATATGACAGATAGAATATAGACTGATGACAGACAGACGGACAGACACACGGACTGATGACAGGTAGACGATGGACTGATGACAGACAGACGGACAGACACACGGACAGATGACAGATAGACGATAGACTGATGGCAGACAGACGGACAGACACACGGACAGATGACAGATAGACTGATGGCAGACAGACGGACAGATGACAGATAGACGATGGACTGATGACAAACAGACGGACAGACAGACACACGGACAGATGACAGATAGACGATAGACTGATGACACACAGACGGACAGACACAGTGGCAGATAGACAATGTACTGATGACAGACAGACGGACAGACACACGGACTGATGAGAGATAGACGATAGACTGATGACAAACAGACGGACAGACAAACGGAAAGATGACAGATAGACGATCGACTGACGACAGACAGACGGACAGACACACGGGCAAATGACAGATAGACAATAGACTGATGACAGACAGACGGACAGACACACGGACAGATGACAAATAGATGATGGATTGCTGACAGACGGACGGACAGACACACGGACAGATTACAGATAGACAATAGACTGATGACAGACAGACGTACAGACACACGGGCAGATGACAGATAGACGATGGACTGATGACAGGCAGACACACGGACAGATGACAGATAGACGATGGACTGATGACAGACAGACAGACAGATACACGGACAGATGACAGATTGACGATGGACTTATGACAGACAGACAGACAGATGACAGATAGACAATATACTGATGACAGACTGACGGAGAGACACACGGACAGAAGACAGATAGACGATGGACTGATGACAGACAGACGAACACACACAGGGACAGATGACAGATAGACGATGGCCTGATGACAGACTGACGTACAGATACATGGACACATGACAGATAGACTAATGACAGACAGACAGACACATGACCAGATGACAGATAGACGATAGCGTGATGACGACAGACGTACAGACACATGGACAGATGATAGACTGATGACAGACAGACAGACAGATACACGGACAGACAGACAGACGGACAGACACACGGACTGATGTCAGATAGACGATAGATGAAAAATTAATTATGGAAACGAGTGTTGCGCAAAATTTGTAGTGCAACGCTGTAGATCATGTCCGTAATGATGATGTTAAAAGCAAACTTGGTCTGAAAGAGCATTCTCTTTCAGACCAAGTTTTCTTCTAACATCACATGGACATCGAATGCAGGAAGAAATAATTACGAACCAGATATAAAAAAAAAATTACAAACCGGCGAGCATGCATGAGAAGAGCTATGAATGTTAAAAAAGCGAGTGAGGTATGTAAGGACCGAGTCATATGGCGCTCAGTTCCCTCTGCCTACCCCGCCAAAACCCTTTGGCGTGTTAGCATAAGTTATAGCAATAGTAATAGAAAAATAAAATGTCCGATGATGTACACTATCTCCATTTCACAGAAGACCGCAGCCAAATTGCAATTCCTAGTCTCTTCCTCCCTCAGGTGCCAAAAAGTTTTCGACCCACCTGATACAAAGCACTGACTTTACCTTTTTTTTTTATAACATTAGTTCGGCATAGTGGTTCCTCTTTGCCTGATGGTAAGCGAAAGGGGAGCCCAAATCGCAACTGCAACTGACAAAATACTACACCGTATCCTGTCAGTTGAAGCTGCCATGCTGACCCGCAAGATGCTTATGAACACTAATTAGATAGATAATTAACTGCTTATTGCCAAAAGAGGCTCTCTCCTTGACAGGTTGTTACGTTCCTGTGGGTGAGTGTCCAGTAAGCCCCTGAGAATTGCTGATACCTATAGAAAACGTACGAATAATGTTCCTGGCATTGCAACCGTTCATAAGCCGGTAAGCGGTCACCGCAGCCTATTGACGCTCGCAACACCACGACGTCCTCGTGGTGTTGCGAGCGTCAATAGGCTGCGCTGCAATTAGGCGCGCGCTGCCAATCTGGTGACCTAAGGCTGTTTCGTCACAGTACCTAGTAATTTCTCTGCCATATCTCACCCTTCAACCCGGAACACGGCTATATAAATATAGCTGGTTGGCGGTAGAAATAGGTGAGACGAGGGTACCTTCGTATCCTCGCATTCAGACGACTTTTGTACAAAGTCTCCCTCTGGTAATTTCGACAGACGTGTGACCTAACCGTTATGACGAGCTCGGTGGCTCAGCGTGAATGACGCAACTTTGATACCAACGCTCTTGGGTTCGATTCGTCACAAGACAAACATTGTGTTTGCACGAATATGTTTGTTTATCTTGGTCTGGATGTTTTAAGAGAGGTAGGGCACAACTAAATAAAGAATTCTCATTGCTGTATCGTGATGAAGTTTGTCATTTTTTGAGGCAATACAATAATTATGATACTGTCCTGCGAGACTAATATGAAGAGCTCGGTGGCGCAGTGGTGAAACGCCCTATTAGGTTATTTTGTTACCAACGCTAGTGGGTTCGATTTCCACACAAGGCAAACATTTGTGTGCATGAACATGTCTGTTTGTCTTGGTCTGGATATGTTTATGAGAGGTAGGGCGCATCAAAGCGGCCCGTCTGGGGAAATACCTCCACCTCAAAGAAAACCGCAGCTGAATAACAACTCCCTAGAGGGTAGTTGTGTTCCTGTATGTGAGTGAGGTCCCCAGTGAGCTCCTAAGGAGTTGCTGTGTAAGCAGCAGAGGAGGCATCGCGCGAGTGATACTTAATATATTACAAGCGTTAATATAATACGACAACTGCTTTACATCAGGTGGCCCGTATGCTTGTATGCCTCGCGACGTAGTATATAAAAAAATAAAAAAAAGTCTGGGTTTCTCTCTGGGTTGCGAAGGTCTGACGATAGTTTCTCCGTGTAAAAATCTTCATCGAATCCTTAGCCTTAGGTACAGGAACCCGAAAATCCTAATGGATAAGGAAATAGCAAAACGCTAAGAAGGATACTATTTCGCATGAATCCACCAGATGTCTGAATCTCAACTTAGATCAAAGATTTCAAATACCTGGAAACACACATTTAAGCTAAAATAATTACAACTTACCTACTAACTAACTACTATGTCAGAATTCGATTGCCTCCTGGTATATAGTCTTAAATTATGACTTTACACTACATTGAAGTTAATTTACACGGTGCCTGTTTAAAACATCGTAATTTACATAAATTAAAATTCAATAAAGTTTTCATGATCACAATTTGTTAAAAACTTGGCGGGAAAATGAGATAAGTCAATGAAATTAATCGTACAGAATGACAGTTCCAAATTCAAATCTCATAATAATATTTTTCTTTATGGCCAGACTCCGTTTGTAATAGTTTGTATGAAATATATATGGCGGACGACCTACCACACCGTATATGTATACATATCCAAAAGAATTTAAATCGTAATTGTACCTACTCTGCTAGTGCAGACAGACAGTAATAAATAATGACACCTTTATTGTAAATGTTGTATTTTTCGACTCCTTTTCATCTATAAATCCCCACAAATATTATTTACATTAAATTTCTATAAATGATGTTCAATTTTGGCCGATCATTTCATACAAAAAAGCAAAATTGGTGTTTTCTTTTATAAGATCACCATTTTCTTTACAGACAAAATCAACCTTACCTGCCTACCTTCCTAATTATATTTGATCAACGACATACTATATTTCATAATGTAAACTAAAATTGGTACCCAACTCACATTAGATTTTGGAATCCGATTTGATCCTGGAATAATTCTTCCAGCCTAGAGTTGTGCCATTACATGAAAATGGCTTAACTATCTATCACAAATTATGACTTCATGACTTCTTCGAAGCTAGTTTCTGAGGTTTTATGACTAAATATTTTGAATTAATTAATTTTTTTTGTAATGGAAACGGGAAAATTGTAGACAAATTGGCGGTAAAAATAGTTTTATTTATTCTTCCCAAGTATTGAGAAAGACAAAGGCAGAGCCATTCGAACATGGTCATAATTTAGTTTTTACTAAGTCTCTGCTTGAGGAACTCTGCTGAAAAATTACTCGGCAAGGGTTCCCGGACTCGGTCCTGAAGTTTAAATAGACTCGTAAAACAATAACTTCTCAAGATTAGCTTCACGGACTGTATCGTCTTCTAATATTGTATTACATACTTTTTAATGTGAAAGTCTTACCGTTCCATTAATGACGTCATCATCACCATCATCGGTGATGATTTCGGCTCTACTATCGATACATACCTAAGCCAAAAGAGCATTCTTTTGATCTGTCTTGTTTATACCACTAAAGTGGCAACAAGCAAAAACGTCTTTGCGCATTAGTCTGTTGTGCATGGTTCATGTAAAGACTACCGAAAGGATTTTAATAAAATTTTACACAGTATTAGCTTAATTCTTTTTTTATCATGAAAACGTTAACAGTTGCTGGGTATAATTTTAATAACTTGCGAGGAAGTCGCCAGTCGCAAGTCGCGACGCTATTATTCCGGAAGTGCTGCTGTCACGACGTTGCATGTTGAAATGGCGATATTTTCTGCAGTTGATTAATTATTATTAGATTTAGTGTTAAACCTGTTTTGTATCCGCTCTCCACACTTATATTATAAACTAGCTGCAGTCCGCGGCATCTCCTTCGTGCAGTTTTATTTTTTAACTTTCACGAGACAATCCTGAACAAAGAATATAATACTCCCTGACGGGAGATCCTGAATGTTTCCGAGATAAAAAGTCATTCAATTGTTGACACAGACATTCATAAAAAATCATAAAAATCCATAGAGCAGGTACAGCAAATAATATCGTTTTCATGGCTCGTGCTTGAAAGTACATAATCATTTTCATTAGCTATTTAATTGCTTTTCCGTCGCTTGAAAAAGAATAGATTTTTTGCTAATATATTCGTGTATCATTATTTATAAAAGAAACATGCAAATCAAAAATAAAAATCCATTTTACAGATAACAAATGGAATGCCATTTGCGTTCGCGCCATTTTTATTATGTCATAGTGCACCTGGCGGTAGAATATGGAAATTAACAATTTTATTGACAAATTAATTTCATTGCTTACATAAATTGGTAAGATGGTTAAATATTTAACAATACAAATATTATTATTCTGTTTTAAATAAATAACTATATATAACTAATAACGTAATTTATTAATTTTGCTCACAAACGCGGTGGCGCCTACAACTTTCGGCTGTGCGTTTGAACATTCTTATCAATTTATTCTTTTTTGGTATTGTTTTATAACAGTGAGAGAGTATTTTAACGCAAGTGATAATGTAATATCAGTGGGATATATGATCAAAAATACTAAAAGTCACTTCATGTTAATGCTTCTAGTGGGGCCCATTCACAAAGACGCGGAAGGCCATATTGGAATCAAATTCGAACAGTTGTCAATGAAAATGTATGGAATCAGAATGAAAACTTTTAGAATGCGTTCGATGTGAATATCTCCACAGAACTCATTCAGAATAGCAGCGAAATTAACTAGGTAGGTATTGGTTTTGTTCATAGAAATGCTTCAGGACGTGCATTTCTATAAACTAAACCACGTGGGGACGTGTACCATGTAACAAATGAATAAATTTCCATATTTCTTTGGATACTAGCCAAAGCAATTAAACTGTAAAAATTCGATTAAGAACAAACTAAATGTTGTCTTGAAGTTTTACTCGGAAAACAGTGTTGAATGGTAACCTCGAATGTGCATTTGGATGCAATTGTTTTAAGAGGTTTTGCAGAACGTGGGCTCACCAAAGCAGCCCGACTGAGGAAGTACCTCCATCGCCAGAAAAACGAAGCCAAATGACAACTCCTTGGAGGATGTGTACTTTTATAAAATTGTTGGAAAACAACGTGCTGTAGTCTCTTCGTTTAACGGAAACCGAAATACCTCTGAAACAGCACAGCATATGATCAAAGAATGGTCAAAATGGTAAAGCTCTCGTAATAATGAGTAGTGCGAGTGCCTATTTCTTCCTCTTGCAATCAGATCTTATTAATAAGCCAATCCGGATGTTATATCAAGAAAATTCAGCATTTCAACGCACTCTCGCCTCTTCCGCCATTCCTGGAGATGACACTCTGTTGGTTCAAATTTAACTAGCCGGCCCGACAGACGTGGTCCTGTCGAAAAATGTATATTTCTTAGAATCATCCAGGCACCCACTCAAACACACATTAAAATTTCATCAAAATCTATCCAGCCGTGTAGCGCGAGATAGTGACGTAGGTCACACACAGAGAAGTACACAGAAGAATTATATATGATATACATATAGAAGATTTATCGACTTTTTTCTCTCTTTTTTTCTTTTTTGACTCGAAGATTTAGGGGGTCATGTGCCAGAAGCGTGCTCGTTCGCGACCCCTGCCAATCGAGTAGATTGCAATTCTGGACCGAAAACGCACCGATGTGCGGATTAGGGCGTCCCCCGGAGGCGACGCGCACCGATCCGCCCCCGTCGGTGCGAACATAGGTGCATGCGGCGGTGGGGGCCGCCACCCACCACGCAGCGCCAATTCCGGCGGGTCGAAGAGAGCCGAGTGCTGCATAGGCACGTGGAATGTGAGAGGTGGACTGAGTGATAAGATGAATGAGCTGATGGACGTAATGAATGAGAGACGCTTAGATGCGTTGTGTGTGACAGAGACTAAGCGCAAGGGGAGCGACACCGATGATCTGCCCGATGGGATGATGGCCCTATGGTCTGGTGTAGACCGGGACGATCATGCCAGTGCTGGTGTAGGTGTCATACTCTCCTCTCGCTTAGCCCCTGGTGTGAAAGATTACTGTTTGGTAGGGCCTAGACTTCTCTGGGTTCGTATAAAACTGGGCATCACGCGAGTATTTCTGGTTGCAGCATACGCTCCCGTAAGCTCAGCGTCTCCCCAAGAACTAGAGAAGTTTTGGGAGTCTGTGAGGGATGTTCTGGATTTAGCTGAAGGGAATGAAAGAGTGATTATGTGTGGAGATTTGAATGGATGGGTTGGGACCAAACGAGACGGCTATGAAGCTGCTCTTGGTCCCTATGGAGATAAGAGAGTGAACGAAGCAGGTAAGTCGATTCTAGATGTATGTATGGAACGAAACCTCCTCGTGTCGAATACTTTATTTCGTCACAAGGATATTCACACGTATACATGGAGACGGAATGACCAAAAAAGTGTGATTGATTTGATTATAATTGATAGACGTCTCCGAAATACTATAATGGATACAAGAGCCTTTAGAGGTCCCACTCTTGAAACGGACCACTACCTGGTGGTAAGCCGGTTTGTGGGACTTTTCAAGAAGTGGAGGCATTGGCGAGTGCGTATCCCTTTCGGAGATCATGAAAGGATAAGGAGTGAAAAATTGCAAGATGAAAGTGTAAGGAGAATGTATGTACATCTGGTAAGCGAAAGACTTGCAAATGCAAGTCTTTCCGGCACAGATGTGGATGATTGCTGGAAAGTTCTGAAAGAAAGTATGGTGGATAGTGCAAAAGAAGCATGTGGATGCGCAAAGAGGCATAAAACATTGAAAGGGGATGCCTGGTGGGATGCGGAGGTTGAATCCTCCGTAGCAAGAAAGAGGAAAGCGTGGCTGGATTATGTATCATCTTTGCCCTTAAATGAAAGTATGAGAGAGAAGAAGAAAGAAATGTACCGTCAATGCAAGAATGAAACCAAGGCTTTAGTGAAAGAGAAGCGTGAAAGACAAATTATGAATGAGGAAGAGAGGCTGACGAGAAACTTCGAGGCAAATACCAAACTCTTTTGGAGAGAGGTAAAGAAGTCTCGGGGTGGTTCGTCGGCATCCAGTATGAACAAGATTAAGTCTAAAGCTGGTATCATTCTTGCAAACACTCAGGAAGTGTTAGAACGGTGGAGTGAATATTTTGAAGAAATGTACGAATATGCCTCGGACGCTGACAATGAGAGTGAGTCTGATGCTCACTCCGCGTTGACGGCGTCCGATGAAGGTATAACTATGGATGAGATAGAATGGTCGATACGAAGTTTGAAAAATGGAAAGTCTGCGGGAATTGATATGATTACAGCTGAGATGATCAAACTAGGTGGCACTTACGTCCGGGACGCCTTCTGGTACTTGTGCAACCTTTGCTGGAGAACTGGAAGGGTCCCAATGGACTGGGGACGCGCAGTCATCGTACCCTTGTATAAAGGCAAGGGATCACGCATGGACTGCGCCAACTATAGGGCCATCAGTTTGATCAGCTTAGCAGCAAAAGTATATGGAAAGATAATTGAAAGGAGAATGAGGGTGAAATCTGACGAAATGCTGTGGGAGGCACAAGGAGGATTCCGAAATGGAAGGGGATGTACGGATCAAGTTTTCTCGCTCCGCAATATCGTAGAGAAGCATCTGGCCACAGACCAGAAGGTTTTCTGCGGTTTTGTGGATCTTGAGAAGGCATTTGATAGGGTTGTGCGAAAGGAACTGTGGTGCATATTGCCGAGATATGGGATTGACGGCTCACTGCTGCGTGCTGTGCAGTCCACCTACAAGGATTGCTCAGCATGTGTGCGAATAGATGGCAACATGTCACCCTGGTTTGATGTCAAAATTGGTGTCAAACAGGGTTGCATGTTGTCTGCTAGGCTGTTTATTCTGTATCTCGATAGTTGTCTACAGAGAATAAGATCGACGAATGTAGGATTACGCATGGGTGACCTAGTGGTGAACTGTCTGCTGTATGCAGATGATGCTGTCCTGTTAGCAGAAACACCATCTGAGCTGCAAACACTAGTCACAATGATGAAAGACGAATGTATGAAGGAAGGCTTACTATTGAATGCGAAGAAAACAAAGATTATGGTATTTGAAAGAGAAGAAACCAGAACCAATGTAAGAATTACGGTAGATGATGAAGTGTTGGAACAAGTGAATGAGTTTGTATATCTTGGATGCGCTTTCAGCAGGGATGAAAGGTACACCGCAGATGTGGAAAGGCGAGTGAGTGCTGGGAATAGTGTGAATGGAGCGTTGGGAAAACTTCTTGGCAGTAAAAACCTGAGCCAGAAGGCGCAGCTGGCTATACACAATGCAGTGCTGGTCCCAACGCTTACTTATGGAAGCGAGAGCTGGGTATGGCAGAGAGAGAATGAAAGTAGGATAAACGCGGTTGAAATGCGAGCGTTGCGCAAAATCTGTGGTGTAACGCTTGCAGACCGTATCCGCAATGATGAGGTTAGAAGCAGAGTTGGTCTGAAAGAGAGCGTCGGTGTTAAAATAAGAAGAGGCATGCTCCGTTGGTTCGGACATGTAGAAAGAATGCAGGATGAAAGAATGACGAAGCAGATATACAATGCAAAAGTGGAAGGATGTAGGAGCCGAGGAAGGCCAAGACTTACCTATCATGATCAGATTGGTCGTGTTCTATCAGAAGGTGATGTCAGGAGCCCTAGAAACCGGCGAGCGTGCATGAAAAGAGCAATGAATGTGAAAGAAGCGAGTGAGGTATGTAAGGATCGAGTCGCGTGGCGCTCGGTTCTCTCTGCCTACCCCGTAAGGGATTTGGCGTGAAGTTATAGATAGATAGAGATTTATCGACAAAATTTGCCCTTAGTAACCAGACCGTATGTGATATATAGGTATATATTATAGATGAAGATGCGATTCGGTTCCTACTACTACCACGGTTCCATATGATATGACACTGAACATCTTCAGTGTATAAACTACATCACGAATAGTTACGTGATTTAAGGTAACACAGTGCCACCTTGCGTCCAATAGTACAAAATACACTTACTTCACATATTTGTTTTACTACCATCTAGTATAAAGTAGCGGAACATTTTTTTTTCTACTTTTATGAATGATTTGATTGGTTCTTTCCATCGCCGAGGGGAAAGGCAAAGGGATCCGGCCTATACAGCCAAGTCATCAGTTTAGAACCATTTGAGAATCCTAATTCTATGTTCCAGCTTCAGGAACTGTGCTGAAAAAATACTTGGGAAGGGCACCTAGACCCAATCAACCCTGTTTAAATACCACCCGTAAAATGATAGTGATTTTTACAAGGGTTTCTTGATGAACTTATTCACGTCTTCCAAAAAGTGCATAAACGTATTATATTTGAGTTTTTTCATTACTGTATAATTTCACTAGCACTTACGTTACAAAATATTATCGAAATTGTCACATAAAACTAGTTTTATACTGAATTGTAAAAATGTCAAGTAAAACAATAATGTCACTCGTCAAAAGCGCGGGAAGAAGTCCTTTTATGAATGATTTTGTGCAGTGTTTACATCTTTTAACTTTACGATCCAATTTATATATTACACTTAAATTGTTCGTACATTTATGATGACAAAGAAGAAAATGGAAATAAACTAATATAAATGGAGAGGTTTTGATTTTGACATATGGCGTATTTTTCAAATGGCAACATTATTCACGAACCAATCACAGGTTTATAGGTTCTTTCAGAATTTCGAATATAGACTTTAAAATAACGGCAGAAGGTATAAGATGATTTTTTTGTTTTCGTTATTAAGACATTTTATCGTTTGTAAACCAAATGGCATAAAAATAGGATTGCCAACAACCCGAGTGACGTCACGCCAATGGAGAAGAAACGAGACTTCTAGTATTACAGAGCAGAACAATTTATTATTTCGCCGTATACGCTTCATTTTCTTTAAAAAAACACGAAAGTGACCATATAAGTGTACGACGCGTGTGAATAATTAATTTAAAATATCGAAACGCAACAGTGCTAGAACAGTTGTGATATTAAGTTTACTTGGTTACCACAATTTTATTATTTTGTGAGTATTTAAACCGTATTTATCGTTGTAATCGCACTTAAATATCGATTTAATAAATACGTTGACCTGCATGTGGCGTTATAATGGAGAAAAAACGAATTTAATTAGTGGAACATAGGATGGTCCGAGAGTGGTAATGTTATTCTAAAAATACATATACGTCTAATTTATTTTCGGCGGTTTATTTCATGAATTCGTGTGTGTGAGGCCAAGTGAGTGTATGAAAGTGATAATTGCGCCTTTCTCGCGACGAAAATCTGTGCGTCTGCTGTGGCCTTGAAACTCGAATCAATTTTTTCTACGATGATCTACGAATATAATTTGTAGCCACTGGTGTCATATTACAAACTGCAATGAGAATCACTCATTTAATAATTTACTCCCTATTCCATGTACTACACAATAATTGCAGTATCTTCATTCTCAAAGCACTGCCAAATTTGAATTATCCTTTTTAAGTTTACTAACTTTCATATTTATTTTATCATTTTACCGCCAATTTTATCAATAATCAAATTTATAATATGTCTCGAGAAACTTTTCTTTCTACAATAACATAAGGCTTTGCTAGCCTTGGCTGAAGCCTTACATATAATATATATGACCTTTATCTCATGTATAATAAGTGCCACCTATTGGATGAATGGTAAAAAAAATAAAATCAAAAATTTGTAGCTTTAAATTGACAAACAAAGGATGAAGGTTGTAGACAGCCTAATAAATTATGTGAATGAATGGTTTAAATTGACTAATGGAACAAGCAAAACTGACATTGTATTTCAATGTCATATTGTGTTAATAAAATTTAATTGTTGAAAGTTTCAGAGTATTTTCAATTGTTTTTTAAAGCTGTATATGACTATTATATAGACAACACTAGCTTCAACAAACTCATCTATGTTGTTGTGTGATATGAATGAGGCTTTATTATGCCCTCCTCTAATTGTTGCATTTTAGCTGCACAAGTTGCCATGTTGTTTCACAGACGAGCCCACCTCTAAATCTATTGATGCCACACTCCAAGCAAAACTATCAGTAACAGTTACCTGTTCGCCTGGGGACCAATCTGCATTATCATATGGTTGCTTAAGTTCTAACACCGCGTAACTCATAATGGTTGACTTTTCAGGAGAGCAAAAAACTGTTCCTTTTTGTACTATTTAATTATTCAGTACATTTGTTGTAACTTAAAAATGTACGCGTCACTATTGCATAAAATTCTTGTTTTTGATTGGTCAAACAGTGCATCTTTCAGTCTTCTATCGAATGACATACGTAACTCAAAGCAACCATTTTTTTTAATTACACAGTGTTAGAACTTATGCGACGATATGTTGCTGAGTTACCCATACTCATACATATTATCATATTAAACAAAAGCGACTAAACCATATGTGAACCATGCATTTAAATGAAGTATACTTCAAGTGGCACCATATAAAGAGATATAAAAGATTTTGTAAGCAACCTGCCCCCTCCAATAGAATGTATGTCAAAATGTTTGATAGAAACCACAAAAACTCATTCTAACTGTTCTATAAACTAAATCAATGCCTTATATTTAAAGACGTGTTTTGCTTGGGGCCTAAGGGTAGGGGCAGTGGGTAAAGAAAGGTAACAACTAATTTGCCATCTCTTTTGTGCCGCCAAGATCAAACCAATGCACCAAACCATATTTACTTATACATCACTATACCTACAATATAACTTATTATAAATGAATATAAGGAGCTTGAGAACAGACAGTGAGAACTAAGTGCAACGCACCTACTGTCCTTGTATATAGTAAAGTTTTGTCTTTGGTCATAGCCTATTTGCAATCACTAGTTTACTATAATCAAAATAATAATATAATAATGTATATTTATTTTCTTATAACAATCTACAAGGGTAGCAATACATGGTATAAAACAGCATCAAATATAACTAGAGCTAAGCTAGCATGCAGATTGAAAGAGACTGGTGCCTGTAGAAAGCAAGCTTGAGTTACAGCGCACCAGTATTCTCCCCTCGGATGTTTATTTGTTATGATATAACTATAATATGTATGTTTAATGTATCTTGTAAGAGTAAAAACAAAAAAAAATAACTAAAATATGTATTGATATTATACTATTCACATATTTCAATTAATGTAAGTTATAGTATAAGGAGTGCCTTAAGTTTTTTTATGTCCGACACATACATAACTTGTGTGAGTGAGGGTAAGAAGAAGCAAGATGGGGGTGAAAATATTTATTACATATGTTAGTTAAATGATTCGCATACTAAAACGGAAAATGCCACAGGACACACTTAAACCCTAATAAAATAAAGTACAATGTGACATAGGTTGCATACCGAGCACGCCCATTGAAACTTCTGACAAAACTGCTACTTAATGTCCCAGCAAGGTGACAGATTGTAGTAATAATAATAATAACAAAAAAAATATGTATATATGTTAGCGCATGGGAAGTAGGAGTGATTCAGTGTCATTGTAGTTGAGGTATAGCAAATACTTGGTAACAGTTGTTTTACAAGTGTATTTGTATAGGGGAAGAATATGTAATATAGAGTGGATTTTGTTGTATAGGTAAGGGCCACAAAAGCAAAAGAAGCAAATGTCAAAAAAAAGAAAAAAATGTTGATAGTTCCAACTTCCGAGCAGGCAGTCCAACGAGTGCACTTCTCTATCTCATTTATATTATTTATTTATTAGGTTTTTAGCATGAGTTAACACCCCTGGTGTTGCAAATGTCCATAGGCTACGGTGACTGTTTACCATCAGGCAAGCCGTATGCTTGATTGCCACCTTAGTGGTATAAAAAAATATATATTCTCATCAACTTCTGTATTGGCTTAACTAAAAGTGTTTTCATTAGGATATGTCCTTTGAAGTATAGTAAATAATAATAAACACATAGTAAATAACTAATTTTAGAAAATTATGATCAATTGGCAAACCATCCACTATGACTTGTAGATTCTGGATTTTTATTTGGTGGGATTTTATCTTTACTATCAAAGCAAATTGGCGAAAACATTAGAGAGCACATGTGTTTATAGGCAATCTCTATGTCATTTTATTACAAAATCCATCTATATCTACACATCAAGTTCAATAAATAAAATATTGTCCGACAAATTACACAGCGCCATCTAGCCCCAAAGTAAGCGAAACTTGTGTTATGGGTACTAGACTACTGATGAACATACGTAAATACAATTTTTTTACATACTTATTATACATAGAAAATACCCAGACCAAGACAAACACAAATGTTCATGCACACAAATATTTATCCTGTGTGGGAATCGAACCCACGAGCGTTGGTGTCATAGTAGCGTAACAATGCGTTTCACCACTGAGCTCGTCAATGCTGGGTAGGCAAAATATGTAATACATTTTTGAATGTGTCAACTATATTACAGGCAGGTAGAACCGTCTCCTTGTGGTGCTGGGTTCCCTTAGCCTACCCTGCAAGGGATTTGATATGACAGTATAGTATGAATGTATGTATTTACACCAGGTCCCTTGTGAAGTAGGCAGAAAGAACTGAGTCCCATAAGATCCTTACCCACCTCACTCGCTTCTTTAACATTTCCAACTCTTCTCATGTGTATGCTCACCAGTTCCTAATGCTCCTGACATCACCTTCTGATAAAATACAACCAACTAGAAGATATAGAAGTGAAATATAGTAACAATATTTTGTAGTCACACCTGGCAAATATATAAACTCATAGTTCATTTCAGTATTTGTTTCGGAACTATACACTGCAGTCTTATAATTTAACTTTTGATAGGTAATCATTTCAAGGAGTCCAAAAGAGACTGAATCCGAAAGAGATTGAATGATCTGTCAAAAGTTGCTTAATAAAATGGACACAGTATAACTGTTAGCTGACTGACATACACATAGTATTATTAACCAAGTTGCTTTCGGAAACAAGGTTTTGTTTCCTTTTTAAAAGCAAATACTATGTCAGTTATTTTGCCTTATTACTAACCACAATAGGTATATAAATTCATAGTGGTTTTCGCATGATTCATGTACAGATAATGACAGTTCGAGCTATACACCCATGTGTCTTATGTCATACAAGTAAAGGTGAAATTTGTATACATTGACCCGTTGACGTATGGACAGTGCTGATTATAAATTATTTTGTAGTACAACACTCCCCTTATAGAAAGTCACTCAATCAGACTACTAACCACTGAGCTGACCAAAGCATACTCAAAGTGAAGCTACTATCTAAATTTTTGTAGCATTTTGAGCTCTTTCACAACTACATAAAACCATGACATACTTCCATATTACATAAAGGAAAAAAGAAAAGGAAGTGCCCATTTTATTTACTACATCTTCATGACCTTCAGTCCCTTGCAGGGTAGTCTCTTGCACTTGCTTCTTTAACATTCAATAGCTCTTTCCATCCACACTCACCGGCTCCTAGGACTCCTTACACATACTTCTAATAACAACTAATTTGGTAGTGTTGGGTGAGTTTTGCCCTAATTTGTCTCCTACATCCTACTTCTGTATATTTTACTATTTCATAATATTTTTTACCTATGTTTATCAGTTACATAGTAGGTTCATCCTCAGTCACATTGTAGGTGACCTCACTCACACGCAGGAACACAACAACCCTCTAGGGAGTTGTTATTTGGCTGCGGTTTTCTGTGAGGTGGAAGTACTTCCCCAGACGGGCTGCTTGGATGAGCCATACCTCTCTTAAAACATCCATACCAAGACAAACAGACATGTTCATGCACACAAATGTTTGCCTTGTGTGGGAATCAAACCCACGAGCGTTGGTGTCAAAGTCGCGTCATTCACGACTGAGACACCGAGCTCGTCAAATCTTCTTATTAGAAGGTGATTTAAGGAGTCGTACTAAATTCTAGTGTAGTAGACCTATTATACTAGCTTTAGTTAAGTGGGTGGTACATGGCGCTGCATAGTGAGATATTTATTTATCACAAATAACCAGTTGAGAATGCGCAAGCTTGCATTGCCAGAGGAACACCTGGCTCGTCAATTGTATAACAATTTAATTATTATTTTTTAAACTTTGTCGGCCATTTTGACCATGTTCCTTAAAAAATATGATATTGGTTTTTAAGACATTCCTATTCTACTTTTTAATTTACTTTTCGAGTCTGAAATAAAAATACATTTTTTTTTTAATTTGTCCATTTTGGCCATGGTTCCTTAAGAGATATGAGGTTGATTTTTCAGACATTCCTATTTTACTTTTTTATGCTGAATCCGAATCTGAAGTCAAAATTCGAATATTCGAAAAAAAGCGACAGACACACACACAGACAAACATATAGATTTCATATATGAATGGTGTTCCTGAAAAGTTTTACTATATTGTAATATATATAACGGTGAAATGTGTAATTTTCTATTTTAGTACATGTATTCATTTCTGCCTTGAAATCAGCTGGTGCAAAAGGAATGACTCATGACTTGTTTATATCTACACTGATCTCTCCACATGGATTGCATGTGTAGGCTTGGTTTTATTTGCACCGCTTCGTCATCACGTTGCAACCCCCGCTGCTAATACCTGGAGTATAGCAGTTACCATAGCCTATTGCTTTCTATAGAAAGAGTTCTGTTCATTTACTTTTACCTCTGCTGCAAACTCAGCAACTGAAACAAAACAACAATCCATTAGTTACCATGTTTGTTAGGCAGAGTGCACCATGTGCAAGAGGTTAGCTTGGGTTCTAATACTGATAAAAGTAATTCCACAATTTCGGGAATACATTATTGTTCCAAAATGTTTACCTCGTTATGGAAATTTGTCAACATTGTGGCGACTCCAGATTGTTTCTTCAATACCATTCCTCTTTTTACTTTACTTACCTTACCATAAACGGAATTGATTTAGCCAACAAATTCTTTGCTGATGTTCATTGCAAATTTGATAATTGCATTCTGAGAGCACAAAAACTCCTCCAGTTTCCTCCACACATATAAGGCATTCACCAATCCACTCTTGCTTTGATACTTAATGTGACAATTTAAGTTCCTCTGTTTCCTACATTGTACCATAAAAACATATATTTAATCAGGTCTTGTAAATTGTTTGATGTAGCCACCAAAGAAATGGATTGCATGTGTGTTGCATCAGCTTCACATGCTTTAAAAGAGGTTTACGGGTTATTATACCTTATAACTTTTTAGATCATCTTATGTTTTTTTTATGTTCTAGCATATAATTTTAGTAATTGTGAACATTATTTGAATATGTTAAAATTATATTTGATACGGTGCATGCTACCTTTTTCGACATTATAAAAAATATATCAAATAACACTGAACCTTAGAAACCGGCGAGCGTGCATGAGAAGAGCAATGAATGTTAAAGAAGCGAGTGAAGTATGGAAGTATTGAGTCATGTGGCAGGAAGTTACAGTTTAGAAATAGCACTGGACTATCCTAACCCAAACTATCACTTATGTTTAGAATCTAACTATAACTGCGGGTATTTACCTGCGTGCGCCCAAAATCTCAGTAAAACTTGCACTCACAAAGAGACATTTCAACATCAGAAAAATTTATAGGACACATTTGGACCCCATTTTTTTCTGATTGCTCTGTACTAACCTTGAATCTAGTGACGTTTGACCTGACGCGCGTCCAAAAGAAAAGTGAATACTATTATTCCACTGAATCAAAAACATATTTCATAATCCTAGTGAAAAACAATAAAAAAAATGGAAATCAAACATAAGTTTCTTTTATGTTAGAAGAACTCTTTGTGAGGCATACTTCAGATATTTTGTTTTAAAGACTAAGTGTTAAAATATAATCGTTTAGCCATCTTTATCTAGACCAGTTGGAGCTTTTGTTACTGATGTATATCATGCATAATTGCATGCATGCATGTTGGTTCAAATATATTTCCTTGTGGCACACCAAAATGTACTGGATGCTCTTTATTAATTAAGTTCTTATTTTTTTCATTTTTGATTGTTTATGTTAAATTAGCCAGTGAACAAGGACATTGGTACACCCCGTATCCCAAGAGCATCAAACTTTAGAAGGGGTATGGAGAGAGATACGGTGTCGAACGCCTTTACTAAGTTCTAAAATACTGCAATGTCTTTATTTTAAGCCCAGATTTCTAGCAACCGAGTCATTTGAAACCATTTACCGCGTCATAATTGGACCTTCGTATTCGTATCAAAAGCCACTTTGTCCTGTCGAGAGAACCTTATTCTGTTCCATGTATTAACTAGTCGTTTATTTAATAATCACTCATAGGTCTTGGAATTAACTGGAAATAGTAAAAGAGGTCTAAAATTGTCGAAGCGTTTATGTTTCTAGTTTTGCGTGCAAGTTTTATGACTAAGATTTCCCTAGTGCTGTTGCAGTACATTTTTAGTATTTTATTCTACTACCTTCGGGAGCTTATGTCTATAATTACAAGAATCTAATTCTTAATTACTTAAACATATATATATACAAGCCATAGCCAATTACAAGTTTCTACATACACCAGCCAAATGGGAATTGAATTCTGTTGAATGAGGTTGCATGCACGTATTGTTACTTTCAGATACCCTATGAATGTTTAAGAATGTGAGATGTCCTGACGTGAGGCACGTTTTACACTATCGACGATTCTTAAAAAAAATTGCGAAGTCGAGTATAACCGTAGTCCAATTATACTAAACTTGGAAAGGGAGATGTCTGCGCCATAATAATGTTTTTACGTATCTTTCTCATACACTACTGTTTTCTAAGTACTTTACAATAAAGCTAAATGTCTCCCTTTTACCTATCATTTTACCTGACGCGCAAGCCAAAGGAAAAAATAACTACATAGCTTAAGACTATGACAACACAGAATTAGTTTTGATTCCTAATAGTTTGACGTCTCTAACCAGAAATAAACAAGCACGCACGCACTCACAAGGTATATTATGTATATTCCACTCTATAAAGTATGTCATTAATATAGTATAATCTTCTCACACTCTCTAATTTCCGAATGTTACCAAAGATCCCAAATGATTCTACTTTTTACTTGTTTCAGGAAATTGCAAAAACATGCAAAGAAAGCGCCCGCCGTCCAGATTGAAACCAATTACCTTAATCTAGATGTAAATAAGACCTAAGTCTTAATTAAGCTCTAATATAAGCGAGCTATGTGATCTAGGAACTTAGACAGTTAGTTAATATAATTCAAAATGCCTGTCGTATCGCCTTCGAGATACGCATCTAGTTCTTCAAGTCTCTCAGGATCTTATAGATCAACATTAACCTCAGCATCAAGTTTAGACAAACCTTATTATAGGTCTACAAGTGGTACGTACGTTACTTCCACTATAAGAAGTTCTTACGGAGATAGAACCACCGAATATAGATCCAGATATTCAGACGTAGATGGTAAAAGAGAGAGGAAATCATCTCTAGTCGAATATACTAGAGCTACAAGAGCTCCTAGTGTAACTGACTCAGATAGTGGTATATCAACAAGGTATAGATCTGAAAGAAGTGAATCTAGATCTAGAGATATATCAACGACACGTAGTGAGAGTAGCAAAACTTCAAGTGAACCATTGCAGAGAAATAAAAGAAATGCTATCACAACTGCAGCCCTTGCTATGTCTACAGCAGAATTATATAATAAATATTCACCAGCCAACTATGTACCTCTGACTCAAAGATTGAAGGAGCAGCAGAATAATTATGGAGAAATATCTAGGTCTAAATCTATTTCTAACGATATCGGAAGACCGCCTGCAGCTGATCCGTCAAGATTCAGGAAATCTAGGAATTCGGCGGCGACAATCACTGAGGTAAAAATATTTTCAATTTATGTTTTAGTTTGAATGTCTGCGAAATTCTATTTTATAACATCTGTAATAACTGTTTTGATGTCAAAACTGAATTGGATCTCAGTATTAGGTTGTCTACATTTAACATCTTAATTTTTAGGGAATATCGAATCAGGCAGTAAAAAGAAATGTTTGACTGGAAACCTTATTTTATTTTCCTAATTACTATCTTACTTAATTTATTGCATATTGTAGACTATTCTCATATTTGTACATCCTCAAAATGTGTGTCCGGTTTATGCATGAGCATTAAAATATCTGTAATAAGTTACTTCATTGTAGTCCAAATTGTGGGTCTGCGCCAAATTTGCTATCCATGGGCAAGTCTTCCTCTTGACCCTGAAATCTCGAATGACATGACTAAAGTCTATATTTAGAACACAATAGCATTATCTGGACTAAACCGGGTCAGTGGACCGTATCATAAAAAATGCGTACATTTTAAGACAGTTATTGGCCTTAATCAGATATTCATAAAGACCACTTCTGAAATTTATTAATTCTAAAGAGGGATATATATGTATCAGTAGATAATTTTGTACAGTCAGTGCCTGTAAATAACTGATCCCCATATTTACACATATATATTATATATATATATATATATTAGATATTTTTATGGTATGTTAAACGCATTACCTTTGTGTTACCAGTGAAAATATCAAAGTTCTAAGTCAATGCAATCTAAAGATACGGCTGTTTATGCTGCATATTTTGACACTCGCAAGGGAATAACTATTGGGTACTTCCCGTTGATCTAGAATCATGAAATTTAGTAAGAAGCAATGTCATGTAGCACAAGTAAAATAAAAAATCCGAAAACCGTAAATTTGTAGTTACATTACAAATATATATATATATATATTTGCGAAAATAGTTTACGGAACCCGCGTGCACGAGTCGGACTTTAAAGTATGTACTAAGTTTGTTCTTCCATTAAAAAAGAATACAAGTCCGCATACGACTTTCATTAGTATGAGGCACTCAGCCTGCGAACCTCGATGTGCACCTGACTGGTTTTTATACTTATTATTTACCAAAGAGGAAGGCCAAGACTTACCTACCATCACCAAATTGATCGTGTTTTATCAGAAGGTGATGTCAGGAGCCTAAGAAACCGGCGAGCGTACATAAGAAGGGCAATGAATGCTAAATAAGGGAGTGAGGTTTGTAAGGATCGTGTCATGTGGCGCTCGGTTCACTATGCCCACCCCGCAAGGGATTTGGCGTGAAGTTATAAATCTATCTGATTTACCGAAGTTTTATACGATTCCCACAACTTTACAGCAATCATATATTGTCGTTTGTCTATTTGTGTCTACAATTGCTCCACCATTTAGTATATAGATCACTTAATACAATACTAGCTGCACCCATATTTTCATTCCCGCGTATCCCGGTATCCCTTAGGAACCGGTTTTTGTATCTTTTTTTCCTCGGTTCTACCTAAGAGTCGTATCTTGATCTTGAATAGCCTTTACCATTAACCTTCCTCAGGAATTGGTCTATAAAATGAAAAAAAAAAAAATACGACTGGTAGTTCCAAAGATTAGCGCGTTTACATAAACATACGAACTCTTTCGCTTTACACATCACTATAGATATGAAAAGCTGTAATTTTCTTATGTCTTACTAAGTTAGTTTACGTATCACGAACTTAATCATACATTCATATGCATTTGTTTGTGTGCGCCGAATGATGAAGCGATCGTATTAATTGTCAATCAAATTTGGACTTTAGTTAACGTAACTCTCGTAAACATATGTTTGCGAGATCCAAACTCATTAGTGTGTTTGATTTGTTTGAGTGGTATGTTATTGTAGGCACTTGACTGTACAGGTTATCTACGCAGATACAGTGAATTAAATACGTGGTCTACTACCGTTTGATTAAATTCGTTAACGCGTTTTAAAATATTCTCCAATTGTCACCCTAAAAACAGTGCAGTAGTAAGAAACCCTGAAAGCAAAGACTGATCTGCCGCGATCAAATTGGTCGTGTTTTATCAGAATGTTTTGTCAGAAGCCATACAAACCGGCAGGCGTGCATGGAATGAGCTATGAAGGGCATGAGGTGTATAAGGACCGAATCATGCGGCGTTCGGTTCGTTCATGCCGCCAAGGGGAATGGCGACAAGATACAAAGAAAAATACTGTTCTGCTAATCATTAAAAATTATTACAACACGATTTGTTGCAAATTTACTGATCAACTCGTACCTCACGCTCAAACAACCTGTTCCTACTGAAACACTATTTTTGAAAAAAGGTATATTTAAATTAAAAAAACTCGAAAGCTGCCCAAAAATATCTATATAGTGAAACATTCGCAATTCTTAGTGTCTTTTTTAACAAATTAAAAGTATATCCGTTCACAAACCAATTAATTATGTTCATATTGATGAATTGATGAAAAACCAATTGTTTTGATAATACACATCAAAGTAACATTAAGTGTCATTATGTACTTTATGTGTATAACTATAAAATGTGTATAACACAAGAAATTAATTCATTTTAATGCAATATTTATGCTAATGAATAGACACTAGAGACCGACATGTGACGTCATAATTTGGCATGGTTTTCAGTATTGCAATTTATTAATCGAAATTTTGTCCAAACTGATAGAACATTTAATTTGCTCACCGTACATCACTCTCATATATTTCTACATATACATACAATAAAATTTAGAAGTATGAAATTATATTGACAGTTGAAGGTTACACAAAAACATACTGCCAGTTTTGATATTTAAAACAGACGAACACTTAACTAGTCTTCATTAACGTTAAAAATTCACTAACTGGCCTTATGGTATCAATAGCTCAAGGTCGGCCTTCCATTGTTGACGCATTCATAACTTCTTATAATTTACTGCCACTTACTTCGACAATCAAAAATTTTCTAGCAATCTCCAAAATTGTTCAGATTATCGGCACTGCTATAGGTTTGAATTTACTTTTCTTTTCGCCAAGGCTACGTAATTCATTACGGGTCTTCTCTCGCCTCTAAACTTCCGAAGCCCACAAGGAAGCAATATCCCCCACTGACATTCTTTTCGACAAGCCCTCGTAAGTCTGTACGGATCTACTATTGCCTCCTTGAAACTTCCAAATTCCACAAGTAGGCAATATCGCTCACTTTGCCATAGGTGCCAACGACACAATCGAGTGTAAACTTTAGGTAGTTGTTGCTGTCGCGAACTTAGTTACGCTGTTCGTTAGTGACATTTTATATTTGCAATACCATCTTAGACTACTGACGTCAATCAATTCAATAGAGACAGTATCTTGCTGTAATTCACTAACCCTCGATGTCCAAGGTTCCTCCGCAGGCTTTGATTGCGCCAGTGACAACAGTGATTGAAAAGCTTCCTTGCCATATCTAAATGTTAATGCAGGCATGGTCTTAGATAAAATATATAATTGTTATATATGTATCTGAAATTCAGCGAAATTGTAATTTGTTTCTACTTCTGTTTGCTGTAATAGTTTCATTAATTACGCGTCTTTCATCATTTTCGCATTATCCATCTATTTATAGTTTTAGTATTTATCCACAGTCCCAATCATCGCTCATTTAAGTTACCAGGTTTTATCTCTCGATGTCCAAATTGTGACAATGTTTAATGTTTTAAAAGGACATGATTGTAGACGTTTCAAAAATATTTTTTTGTTTTAAAAATATTTTTACAATTTAAGACCCATTCTATTATCATTTAAGAATTGGGCATCATCATTTTTCCTCATCGCTAATAATTTGACATATTGTTATGATATTCACTTGATCTACTGCTACTGTTTTTAGGCCCTAACCTTCTTATCAATGTTTATTGGGAAGTTCTTGTGACTATCAGATATGTCTATGTTTCCCCTCTTCTCAATTTTCTTTAATAATCCTTTTCGTTTTCGGTGCCTGTTACTCGTATATATTTGATATCCTATATTCCCGCCTCTGGCTCTGTAAGATTTAACGTTAACGAAGATTAGTCATAGCTAGAAAATATCTATATCGAATAATTGAGAAATATCAAAACTCAACTAGATTTATTTATACATGATATTATGTTTCAATTTCGCAGGCACGCAAGCATTGTGTGCGTGTGCGTGTGTGTGTGCGTGTACATATATTAACATCGCACTAAGAAAGAGCCATTTGAAATCAGCTTTAAAAATATTAGTACCACTACATCGCTTGAGAGGCAGACCCTGTAAGTAACGCTTGAAGTTTAGGTTTTGCCTTTCACGTGATAGTAACACAGTAGTAACATAGACGCGTTCTTACTATGCAACATACATTACTTAATCCATTCGTAAAAGTTTCAACATAGTAGTTAAGACAGCAATGGATGCTGCTAGTAAAACGCCATTGGAACTAACACACACAACCACAAGCCGCAATTATATTAGATATCATAATACCAAAGAAATAAGCGTTAATTTTCAACAACACCAGAAACCTGAGGGCAGAAGATCCTATAAGGAAAGCTCTCCAACGCCGAGCTACACCAAAAGGAATTCCATGACTAACGGCGTTAAAGATAGCAATGGGAATGAAGTGCCATCTGTATCGGAAATACGAAAGAGATTTGATGGCAAAATGACCGTAACAAAACTACCAGCAAATGATTCCAGATATTCAAAACCTTCAGTAGAACATTACTTAAACCAATTAAAAGATTGTGAAAACGGATCAGCTGGATACACAAAAGTTGTTCCGAAAGATGATAAACCAGTTCCTGTACACTTGCCTTATGTTGATAAAAATGGAGTGAACCGTGGATGGGACGGATCCTCTAGTTCTAGGTCTAACTCTAACTCAGATCTATCTATAAGCAAGACCATATCCGAGCCTGTTTCGTTAGCTAAACCAATAGTTGACAAAAATAATTCCATGTCCACATCACTAACAGCTAAGCTGCCTTCGGAACGGCTAGCCAGCATCAAAAGTCAGCTCGACCCAAACAATCCTATAGGGAAAATTCTAGAAAAATCCACAGTTATACACGTTGAAAATGGTGATGTTGATCGTTGTGATCGTAAGAAAATACAAAGGAACAGCCCAGATGTCGGCACGCCGTCGAAAACTAAGGAATCGCTGAAAAATGACATAGAAAAACAGGTAAAGACACCGAAACACACTTCTAACTTCGCTTCCTATATACAGATCTCTCAGCCGATAGCGACTGGTACTTCGACACCGAAAACATCTAGACAGATTGAAATTAACAATATTATAAACGAAGAATTGGCGAAGAACGTCGTCCAGCCAGCGGAACCAAGAAAATCAAAAGTTAAACTTTCATATATCGATACTGACCAAGACGACCGTTTAGTTCTAGAAAATGATATTGAATCTCCTAGTGGTACAGGGTTTGAGAACAAAACATTCGAACATGAGAATTTCCTTAAGAAGCGTACGGAAAAAAATGATTTAGATGACAAAGTGGCAGAAGATGGTGTTAAATCTATGGAAACTAGCACTGAGAGCACATTCAGCGAGCATACAGAAGACTCCAGTCCCGACACGCCCTCTGCTAGAAGAAAAGTATTAGACAACAATTACGACGATATTAAATCGGTGAGTAAATCATTTTAAAGTAGATTTAAGTGAGGTCTATAGCGCTGATGATTTTTTTAGCCCCTTTAAAGTGTTATTAGACTAACATACAAGAAAACACATACAAATTATCAAATCTGTAGAATTTCTTATTTCGATCTTATTAACTAAGCTTCGGTGTTCTTATACTTGTAGAAGTCTTCAACTGTCTGACGGTTTTTACTATTATTGATTAAAAATGCAGAAACTAGAAATTTGAAATTCGAGGATTCAGTAACTTCGATTTATAATTTTAGTTTTATTTCCATCAGCGCTCTAAACCTTTCTTCTAGAATCTCTAAGCTTTTCATTATTATTACAGATGTTTCACTTTTTTGCATTTCCCATTCGAAAGTGGGAAGCATCTGTGTTATCATTTGCATTGGCTCTTTTTCGTTTGCACATTTTGTTTCTAATGTTTTTTTAAATGTGTCTTTTTGTCAATTTTGTTTGATTTGTTGTTTATATTAGCTTCGGAATTTATATATATTGGGTTCAGAAGTGATGGTTACTGTAACAGCTCCTTGACTGAATATAATATCAGGGATCCTACCTGTTGGAATAAAATTATATTCTATTCGATCATCATGGACTAAACTTCGCTTTCGAGATGTCTCACCTTTTGGTCGATAGTTTTGGGTTTGAATTCGTCTCGTTGCGACTTCTTTCAATGTCAAGATTGAGACGTCTTGGCACTTTTGAAGGGATAGATGTTTCGGATTTCCATCAGAATTTAATGTCGCTGCTAATATAATAAGAAAATGAAAACACGGTGGAGACAGATCTAAGATGTTCGTAAGTGTTGTTAAAAGAAAAATTGTATATATATCTTATGAGGTCAACAAAGTCTGGGATAGTTTTGCATGAGGAATATGGGACTAGTACGCCAACTAACGCCTAGTTATTTTATTAAGGGAACAATAAAATATTGGTGAATTTTGATTTGTAATGTCTTTAATTTTTCCGATGAAATATCAATTATCACTCTTCTTCTTTCAATCGGACACTGCGTTCCGAGATGCACCTAAACCACTGTTGACGCCAGACGCTAGAAGTCGTTCCGTTTCGTAAAGATGAACGAGATTTGTACGGATTAGTGTCCTGAGGTTTGTTCCTGGATTATTTGATATAGGTTGGCATGGACGTGAAGCATTTTTGTTCGTGGATGTTTCGTTATTTTCACTCCTCTTTGGTTATTTACAATTATTTACCTTATATTATGTAATATGTTATATAGTATTATGTTATCTCAATAAAAGAAAATGCCTCTCACTACTCTCAGCCGAAAGAGAGGTTGCGCACAACTATATTTATTAGGCAATTAGTGAAGAAGAACCTTGTAGAATATGGCAATGCCAATTGTCTACTTGACAGTTTGTGGTAAAGTATTTTAAAATTTGTATATTTTAAAATGTATACCTTTCACAATTATCTTTTTCTCTAAAAAGCGTTAATTAATAGAGAAAAATATTTTTTTTCTTACAAGACAGTCGGTTACATGACAGCATGATCCGTGACGTCATATATCAATAAACAAAATTAACTACGGCGCTATAAGCGTCTTTGGGAGGAAAGTTTCAAAATATGTATGTCGCAGAAAAATGAGGATGGGATTTTTTTCGGGATTTCTCAAAATTCCTAGAGATATCACGAAATCACGGTTGATGTCGAATAATCTTTTCTATTGCGTCTTTTAAAAAGTTTTGATCCTGACTATCTATATAAATCAGACTCAATTGTTGAAATTATTTCAACGAAAGATTTCTATTGTGTTCTTGCAGAGTATCATGAATCAACTGAACATGGTGGACGAAATAAAATACTTTAGATATATTTTTTTAGATTATTCTCAATTTTGTTTTATTTTATGTCGGTTAATACATTCTCGTTTTACTATACTATACAAAAGAGATCCACTCTATTTATAACATGGGCTCCAGGGACACTTAGAGAACTATTCAAAGAAAATAATATCCTCACGATTACCTCTCAGTATATTTATGAGAACATAATGTATGCTCGTAAAAATATAGTCGTTTTCAAAATTTTAGAAGCATGAATTGATTGCGTATACCTCGGTACATCGGCTTGCTAAGACTGATAGATCTTGTTTTAAATTATATTCGATTCTATAATAAATTACTTGAAACAGTTCTGTCCTTACCTGACCTGACCATATGTTCAAAAGGCACATCAAAAACATTAATATACATTTAATTGTACCACTTGATATCACTATATTTAAGTACACTCACATATATTTATTATAGTACAAATTAATGATTTGAAACAAGACCTATTTTGACAAGTTTCGTTTGGCATTTAAAAAAAAAAGAAAGATTAAAGCTATGAAAAAATAATAACAAACATGATCTGATTTACAGAATGTAAGAAGTGCCTAATTGCCCGTGAGGGCATAATATATACTACTAGATTCTTTTTTTATTTTATTTTTTTATACTACGTCGGGAGGCGTACAGTCATACGGCCCACCTGATATAAAGTGAGTACCGTAGCCTATTAACGCTTGTAATATATTAAGTATCACTCGCGCGATGCCCCTCTGCTGCTTACACAGCAACTCCTTGGGAGCATACTGGAGACCTCACTCACCCGCAGGAACACAACAACCCTCTAGGGAGTTGTTATTTGGCTGCGGTTTTCTGTGAGGTTGAGGTACTTAGACGGGCTGACGGGCTGCTTTGATGCGCCCTACCTCTCTTAAAACATCCAGACCAAGGCAAACAGACATGTTCATGCACACAAATTGCCTTGTGAGGGAATCGAACCCACGAGTGTTGGTGTCAAAGTCGCATCATTCACGACTGAGCCACCGAGCTCGTCATCGTCAGTGAAACAACGTATCACTGAAAATATGTTAGTATTTTGTCATATCGTCAGTCATATCTAGTAAGAAGACGTAATAGAAAAGACTATTCGACATCTGCTCTAATTTCATGATGTTCCTAGGGTTTTCGTGAAATAGTATTGTCTTAGGTTTTCGTGATTGTTACACATTGAATTAAACCATTTTTAACGGAAGTATCGCGTGTTTTATTATTTTGTTGAACCTAACGTTTTGAACGCTTTGGACGCTGCAAAGCATGCAAAGCAAAATTTTCGTGAAATCCTTGGTAGCGTCATTTCCGTGCGACATATATATAAAATTTTCCCTGGAATTATGAAAATGACCTACAAGCCGTGTACTATGCCAATGTGTAGATCCTGATAAATTGTTTATACACGTATCCTAAACGTTCAAAGCTGTGATTGCCCACTTTTTTCTTATCTTACCGACTTAGTTTTTTATACAACGTTGGAGGCAACAAGCATACGGTTCTCCTGGTGTGTAAGGTGGCTACCACAGCCTATGAACGCTTGTAATACGAGGAGCAGGTATCGCTCGTACGTTGCCACCTCCGCTGCTGGCACAGAAACTTCTCAAGATCTGGTAACTTCACTCACTAGCAAGAATACTTGATGCAGTGGCAGCGCACGAGGTTATATCCTTGACTAGAATTGTCCAAAGGCTACGGTTATGGCTGCACAATTGACCACATTATTGTTTACCACCCGAAGTTTATAATAAAAAACGATATTCTAAAATGATCTTAAATGTGTAAGCCATAAGGTTAATATTTTTTTTATGCAACATTGGGAGGCATACAAACATACGGCCCTCCTGCATAAAGTAAACCTAAAGCGGTGGCCTAGACATAGCCTATGAACGCTTGCAAAACATTAAGTATCACTCGCGTGATTTCACCTCTGCTGCTAATACAGCAACTCCTTAGATATTTACTGGTGACCTCACTCAAACGCAGGAACAATACAATCCTCCAGGAAGTTGTTGTTTGGCTGCGGTTTCTGTGAGGTGGAGGTACTTTCCCAGACGGGCTGCTTTGTAGCGCCGTACCCTTTGTAATAATAAGTTTAGTCCAGTTAGCTTTAGCTGCCGACATCGTGAAGCAATTCCTTAAGGGTTTACTCTGGAAACTTGTACGGAGTAATCCATCACACGCTTCCGCCTCCGCCGCTAACACAGCAATTCCGCAGGAGTTTACTGGTAACGTTGAAAAGAGTTGTTTTTCTCTGCGGAGCCACTCACACTCCAAATTAGGATGCAATCTTCTCCTAGGAAGTACTTCCCCAATCAGGTTATCGCTGTGCCTACCTCCCTTTCAACAAATCCTAGTTTACGCATGGTGCATCACGTGTAGATAGAGTGGCTTTGGCTATAAGGAGTGAATATTGAGGTGACGAGCTCGGTGGCGCAGTGGTAAAACGCGCTGTTACGTTACTTTGGCACTGACGCTCGTGGGTTCGATTCCCACACAGGACAAACATTTGTGTGCATGAACATGTCTGTTTGTTTTGGTCTGGGTGTTTTCAAGAGAGGTAGGACGCATCAAAGCAGCCCATCTGGAGAAGTACCTCCACCTCACAGAAAACCGCAGCCAAATAACAACGCCCTAAAGGGTTGTTGTGGTACTGTGTGTGAGTGACGTCACCAGTAAGTTCCTAAGGAGTTGCTGTGCTAGCAGCAGAGGTGACATCGCGCGAGTAATCGCTTTACATCAAGTGGGCCGTATGCTTGTTTGCCTTCTGACGTTGTATATAAAAAAATAATCTAGTTGCATGGTTTGAGTACCAGGCGAACATAGTTTAAGAAAAAGTCTTCCCCTTCCAGCGATCCATTCGAGTCTCGCACACAGGTGCGCCGCCCACGCACACGTTTGAACGGCCTATATACAAATGCCAACGACCTTTTCTTTTTTTAACTACGCCTATTATAGGATTTTGACTTTTAGCAATTAATAGTTTCAAATACATTGGACTAAATTCCTTTATTACAAAGTTCCAAGGAAACCGACGCCAAGGAAATGCCATGTGCAGTAATTTCAGTCATGGATACTGCTTAAGGCGAGAGCATCTGGATCCCACCACCATTTAAGATGTGTAGGGCGCATCAAAGCCCGTTTGAGGACGTACACCCACCTCACAGAAAAACGCAGCCAAATAACAACTTCCTATAAGGTTTTTGTGTTCCTGCTGTGAGTAAGGTCACCAGTAAGCTCCTAAGGAATTGCTGTGTTAGCAACAGACGTGGCATCGCGCGAGTGATACTCAATATATTACACACGTTAATAGGCTACGGTAACCGCTTTACATCAGGTGGGCCGTATGCCTCCCGTCGTTGTATAAAAACCTCACATTGCCTTCAGGAGCCACCTGATGTAAAGCGATTACATTAGCAAATGAATGCTTGCAATACAACTGTTGATCGCTCCCGCTACTAAAGCAACGACTTAGTAGCTTACTGCTAATTTCACTCATTCGCGGAACACAACTCCAGGGAGGCATTTAGTAGTGTGGTGGAGGTACTTCGTCAGTCAGGTGCTTTGAGGCACCGTACCTCACTTTCGCCAGACCCTCGTTAGCTAATTAGCAGGGTGCACATATACCAGGCTTTGGCTCTTAAAACGTTTGACCCATTTCCCCCACCCCAAAATCATTCCTCCTCTAATCCTTAATATTTTTCAGTTTATTAAATAATGCGAAAAAAACCCGCATATCGTAGTGCCAATGAGTAGGTTCAATCAATAGTACAAATCAATACGGTCTATGGTAATGATGTATCAAACTTTGTATGATGGGAAAAAGCTATTTGAATATTTATAACATACTAGCTACTCGACCCAGCTTCGCACGGGTGATCCAATCGTTACCAAACTTCACAGGATCACCTGCTGGGCTAACCTGATGATTCACTGAAAATTTCATCAAAATCTGCCCAGCCGTTTTTGAGTCCATAGAGGACATACAGACAAACATTCATTTTTATATATATATATAGATAAATAATATGTTGTTTAGAATGTTACAAGTTTTACGAAAAATATTTTTTTTCAATTATATGATTATGCTTATATGATTGGGTACCAGTAAAAATTAAAAATATTCAAGATAGAAAATATTCAAAATAAAACATAAATATGAACAATATAATAATGATTACAAGAATTTGTATCTATTAACGCTTCTGAACATATTTTCAGAAATATTTCGAAAAGTTGAAAAGAACCATTCCCCAATGATCTCCGATCACTTGAAAGTATGTAAAAAGTTGACCAAATACGCCTTTTAAAGCGGCAATGTATATAGGCGAAGATAAAGCAGAAATATAAACTTTTAAATAAAAAGGGACATCGACTTCATTGAAGTCGTCGCTTCATGCAGCGAACATAAGCTTCATGTTAATGTTGATGACGCTGCATTCCACAGATTCGCAACTCACTCAAAGACAATGTTCGCGTCTCGCGTCCTCTTTTCGTCAGCGATATATTCTATAAATAGACTCGCTAAATGTAACATCCAGTATTAAAATAACGCGAGGGAATGGTCTCGACGATGTATACTCCACGTTTTTCCGACCACGTGCGAATTTTCTAAACGAAAATCGGCGCCATTTTGATTTAGAAAATTTCAAATCTCGCGTCTTTGCCCGCGTGACTTTTACCGCCATTAATATTCAAAATCCCGCGTTTTTGCTACCGCCATTTTAGTTTGTGTCAAGAGGTGTAAGTTTTAAGTTTAATTGTCTATGGTTATTAAAAAAATATTTGTCGATTATTCCGGTGGTTGTGTGGTTAGGGTGGGATATCAGAGGTCGCGTGTTCTAGTTCGGTCTTAGTATATTTGTATGACCTAAACGTATATTTTAAATAAAGTCGGGTCGCAAATAAGCAAAAGTCCATCGGATTAGAAGCGTTTGGCGTAGTTAATAGACACTTGACACCCTCGCTGCTAACACAGCACCTCGTCATTAATTTGCTGGTGATCTTCCATGCTCTCTATAATTAGGAACACAACAAACATCTAAGGAATTATTATTTTCCTGCAGTCTTCTGTAAGATGGAATTAGTTCCTGTTTATGTATCGGTATGCGCTCTGTTCCACCGGAACCTTGTTTACTAGTCGACGAGGCTCACCTCGTGTAGGCAAGGTAGGCTTTGGCTCTACAGCTGGTTCTAAGCACATTATCCAAGTCTAGGCTGAGATGATGATTGTTGCCATTGTTATGTTTGGTCAGCATTCATACAGGACTAATTAATAAACAGGAATAATTATGCAAGCGAAGCCGTCGGCATCATTAAGTCTCGAAATACATACATGTCAGCCTCGCAAACTATTAGCAATAGATCAAAAATAGACAAAGATTAAAGAGCATGGACCGTATATTTTTGACTTCCGCGGCAACGAGTTGTCTATGATAAATTTCTGAGACTAAATTCGTACCGCGATTGTGACATGCATTGCATGACTTATCAATATTACGTCTGCATTACAAATAGCTTTTGAGTTTTTATATTATGTCAGATGGTAAATAATATGGCCGCACCACGAACTAGTAAACGCTATTCACTTATTACAACTTGGTGTTTTAGCGCTTCGAATCTCACCGATTCGAGCCTACTGTCCAATGTGTGAGTTTTAATTAGCTGATAAGTGTTGATCCATGAACTACTAATTAGAGTAGCGCGTTCACGTAGCGGTGAGTTTACTTTCAAAGCAAAACCGTTCTATCGGTTCTCAAATTATTTTCTTCACGGGCCGCACTGACTCTAATCTATCTCTTCAACCTCTTTGTGACCTTACTCGTAGATCACAAGAATAATCAAAGAGTTGTTATTTGTTGCGGTCTTCGGTAATGCGGTCTTACTTCTATACTATTCTAGTATCTGCTGACCGTCCGTATGAAGTGAAATAAAACCGTGCATACTCTAAATATTTTTAGTTTAAAAGTAGCCTATATGTGTCAATTCGGAATATACTGTTTGTATGCTAAACTTCATTAAATCCCTTCGGCCGATCTTGAGTAAAGGAGTAACTATCATCCAAACATTCTGATTTTATTAGTAGGTATTAGTATTCACGCCCAAAACCGGTAATAATAAAATATTATCGGTTTTGGACGTGAGTTGCCTATATTGGCATTTCTTCTTCGCCAATGGTAATTTCCGAAATGCTAGTAGATTAAAAAAAGGGAAAAAGTAAAATAAGAGAATTAAATAAGATACAATAAGATTATATTTCAAAAAATATAAGACGTGTCTAAACTGTCCGAGGGCCCAATGGCAAATAAAGAATTTTATCTTTTAGTTATGTTTTACATATAATAAAAAAAAAATTAAGTACCTTTTATTTGTTACAAAAACTCCAATATTCTAATAATTTTAATATAATCTCTCCTAAATTTATAGATCTTATAGACCCCTCATTGCTTTCGAAAGTGTTTTTTAATTCCTTTATCATTAATCATCAGATAGAGAAAACAATTCATTGTTATCGGTCGAATTATAAGTTTAGTTACGTAAAAAGAAGCTTAGGCGAGTAGCAAATAGAATGTTTTCTATTTTTAAAATCGTTAAATTATCATAAACAACACCGGCGAAGAGCTAGTCGCACTAACATAGGAAAGGATCCGTACCATCGAAAAATAAATAAGTCTACATATATTTTTAAGTAGTTCTCGTTTTTAACAACAAAACATTTATGACAAGTTATTTTGTGACTTAAAACTAATTACTAGATGAAGCATTTAAATTGTATAACTAAACAACATATTTTTATCGTTTTGCTGAATTTTTTTGCGTGCCTAATATAAACAGGGAGGAAATTAATGTATTGCCCTAGCAAATGAAGATTTTCATTTCAATAAATGTATACTCTCTTGGTGTGTTCTAAACAGTGATACCTCACATGCCAGACTGAGGAAAAAAATGGTTTAACTACTTTTAAATAATTGGGAATCACGGCAAAATAATTGATTTGATTTTTTTTTTATTTTGGTAAATATTCGGTTTTTGGTCAACGTTCTACACAATATATCCAAATTTCAAGTCTATTTCTATCATACTCATTTTGTTCTCTAGTTATGAACCTGTGGCTGACATGCTGACAGGCTGACGCACACATAGAAGAGTACTTTGCCTTGATTGATACGAATAATAATTAGTTGATTAAAGATTAATAAGGGTTATTCGTTACTATTACTTCTAGGGTTTTCGGGCATTCTTGTTTAAGACTAGTTTTTTTTTTTAGACTTTAAAAGATCGTGAAAAATAGGGATTCGTAAAGTCAGTCGGACGATTTTAGTAAAAAAAAAAGGAAAATGACGTCCCACGCGCAGTGCGCGTCGTACCGCGTCATGCGAGTGAATCGTGCGCTATTTTTCTCTTCTGTCGAAATCTCCGAACGAAAGGCCAAAATAATTGTTTTGATGACTTCACAACTATGCCACTAAGTGATACCCCTATTGTTGCAAGTGTTCATATCCAGAGGTCAATCCTTAGCATTAGCCAGTACACTCCCTTTAGTAGTATAAAAAAGACTTTGGCAACATGATGGCACCTAATAGTTAGTTGGGAAGTGAGGAAACGAAAGACCGAGGAAGTATGGAGGTTCCTTTGAGAAGACCACAGAGAAATAACAAGTCCCTTTAATATTTTATAAAATTGTTCTCAAAGAAATAAAAAAAATATAACATAGGTTTGTAGTTGAAATTATATACTTCATTAGAAGCAATTCTGGAATAGTTTATGAATCAGTAGCTGTTACAATAATTCAAATTTGATTACTTATAGGTAAATTGTGCGATTATCTACGTTTAATAAACGGAAATTAGGGGGGGATTTATCATTTATTTGAGGAATTATGATAGAAATCTCTAAATGATAGAAAATCAATATTATTAAAATCAAAGTATGCGAGATGCTTTTATTATATAACTATATATTTTATAGATATACCAATTATTCGATAATCAATTAGTACCTTTAATATCAGGAGTCATTCAAGTCAACATTTTTCTAAAGTACATTAGTAAAGGTGATATCACACTTACGTAATTGTCGTCGCGTGATCATAACTCACAAAATCGTACCTACGCGATTTTGAATCCTTGTAGCGAAAGCAGTGTAACTGTCCCGTAAATATAAAAAAAATCATTAAATCATTTATAATACTAAAAAACAGACGCTTTTATCACTCACTAAAATATATAATGTTACGTTCTCACCTTGGTTTGTGTGAATCTCATCATCCACAGCATTATCAGATCTTATTTACCATGCCTAATGTATTCGACAACAAACCAAATGAGCCTGAACTATAGAGGCTTAAAACCTTTGAACAGTTCTACAATTCACCTCCTGATCTAATCAATCATCATATCAGATGGATAGAACCCAATTATTTTATTGTCCTGGGTATTACGAAATTTCATTATCATCATTTCAACCTCTATTCATCCACGGTTGGACCTGCCCTATAGATCCACGCCCTACATACCTTTTCAGATCGTCATTTCATTTAATCCGAAGTCGTCTCACACTGCGTGTACCAATACGGAGACGCTATTCGAGAGCCTTTCTCCTAATACATTATTTGCGAAGTTTTAAATCGATATGACAATCAGAAGATGGTTAAATTCGGCTTTGTTCAAGCCTATATTAATAATCCTTTATTTTTGTATCACCAACAAGTATTTCACAAAAAGCTTTAATTACGTTATTACATTTTAACTTTAAACATTTAAAAAAAATCTCACATTGTATTGAGATACCCGATTGTAGAGGCTGGTTTACCGCGCTACGTATAAATTACTGTAACACAGATATAAAACAACTGTGTTACAATATCCATTTTGTACATTTGACCCTTTAAAGCTCAAGTAAAAGTTGTACAAGAAACAAATTTGTGAACATGCAATTTGATCTAACCTGCTTTGTGTGCTTCCGCCACCAATTAGTTCATGCGGCCTAGCGCCGGCCGGCACCCACCCACTACTGTTAGTACGTGCTACATGCCGACGCTGCCATGGCTGCTCCGGTAGTCTCTGCCTCGGCTGCTGCGGTCGTCCGCCATCTGGAACAGAATCCGCATGCCCCCACCACCACCGTCGCTGCCACGACTGGCCTGGTCGTCGCTGCGACACGTGTTTCGCCTCTCCACGAGGCATCATCAGGCGTTGTAGACGTTAATCGTAAGAATAATATGCTACAAGTGACAAATCCATCGCAGTGCCGTCCTTTTATTGAATTGAGGGTGGGGGTGGATGGTGTGAGCGAAAAGATATTTAATAGTGGGGAATGGTTTACGTCAGTCAGTTTGTTCATGAGAGTAATTTTAGAATTATTATGTTTATTAATTTCTAATTGTTCCCTAATATTTAGTTTTAAACCTTTGTCTATGGTGTGTAAAATTTGATATGTATTAGTGGGGGATAAGTTATGTTCTTTGTCTATGAGATGCTCAGCGAAGTGTGACCTTTCTGGGCGATTGTTTTTATACGCCGATTCGTGTTCGTGAAATCGTGTTGTAAAGTTACGACCCGTTTGACCGATACAAACGTGTTCACATGCAATAATTTATCGATGGTAGATTTGGACTAACCTAATAATAAATAAAATAAATAAATAATTGCGTAAAAAGACGAGTAGTATCGTTAAGAGACTATTGTACGCGGTTCTTTATTTTTCGATAAATAAATACACTGCGAGTTTGTCATAACTGGGAAAAATCACTGACAAAATAGTTCACATATTTAGAAAAAATATCATACATGTTGCTCTCAAATCCCATAATTCACTCAAATCACTTTGTAACACTAAAGACAAAATCCCGCCCAATAAAAAATCCGGCGTCTATAAGCTGTTCTGCGATGAATGTGAACACGTTTATATCGGTCAAACGGGTCGTAACTTTATAACACGATTTTACGAACACGTATCAGCGTATAAAAACAATCGCCCAGAAAGGTCACACTTCGCTGAGCATCTCATAGACAAAGGACATACTTATCCCCCACTAATACATATCAAATTTTACACACCATAGACAAAGGTTTAAAACTAAATATTAGGGAACAATTAGATATTAATAAACATAAAAACTCTAATATTACTCTCATGAATAAACAGACTGACGTAAACCATTCCCCACTATTAAATATCTTTTCGCTCACACCATCCACCCTCACCCTGAATTCAATATAAGGGACAATAGAAGGGGAAGGGAAGGAGGATAAGCGATGGATTTGTCACTAGTAGCATGTTATTCTTACGATTAACGTCTACAACGCCTGATGATGCCTCGTGGAGCGGCGAAACACGTGTTGCAGCGACGACCAGGCCAGTCGTGGCAGCGACGGTGGTGGTGGGGGCATGCGGATTCTGTTCCAGATGGCGGACGACCGCAACAGCCGAGGCAGAGACTACCGGAGCAGCCATGGCAGCGTCGGCATGTAGCACGTACTAACAGTAGTGGGTGGGTGCCGGCCGGCGCTAGGCCGCATGAACTAATTGGTGGCGGAAGCACCCAAAGCAGGTTAGATCAAATTGCATGTAAATTTGACTTTCGCAAAATAACGCCTGAATCTATTAAAAAATTGTGAACTACTGATTACATTATGTTGTCTCGAATGTATGTATGACGGCGACGACATTTTCGCAACGTGTAAGATCACCTTTATCATTATAATATTGTCTTTGCCTAGAACCTGGCTGTTATAAAATATATTTACGCGCGTTCGAAGTGATAAATCTGTCATTACAGTTTCATGTCAAATGTTTTCGAGTATATTTTGTTGTGTTTTGAAAAATCGTGTTTTTGCTAAATAATTTCTAAACTGCGTTTATAGAAGTGGTGATAAGAAAGCTGGTTTTGATTGTAGGTTCCTAATTTTAGATATTAGTGTAAAGGTGTACTGTCAGCTCATATCTTGTATTATCTTTAAACAAGGAAAGAGGAAGCGCAAACGAAACGGTTGTACCATAAAAAGCCCATTTCGCGGTGATTATCTGTGAATAATAACACGCTTCTCGCGTGGTTAAATGTGTCCCCACGGGAGGTAACTTAAATCGGAATAGCATTTTCGGGAAGCGTTATGGCTCCTAAAGACGCCGAGCTGGAATCACTGTCGTGAAAGCCACAAGTTTTTTCACATAAACGTAACTAAATACAGTGTAGTCTTCGGTAAGAAAATCTGCGGCGTAACTTGTCGATCGAGTGCGCAATGAAGATGTTAGAAAGTGAGTCTGAAAGAGAGTAATCGATGTTATGATAAGAAAAGGCATATTCCGTTGGTACGGACATGTGAAAACAACGCAACAGTAAAGAATGACGTAACAGATATATAACACGAAAGTAGAAGGATATAGGAGCCGAGGAAGGTTTAGACTCGCCTACCAATATCAAATTGGTCGTGTGTTGTCATAAGGTCGTAGCCCCAGGAACCGGCGAATGTTAAAGAAGCGGTGGAAGTGTATAAGAACAAAGTCACGTGCCGCTTAGATTTCTCTGCCTATCCGGCAAGTGTGACTTGGCGTTTTTTTTAGGGTTCCGTACCCAAAGGGTAAAACGGAACTCTATTACTGAGGCTCCGCTGTCCGTCCGTCCGTCCGTCTGTCACCAGGCTGTATCTCATGAACCGTGATAGTTAAACAGTTGAAATTTTCACAGATGATGTGTTTCTGTTGCCACTATAACAACAAATACTAAAAAAATAGAATAAAATAAATATTTAAGGGGGCTCCCATACAACAAACGTGATTTTTTTGCCGTTTTTATAGATAATGGTACGGAACCCTTCGTGTGAGAGTCCGACTCGCACTTGGCCGATTTTTTTATACAACGTCGGGAGTCATGCAAGCATACGGTCCATCTGATGTAAAGCAGTTACCGTAGCCTATTAACGTGTGTAATATATTGAGTATCACTCGCGCGATGCCTCCTCTGCTGCTTACACAGCAACTCCTTGGGAGCTTACTGGTGGCCTCACTCACACACTGGAACACAACAACCCTCTAGGCATTTGTTATTTGGCTGCGGTTTTCTGTGAGGTGAAGGTACTTCCCCGGACGGGCTGGTTTGATGCGCCCTACCTCTCTTAAAAGATCCAGACCAAGACAAACATGTTCATGCACACAAATGTTTGTCTTGTGTGGGAATCGAAGCCACGAGCGTTGGTGTCAAAGTCGCGTCTTTCACGACTAAGCCACCGAGCTCGTCAAAAGATGTAGAATGCAAGTGAATTAAAAAGTTGATTAATGGATCGGTCCAATTCGCAGCAGGGCCGGACTACGCGGGACGTTAAAGAGCATTTTTTATACCACTACGATAACAAACAAGCATTTGGCCTGCCTGATGGTAAGCAGTTACCGTAGCCTATGGACATTTGCACCGCCAGGGGTGTCACTCATGCGTTGCCGACCCTGAAAGCCTATCACGCTGCGGTTCATACGGAAGGAGATGAATGTATTCAATAATTTCAATAATTTTGATCTAAACTTCTTTGTGTGCTTCCGCTACCGATTAGTGCGTGCGAACTACTGCCGGCCGGCACCCACCCACTACCGTTACTCTGCGAGTGTTCGCCATCTGAAATGTGAACCGCATGCACCCGCCACCGTTGCTGCCCTGGCTGCTCCGGTCGTCTCCGCGACACGTGTTTCGCCTCTCCACGAGGCATCCTCAGGCACTGTAGATGTTAGACGTTAGAATAACATGCTACGAATGTGTATTCGGCAGTAGTCCGCACGAACTAATCGGGAGTGGAAGCACACAAGGCAGTTTAGATCGAATTGCCTTCAATACTTCGAACAATATTTACTATGATTGGAACTTGGATCTAACGTGAATAAAATAACGCCTCGTACAAATATTTCGATAAGTTGATCACTTTTGATTCAAAAAATAAACAGTTCTCTGTACCTTTACCTCTGTTTGTCGATTTTTGTTTACTGCTTTAGTTTTTTAGTCTTCAAAAGGAAGCCAGACAGTCTAGCCCCGTAACGCGTTACGTAACAACGCGGTTTACCCTCCCATAAGAAGTTATCACTTCAAAATTGTTGTCTTCAAATTTGTATATGTTTTCCTCAAATTTTCAGTAATGATTATTATCGAATTTCGACTAATAGAGGGAACATTCGTCGTCATCTACTCATCTCATCATCATGTCTGCCGAAGAACGTCGACTGCTGAACATAGGCCTCCCCCTGAGGGAACATTAGTATATATAAATAGAGAAGTCGTCAATTATCACTTGCTCGGCGGTGAAGGAAAACATCGTGAGGAAACCCGCACGTCCAAGAAATCATATTTCGAAAGACGTGTGACTACCTAAGTAAGATCCGTTTTTCCCTCTGGCTTGTGGAGGTCTGAGATCAGTGGCTATCGTGTAAAAATCAACATCTTCGACAAATCCTTAGCCTTAGATAGCGGACCCCGCCTTTCCTAATGCTAAGAAGAAGAAGATAAATAAAAAGTCGTCACGGAAAACTAGCCAATAAGAAAATAAAAAGGTATACAAAAATCTAAATATAATGCTGATAAGTGCTTATCAGTAACGGTGGCGATAAAATATGATTAACATCTCAGTACGGGTTATTTACTCTCGCCGTGATGTTGGACTTGTAGCACGAAAAAAAAATATATTAATTTTGGCGCGCGGATATAGAATTTATTTTTTGGAACTACTAGGATTAGTTATTAGGCGGTTAGTGTTTCGGGATACATTGTATTAATTCGTATATTTTATTTAAATACTATGTAATGAACGTTTGAGTAAAAGTCACGGGTATTGCAGCTGATTTGAAATTTGGCGCAAAAATCTCGCGGTCGTTTCTTTTAGTAAGTGCAAAAATCTTGTTTTTTTTTTTGTACAACGTCGGGAGGCATACGGCCACCTGATGTAAAGGGGTAACCGTAAACTATGAACGCTGGTAATTCATTAAGTATCACTCGCGCAATGCCACCTCTACTGCTAACACGGCTACTTCTTAGGAGCTTACTGGTGATCTCACTCACACGCAGAACACAAAGACCCTCCAGGGAGTTTATTTGGCTGCAGGGTTTTCTGTGAGGTGGAGGTACTTCCCCAGATGGGCTGCTTTCATGCACCCTACCTTTCTTCTTTGCATTCTTTTAAGTACCCAACTTGAGAAAAATATAGTATTGCTTTAAGATTATATTTTATTAAATCTAGTTGAATATAGTAGCTTTCTTAGCAATTGGTTAGTATGACACATGTCGACCGAAAAATTACGGTTGATTTGAAAGAGGATGAATGTAGGTACCTACTGAATAATATGAACAATCCAAGTTTAAGAGAGGTGGGACTCATCAAAGCAGCCCGTCTGGGGAAGTACCTCCACCTCACAGAAAACCGCAGCAAATAACAACTCCCTAGAGGGTTGTTGTGTTCCTGCGTGTGAGTGAGGTCATCAGTAAGCTCCCAAGGAGTTGCTGTGTAAGCAGCAGAGGAGGCATCGCGCGAGTAATACTTAATATATCGCACGCGTTAATAGGCTACGGCACCCGCTTTACATCAGGTGTAGTATAAAAAAAAACAATATTTGGTATGCAACAAACTTCGACATACAATATGTTCGATCACTTTAATATGAAGAACTATTTTTGACATTGCCAAACAATGATCAGCTGATTCACCAATTTGTATATAGACAACCTGTATATACCGCCGGGTCGGCCAATCGATTGAAGAACGAATTCTACCGATAACCTCAGCGAAACCATTACTAAGAAGTCGTCTAAAACATGTACAAACTAGAACATTATCCACTTAAAGGGCTCACAGGTGCTTAACAAATGATACTTAGTCAAATAATATCTTATTGAAATAAATACATAAATGACAAAAGCGCAGTTGAAGAGCAGTGTTTCGATTTTGTAATATTCTTTCCGAGTTCCAACGAAATGTAAAATCTTCGAGATTGTAGACCTGGCGTGCTATCAGTTGCGTGTTTGATAAGTTTTCTGATTTGTGCTCGGTTTCAGCGCATTTTTCTTGAAATGTTATATAACTATCAGAATGTTCGGAGGACAGATTTTAATTTCTTCTACACGAAAATTGACTTCCGGACAGCGTACGATACGTTACACAGCAGTGGATTGACGAATGTAAGTGTCTACCTCAATTCTTACATCCGATGTTTCTCATTTTATTATCGTCTCCTAAACACTCTCACAATACAAGGAGTGCCACTCACACGTTTCCATAATTGTTGCTATCTATCATCTATCAATACCTTCACGCCAAACGCCAAGTCACTTGCGGGGAATGGCATTAGATCTAGATCTCCTAATGCAACTGCTATTTCGGATATTTAATTTGTTGCCACCTGCGATTTTGTTGCGTAGAGGAGATATTTCCCTAGTCAGAATTTCCTACACTTTGGTCAGAGCATCGTTTTTGAAGTGAAAACTTCTATAGCGGCGTTGTGCACTTTTTGGGATGAGTAAAAAATGTTGAACTCGCGTCAGGACACGTGACCCTCACCGTAAGATTTTGGTGAGAATTTGAACTTAAGTTCGCTGCAGCGCTAAAACATTAGTAACCTCTAATTAAACAATTAAAACATGAAGCGCTAGATCGTTCATAGGGCATTATTTTCTCGCAACTAAAACGTTGTAAGCGCCATGAAATTATTGGCGGTTACGCGTTTCGTTCATCGTAGTTTATCAACATCGCTGTTTGGTTTAAGCGGCGCAGGGCGCTTGCGCGAGTGTGCGTGTGTGTGTTTGACGTTTGTACTACAGCCTGCTACGCGTATCCACGGATGGTGACTGCTGATGGCTCGAGATAGTACTTTTATACTGATGATAAATAAAGCAATTCGTGCGAAATTATTCCCTAACCATTCCAAAATATTCAAAAATGCACAACGTTAATGTTCAAGTTTTCACTTCTGCCGGCACTCCCGGAGTGCAACCCTTATTTTTTTTTTGTACATCGCCGGGAAGCTTAATTATTATTTATATGCGGTACCTATTACGAAATTCGACAATTTGTGGCGTGTAACGCTTGCTGGCTGTGTTCGCAATGATGATGTAAGAAGGAGAATTGATCTGAAAGAGAGTGTCGGTGTTAAGAAAAGACATGCTCGATTGAGTCTTACGTATGTAGAAAGAATTCAGGATGAATGAATGACGACACTGATAGACAATGCGAAAGTGGACGGATGTAGGAGCCGAGGAAGACCAAGACTACCATAACCAAATTTGTCTTGTTTTATCAAAAGATGATATCAGGAGTCCTAGGAACTGGCAAACATGCATGAAGCGAGCCACGAATGTAAGGGAGTGACGTGTCTACCGCGAACCGCGACTTATGGCGCTCGGTTCCCTCTTCAAGGGACCTAGCGTGAAGATATATATAACGTCGGGAGGCATACAAGCATACGGCCCATCTGACGTGGTTTTAGTAGTCTTAGAACTCATTTTAATTAATTTTAAGACCACTATTTTTGGGTTGTCCTTTATTATAAATATTCAAATAACGTCGAAATATAAACCTTCACTGCAATGATCATCCCAACAAAATTATTGCAGAAGACTGACGAGCTCGGTGGCTCAGTGGTGGAACGCGCTGTTACGCTACTTTGACACCAACGCTCGTGGGTTCGATTCCCACACAGTACAAACATTTGTGTGCATGAACATGTCTGTTTGTATTGGGTCTGGGTATTTTCTAAGTATAATAAGTATGTATTTACAAAAAAAAATTACGTATGTTTATCAGTTGTCTAATACCCATTACACAAGCTTCGCTTACTTTGGGACTATATGGCGCTGTGCAATTTGCCGACAATATTTATTTATTATTTATTTATTACATGCGTATCGGAACAAAGGCGTTTTGATCGAACCACGCTCTTCTACAATATGGATTGATTTAGGGCATGTCCTGTATACCGATGATAAGCGCCGAGCTTCAGGTCTTGTTTTATTATACGCGACAGATGAAAGCGCATTAAGTAGGCGGCACTTCTTCATCTTGGCTTACGTCGCTTTTATGTGTGGGCTGCACCTTAGATTTTTAGCTATCCAATCTATCAACGTTCATATTTTGTTGAAAGGAAATTCAACGGTCACTGTAACGAAACGAATAGGCGTTTTCATATTATTTATCCATTCCGTTTAAATTGATTAAATCTCATTTCCATTAAAAGAGCTACGATGACATTAGCGGACATACTCAGACCGAGGCTTCGAGTTGGAAAATGGAGTTATTTTAGGACGGCGGTTATATATGACTACCATAGTTTACTCCACCTGCATCCATTGCGTATCATAGCCTCCGTGTGCACACGTTATCAGCCTAAACAACTTTTATCTTGACTGTACGTTTATCAACAACACTTTGGCTTTGAACCCTAAATATTTGGGTCATACACTACTAATGCTTCATATATACAACGATGTCGATTGAGAAATTTGGCAATAGAGTTGGCGATGCAACTCCGGCGCTTGCGGCCTGCCAGTAAGGTCTCTACTCTCGAAATGGCGAGAGCATGACGTACGGCGAAATGTTTTCAACGGGAATAACTTAAACCGCCATTTTGTGCTTCCTCCCGCCTTTTTACTTGTCATATCTGACAGCTACCTTTCTTTTCTGAACTAATTTATTTTTTATGCCAGTGATTTTTAATCATAGACTATTTTGAACTCTAACATGCAAATCGAAAGTGAACTCTTGCTTGACGTTGATAAAGAGTGAAGTGATTCTAAAAGTGAAGTAGTTACGCTTTGCGATGTAAACTATTACGTATGATCTATATTGTGTCGTCCAGGTAATTCTAGTTATAAAGTGGACTTTGTGTTCGCGAACAGTAATATTGACTTTTATTTCAATAACAATAATTACTTTGAGTATATCATTGTTCCGACATTTGTCTTCTTCAGTACTACTTCAGTTATTATTATTGAATTATTCTTCAACATATCTTTGGAGCTAGTTACCGTTTTCGATTCTGATTCCAAATTGTCACTTTCATCCAAAAATATATATAAGTTGTGACTACAAGTATCCAAAAAGATTTCATTCCAATCGTACAACTTCAAACCAAACGTTTCTGATAAAAATTGTAACTTTAAGGACTTTTCCGTTAGCTTCAACGAGGCTTCTCTATTTTTATCACAATTAGAACATATTCTTTTCAAAGCTAAGTTGTATAGATATCTTAAGTTTACGCATATGTACGCATCGAATATAATCCTTCCTGACATCGGTTACGTTAGATTTCATTGGATGCAATACTCTCAGCAAATGTTAGCAAGGTGTGCCTGAAAACTGTAAAACTGAACAAACGTCAAGTATAAAGATTTATGTTAACTATTCAAAAGCGCTTAAGACTTTTCTTAACAGGATGTCAAAAAGTTACGCTGATCCGCATAAAATATACTCGACAACTTGTTTTTCATGGTCTTAACTAAGATCATCTAACTATTGACTTACGACTCAAATATACTCTCGTGTTTCACAAAATATTAGAAATTCGTTTTATATACAGCAGCTAAGACCAGACGCGACGGAATCAAGTTTAAGCTAGCTTATACTTGGATTATAAACAAGAACTTGTATGGACAATTTTCAAGCACTCTCGACCAAGTGTGACCAAAAAAGTTTGAACGTAGGCATATATCAAACGACTCTAAGTGTATCCAAATTTCGAAAGACAACCACGAGCAACTAAATCAAATTTATGCTAACATACTACGAAGTGCTAGTTATAATAGCATGTTTGACAACAAGTATACTAGCCGTACTCCGGAATGAGGTGCGGTTGCCGGCGGTGTTTCGAGCCGAGGCCACAAAACGTAGCGTTACGTCGTGCCGATCCTCGTCCCTCTCAGGGCAGACTCTGGGACCACAACGGGAGGTCGTATGGAGTGAACACATACCAGGTTGAGTATTTGATACGTTATTAGTATATTAGTTGAAGTTTGCTATGTTGTTTTCGGCCTTAGAGTATATACATATATACTCATATACGTGAGCTATAGAGCGAGCATATCTCGACAGTATGAGGCGCCAATCGTAAACAAACATGTTAAAAATATTAGCATTTGTCATACAGATTAATTTTTATGTTTATCTCAGACTTATTGTAACCGTCTTAACAATACTACAGCAACTATATAATATAATAAGAGTCGTAAATACAATAAAACACAGATTTAAGTTTTCCGAATATAGTCAATAGATTGGGTCACTTTATGAATTAGATATTCATTACGATATAGTCAATTATGAATGTGATAATACTGATAATTGCATTCTGAAAGAATACATGTCTCTCTGCCTGGTTCGTGACTGACATTCAACACATTTTGATTGATTGACAGTTCGCATTTTTTAGCGCTTATGACGATAATGCAACAGTAGTTGATGTGAACATAAATAAGTAATGGGGAATATATTTAAATGATTTGTTATATTTATTGTATCAATAACAACTGGACATTGTGCTGCCATTCATGTTAGCACAAGTGTCACTGTTCATGCTCGATAGGCGTTCTCTATGCTTCATATACTCTAAGGATCGACGCTGATTCTCAGAATGGCGATGAGGAAACTAAATTCTAAATCAGACAAACTGAACCTGATAATGTTTGGCGTGCTACTGAAATCGGTATAACAAAAGCAAAACACGTAAATAGTTTATGATTTCAATCTTTCATTAACTTGTGAACCAATTTTAAGCCTACACCATTAACAATCAGGTTGAGTTTCCATTCTTTGTTGAATTTATCGTCTTCGCCGCCACTCTGTCCGTATGCGCTGATTCTACAATTCTTAAGGTTATGCTTATGTCATAACTCTTTGGAATGATCGAGAACAACACAGCCAACCAATATAAATAGTTCAGTGTAGAAAAAAGTAGTAGTATAAAGATTCATTACAAAATACTTGCGGTTTACTATTAACAAGGTTCCATTTAAAGTACTCGACATGTCTTTGCACCTAGATCGCGCGCACACTGCGCGACAAATCGCAAATTGTCATATGTCGCGTCGAGTCGTTATCAATGGCCGCGAACACAGTCGTTACGCTGTACATCTCGCATCGGTGACGTTCGCTCGGATGGTATGATGATTACTGATGTTTTATTTTTCGTTTTCAAATCATATGGGCTTATGTCTCCAAGGTCAAGAGCGTGCATAGTTTGCTTGCCCCAAGATGTCTTTGAAATTATTGCTAATTTAATCGACTCTTCGGATATTTTACTGTCGATACGTTCGTTAGTAAAAAAGATCTTTTGCATGGTTTTTAATTCCAACCTACAGGTTCGTTTAAACGATATCTTGAAATGATTTGTGCGTTGATTTGACTCTTCTAGATCTAGAATATTCATACTTACGTATATATTAATGTGTGTTATTTTGTTTTCTTGCCTTTTCGATTGATATCATATCTATCTTTTATGTAGGAATGATGCTGCAAATATCGGTAAGCCATGGTGTGAAGCGATTAATCATTGCCTGTTACTTAAAACGCATTGTGTGGACAATCCATTATGTTTTTGTCGTCATGTCGCATGCATTAATCACTTACCTATATATTTTTTATGTTGTGCACCTTAATTATTCAATTATTATTTAATTTCATTCTTGCGAGCTCAATATATTTTTTCCAAACGTTGAACTGCATAGGCAACGTTATTACTTTAGTTACAGGTATACAGGATGTGGCAACGTTATTACTTTAGTTAGAGGTACACAGGAGTTTAGTACATGGTGTAAATCATACTGTATTTTACTTTTATCGTGAAGGTGAATTTGATATAATTTTGTCTTAAATAGAAAAAGCTCTATCTCCAATGCAAACTTTTCAACAGTAAGTCATACGTAATAAATAGTGTAGATGGCAATTGACTTGCTCAGTTGTATGTGTCGAGTTAGTCACTGCGAGGTTTGCTACTTATTCATACTGTTACCATATAACTGCCATGGTAATCAAAAAGTCTATATAATAATTGATCTAACATTTTTATTTGAAATTATTTCATGATATAGAAGTTGCTGCCATAGTTTGTCTTATTATTGAGTAGAAATGGAATTATCGCCATTTTGTATTTAAGTAGGTGCTAAGTGATAACCAATCAGATAATTTCTAAATATTGTTTGAAGTTTTTAAAAGTCAAAACAGTATTTTAATATCTAGGAACTTAGGCCATTCGTTTATACAGGATGTTAGTTTGTTCATACAAACCTTGCTGACTAGTTGTTCATTACCCTCTTTCCAATGAAACGTTATTCTGCTATATAAGTGAAGGTAATTGATGTAAAGGACGAGATTCTGTCAAAACAATAAAAAAAATGCGAGAGCGCTTGTGCAGTATTAAGCACAAATCACAGGCTTAACATGAGTACAACGATAAATAAGATCGTATTTACTATCCCTTAATCTACAATGGCATGAACAATTGCAGTCTGCGAGATTTGTACTCGAACGAAAGACCCTGCTTATTCACCTAGATTTTGTTATTGACTTACAAAAATATATTCTATTTCTTAAACAATCTTTACATGGCTTTTTAACTGCGTTTATCATTTTAACATTAGACACAAAAAGAATTAGTATTAAATATAGGATACGCACATTTACCACAAAAATAAAACTTTTATCGTAGTTATTCACACTACAGTACTACAGTTATAATACATGTCGAGATTGTTTATGAAACATGATAAAGAAGAATCAGACAACAACAACAGACATGGTATACATGGTTGTATAGAACTACATAAAGGTTGTCCTATACTAAAACAATACTGCCACTTGTACTGTAGAGACATAAGCATTAGGTCGACGAATCTACTTGGGCTTTCGACTTAAATATCTATTAGAGTGGTAGGTACTACTTTAAGATCGAGAAAAGTGAGCGGGGGCTTAGCGATACGCATCTGTGTTAAGTGTGACGATTTCCAACGTTTATTTGAAATTGACCTACTGCTTATATCTCTACTATGCCACTACAGTAATCAGCCGATGTCAAATAGATTTAACCGGATGATTTCAGGAATTGGCTGGCGGTAAGAGCGGCCCGAGCGGACTCCGGCGTAGTGCGGAGAGAGCGGAATCTGTTGAAACACGAATTGATAAACCGCCAAGCCAGACGAGCGGTAAGCGACTAAAGTTTATGCTACAAAGATTGAGATAAATATTAATTTTAGTGCAATCAGGGAATTCGAAACAACAATCGAGCTGCTACGAGGCGTGCTTTAGGTTGTGTTAATAAAGACCCTGATGTACCTGATTTGAGATGGAAATAACATGCTACCTCGAGGGTTATGCGGTTATGTATGTATGTATATCTTCACGCCAAGTCCCTGGCGGGGTAGGCAGAGAGAACCGAGCGCCATAAGACGACAACACCGGAGACACTTATTATACAGGCCGTGCAAACATACCTCGTACCCTTGTGGAGGAAAGTCGCGATAAATTTGTGTCTGAAATGGATGGTACTTTAGCTAAAGTCGGTCGGTGGGGTTGGTCGAATTCAACCCCATGAAGACACAAGAAAATCCCATTTGCTCATTTGCTGTGGTTCCTGTATTCCACAACCACAACACACCTCTTACCATCGCCAACAGCGTTAGAATGCTTGGCGTCGAGGTCTCCAGTGACGTCCAATATCTAAGTCACGTGGAGGAAACGACAAAGACTTGTGTTGTATAAGTCTCAAGTCAGATTGCACATGGAGTACTGCAGTCACCTTTGGACAAGAGCATCTAGATACCTGCTTGGACCGTGTGACTCCGTTCAGATACGAGCTGTGAGAATAGTGGACGATCCTAAGCTTACACACGGTATTGCACCCTTAAGTTTACGGGGAGATTTTGCCTGCCTTTGTGTATTCTACCAATTGTACAACGGGTTGTGTTCTAAAAAAATGTTCGATATAATGCCGACAACTACTTTCTATAACCGCTCGCAGACAGCGAGGAGTTCACACGCTGGAGCAGCAATCGTCGCGTACTGTGCGGTTCCAGAGAATTTTCTTCCGAGAATTCTCAAGTTGCAGAATGAACTCCCAGCTGAGGTTTTCCCAAGGGACTACAACATGAGGTTCTTCAAGAAAGTCGTAAAGAGGTTTTTATAAGGTCGGTAACGCATGAGTGACACCCCTGGTGTTGCAAATGTTCGTAGGCTACGGTGACTGTTTGCCATCAGGCAGCCCGCAAGCTTGTTTGCCAGTAAATCCGTATTAAATCTGTGTATAGTACGAGCGTATTAAATAAAAGTGCAAATAAGATCATGAAATCAGCTAGCAAACAAAAATCCATCAAAATACAGGTGGTCATACCGATTATTAACCAGCAGCCAGCGCTACCAGCAGGCGCAGTGCTTCCACAAGAAGACCGTACCCAAATAAAAACCTTTAAATGTTGCTGCGTTACTAACTGGTGTGAAACGAGCGAGCACGAATAGCCCTTATTATGTAAACGTTCATATGCTACGTTAGGCACAACACATCATACGACTCGTATGCTTTGTAGCCATCTAGTGTAGTCACAAAATAGATTACCTAATCACGGAAAGATTTCTAAGTAGTAACATGTGTGATAGTAAAGATATATGATGACTGGTCCCAAACTCAGCAAAGTTTGTACTGTTTGGGCTAGACAACTGATAAATATATTTAATTATTTTCTTTTGTAAATGCATTCTTATAATACATACATATCTTCATGGATGCATATCTTGTGCGACAAACGAACCTGCGTCCCTTGGTGTTAAAGTAACCGTTGCTATTTGACCACAGATTAGACAAATTTAAATTCTACTCAACAAGAAAAGCTCAATCGAACAAGTTGTATGATTTTTTATCACTGTTTCGAAGTCGGTCCAACGTTAATATTATTAATATCCAACATAAGAGAGGCTAGCGATCGCTACTTTATCACCAAGGGTTGTAAGTTCGATTCTCGTACAAGGCAAAACTTTTCTGTGCATGAACGTGTCTGTTTGTATCAGTATGTATTTGGGTTTTTTTTTTTTACTTTTATTGGTTACCTGTGGGCTAATATTTATAGTACTAGCTTTGCTTAGTTACTATAAATTTTATATTTATATAAACCTTTATTGAATATGATACAGTAGGTACAAAAGGCGAACTTAATTTTAATTGCATTCTAATAGAAGCCGATTTAAAACTTGTTTCGAAAATATTTATTAAACGTTATTAAAATTAATAAGTGCCTTCTACCTTTTCCCAAACACTCTGTATAAATTATTGGCAGGCCTGAACGGCCTCCGGAACATCGGCAACACGTGCTTCATGAACAGCGTGCTGCAGTGCCTGTCCAACACCCGCCCGCTGCTGGAGTACATGTCGGACGACAAGTACGTCGACGAGATCAACACGACGCTCTCCTGCATGAAGGGCGCTCTGATGAAAGGTATGTTACATCATCATCAGCCTGCATGAAACGTGCAAATTTATAGACCCACCGCGACTCCGCTTTGAGTATTGGATCGCTTTGATATTTAGAACTATATTACGAAAGCGTATTGTTGAACACGCTGATCGAAGAAAAAGATAATTGTACGCATTGACTTGAATTTCACCTACGTGAATTGTCCAGGCGATAAAAACAGATGAACAACATCTAAAACCGTGCTTTCCAAAGTGGACTATATCGACCATGTGGGGTCGATTGCATTGAGAAATGCATTGCAAAATATTATGCAGCATAATATTTTCTACTCTCCGTAGACTCCTGCCTAACCACTGTTTGAATCTGATGGACCTCTTACTCAATGCACAGGCGAAATATTATAGGGTCTACGGGACAAAAATGATTGGAAATCTATGTCAAAATGTCTATTTGTTTAAAAATAATACAAATTTAATATAACAGGTAGGTGACGCTGTGTAAATTGTATAACTTAAATATGAAATAATTATCAAAATAAGTAATTTAATAAGTAGATACTGTGTCAAGGAAAAGAAAATAGAGGTTAGAGAAAGGGTTAGGTTGTATTTAGGGAAAGGTAGTAAGTTTTGACTAGAGATTTGAATGAGGAAAGTGTTCGAGCACTTCGGATATTAAATTGCAGAGCAATCCAGAGGCGTACTGCTTCAACTGAATAAGATTTGGCGTAGAATTGAGAAGTGTGTAATGGTGTTAAGACGAAGAAGAAGGGATTGACCCAACTCACGAACCTGACTGTCACTGTAAAAAGTAAAACGGTCTGCGAGTTAACAAGGAGTGGTGGGATTGAAAAAAATAAAATAGAGCAATATAATAAGTGCAATGAATCTAATAATGTACAATAAATGTAAAATGATAATAAAAATAAATAGTGAAAAGAAAATAATATATATTACTATATAGTGTTAAATGAATACTTTAGACCTAATAAACATTTTGATAATACGGATATTTTAACACTTTAGACATTATGAGCCGAAGGGAAACTATAAGGATCGCCATGTATATGGTATACATAAAGTAAGCGTCGCTTTTTGTCAAATAGGATGTAAGTGCGGCGCGACCTAAAGCGCGTTTCGGTCATTTCTCAATTTTCTCGGGAGTTCCCCCGCGCCAGTTAAGCTATCGGTCCTGGCGGTTTTCGATAGATGACAGTTGTTAAGCTAAATAGATAACACGCATCCAGCCAACCAGACTGGGGAAGTACCTCCATCTTGCAGAAAATTGCAGCCAAAATACAACTCCCTGAGAGATTTGCTCCTGAGGAGTTGCTGTGTTAGCAGCGAGGGAGGGCACCGAGCGAGATATGATACTTGCATTGCTAGCGTTCATGTTACAGTAACCATTTTGATCAGGTAGGCCATATGTTTTTTTTGTCTCCTGACGTATATGACGTAGGTATAAAAACATTACAAGTACATTTTTTTCTATACGTTGCAGCGTTCGCGATCGTCATCAAAGAGCTGTGGCGCAGCGGTGAAAAGGACTCGGTCGTCAACACTACCAGCTTGAAGTCACAAGTTCAACGGTTCGCACCTAGATTCATGGGGTACAGCCAACAAGATGCTCAGGTAAATATTAACTTAGTTGTTATTTTGACGAGCTCGGTAGCTCAGTCGTGAAAGATGCGACTTTGACACCGACGCTCGTGGGTTCGATTCCCACACACGACGAAACATTTGTGTGCATGAACATGTCTGTTTGTCTTGGTCTAGATGTTTTAAGAGAGGTAGGGCACATTAAAACAGCCCGTCTGGGGAAGTACCTCCACCTCATAGAAAACCGCAGCCAAATAACAACTCCCTAGAGGGTTGTTGTGATCCTGCGTGTGAGTCAGGTCACCAGTAAGCTGCCAACGAGTTGCTGTGTAAGCAGCAGAGTAGACATCGCGCGAGTGATACTTAATAATATATCGCTAGCGTTAATACGCTACGGTACCCGCATTACATCAGGTGAGCCGTATGCTTGAACGCCTCCCGACGTAGTATAAAAAAATCATAATAGTTCGAGCCAATGTGTAGGTAAACACAAAAGTTAACTACTTGAACTGCAACCAGTCAATTGGTGGGTCTATTTATGTCACCTTCCTCCTGCTTTCTGAGGGAACATGAAGCACTTGAAAGCATGAACGATGGTGGCTGTTTTAAATAGATGTTTACCAAAAACTTACTGTACATATAAATAAAGAGTAAAAGTATATGTATTAAATAATACTTTATACCTTACCATTAAATCGACATTTTGATAACATGGACGTTTTAATACTTTAGACATTAAGAACCAAAATACTTCAAAATAGGCATGAAGAAGAATTTGAACGCGCGAATGAACCCCATGCGGAGAGATAGTATAAGTATTCGTAGGTTACAGCAACTGGTCAACAACATGTTATTCTTTTTTAACAAAATAATATAACTCTTAATTTGTTGTGTATGCCACAGTATTTGTATTGGTTACTTATGTCTATTTGCATTACACCCAACTCGCGACTACCAGGTCGTAAACCCTATTGGACCTTAATTATGAATACCTGAAATGTTGAGTTTTCAAAATGTTAATTATAAAAATTTTGAAGTCCTTTAAATGTTTTATAATTTGTGACTAATTGTGTCATACCAATCAGGTGAATCACGAATTCAACGTTTTGCGAATTAAAAATTAAGTATTTTAGAGATAAATTTTTTGAAAAATTACTATCTTATATTATTCGAAATTTAGAAATCATCATAACGTATAAAAAGTTGATTATTCAAATGTTGAATATTAAAAATTTAATTTTAAATTTGCAAAATTGAATTCTGACGGAAGTGGAGAGGGTATAAGATCCTCATTTTGTTTTATTTATAGGAGTTCCTCCGCTACCTCCTGGAGGGTCTGCACGAAGACGTGAACAGAGTCACTGTGAAACCGAAACCAATTCTCACTGAAATCGACGATAATCTTAGGTGAGTACCGAGTCACAGCTAGGAGCACGGGATCCTTTGTATTACGGTGCACATACACATTTAGACCCTGAATAATAGTAAGGCGAGCTTTGCTTGGTATAATACCCCTCATCAAACCGGAGTATAACGTACCATTGATACGGTTTCCTGCTTTCACTTAATTAACTTATTTCAACCAAAAAATATAATTGATTTAGATACGGTACGGGTATGATTCCTAAATCATGATGTTTTTCTTGAAAACATTGTAGACAATATGCAATTTTACATACTGTACATTTACTTGCTACCATTTAGACCTTTAAGTTTCTTTAAGTTATCCATGAATTATTTCCTTCAAAATAAAAAGAGAAGTAAGGCGGATCAAAGCAGCCCGTCTGGGGAAGTCACATCACAGAAAACCGTAGCCAAATAACAACTCCCTAGAGGGTTGTTGTGTTCCTGCGTGTGAGTGAGGTCACGAGTAGGCTCCCAAAGAGCTGCTGTGTAAGAAGCAGAGGAGGCGTCGCGCGAGTGATACTTAATATATCGCAAGCGTTATTAGGCTACGGTATCCGCTTTACATCAGGTGGGCCGTATGCATGTATGCCTCCCGACGTAGTATAAAAAAAAACTACTAACAATAAACACGTAAGTAAAATTTATTATAGCGATATCTTCCACGCAAATGAAATATGTACGTAAATATTTATTTCCTTTGGAAGTCATCGATATAATTTCAATCACTGTGACACGTAAAGTATCATAAATACTTGAACGCAATAATGACGTAACACAATACGAGCCTTCATTTTTTTTTTATACTACGTCGGGAGGCATACAAGCATACGGCCCACCTGGTGCAAAAAGAGCACCGTAGCCTATTAATGCTTGCGATATATTAAGTGTCACTCCCGCGATGCCTCCTCTGCTACACTTGTACTTTGTACACACAGCTACTCCTTGGGAGCATACTGGTGACCTCAGTCACACGCAGGAAAACAACAACTCTCTAGGTAGTTGTTATTTGGCTGCGGTTTTCTGTGATGTGGAGGTACTTCCCCAGGTGGGCTGCTTTGATGAGCCCTACCTCTTTTAAAACATCCAGACCAAGACAAACAGACGTTTTCATGCACACAAATGTTTGCCTTGTGTGGGAATCGAACCCACGAGCATTGGTATCAAAGTCGCGTCATTCACGACTGAGCCATCGAGCTCGTCACTTTCATGAGAGTTAAATGTCATTATTACTAAGGGGATGTGTCGAAAGAAGGTTTCAAATTGCTTCGGGACAGCGAACCTGTTCAACACCGGAAGTACGTTATATAATACCGCAGCTAAACTACAACGCCCCTCGAGGGTTGTTGTGTTCCTGTAAGCGAGTTAAAAGAAGCTCTTAAGCTGTATTTGGCGGGGTTGGTAACGCGTGATCAATGTCAGCCCTTGTGTTGCAACTATCTAGTTTCATAATGTTACGACAATTATATATTCTTCCTTTTAAGGTTATCCCGTTTCCTTAACTATTCGGATTAGAGGGGTTCCCTACCTAAGACTAAGGATTTGGCAAAGGTACTGATTTTGACATGGAGCGACTACCGTCAGAACTCCACAACACGGACTCACAAATAGACCTTTCTTAGGTAAGGTCACACGTCTTTGGGAATAGAATTTTTTGGACGTACTGGTTCCTTCACTGCCGAGCGAGTGATAATTACAAATATGTACATAAATTCATAAACACGAACTTAGTGGTACATGCGAGGATTCGAACTCTGTACCTATAGGTTCTTTATCCACTGGGCCATCACTGCTTTATTACAATAATTGTGTATTAGTATTATATATGAGAGATTTTTGTGTGAATCGGAACATATATAATTAATCCATCCATGTCGGTAGATGTAATAATTGAATAAAAAAAAAAACAAATGTCACCTTAGTCTTCCTGTGACCACGGACGCTGCAAAGCATTCGAAACGTCAGGTTCAACAAAATTAATAAAACACGCGATACTTGCGTTAAAAAATGTTTAATTCAATGTATAACGAGCTGTTTGACGAGCTCGGTGGCGCAGTGGTGAAACGCGCTGTTACGCTACTTTGACACCAACGCTCGTGGGTTCGATTCCCACACAGGACAAACATTTGTGTGCATGAACATGTCTGTTTGTATTGGTCTGGGTATTTTCTATGTATAATAAGTATGTATTTACAAAAAAAAATGTATTTACGTATGTTTATCAGTTGTCTAGTACCCATAACACAAGCTTCGCTTACTTTGGGGCTAGTTGGCGCTGTGTAATTTGTCCGACAATATTTATTATTATTTATTTATTATAACAATCGTGAAACCTAAGACAATACAATTGTGTATTATTATTTAGTTTTGTTTTAATTTTATTGAATTTTAGTAGTGGCTGAAATTCTATTCATACTCGTATAAATATAAACGTGTTATTTTTTTTTTTTCAGCGATTCAGCAAAGGCAACGGAAGCATGGAGCCGGTACCTTCGCATGGAGGAGAGCCGTGTGGGAGACATATTTGTGGGACAACTGAAGTCAACCCTACGATGCACGCACTGCAATCATGACAGCGTCACTTTCGACCCGTTTTGGGACTTGAGGTAATTCTACATTATTTCATCAAATTAATTTTAATATCTTCTTTTAGTTTTGGCGATAAGTTATCACTCGTTTGCTTTTTTTGTATCGAGAATATTCTATATGGGTACATAACCAACTAATGTAAGAATCATATCGCCTCAAGAACGACGGTACAATTTTATCAAATTAATTTATTCATTTACTTCTTTTAGTTTTGGCAATAGTTTAACACTATTCCTTTTTTTGCTATTATCAAGACCATCCCATGTGTGTATGTGTGTACACAACCAACTAATCTAAGAGGCATGTGTGCCCCAAGAACGACAGCATTATTTTATCTAATTATTTATTACGTCTTTCTTTTTTCTTTTAGTTATGGCAATAAATAATCACACGATGGCTTTTTTTTCTATTATCAAATCTTTAAATATTCTTTGTGTAAGATTACACAGCCGATTAATCCAAGAGTCATAAAGGCACAAGAAAGATGTCTTCTTGCTAGCTTCAATCACACATAATCAAGGAAATCTGTTATGAAGCAATAAGATGTAATGAAACAAATTATAAAATTTGGGTTCGTTGATAATTTGTCATCATTTATTTAGATTAATTTAATGCAAAAATGTTGTTGTTTTCAGTCTGCCTATACCGTCGCGCACCGGCAACCTGAAGCTGCAACAATGCCTACAACACTTCACGAGGGAGGAGGAAATGGATGGCGATGAGAAGCCGGTGAGACATTTTGAATTCATCTATCCTATGTTGCCGTAATAGCGACAAATTTTACAGGTTAAGCCTTATCACCGAGGATAGTATTTGTTAATGATACTGGAAAGTGATGCCGCCCGCATAATTTGCAATAGTGTTTGTCATTAAAATTGTCCGCTCGCAAACACTTTGTGCGTACAAAACAAGTAAAAATCCTGTCTGACCCTTATAAACTGCATCGGAGCCGCGCCCACTACTTTTTTTTTATACTACGTCGGGAGGCATATAAGCATACGGCCCACCTGATGTAAAGCAGGTACCGTAGCCTATAAACGCGTGTAATATATTATCACTTGCGCAATACCTCTTCTGCTGCTTACACAGCATTTCCTTGGGAGCTTACTGGTGACCTCACTCGCACGCAGGAACACAACAACCCTCTAGGGAGTTGTTATTTGGCTGCAATTTTCTGTGAGGTGGAGGTACTTCCCCAGACGGGCTGCTTTGCGCCCTACCTATCTTAAAACATCCAGACCAAGACAAACAGACATGTTCATGCACACAAATGTTTGCTTTGTGTGGGAATCGAACCCACAAGCGTCGGTGTCAAAGTAGCGTAACAGCGCGTGTCACCACTGCGCCACCGAGCTCGTCAAATTTCAAATCAAAATCAGTATCTACTTAGCATAGACAAACCTAACAAACAATACATTGAGTTGTCATAAACAAGCTTGAAATGCTTGAAATGGAATGCCCCACTGTGTCCATCAATGGACAAACGCTATGGCTGCCCTAGGATCCTCTGCCCGTCTCGCATTTGACATTTTCGTTGACACGTTCTTTTAACGAGCTCGGGTGGCGCAGTGGTAAATGACGCGACTTTGACACCAAAGCTCGTGAGTTCGATTCCCACGCAGGTCAAACATTTGTGTTCATTAACATATCCGTTTGTATTGTACTGGGTGTTTTTAAGAGAGGTAGAGTGCATCAAAACAGCCCGTCTGGAGAAGTACCTCCACCTCACAGAAACCCGCAGCCAAATAACAACTCTCTAGAGGGTTGTTGTGTTCCTGCGTGTAAATGAGGTCACCAGTAAGCTCCTAAGGAGATGCTGTGTTAGCAGCAGAGGTGGCATCGCGCGAATGATACTTTATGCATTACAAGTGTTGATAGGCTACGGTAACCACTTTACATCAGCTGGCCGTCTGCTCGTATGGAGGCATACGACGTTGTATAAAATATATATATTGTATTGTTACTGTGTGTATTCCAGACGTGTTCCAAATGCGGCGTGCGTCGCAAATGTCTGAAATGGTTCACCGTGCAGAAGTTCCCGCAAGTGCTCGTCATACATCTCAAAAGGTAACATAATTATGTCAAATGTCGACACCATGCTGAAAATAACCCGTGGAGGACAGATGAGAACGATATTGCGTAGTAACTCAACTCACCGCTACATGTCGGGAGGCAGAGTAAAATGCGTAGCTCTTATTGGCTTTTTTTTATATACTACGTCGGGGAGGATACAAGCATACGGGCCACATGTTGTAAAGCGGGTACCGTAGCATATTAACGCTTGCGACATATTAAGTATCACTCGCGCGATGCCTCCCCTGCTGCTTACACAGCAACTCCTTAGCAGCATACTGGTGACCTCACTCACACGCAGGAATACAACAACCCTCTAGGGAGTTGTTATTTGGCTGCGATTTTCTGTGAGGGGAACGTACTTCTCCAGATGAGCTGCTCTGATGCACCCTACCTCTCAAACACCCAGACCAAGACAAACAGACAAGTTCATGCACGCAAATATTTACCCTGTGTGAGAATCGAACCCACGAGCGTGGTGTGTCAAAGTAATGTAAGAGCGCTGTTCACTACTGCGCTACCGAGATCGTCAAAATTGACGTTTGGTCTATGATCACGCCTGGATTTTGTCGGTGCGCGCCAGGAACCTTTTATTGAGCAGATATTACGCAATATATTGTATGTATCCGTTACGAAAAGCATACAAATTTAGTGAATAAACTTATCACGAAATGTCAACAGCCCGCGCGCGGTTGACGTCATAGTCTCTGCGTACCCCAATGGGACGTAAGCGTGATGGTATGTATGTAAATAAAACATTTTGTACGAGACTTTGATTTTCATATTGGTTCCGTAGTAAATGAATATTCATAGTAATAATTAGAAACATCCCCCCTATATTGAATAAAACATTTTTTAGCTGAAGTATCGCGTGTTTTATTTATTTTGTTGAACCTGACGTTTCGAATGCTTCACACGCGATTTTTGTGTGAATCGGAACGTATATAATTAATCCATCCATGTCGGTAGATGTAATAATTGAAAACCAATGTAAGACAAATGTCACCTTTTTGACGAGCTCAGTGGCTCAGTCGTGAATGACGCGACTTTGACACTAACGCTTGTGGGTTCGATTCCCATACAAGACTGGCATTTGTGTGCATGAACATGTCTGTTTGTCTTAGTCTGGACGTTTTAAGAGAGGTAGGGCGCATCAAAGCAGCCCGTCTGGGGAAGTACCTCCACCTCACAGAAAACCGCAGCCAAATAACAACTCCCTAGAGGGTTGTTGTGTTCCTGCGTGTGAGTGAGGTCACCAGCAAGCTCCCAAGGAGTTGCTGTGTAAGCAGCAGAGGAGTTTCAGGTCAGGTTCAACAAAATAAATAAAACACGCGATACCTCCGTTAAAAATTGTTTAATTCAATGTATAACAATCGCGAAAACCTAAGACAATCCCCCCTATATTTTAGAATGCAAGTTGTGAGACACCTGTATAGCCGTAGTGTATTACTGTTACAGGTTCTCGCCGACGGAGCGTTTTCGTGGGAAACTGAACGTACTTGTCGAGTTCCCGCTCACCGGTCTGGACATGTCTCCTTTCGCGGCCACTCGCGGCTCACAATCCGTGTACAACCTGTACGCCGTCAGCAACCACTCTGGTAAGTTATGGCTCCCTTATGGTACTCATATTGACGCGTTTCGACGAGCTCGGTCGTGAATGACGCGACTTTGACACCAACGCTCATGGGTTCGATTCACACACTGGACAAACATTTGTGTGCATGAATATGTCTGTTTGTCTTGACCTGGGTGTTTTTAAGAGAGGTAGGGCTCATCAAAGCAGCCACACTGGGAAGTACTTCCACCTCACAGAAAACCGTAGCTAAATAACTCCCTGGAGTGTTGTTGTGTTCCTGCGTGTGAGTGAGGTCATCAGTAAGCTCCCAAGGAGTTGCTGTGTATGCAGCAGAGGAGGGATCCCGCGAGTGATAATTAATATATCGCAAGCGTTAATAGGCTACGGTACCCGCTTTACATCAGGTGGGCCGTATGCTTGTATGCCTCCCGACGTTGTATGTAAAAAAAAGTTCTAGTACTGCGGCGATACATTTTCGGTATTACGATGACGTAACATGATATGACAGTACAATAAATGTATCGTCCCGTAGGGTAGGGGGTTTAGAGCATACTTCCACTACGCTGCTCAAATGCGGATTGGCGGAGGCCAGTGTTTTTTCAAGCCGTCATGAGTGCCACTGACTTGGTCCATAGACAGACTCCGTTCGGCGTTGCTTGACTTGCGTGTTAGGTTAGAATGACACGCGCAACGACGCCATCGAGCTCTCATATCAATCAAATCGTTTTCACATTTCGCCTATATTCCGGCGACGTTGCTAACACCATGGTCACGGGATGACCGAACACGACAAATAGATATCAGTCAGTTAAGGGCAGACATATCTGTATACCCTCTTTCTGCGTCGCTTATTACTCGGCACCTTGCACACTCCACTCACGGTGTCCTCTTGGAGATTGGTTTTCGATGCCCATAACGTTTGCATAACTCGACCACTGGATTCCCGACAATTTGAAACCGATTTCAAATTGTCGGTAAAGTAAACGGGAAAAATATTAAAACAAATCGCGGGTAAGTCCCGTGCATACAATAGCGATGTATTCACTGACCAGTTTGCAGAAAATAGGGAATACATTTTCTGATCATAGGGAGACAGACAGGAATACTCCTAAGAATTTGCTAAGTTAACAGCGGAGGGAGCATCGCGCGAGCGATACTTAATGTATTGCAAAACTAGCCTTTGGTAGCCACTTTACATCAGGTGGGACGTAGACTTATATGCCTCCTGACGTCGTATAAAAAAAACATTTCACCTGAAAATAGATAATAAATGTTTGTATGGTGTTGCCAGTAATCTTAAAACAGTGAAAATATGTATTACTATATTGTATTTTTAATTATTTTTAGGTACAACATACTCCGGTCACTACACAGCATATTGTAAACACCCGTACACAGGGGAGTGGCACGAGTACAATGATTCTAGGTGAGTGCTCCGCGAGTTTGAACCTTACGTAATCAGCATAATGTTCCTGACCTACTTCGGATGTGGCACGTCATCAATGTGAAAATCACAGGGGTGTGGCACGAGAACAATGATTCTAGGTGAGTGCTCCGCGAGTTTGAACCATACGTAATCAGCATAATGGTCCTGGCCTACTTCGGATGTGGCACGTCATCAATGTGAAAATCACAGGGGTGTGGCACGAGAACAATGATTCTAGGTGAGTGTTCCGCGAGTTTGAACCATACGTAATCAGCATAATGTTCCTGGCCTACTTCGGATGTAAGTGGCGCGTCATCAATGTGAAAATCACGGAGGTGTGGCACGAGTATAATGATTCTAAGTGATTGCTCCGCGAGTTTGAACCTTAGGTAATCAGCATAATGTTCCTGACCTACTTCGGATGTGGCACGTCATCAATGTGAAAATCACAGGGGTGTGGCACGAGTACAATGATTCTAGGTGAGTGCTCCGCGAGTTTGAACCTTAGGTAATCAGCATAATGTTCCTGACCTACTTCGGATGTGGCACGTCATCAATGTGAAAATCACAGGGGTGTGGCACGAGTACAATGATTCTAGGTGAGTGCTCCGCGAGTTTGAACCTTAGGTAATCAGCATAATGTTCCTGACCTACTTCGTATGTGGCACGTCATCAATGTGAAAATCACAGGGGTGTGGCACGAGAACAATGATTCTAGGTGAGTGCTCCGCGAGTTTGAACCATACGTAATCAGCATAATGTTCCTGGCCTACTTCGGATGTAAGTGGCGCGTCATCAATGTGAAAATCACAGGGGTGTGGCACGAGTACAATGATTCTAGGTGAGTGCTCCGCGAGTTTGAACCTTACGTAATCAGCATAATGTTCCTGACCTACTTCGGATGTGGCACGTCATCAATGTGAAAATCACAGGGGTGTGGCACGAGAACAATGATTCTAGGTGAGTGCTCCGCGAGTTTGAACCATACGTAATCAGCATAATGTTCCTGGCCTACTTCGAATGTAAATGGCACGTCATTAATGAGAATATCACAGAAGTGTGGCACGAGTACAATGATTTTAGATGAGTAAAATCGACGGAAATTGTTATCGAAATTCCTAGTAGTAACGTTATAATATTTATTTACATGTAAGTACATTATACATTTTACTAAATGTGTTTGATGAAAATTTACTTTGTGATAAAAGCGATACATAAAATAACCTTTTTTATGGTTTGATTACATTTTGTATCCAGGCCAAGTGAATACGGTATAGGAGTAGCACAAGTACAATCGTTCTAAGTGAGATCTCCACGATTTTCGACTTTAAGTGGATCAGCGTAAGGCCCCGGGCCAAATTGAGTAACAAGCGGTTCGTCTTTTGCAGAATAGATCAAAATAATGTACTGAGTCTAATTAGAGTGTTCTATTTTTAGAATCACAATGGTGGTACATTGATTGCAGCTGATTGATTCTTTCAGTATAGCATTTTTTATGCTATGACATTTTCAACCGAAACCGCTATGACATTTTCAACCGAAACCCAAAAAAAAAAAACACTTAGGCTCGACGGCCAAGCTTAGTTTATACTAAAAGCTAATTTTTGTTTCAGAGTTGCGCCTATAAATCCCCGCAACGTGGTGTCATCGGAAGCTTACGTACTTTTCTACGAGTTGGCCCGCCCACATTCGTAGCATCGCACCATCTGTCCAATCGGATGCCTCGCGCTCTTATAGGCTGGACTGTGATTAGGTAACTGACCAAACTGTAACGATTAAATTAAATGTCGACATTATCCTTGTGATTAAAATATATTCGCCATCTTTTCTGGTTGTTACAATTATGTCGTGACATTATTATCGTGAATAAATCGAAGTTTTCTATCGGTTCTTGTGAATTAACATTCGTATTTTACGAATTAAATTATTAAAAAGTCTTGATCAACATGACCAAATTTTACGTTGTTACCAGCATTTCAATATGTTGTTTAAACTTTATTGTTAAATAAGGGGTTGAAAGCACATAGAGGCGGTGGAGATGCGGAAATTGAATATTGTAAAAACATGTGGCAGAGAGAGCTAATTTCAGAAACATTATTAACGCATTTAAAATATAATTAACGCGTCCAACTTCTCGCTGCTGCCAGTTTTTAAGTGTCCTATCGCATTAGTCGTCGAATAATATTTGGTCACTGATTTTTGTCTCGCGAGTACAGTCGGGACTCAAAAGTACTGGTGATTTTTGCTTCAAACTCCAAATAATATTTGGACCCTGTTTATTTTTGTTTTGTGTTGTTGTAAGTACAAATCCAATCAAACCGGTATCGAAGAAAAGAATCGTTTTTTTTAAGTTACGACTATTTATTTCTTAATTAATTTTACATTTAACGTCACTGTTTTATTTTTTGTTGTTTATTTATAGTTAATATCAAAATTATAGATACTTTGTTGTTTATTATGTCAATGTTACAATATGTGTTTGCATTCAACAAATTGTTTGTAATTCTCCACCAGTCTGCTCCATTGTGAGAGTTCACTTCTCGACGTCACCATTAAATTTGGACTCGAATCGAATCATTCTCGTTGGTAAACAAGTTCTAGTCAAAACTTTATTGTAGTTAAAATATTTGAGAGTTTATGAATAATATATCAGTCACATACATTTGTAAAATACGCACAGAAAGGAAATTTAATTCAAACTCAATACAAAAATTGATCTTGTATGAACGGATTTTGCCGGCGTAAAACATTCTCATACATTTTTTTCTGAATATGTTAACTTTCATTTTTTTTTGTTAGTAATTTTGCACTGTATTATGTATTCAATTCGTATTTTTCATCCGTGTAGTTGTGTTAAAAATACACTTTTTAATATTTCCTCGCATTTTATCTATAACATGCATGTAAGAAATATTGTTTATGAAAATAAAGTAAATTAATCCGTTAAACTAAAATGTGTTACGACACAAATACAATGAAAAGCAGTCCAAATGAACATCATAAGAAGTCTAAATTTTGCACTATACTATGTTTTACTTACTTTACTTAGTTATTAAGTCCTTTGAGGTGTGGACAGAGAGAACCGAGCGCCACATGACCGGCCCTTGCACCTCTCACTCGCCTTGATATCAACTTCTAATTAAAATATCGTACGTACGTAAAGATTACGAATTGAATACATTTAGTGCAAAAAAACGCCCTTTTGGTTAAGACATCATTATAATACCTTAATTTATTAAAAAGTGACCATTATAGTATTTCACCATTATAATTATTACTAAATACCTTTAAGTGACAGTGAGCGAATAAAATGTATCGTCATTTTTATTGAGTGGCCGTTACTTCTCGAATATTTAAAAACTACGTTTTCATTTTATAGATGAGCTTTAGTGCATTTTTATATTTTTTATCATTGTCTATATATCTATCCGTGTTTATCATCGCGCCAAGTGCGGGGCAGAGAAGTCCATTATTAGCATTGTGTTAGAAAAAATATTTTATTTTCACCACTGTCAAACAGAGTTGAATTTTAATATATAATTGTTATAATTTATATTAAATTATTTTGTAAATTATTCGAATATTAAATTTATTTTATCTAGTAATATAAAATAAGCGCCTTAGCCAAAAAGTTACCTAATCACAATACCTCCGACACGTCCTAGGACGCGCTTAGAAGGTTGAAAAAAATGCTAAAGATATTGTAATATAAAAAATACGCCATCTTGCCTCCGCCATTTTGAAATTTATCGTTTTTATTAATTAAAATCATATGCTTATTTATTTAATTGTCTGGATATAAAATGCCTTTTCGGGCAAATTTTGTTTAACATAAATTGTTTGATATATCGAATAGTCCACGTCTAGTTGCCATACAAAGTAAATTGTAAATTAAGTAAAACAATAATATTTTACTGATATACTTAGACGAATTTCTATTATTTTAAAATCGTTTGGTTGTTACTAAATAAATTATGTAAAAAAACAAAAGTTTGGCATATGTACGCAAGCAGTAAGCTTGTTTACCACCTTATTAGTATAAAAGAGCTAAAATGAGTAGTACGATAGTTATATAATTTAAAATTATTATTGTTTAATGTTTTTCTTTATTTGTCAAAGAAACCGTATCAACACAATTTTACATTATATGATTTTAATTAATAAAAGTGATAAAAAATCTCGTGTAATATTGTAGATTATATTAAATTATGGAGTGAACAAATTAATATAAAAATATTAATATAATGTTTATTTATTTAATATTTATTGAAAGTAAAAACTCTTTTGTTTAAAGATTAAACTTTTTCAATTCACGTTTGTCAGAGTACACAAGGCGTTGGTAAACTGATACACCTAAATATATTTGTGATTAAATTAATTGTAATTTTACGATTAAATTCGTTATTTAATTTTTACAATTATTTATTTGTAAAGTAAATACTCGACCATTGATTAATTATATTTGTGTGATTGCAATGTAATAAAGCTGGTTCCTTTCAACTCATGGCGAGGTTACTCCACCACGTTCCTGGAGGTACATTCCTGGTCGGTGAGTTGAATATGAAATAAATAAATATTATATTATGATTCAATTAATATTATTGTAATATTATGAGGATTGGGGCGCATAGTAACAAATTTCGTCCGTTTTGTCACTGTTATATAAATGTATAGATGACCGTTTGATATAAATACATCACGCTTATTATCCATTTATGCAATTGTTACATACAGACAGAGGTTCAAACCCAAGGTTGCGCCGCTATTACTGATTGTATGTATTTTCTGTTCATTTTACCAGAAAGTTCCTGGCGTTCTTTTTTTGCGTTAAATCACATTTTTTCACGTGCGACACCTGTATAGATAAACTTAAAAAGCAAACCATTATGTAAATACATAATTTTATATAAATCGTAATAGCCGTTTTCGAGATACATGAATATATTTATATAAATACAGGAAATGCTCCTTTAAAATAATAGGAGAGTGGAAACTACTTTTCTCCGCTGATGAAACTATTTGCCTGTCAGTTTTCATCAATGTAGATTAGATATTCTTTATAATTTAATTTTTAACACGACTTTCTTACATTAACCTATATTATATATAGTATTACCTTGGGGACCGATCATCGCTCTGCTTTTTTTTATGAAATATATTTTTTCAGGAAAGACTTGTTATATATTATGAAATAAACTCCGAAACCAAAACCCTAAATATAATTTGATCCAAATCGTTAGAGCCATTTCCGAGACAAACGAACACAAGAATTACATAGAAAGGACATTAGAGAATTAAAGTTGAACCATTTCAAGTCGTTGTCGTGAAACTGATGATTATTATATTAACTGAAGGTAATGGAACACTTTACTGTTGATGAGTTTATTTTTGGCGGTATTTATGGTATTTATTTGGCGGTGAAGAAAAAACATTGTGAGGTAACCCACATGTCTAAGAAATTATATTTCGAAAGTCGTGTAACCTAAACTTAAGAAAGATCTGGTTTTCCCTCAAGTTGTAGAGGTCTGACGATAGTCTAAAAATTAGTATCTTCACCAAATCCGTTAATGTTAAGTAGGGGAGCCCACCCATCCTAACGGGTTAAGAAATGATATAACGCTAAGAAGAAAAAGGCCTTGGGGTTTGTTTATTCCGAAGTGTTGTCGAATTTAATGTGCGGTGTATCAGTCGATTGCATGAATTAATTTAACCTTTAAAAAAATATTTGCATTTATTAAGGCACTAGCTAGCATGCGTTTATGTATTTACACAGGAAACCTAAATAAATAAAAAATACTGTAATCGTCAGGATCAGGAATATAGTAAAGCGAATAATATAACAGCTTTCATAGTCTGGCCAACTTAATATGTAACCGTGTGTATCTAGAAACAAACTAAACAGCTTTACATATATAGAAGATTGTTGTAGTTATACATATTCTTACATTAGTGTGTATGGAACACTAACTAACAAGAAATTTTAGTAACAGAAAAATCTATATTAATATCATTACCCTTTCGTTTTTTTAAGAAACCTGAGATTTAACTTTTCTAATCAACAATTAATTGGATTTGTAATCAAATGGACATCAACATTTTTCGCATAAGTTCCAGCTCTACAAATCAACATCCGGCCGCACATTCAGGATGAGTTTCCATTTTGCCGTTCTACTACAGAACCCCAATAAGAAGAGAAAGTCTATCATAATTAGGTTTTCAACGTTACTCCTAGGTAGAAGTAATATGGACCTACAAACGCGTCGTACATTCTCTCAATAGATAGCAGGTGGATGATGATTGTCTATACATTTATATATATATAACAAAATACATCACTGTAATGTAAATAGAGTGTAAAGCTTATATAATATTTATATATATTAAATTAATATATTAAAATATATAATTATGTTCGTTGTTATTACCCACGGGATGCATGTACAAATACAAAATAATATAAAAGTTGTAATACGAGATGTCGGATATTGGATTTAACAATATATATATCTTAATATATGAAATACACTTATCAATTCCAATATTACTATAACAATTGTACTCAAATTTATTGGGTATTTTTCTAACATTATCGGGAAGATTAAAAAATAAAAGTATAGACTCTGCGAAACTGGACAGCTTTTATTTAGTTAAGTTCAACAAACAGTCCGTATTTGAATTGCATAGCAGCAACAGATTTGCAGTTGACATATTGCTAATCGACTGCGCAGTATGCTGCAGATGCCTCATAATTCTAATTACTGCATGTATTACTGAACATTTATAATGCATTTGTATTAAAGTCAAGTCAGTAAAATGTGCTGCTTGCCGGCAGTCATCTGAACTGTGCAAAACCAGCATATAAAGTGCAACTTCCCATCGCCTGCAGTTGGCTTACTGTGCTGTGACTGCGAGCATGCCGCACGTTCGTAATGTAGCTGATCCAAGTGCAAACATACAGTCATTATATCTTCAACTTACATTTATCTCAACTGCATCCAAACTTCAATCCTATTTTTTACTGAAATCTATGGTATCATACTGACAAAGAAAATTATTATAAACACTAGCGTGTAGAATAGATAGTACGGCAAATGTATGGAATCGAGGCCCGTTATATACTGTTTGCCGTAACGCGCTTGTCTTGATCAAGCCACGCGGGGCTCGACACGTTACCATACACTGAACACGTGTCAAGTTAAAAGTGTTGGGTTTCATATAAACAGGAGTATCTCCACTTTACAAAAAACCACAGCCAAATAAGAACTCCTCAGAGGATTGGTGTATTCCTGCGAGTGAGTTAGGTGACCAGTAAGCATCCGAGGAGTTGCTACTACGATACTTCATACATTAGAAGCTTTCCTGTTTACCGTTGTATAAAAAGGCTGTTTTTATTCATCGCTCATACATTTACCATATTTATTCTATAGCAGCTTTTTGAAAACTAGAAATTAACTATCGAGGCGCAATATTGTCATGTTAAATTTTTCTAACTTAAAAAAATTTCCTAACTTAAAAATTAAATTTCAATATTGATATTAAAATTTTGCTATTGATATTGGAATTTAATATTGATATTTGAAATTTTATATTGATATTTAAATATCACGGCATCTCGTATTTAAAATTAGAATGCAAGCCTTAAGTTATATTAGCTGTTATCATATTGCTATGCGAGTTAGTTCTTCTAGAGTACTATTGTTGGTCGGCTACTGCATTGTATGAAATGGCGGACAAAATAACTGCATTCAGTACAGGACTGCTGTTACTTGATTTTAAATATATTATTTCTGGATTAATTTAAGTTTTGAATCGTCAGCGATATTATATTAGATGCCATCGTTGTTTTGTAGTCAATGGCTAGAGAAAATCCTAGTTCTGGGTTAGCTTCATGTATAGCATTACGCAGGTTGTTCATATGATCCAGTCCTATTGCAGTTATTTCGTCGATTGTCAGTTATACACTTAGGGAAATTATTAAGTAGACACAGTAAAAAGTACACTACCGGCCACAAATACAGTGATACCATTTACACGGCTGGCAACACAAGTGAGTACGCCACCTTAAATGCATTGTCTACAATAGTAATTGATCTCTCGTACACCAGATCGATGTGTCTTTCCTAAAATTTCCATTATCGTGCCATTAATGGACTTAAAACTAGGCATGGGTCTTGTATAATTATTCTCAAACCCTGAAGTTTACTGGATGGAAGTGGTATACGGCGTTAACTTTTCTCAGTCGGTCCTCATTTAACTCTCTCTCTGTTTTCTCAATTAAATAGAATAATCTTTAATGAAAAAAAAACTGTTGACCAAACTTGGGAACATGTGCCTGAGCTAGGATAGGGCAAAAAGCTTTTAGGCAACAAAAAGCTTCCATAGCTTTTACTAATACTCTTTCGTTATTATTTATAGCGTCGTCAGAATTAATTCCCTCTGAACCGCTTACCACAAAACAGGCCTTACGTTTTCCACCCTAGATCTAAAAGAATATTTATTTATTAAATCTAGTTGTGTTATTAGAAAAATATTTCAATATAGTGCCTCTAAAAACAATTTTGCTCCTTCATACCTTTGAAATTCCAACTTATTAATGTTAATATATTTATTATAGTACTAGCTATTGGAAATATAGAGGTTCTGAGTCAGGTTATGAAATGCGATGACACTGCTTAGCATTGTCAATGTAAGTTTGGAGCAGTTGCGCAATTCTGTCTTTTTTATGTACTCAACTAACCACAACTTTTGCATTTGTTGCATAAAGAATAGTTTAATTTGTGCTAAAACTGTTCCTTATGACACAACTGTAAAATTAAACTTATTTGAGTTATCGAACAGTTTTAATTGTACTAAAACTGCTCCTTATAGCACAATAAAATGTGCTTAGTTGGGTCATAAGACAGTTCCTCCTAAATTATTATTTATTGTTAACGCACAATAGCTGTGCTTAGTTAAATTATCCGACAGCAGTTACGATGAAACAATTCCTTATGGCACAACTGCGTAAGTTATACTTAGGTGAGTCATTTGCAAATAATATTAGTAATGTTACCACTAGTTGACCATAACAGTTGGAGCCCCGTCTGACCTGGAAACCAAACTAAATTGAAAACCTTATACGTGTCATTTTCCAGTAGTTACATTTACAGGCAATTTGATTTATACTACTATGTGTGCCGCCACGTGGTTCGTTAATGCGAACTAGCGCCGGCCAGCAATCGCTCTCTACCGTTACTAGGTTCATACCGTCCACGTCGCTGCCATGACTGTTCTGGTCATCTGCCCGGTCTGCGGCTGCTGCGGACGTTTCTATTATTGCCCGCTATATATAACACTGTGATACCACCATCCCATGGCTCCACCGACCTTACGATCATACGGGAATTGCGCACGGCACTTATTGCTCGGCGATACTTTTCATGCCGTGGGCAATACTCTGAGAACTACACGTTAAATTATTTATTTTATTTATATTACTTAACCCATTTATTACCACTTAAATTTTAAAAATATCACCACTTAATATTGTCAATTAACTGAATGCATATGGTGCGTTCGTAGCATAATGTCCTAAACTCGTTCAACGCTAATGATGCGTTGATGGCAATGAACACGCTCCACGCTTTCTGTAAGCCATTCTTCCCCTACCTGCGACGCCTTCGCTGCCGTCCAAAGACGCTCGTTTGTAATCTCAATGTGGTGTTCCGCTCTCCCTTATCCCAATCTTGAGCCTGCGCCACCCACACAAACAAAAAGTAGTTAAGGCAATATGATCGCCTACCGTAGTTTGGGTATGGGTACATGGAGAGAACGACCTCTCGTTCGACATCAACTCCTGCCACCGCGGTCGAGTACGTGTGGCCACATGTTCGCCGTGCTGTCACTGTTTCCGTGCTCGGGAGTGTACAATAAAAGTGATAATAGTTTTTATAACTAAGATATAAACGTACTTAAAAGTTATTTAAGAACATTATACGTTACTGGTGGTTGTTGTCGTCGGAAGACGTGCCTGTGATCGTCGGTTGATTATACTTCTTACTTGCTCCCACTATTCCTACCGTGACTTCCTACCAGCAGGTACATAGGGTTTTTTTTGTGTCATTATTCCCACCAGAATGATGTGAACTCTATACATCTATATCCCTATTATTACGCGTATGATGTGCCATCAATTATTAAAGTGTTATATAAATATTTCAATCGAGTGCATATTGGACTCGGATCATAAAACATTTGTATTTTTTTTTGCTGCGTAACCCTCATTTATTTCGCGCGTTAGGGGCGGTCTCAAGTCCACATGTGACGGTTGATGTGCGTCTGTATGTATCTTCAATTGTGTTCCTTTACGGAGTATGTTCACTACGGTACACGCCGTGTTAAGAGGTGGTAGGAATAATGAGACAATAAATATTAGTATGCAATCATTGAAAAAGATAAAAGTTGTAGATATGAAGAAAATTCACAATATTCCTACTGTTAGGAATCCAAGATAGGAATAGCGGGAATAACCCCACAAACGTGTGTAAGTCCTTACTATTACTTATACATTAAACGCGTCACACATGGCGAAAATATTAAGATATATATCTTAAGATATAAATATATATTATTAAAAATATACGTAATAAATTATTACAAGTTGATATTCGAAAGTTAATATACATAAAATCTACGAATCTGTCTTGAAAGTAAAAGTTATATTTTCCTCCTGTTTTATTCTAATCCATTAATCAAATCAAATAATTCATTAGATCCCGTTGTGCAGTATGCTGTAATCCATTTACGTGAACAGATTGGGAACTTTTTCTTTGGCCGTTGAACGGTTTTGGATAGTTATGATTTGGCCCTTTATCAGCACATCATCTATTTGATCTATATATCTAGGGTGACCCCTGCCCATATCTCCACTCACTCTTGTTCGATACGCTTCGTAACTTCTTGTTATTCATTCTTTCCATATGTTCAAACCATCTCAGCATACTGTTTTTAATGTTTGTCACTAAATCATCTTTCATTCCACATTGTTCGCGTATCGCTCTATTTCTCTATCAGTGGTTCACATTCCACACATCCTTCTCAGCGCTCAAATTTCCCCGTCGTTCACCCTAGATTCATGTTTTTTCTGCCATACCCATATTTCGCTGCCGTACATCAGTGTTACAACGCACCATTGATGTAGTTTCCTGCTTTCACTCTTCTTTCAATATCACCCTGACACTTCATCTCTTCCAGAAAATAACCTGTATAAACCTGTAAATGCCGATAGACTTTCGACAGTTTAAAGGTTTAATAATCTTATATCCAAAATCGAAAATAATTTATGTGTGTATGTTTCTTATAGATTGCAAAACGGATGGACCGATTTTGATGAAATTTTTAGACAGTCTTCAGTTTAAACCAGCGGGTGATCGGGTTTAGTTTGGTATTGGTAGCGATCGACTCTCCTCTTGTTCGATATCACCCGTGTATAGCTGGAGCGGGTGCGTAATATTGTATTACCCGGGTGAGACTTTCAGATACCGTAGTACACTTTTGTAAGATATCTTAAGATACAATATAATGGTATCGTAGCTACGTGTGTCACGTTTTATTTTATATATAAATATATATGTGGGAAACCCGGATCGCCGAGCGTGAATAATTTCGTACGATGACCCTGACGTTCTGTGCGCACGCGACGCCTTTACATGCAGTGTAACTAAATGAACTTTTACAAGGGTATATGTTGTAGCCATCACGAAAACATACAAATTTTGTGAATAAACATGTCCCGAAAGATCAATGAACATAGCGTGGCTGACCGATCAGCTGTGCGTTCGTCATAGGATATTGCCTTTATAGATGTTATAATTACTACAATAAGTTTCTCGTACTTTACTAACTTTGACATGCAAATGTCATGTGATACAAATATATAATAAATAGATACGTTCACGTAGTAAAAATTCTCTCTCTGTGTGTGTGTGTATGTGATTTCTGATTTTATCATTACATTATGCCATTGAAACTAATTTATATCGTTTACATTTATAATTAAAGCATTCTTTCAGTGAATAGAAATTGTTTTACTTCATGTTGTGACACGTTGATTTAAAAAAAATATAATGGATACAACATATATCATTAATAATTTTGTTACACGCTGTATAAACGACATTGCCGAATAATGACGGTTTATTGTAACAAATTCTTCATGATTGACCGGACTTTGTGCACGTGCGCTTTGACTGTTTTACTCACTCGCATTAATACAATCCACTGCGCTATTGGCTGCCGTCGTGTGTGCCGCTCCGAATTAAAACGAGAAATCTCATCTCTTTGAACGTCTATCGTTTCTGATCGGCGATCATAGACACGCATTCTCTCTGGTTCACTAGAAAATTGATTAGACGAGTACATAAATTATGAACGTTTGTAAAATGAATATTTTGTTGTATTGGTTATGTACTAATCATTGCTAAATATAATTATTGTTTGTGGAGCGCCGTTTATCATTCATTTGTCACCGTTTTACATCGAGTACCGTCCAGAGAAGGCCGCTTTCATGTAGTTAGATGGCAGCAAGGCGACAACTGTGATGGCGAGAGCGCAACGCCATCAAACTCGTAGATTGCACGAGTATTGTACATTTAACGAAGTCATCTGTACGGCGGCGCCTCGTTGGGTCCGTTTGTTCAAAGCGATTGGTCAAATTTTTGATTGGCTTAATTTTTTTGGGAGATGTAGTAAAAATAATGATTTGATTTTTAATGTTAATCTTAACTGTGCACAACTTGCAACTATGAATGGGCATTCTCCTTTGACCCAATCGTTGCGCGTTGGAGCCATTTCCGAAACATACAAAAAAAATATATAAATGTACAAAATATATTTAGATATATATACAATTATTGCTCGTTTAAAAATAATAAGATACACACTAATTTACTTGCCTCTAATTGGTATACATATCCATACACAATTATGAACATAAGTTTTTGACTAAAAGCAAGTTGGACTATTCGCAATTTGAAACATACTAAAATTGACCATTTGCAACGTGGTCCATTCGTTACCTAGACCTTCTACAAGTCTGCTGGTTTGTTACCAATGGACCCACTATAAATTCGACCAAATGCACCCAAAAAGTCGCCGCCGCCTCGCTGCCTGCTGACTTCGTGGAACACTCGATCCATCAGCATTTTAATATATTGAAAATAAATACATATAGGTATTTTGGCCCCCTTCACCCAAAGAAGAGCAGCGTAGCAGAGTCCAAAAAACTTCGATAAAAGATACAACCGTGTCACATGTCCGCAGGTAACATCCTACTATAATATCTACCTATATATAACTCCAAGCCAAGTTCCTCGCGGGGCAGACCAGAACCGATCGCCACATGACTCTGTCTTTGATCACACATCACGTGCTTCTTTGTGCCATAGTATAGTAATCTCACTAATGTTATAAAATGTGACATATATGTTGTTACACTTTCATACAAAAACGGCTGAAGGGATATGGATGAAGTTTAGCACACAAATTGTGTGTTTTGGCGCAGTGGTTAGTAACTCTATTTTGACACCAACGCTCGTGGATTCGATTCCCACACAAGGCTAACATTTGAGTGCGTAACATGTCTGTTTGGCTTCATCATAGTGTTTTCAAGAGATATAGGCTGCATCAAGCAGCCCGTCTGGGGAATTACCTCGCAGGAAAGCGCAGCCAAATAACCACTCCCTGGAGGGTTGTTTTGTTACTGCGTGTGAGCGAGGTCACCAGTAAACTCCTAAGAAGTTACTGTGTTAATAGCATAGGCGTCATTGCGTTGGTGATATCCTACTAATGTTATAAATGTGAAAGTATGGATGTTTGTTCCGTTTTCACGCCTCAACGGCTGAACGAATTTGGATAAAATTAGGTAGGTAGATAGATGAGGTACTGGTTTAACACATAGGCATATAGGATACTTTTTATCCACGTGATATGTTCTCGTGGAATAGTTTGGATGTTCGATAAAAATGCACAGCTCCTGTGGAATGGAATACTCTAGAGCGTAGAGAAACATAGAATTCATAGAGTCCAAATGTATTTGTGGGTACGCAATGAATGTAAAATATATATAGTTTAATAAAATTCTCTCCACTTTAATAAAATTTCTCCATTTTTAAAATAACCACCCTCAATTGCTCAGCGAGATGTCCGGCGGGCATAACTCTCTCTACATTCATAAGTCGAATGGGCCAAATAGCATACCGGCAGTGTGCTCCCGACTTTGTGATGTGTACCTACACGCCTCTGTGGTTTCGTACTCCACTGGGCAAATCCTGTATTCGTCGTTCCTTATCTCCAAAGTGATGGAGCGTGTGATAAATACGCGACTCCAGGCGAAACCTTGTGCATCACGACTTGATCAGCGAACGCCAATACGGTTTCCGCCACGGTTCTTCGGTCGGTAATCTTCTAGTGTGCCTGTGTGCTCATGGGTTTGTGCAAATGGATTGCCAGTTTACCATCATATCCATAAAAGCGGTTCTTTATCGTAGCTGTTCAGACAGCATAGATATTAATGCTGACGTCACCACAAGGTTCTGTACTGCACCGACCGTTGCTTTCTGATGTACACTAATATGTTGTCAATTAATAATAAATTTTGACGAGTTCAATGGCGCAGTGTTTAGTAACGCTATTTTGTCACCACTCCTATAGGTTCGTGAATCGAACCTATAGGAGTTGGTGACAAAATGGCGAAAAAACACTGGACAAATATTAGTGTGCATGAACATGTCTGTTTGTCTTGGTCTGTATGTTTTTAAGAGAGATAGGAAGCAGCCCGTCTGGGGAAGTACCTCCACCTCACAGAAAACCGTAGACAAATCACAACCCCCTGGAGAGTTCTTGGCTTGTTGCGAGTGAATGATGTTAACAATAAGCTAGGGAGTTGCTGTGTTAGCAGCAGAGGTAGCATCGCGCGAGTCATACTTAATGTGTTGCAAGCGTTAGTAGGCTACGGTAAGTGTTTTACACTAAGTGGGCCGTATGCGCCCGACTTTGGGTAAAATAATGGCAATCTACATATTGCTAAGTGGACAACAGCTGTAGGGTTCCTTGTACGAATTCTACTAGGATAGCATAACTAGTCATACTATCTAGGACAATAGTAATGCTACGAGTAGTAAAGGTAGCATGTTAGTTTAGTAAGATAAGTTTTCCTAATAACCACACGTAATTATGAATTCGAAATAGCGCCATCTAGCATATGATACCTAAACTAAATTAGCCATGACGCAAATCTGACATACTTTGTTATCTTGACTATTATTTCAGTCAACAGATGGCAGGACATGATCTTTGATTCGAAACTTTCTAAGAACAATACCTACGAGGATTAGTACAAACTTACTAGCAAAGCTACAATATTTAAGACAGTTTGATAGGTATTGCCCATATAAATACTAGCGACCCGCACCGACGTTGCACGAGTAGCAGAGCATATTATACTCCCCAGTCCCACGCCGCGTGTGTCGGGTCCATCATTTAAATTAAACACTGTAAAAGATTATCATAATGTGCACGAAATGATTAAGGTAACTAACGTATTTAAGATGATGAGGATTAACACTGTATATCCGCAAAATCTGCAACAAATTACAACATCTAAACCTTCCCCAAGAATTACTCTGGCTATTGGTGAAAACCGCATGATAATCCGTTCATTAGTTTTTGAGTTTATCGCGAACGGACTGACAGACAGACGCGGCGTGGGACTTTATCTATATAGATAAATAAAACACAGTACATATATCAAAATGCTTTTTTTTTTACAATTTTTGTCTGCCTGTTTGTACCGGCTAATCTCTGAAACGGCTGGACCGATTTTGACGGGACTTTCACTGGCAGATAGCTAATGTAATAAGGAGTAACTTAGGCTACTTTTATTTTAGAAATTTTATTTATTTTTATTAATATAAATAAATAATAAAAAAAGAACTATTACGACGAAGTCGCGGGCACAGCTAGATTTATAATATGTAGTGATGAAGAAGAAATATACACTCCAAGTCCCTTGCAGGGTAAGCAGAGAGAACCGAACGCCACATGACTCTGTTCTTACACACTTCACTATGTACCTTTTAGGTAATAATAATGGAACATTTTTTACTATGGCAACGTTTCATTCAATTCGTTGTCCGTTCGGAGTTGTATGTAATAAACACCATCTTCTAATAAAACGCGCCGTATTTGACCGTGGTGGGCAAATCTTTGCCTTCTTCAGCTCCTACATCCTTCTACGTTTTAACACTAAATAATAAAAATAAAACGAATATTTGAACAAGTAGGGCGAATCAATGCAGCCCCTCTGGTGAAGTACCTCTACCTCAAAGAAGACTTCAGCATAGTACTAACGCGCCTTTTCGTACTTTCCTACTCCAGACCGCCAATGTGCACCCGGTGCCCAAAAAGGCAAAGGGCAGGGATACATCAGAGACCCATCGAATTACAGCCCTATCGCCCTTTGTGTGATTAACACACGACTCCAGGTATACCTAGAGGATTAGCGACTGCCATAGGGCTTCTGTTACGGTCGCTCGACTGGTGGTCTTCTAGTGTATCTTACACACCGCTGGGCTTCGGCAATAGAGAGTCAAGGTGAGGCATTGGCAGTCAGCCTAGATATGGCAAAGGCGTTCGATCGGATCTGGCATCGAGGTCTTCTATCGAAGTTCTATCATACGGGCTGTCCGAGGGTTTGTGCAAATGGGTTACCAGCTTTTTATCCAACAGATGCATAAAAGCCGTGATTGACGGTGGATACTCCGATAGTATGGATATAAATGCCTCAGGGCTCTGTACTGTCTCCGACGCCGTTTCTCAGGCTCGCTCGCTTTACATCAGGTGGGCCGTATGCTTGTATGCCTGCCGACGTAGTATAAAAAAAAATAAAAAATGTTGTCCTATGTCTTTTTGTGTGTATGGAATCGAATGCACGGGCGTTAGTGTCAAAGTTAAATCGTGTCTCCGCACGTTATTTCCGAAAGCATGATTTTATGAGGTTTTATGGACGTTAAGATAAGAAAGGGCATGCTCCGTTGGTTCGGACATGTAGAAAGAATGCGGGAGGAAAGAATGACGAAACAGATATACAATGCAAAAGTGGAAGGATGTAGGAGCCGAGGAAGGCCGAGACTAACCTACCATGACCAAATTGGTCGTGTTTTATCAGAAGGTGATGTCAGGAGCCCCAGGAACCGGCGAGCGTGCATGAAAAGAGCTATAAATGTCACAGAAGCGAGTATGCAAGGACCGCGTCTTATGGCGCTCGGTTCTCTCTGCCTACCACGCAAGGGACTTGACGTGAAGATATACATACATACATTATGAATGTTTCTTATTTACCCTCGAAGAAGCAACGTTCACTACGCAGTAAAGAACTCCTACCCACGTAAATACATAATCTATTTTCATTGGAACTTGAAACTAAAACCAAGGCACAAGTTATATAAAGAAAATTAAGGAAAAAGTGAAAATATATCTATCTGTAACTTCACGCCAAATTCCTTGCGAGGTAGGCAGAATGAACCGAACCCCACTTCACTCGATCCTTCGGAACCTCATTCATTGCTCTTCTCGTGCACGCTCGCCGGCTTCTGAGGCTCCTGACGTCACCTTATGATAAAACACGATCAATTTTGTCATAACGGGTAAGTCTTAGCTCCTACATCCTTCTACTTTCGCGTTATATATGGTTTTCGTAATTAAAAAGTCAAAATAATGTTGATTAAACTAAATAAAGAAACTGCCGGGAGAGAGAAAGCTCCACCGGTAAGAGTACTGCTCGTTAATTTAATGATGATGATGATAACATTGTGGTATGGCGGATTCTACATATCGCTCTATCTCACTCGAAATACGCCTAAATCTAGTTTTAATATTCGTATGTATGCAATATTCCAGAACTGAATGACTATTGATCTATACACTTTTGAATGAACCGGGAGACCTTTATCCTATGACGCGGGCTGCAGGGGGTGGGCGGTTCCAGGGATGGGGTATTCAACTATCCACCCTCCCCATCCCGTAATTTCATCGTAGAGTAACAAGGTATCAAAGATATGATTTCCTTGTTCCGTATTGAATATATTTTAATATGAGTAACATTTGGATAAACGAGCATGCAGGTTAATGTGAAGCGGTAAGATTCTTTCGTTAATTCCCTGAAGGTGAAGTCAGAAGCCCTAGAAACCGGCGAGCGTGCATGAGAAGAGCAATGAATGTTAAAGAAGCGAGTGAGATATGTAAGGATCGATTCACGTAGCGCTCGGTTCTCTCTGCCTACCCCGCAAGGAATTTAGCGTGAAGTTACAGATAGGTAAGATTCTTCGGTGGGGTTGCGATTGTAGCGAAGGTAATAAGGATTACAGAGCGACTTATTAGCCCGGCGAGAGTAGTGGATATAAAAGTGGAAAGGAATGATACAATGCATTTGAATCTTGACTGTTTATCACACAACCAGCACAACACTATGTATATTAGGTATAATATAGTTTTATATTGACACATACGTTTAAACCATTTTTTCACAAGTAACATGAAGAATAATTGACGGTAGCCTAGCAACGCTCATAGACTTTTCACTAGTGCTATCCAACCTTAATACTTTCCCTCACTAGTCGTAAAGGTCTTGCAGCCCCAATTCAGCTCTTATTTTCAAGAGTCTGGGTTTAGGAACTGCCTTCGTCAAAAGGTCAGCCAATTGATCCGCAGAGCTCGTCTTTTGAACATCTACGAGACCTTCTTGTACTGTCTCCCTTACAAAGAAGTGTCTTACTCTAATATGCTTCGTCCGCTTATGGAACTCCGGATTATTTGCAAGGCGTATGGCTGCTTCGTTATCTACTTTAAGTGTCGGTATGCTATTTAGAGATGTAAGTTGACTAAATACTCTTTGTAGCCACACTAGCTCACGTGCACCTTCGCTCGCTGCAACAATCTCTGCTTCTGTAGTTGAGATTGCAACAGATGCTTGACGTTGGCTCAGCCAAGAAACAGCTCCTCCAGCATAAAGACAGGTGACACCTGTAGTTGAGCGTCCAGTTAAGTCATCACCGGCGTGATCTGCGTCGCTATAACCTTCTATTATAGTTTTAGCACAGCCTGAATTATATCTGATGCCATAGGATATTGTTCCCTTTAAATATCTAAATATTCTTTTAACTTTTAGCCAATCAGCTTCTGTTGGATTCTCCAACTTTCTAGATACTACTGCAACTGCATAAGCAATGTCAGGGCGCGTACCTGTCATAAGATACGCAAGGGCACCTACAGCTTCTCGATATGGAAATTCCTTATCTTTAGAAATTCCGTCTACAACTTTCCCTGTTTCGAAAGTCAAATTCTTTTCGATAGGTGTTGAAATCGGATTGCATTCAGACATCCGAAAACGTTCTAAAATTTTCTTCGTATAAGACTCCTGACTTATATGAATAGATCCATCATTGAAACGAGTAATTTCCAATCCTAGGTAATATGATGCTCTTTTAGTCGTTATTTTTAGCGTATCCCCTAATTCCTTAAGGAATTGGTTCGCCAAAGCCTCATCTGTCGTGGCAACGAGACCATCATCCACATACAGAGTAATCAAAATCTTTTTCTCTCCTACATTTTTAGTGAAAAGGCAACAGTCAGCGCTATTTTGTGTGAAGCCTTTTTCTAATAATATTTCTGCAAAACATGAGTTCCAGCAACGTGGAGCTTGTTTTAATCCATAAAGGCTTTTTTTTAAATAACAAACTCTTGATGTACCATCATTATATCCATCTGGCTGTTTCATATATATTTCTTCCTTGAGTGTTCCATTTAAAAATGCAGTTGATACATCAAACTGTGTCAAATACAGCTTTTCCTTGGCACTGACACTTAACAAAGCTCTTATAGTAGCCATTCGGGCAACTGGACTGAATGTCTGTTCATAATCAACTCCTTTACGTTGTTTGAACCCCTTTACTACTAACCTGGCCTTGTATTTCTCTATAGTCCCATCTGGTTTACGCTTGATGGTGAAAACCCATTTACATGGAAGTGCTTTTCTGTTAGATGGTAACTCGCATAAAGTCCAAACCTTGTTATCGTTTAAAGACTTGAGTTCACTTGACATGGCTTTCTGCCATTCAGCACCATCTTTACTCTCAATAGCTTCTTTATAACTTCCAGGAAAATTCTCTGCACCTACAAAGCATACACAGTCATCGAACTTTTTTGGACGTGCAATAGTTGATCGATCTCTGAGATCGTAACGAGGCTGCACATCTGTCTGAGGCTCTAACACTTCTGTAGGCTCTTCATTAGCATCAACAAAAGCATCAATGTCATCATCGTTGACATTATTTGTACGTCCATCTACATTTCCACGGACGTCTTCTTGAACTTGGTCTCGAACAAACTCTGCTGTATCTCCCTCTAGAACATGTTCAAGGTTACCTTCGACATTTTCGGGTACGAAAATATAACTGTTTTCACCACCTACTTCTGCTCCCTCTGAACAATTAGGTGTACTGGTGGAAATTTTAAACTCCACATTGGTTTCAAAAACTATGTCTCTAGATCTGAGAGTCTTATTTCCAACCCAAATACGATAACCATCATCATTCTCATAGCCTACTAGAATTCCTTTAATCGCTTTTTTACACATCTTCTTGCGATTTATCTTAGGAATATGTGCATAACACTCACTTCCTATAATCTTCAAGTGACTTATTTTGGGCTTCTTACCATGCCATAATTCGTAAGGAACCTTTCCATCTACTCTTGTAGGACCTGTCCTATTCAGAACATAAGCAGAAGTATTAATTAATTCAGCCCAAAGTATTTGTGGCATCTCCCCTCTCGCATACTTCATAGATCTAGCAGCTTCTACTAAAGTTCGGTTTTCTCTCTCACTACAGCCATTTTGTTCAGGCGTGTAAGGCATCGTTAAACGATGCTGAATCCCGTAATTCTGCAGAATTTTTTTAACTGCTTCATTATCGAATTCACCGCCATTGTCACTGAGTAAAGTTTTGACAGAATGCCCAGCATTCTTAGCTTCTTGCAGCATTTGCAAAAGTTTGTTCTTTACTTCTGACTTCTCTTTAATGAAATAAACCATACGATAACCTGAGTAATCATCCTTGAAAAGCACAAAGTACTGATATTTCGAAATACTTTTCGTAAAGGGACCACAAACATCGGTGTGAACCAGTTCTCCAACAGCTGTTGCTCTTTCCCTGATTCCAAAGGGCTTTTTATGCAACTTCCCAAATATGCAACCTTCACACGTCACCTTGTCTGGACTTAAATCAATGCCTAGCTCACGCTTTACAACGCGAATGACGTGTCTTTTGTCCTGATGAGCAAAGCGCTCATGGTATAGCTGTAGCATATTAGAACCTGTTACTGCATTCACTTCGATAGCTGTATACTTAATTGGATTAACCATTCTCATATCCAATTTGTAAAGTCCACCTTGAGGAACTCTCTTACCAACAACTCTAGTTGTACCTTCAATGTCTAACTTACATTCGGTAGTTGTTGATGTAAATATGCTATTCCGCATCCTATCCTGTGCTGCCAACGTTGAGAATAGATTTTTCGTTAATGATGGTACTAACCACACATTATTTAGTGTTATTGGTATCTTGTTTCCATTGACATTTGATTCTACCAACACTGTGCCTTTTCCCAATGCAGGTATAATACTACCGTCAGCCGTTGTTACGGTATGGTCCGAATTAAATGTTTGAAAATCCTTGAAGACATTTCTTCTCACCGCAATATGTGTTGTCGCACCATTATCTACATACCAGCTCTCCCGGTCTTGAATTTGACTAAGTGAGCATGCGTTTACAATTAACGAAGTGTGCACTGCCTTCGACTTTGGATCCGGTGACAAGATGCTTGAAGTTGATTTTGGAGGCCTCCCGTCCTTAATCCACTTCCTACATTTACGAACTCTATGTCCTTTTCTAGAACAGTAGTTACATACAATCTGTTCATCCTTCTTTTCCTTAGTCTGTCGTGCAACGGGAGTAGTTACCAGAGTTTCTTGTTGAATACTCTCTTGATTACCCAAACTTCTCTCAAACGTGCATAAATGACTTGTTAAACTATCTATAGTTTTCTCTGTTTGTTTGAGCATTAGCCAGCTTGACTTAAAGTTAAAGTACCTATCGTCAAGCGTATCTAAGACTTTACAAATCAGGAACAATTCAGGGAGTTTGGCAGATGCGTCAATTTTAGAAATTTCGACTTTTAAGTCATTCCACAAATTTTTCAGTTTTGACATATGAGTCGGTATATCGTCTTCTTTATTATGCCTTAGCCCGAAAAATTCTAGACACAAATTATAAGCCCTATCCTCTGTCTTTCCGTCAAATAGCCTATGTAGCTCTTGCCAAACTTCACGTGCCGTTCTATACCTCATTACCTTTTTCAGTGTTTCGGCTGTCATGTTCGTAGTGAGCATGAGCAGAGCACCGCTCTCAGTCCTCTTAAATTTTACCATTTCGGCATTATAAGAGCTTAATGCAGCGTCACCTGCATCTGCAGCAAGAATTGGTTTCTGGAGCCTTCCTTCAACTGCTTCTAAAGCACCTTCTGTGCCTTCAAGCATTATGGAAACATTATATTTCCAAGTAGACCAATTTTCTTTACCTTCAAGTTTAGCAATCTCTATCTTTGTAGAGAAATCCATTGCAAACTCCTTTCTTCTCTTTTGGTGGGGCCCATAACCTAATAAGGATTACAGAGCGACTTATTAGCCCGGCGAGAGTAGTGGATATAAAAGTGGAAAGGAATGATACAATGCATTTGAATCTTGACTGTTTATCACACAACCAGCACAACACTATGTATATTAGGTATAATATAGTTTTATATTATACCTAATATACATAAGTAACATGAAGAATAATTGACGGTAGCCTAGCAACGCTCATAGACTTTTCACTAGTGCTATCCAACCTTAATAGAAGGTGCCTCGCACGTTGCTTTCTCCGCATTTTAGTGGTAACTTCACTTACACGTAGGAACACAACAACCCTACAGGGAGATGTTCTATGGCTTACGATTTTCAGGATTCTATACTCAAAAGTTGAAAAGGATATATATCTGTATATATTTATAGATTTATTCCGTTATCTGCCTGTCGATATGTCAAGCAATCACGAACATAATATATTTTATTCAGAACTGTTTCTGTTCTAAACTTGTGAAATAGATGCGGACATCTTGTTCACATTATTGATATATACTTACTTATTAATAAATAAATAGTTTGGTTTTCCAATTCGCATCCTTGCATATAGGTACCACTAAATTCGTGTTAATGTAGGTACATATTTGTAACTGTCACTTGCTAGGCGGTGAAGGAAAACATCGTAAGGGAACCCGCACATCCAAGAAATTATATTTCGAAAGACGTGTGACCTAACCTAAGAAAGGTCTGGCTTGTGCTGGCCTCTGGGTTGTTGAGGTCTGACGGTAGTCTCTATGTAAAAATATATATATTCACCAAATATTTAGTCGTAGTTAGCGGCCCAAACCTAACGGCTAACGCTAAGAAGAAGATGACTTAAGTATTTATAGATTTTGGGGTAGACGTAACATTTTGTGTGTAAGCATAACCCTCGGCGATATTCTTGCTGCAATCCTAATTATGATGTGATGATGATGATGGCACCTATCCTATATAGGTATGTGTCTAGTAGGTATATGTCAGTAATCAAATAACAGTTCCCTATAGTAATGTTGTGTTACAGCAAGTGATGGAGGACTCTGAAACTTCCTGAGGACTTGCTGCTTTAGCAGTCCACTAGGAATACTCCTTGTATTGCAAGCTTTCATAGGCTACGGTAACCATAATTATTTGCTGTAAGGTTGTTTGATCCCAACGTTGTAAAAAAAATGTAAAAAACGTACGTTACCCTTTTTGAAATAACCTTACCATTTCCATTTCAATTTTTATCATTTTTTTTATATGTACAACAATTATTTTATTTAGATTTTCTTTGAATTTAACAGTACATGGAACGTTTTTTTTAGCTAATTACGGGCAACATTTCACTTATAAACGTCACCCGTGCAGGTAAAAGTCAAATCACACAAGGTGGCGTTTTCGTGGGAAAAATTTGAATTGTCGTTCAGATTATTTTTCAAATTTCGGCGAATAAAAGAGCTGGTAAGTGATTTTTATGTCCGGATTCATAAGCTTTATTATAATACTTGGACTTTTACACCCAATACATTGTGAAATTCAATAATACTAATATACGTACATAACATGTTTTTTGATCATGCATGATTGAGAATTTTTTTACGACATCTAGAAACATGCAAGCATACGGCCCACCTAATGTTAAGTGGTTACCGTAACCTGTAATCGCTTGTAATATATTAAGTATCACTCGCAGGAAACCGCAGCCAAATAATACATTTGGCTGCGGTTTCCTGTGAGGTGGTTGTACTTCCCCTGCTTTGATGCGCCCGACCTCTTACCTAATAGTATAAATAATAATACTACCTCCGTCCATTCCCGCCAAACTATAAAATGCTTTCTTTCTGGCTTCATTTCGTTTCTTATCTATACTGATATGTATTATGTTTGCTTCCGCTCCAGAAGCAGCCTTAAGATGTTAAAAGCCATACCATTATTTCGTATAATTAGTGCTGGATCATTTTTTTATACAACGTCGGGAGACATACAAACATACGGCTCACCTGATGAGAAGTGATTGCCAGCCTCGCTGCCGAACGCAGCTGTTCCTCAGGAGCTTATTACCCATACTGACTCTCAGCAACACAAAAGAGTTATTTGAATACGGGTTTCTGTGAGGTTAAAAGACAGTTCCCTAGGCGGTCTGTGCCCAGTATGGTAGGTGTATTTTTTTGCCATCACGGGAAAACAGGGAACGCTTGTCATTAGGTAAGTCCCCTTGTTTTCCATTTTAGTCTGAGTTTAATAGTGAAAAAAGGGAGAACACTACATCATTTACGTATTAGTCACAGTTGGTTAAGGAATAGCAGACTAATTTGAAACCATGACAATAACTTGTATTTTGTTAAAAACATGTTTTTGTTAACTTTGTCCAGAAATTAAAGATCAATGGCCGCCTTAACACACAAAGTCGAAGGCATATAAACATCTTCATCAAATTCTCATTGATGGAAATAATTATGTGTATACAAATATAATGTACTCGAAACGTATAATCAAAGTCATAATAATCAATATATAAAATATAAAATATTTTGGTAAAATTTAATAACCTTTTCTTGAATACTTATATACCTTTCGACGCATATGGCTTTCATGGAAAGTGCGTGAACTCATTTACTTTCATTTGTCGAGAACAGAAATTATAACCAAACTACAAGAATAACTCACGATCTGAAATAATTAGTATAATTTAAGTAATACTGATTCTAATGTACTATTCAAAGCAGTCCATTTATTTTAAAATTAAATTTATTGTAGACCTACACAAACTATGTTATGCGACTGTCAACTTGATGCAGCTTGGCTTGCAATGTTAAATCGATATTCACTGACGTGCCCTCAACGTCGTTTGAAATTGCCGCGAATGACGTAAACCACGATGTTGACGTCACTACGGTACCTGTATGTCAAAGCTACGAATTATCCTGCCGTCCCCCTCTATCATTCGAATAATGAATGAGCGTGAGTGAAATGGCACCAGCCGTATAAAGATTGTGAATCGAGTTTTTTTTCACACTCGATCACTTGAGTGACGATCAACTTCGGCCCTATGTAATGATAACAGAAACATTGATAAGGGATTAGTGATATTGTATTTTTTTGTTAACATATATATTTTTACATAGGCGTTAATGCAAATACATATTTTCTTCCTACATATCTATTGAAATCGAACAAATGATAGTTTTAATTATAAAATTTTGTTAATGAAATATTACTGACTGTTCATGATCGTCCCCCGCCGAATGACGTGAGGAGACGGTGGCGCCGCGACGAAGCAAAGGTGAACTAACGACAGTAGACAAAAATCGCTCGCCTGAATTGTGAGATCGGCCGAGTTTTCACGCGTTTTTCACTAAAATGGCCAGCAATATCAAGCCGACGCACAAAAGCAAACATTTCCCGATAGACCAGCTCGTGTGTGTCGGTAATTACGAGCTGGAAAAAACGATCGGTACAGGGAATTTTGCCGTCGTAAAACTGGCTACACATGTTATTACTCGGAGTAAGGTGCGTACCTATTGTCATTTCGCGATGTATTTCAGTGGTTTTAGTGTTTTATTTGCCATGTAAACGTGATAGTGGACGTCTACGGCTCGTTCGCAGTGTTTTTTGTGGTTGTTTATGATTAGTGCTCCGTAGGTTTTTTCCACTGTCGAGCCTTCGGAACAGCGGCCAGGTTTGCCAAACACACTATTAGTAAAGAACTCGTTTATTCGACTGATGGACGAGGGGGCGAGAACGTGTTTGTTAAAAAAAATAACATTAATACAACCAGTTTGGATTGTATTGTTTACTATGACTTTTCATAGTGATGTTATGCTTTTATAATCGGGCGGATTATATTTCAAAATTTCCCTCGAATTAGAAAAATAGCAAGAATAGAACGAATATATTTTTTTAATTTATATTCGTGTCGATAAAGTCGTGAGTTAGTTTCGTCCTTCAAAATGTTTTTGTATCAATTATTATCAATTGGTAAGTTCATTCATTGGGCTACTGTCCTCTGAATCAATTAAGAGAGTGTGTCTCTATTGGTCGAGATGGTATTACGACTTGAATAGGTATACAAATAATCTAACCTCTAACTGCACATCAATAGAAACCTGTAAAATTATAATATTTTCCTACAACAAGATATTTCTGTTAAATTTTAATGTGAGAATCTTATAGGAATCTTATTGGTGGGATCAACTTTAAAAGCTATTGAACCCAAATGTAAAGAAACATTTTAGAAAGACAAACCGATTCAGGAGAACTAATTATTTAATCATCCAATACTTAAGTATTATGACAAGGACTTTAGCGTACATTGAACAACTTAATGATTTAAAAAACAGAGTATGCTTTTAAAGAGATTATTAGTGTTAAAGTAAGACGAGAGATGTTATGTTGGTTTGTACATGTGTAAAAAAGAATACAGGAATAAAGAATGACAATACAGATATAAAGCGAAAGTAGAAGGATGTATGCGTCGAGGAAAATCAAGAGGATTGTGTTTCATCTCGCTGCCTACCCTGCAAGGGATTTGGCATGATGTTATATATGATAGATAGAAGGCGTAGAACTGGCATACACACAATATAGTCAGAAGTCACCATTCTATTTATCACTGTGAAATAACATGTAAATGTCGGTTAGAACAGCCCTGTGTAAACTTTTTGTGTTCCATGTACACTGATCAAATCTATAAAGTTCAGTTGCAGACCACAGGAAAACAAGATTTTTATTTAATATTTATGTATTATTAAAATTAAAATAGTATAAAGAGATGTTTAATTCTAAATCTGAGATCGCTTAACTGAGCATAAGCAATCAAAATTGGGTCAATCTTATTATATTGATTTTTATAAATAAACATATATATATATATATATATATATATATATAATAATAAAATAAATATATATATATATATATTAATATAAATATAAAGGTATTATACTTACATTTATCCTGTACATGTGTAAGTCATTTAATTCCGCCTGAACGTCTAGACCAATTTTGATTAAACTTTTGTGTGTTTGAATGAGTTCTGATAGGTGGTTCTGCAATTGAGTTCTGGAATTTTATTTTGGTTTAGGGCTTGGTGAACTTCTGTCGGGTCCACTAGTGTTAAATTATACATGTTTCAATGCTTTGAAGACTAAAAAAATTGTAGAACAGTTATTTAGATGTTCATAATATAAACACATCTTGACTTGAGCATATTTTAATAAATAACAATAAATATTGTTCTACACATTGCACAGTGCTAACTAGTCTCAAATTAAGGTAAGATGGCACTCTTGGTAGCTTAGTAGCCAACTAATAAATATATAAAACACTTTATTCTTTAATATAAACTTGCATTATACTTAGAAAACCTCCAGGCTGAGACGAACAGACATATTCATCGATACAAATATTAGTTTTTATCCACTCAACCATTGTAAGTCAATTTCTTTATTAATTTTTACTCATATTCGTTGACAATTAATATATAAGAAAATATTATGATCTTCGGATAAGACATGCCTTGACATTTTTGAGAAGTACGTGCTATGTTTTGTCTATCTACTGAATTTTCCTTAAGACCACATCAATTTTTGTGTACATATATGTCACAGCCAAGGTGACTTTATATGCAAGGAATGCTACACTGGTGTAAACACTCCCAATTGGCACAACGTCGTCACAAAAGAGGTCTCTAGACAATACACCTAACACCAGCTTGGGACTACTAGTTGTATTCCTTAAAATAGAGTTTTGTTTGTTAATCCTGACCTCCCCCTTCACTTTAAGCTTTTAACAATCCAATGATGTTCGACTTGCTATTTCTACTTCCAACTCTGTGATTTTTTTGTTAATCCTCAATGTGCGAGAGTTATATATATATAAATGTGTGTTATAATTCATTTTGATAGCTGGTTATCTGAGATTATTCACACCCTTGTGGTAATGAGGGGTTGTGGGTTCGAAACCTGATCTGGCGGGGGTTTCTCATTGTAAAATAGTTTAAAATTTTCTAACTAGTGCTATCAGCATTAGTTAGAAAGTCTTAAACTATTTTACAGTTATAAAATCGTACAAATACTCTATCGAAATAAATCTATGCAGATACATAAAATTGGAGTGTCTGTTTGTAGTATTAAAATAACCGCTTTTTACTAAATGCATATGGATGTATACACAGTACATATACCAAAATGCTTTTTTTTACAATTTTTGACTGTCTGTCTGTTTGTTCCGGCTAATCTCTGAAACGGCTGGATCGATTTTTATGGGACTTTCACTGGCAGATAGCTGATGTAATAAGGTGTAACTTAGGCTACTTTTATTTTAGAATTTTGTATTAATATAATTCTATACATATAAATAAAATTGAAGTGTCTGTCTGTGATTTCAAAATAAAGCCTTTATCTTAAGCTCATATTATTATTTTCACGTTACCAAAGCCTAAATACGCATTTTTAACTTTTTTATCTGTCTGTCTGTTTGTTTGTCCGGGCTAATCTTCGAAATGGCTGAACCGATTTTGACGGGACTTTCAACTCGAGGACTGTTCAGTGAAGAATATATGGTACTTTTTATCCCGTAAATATTTAGGGTTCCTGCGTAAAGAATGATAAACTGTTAAAATTAGGGGGAAATATCTTCCCCTTCCGGGGACTTTGCAGTTTTATTTTATTATTTTCACAGAATACATATTTTTTTGACATAAAATAACTACGCATTTTTTATGTAATAAAAATAAAATAATTATACCTTGCATCCTGAAACGGTCAATAGATGTATGAAAATTTAATTGCTCTATGATTGCATCTACGACCCTCAACTTTGTTTTTTTTAAACAGAAAGAATTTGAGGTCTATGGAGAAATGAAGGCTACTAAAAGCCCAAATCTCATGCGTTTGAAGCCGGGGCTTCTGCTAGTAAATAATAAAAAAATATCTATTCCGCGCGGACGAAGTACATAGTACATATCCATTATTATTTTGCTGTTCGCTATTTTACTCTGCTTAAAAATAAATAAAATTATAATTGAACAATAACTTTTTGTTAAATTCCGCGCCGACGAAGTCGCGGGTACAGCTAGTCTATACATCTATACATATAAATAAAATTGAAGTGTCTGTCTGTGATTTCAAAATAAAGCTTTTATCTTAAGCTCATATTATTATTTTCACGTTACCAAAACCTAAATATGCATTTTTAACATTTTTGTCTGTCTGTCTGTTTGTCCGGGCTAATCTTCGAAATAGCTGAACCGATTTTAACGGGACTTTCACTGGTAGGTAGAGGACTGTTCAGAGCAGAATGTAGGCTACTTTTTATCCCGTAAATATTTAGGGTTCCTGCGTAAAAAATGATAATTTATGATAAACTGTTAAAATTAGGGGGAAATATCTTCCCCTTCGGGGGACTTTGCAATTTTATTTTTATTATTTTCATAGAATACGTATTTTTTGAAAGTTAAGCTCCTAGGAGCTTACTGGTGACCTCACTCACATGCTAGAACACAACAACACTCTAGGTCAGGGGTTTCTTTTCAGTACACAAAATACAATGACAACTTAATCAATGTGACATGTGAGCTTGGTGACTTCACACATTTTTTCAAAGGGCAGGAAAGGTTTGATACCACTGCTCTCATTTCTTGCTTCACGTTTATCTTTGACCGGTATTTATTTAGCACTACAACTGAAAACAGCTGAAAATCCGGCCTTCCACAAATAAGATGTTGCAAACAAAATGACTGCTTAAAACTTCAAGTTGGGTATTAATTTTGGTCTGATATCCCACCAAATTGGAACACCAGAATCTTATTGTTAGGCTGCTGTTGCAAAAATAACACTATTCTTCTTGTGAAGGCGAATTCTGGTGGAGCGTGTGCATGGAAAGGATCTTGGATCCACGCATAATTATTATTTTTGTTTTGTTCAAATTGTTTATTTTGTTGGTGCAAATACCTAAATTTCATTCTCAGGTATGTTGAACATGTACCCCTCTGTACTGTGTGTTGCACACTTTGGGAAACCCTGCTCTAGGGAGTTATTATTTGACTGCAGTTTTCTGTGAAGTGGAGGTACTTCCCCAAATGGGCTCTGGCATGTCTAATTTAAAAACACCAATGCATCATTGTATGTATGAGAATACTTACAAGATGTTTAAATAAGTAGGTGAGCTATTTAAATCATGGCATGCATTCTTCTTCATTATCTTATTTCCTTAATCCATTAGAATCGATTGGATTCACTACCTAAGGCTAAGTATTTGGTGCAAATAGTAATTTTGATATGGAATGACTGCCGACAGACCTCCACGGCTCGTCTCGACCTGTCTTAGGTGTCTTTTAATGTATAACTTTTTTGAAAAAATCATGCATTTGAGTTGTGAATAAAATTAAAAAACTTTTGTATACTTTGTAATTATTTGAACAGCCATGCAATTCTGTAAGAGCAAACATCCTTACATCCTCGGAAACATCGGCTGTTATAGCCTTGAACACAAAATTGCAATTCCTTAGTGTTGCTTTTCATGGCTGTGCGACACTAGTGCCGCAAGGCTGCGTTTGGAATTAGAATTCTACAAGGCAAACGGCGTCGCGTACGCTTACAGCCTTATAGAATACCAAATAAAAAGCCGTGATCGCAGTAGACGATGTCAAAGCTGTGAAATCTGTGATCACAGCGACGCACACAGCCATTACGAGTCGCTTAGAGAATTGCATGGCAGTTAAGTGCGCGTCAAATTGTATCATTTTGACCTTTGTACCGTTCTTGTTCTTATATCGTACATAATTAAAAAATATTAATTAAGTAATAAATACTGCCATCTAGCTCCAATGTATGGGGAGCTTGTATCAGACTACTGATGACATAATTATGCAAAAACATTTTGTTTTTTGTAAATACATACTTATGATACACCTAGACCAAAACAAACAGACATGTTCACATGCACAAATGTTTGTCGTGTGTGGGAATCAAACCCACGAGCATTGGTGTCAAAGTAAAGTTGTAAACCACTAATCTCATCAATTAATAAGACAATAGAAATTCGAGTGTTAAGCATGACAATAAAGTTGTATAAAAGAACAAACAAAATATCTCTTTAATATTGTTTAATCAGCTGGTACTTTATGTATGAGAAAGTTAATTTCTTTTCCATTTTCATATCAATACCATAACCATAGTAAAATCAAATAAGTCGGTTATCTTCATAGATACGCACTGCGTTCGGTTTGTATGTGTGCGCGCCCGTACCATCCCGTACGTATGCGTCGTCGCACGCACACACTCACAGAAATCTGCAGCCAAATAACAATTCCCTGGACGGTTGTTGTGTTCAGGTGAGTGAGTAACGTTACATGACGTTATATGGCTGCAGTTTTCCGTGAGGTAATAACGTCACTCGCTTGCATGAACACAATACTCCTCCAGGGAATTGTTATTTGGCTGCAGCTTTGAGCATATTTTTCGTGACCTAATGAGCGGTTTAGCGGGCAGCTTCAACCTGTTACTTTTGTGTTACAGTATTTTAAAAAATTCACTCATCATTTTTTCATATAAAATCACCCTTCAATTTCAATATCAAATGTTTCTCAGACATTTTGTGATTATTTTTGAAGTGAAAACTTCTTTAGCGGCGTTATGCACTTTTTGGGACGAGTAAAAATGTTAAACTCGCGTCAGGACACGTGACCCTGACCGTAAGATTTTGGTGAGAATTAGAATTTAAGTTCTCTGCAGCGCTAAAACATTAGTTACCTCTAATTAAACCATGAAGCGCTAGATCGTTCATAGTGCATTATTTTCTCGCGACCAAAACGTTATAAGCGCCATGAATTTCTTGGCGCTTACGCGTTTCGTTCAACGTAGTTTATCAACATCGCTGTTTGGTTTAAGCGGCGCAGGGCGCTTGCGCGAGTGTGCGTGTGTGTTTGAGTTTTAGGGATTGGCGATGATGATGCTGGTATTGATGATGGTGAAAGAGTCGTTGAAATTATGGATGAAAGTTGATTTTTCTGAGAGATAAACTTTTTAATGTAAATGAATTGTAACAGTTCTGAAGTGTTCAATTTTTAATGTAATATAAATTGTCATGTTTGTGTACGATAGCGATAAATGAATATTGTATTTTACCACATACATGATAGTATTTTTATACTGATAAATAAAGCAATGCACAACGTTAATGTTCAAGTTTTCACTTCTGTCGGCACTCCCGGAGTACAACCCGTTTTTTTTATACCGCTAAGCCACGGCCTGCCTGATCGTACACAGCCACCGTAGCCTATGGACATTTGCCACACCAGGGGTGTCACTCATCCCTTGCTGACCCTCTATAAACCTGTTCATGCCTTTCTTGAAGAAACCCGTGCTGTAGTCCCTTGGAAAAACCAAACAAATAACATATAAATGGTATGTATGCTATTTATTTAAGGCTACAACCTTTTCAGTCCGCCCACTGTCATTCAGATTACGTGCTACTGTTGCAAAAAGATTCTAGCATGTATGAGCGGAGATGGCTGTTTGAACGTTAAATGTCTGACCTTTGGGTAAATGCCTGTTTATAATAATTTTACTCTACTTATAAGGTTCCATACTTGAAGGACAAAACGGAAACTCTGTTCACTGCTTCCTGCCTACCTGTGTAATGAGCTCTACTTTGTAAACAAAATATAATCCAAACCTAAAATTTGTATATGTTAGTTGATCCTCTGGTACAGTATACCAGTTAATGATGAAGTGTTGGAACAAGTGGATGAGATTGTATATCTTGAGCTTTCAGCAGGGATAGAAAGTACGCCACTGATGTGGAAAGACAAGTAAATGCTGAAAATAGTGTGAATGGAGCATTGGGAAACGATGTAGGAAGGAGGAAACACATGTGCAGGCAAGGCTTCACTTTTTAATGGTACGCCAGAGATACGTCGGTCTGGCGCGAAGAACCGGCGCACCCTGTTCAGGAATCCCAGTTTTTGTGAAACTGTTAAGATGAGGCTCTCGATATAGTTTCGTTGATTAAAATCGCAACGAATATCCATGCCTAGCATATTCAGACTATCTCGCATACTGACGGAAACACTGAAGACTGGGAGTGGGATGGAATGGGTACACTTTTGTTGTGAACGCGCACACCTGAGTTTTCTTGGCATTAAACTCAACTAGGTTATTGGAACCCGATTTTTTAATGAGATCCAAAACCCGATTCAGCTCAACGACATGACTCTCGCGCTTCTCACCGATTTCTGTCCGACCTGCGCCAGGCCGACCGAAAAAGCCATTAACCGTAATACCAATTAATATTACCAAGTGGCAGCATGTCATTGATATGAAGAAGAAAGAGGGTGCGCGACAGGACGGAGCCATGTGGGACACCGGGATTCACTGACATGAACCGCGAAGCGCATCCATCTACATTATATGCTCATGCAGGAAGCCGGCAATCCACTTACAAAGCTGGAGAGGCAGGCCGTATGCCGGTGGTTTGTAGAGAAGTGCTATATACTAACCCGATCAAATGCCTTGGCGATATCTAGGCTGACTGCCATAGATTCGCCATGTTTATCAATTGCCTCCACCCAGAGGTGCGTCACATACGCTAGAAGATCACCCGTCGATCGTTTCGGTCTAGAACCATATTGATGATCATTAATTAGGGAGTGATCTTCTAGATATCGGATAAATTGATTGTTAAGGATCCGCTCCATGATTTTCCACAACACTGAGTGCAATGGAGCGGTAATTTGATGGGTCGGAACGGTCTCCCTTTTTGTGGGCCGGCTGCACATTAGCCTCTCTCTAAGCCTCAGCCTAAGAACCGGTCGAGTACAAGGGACGAAAGAGGCGCGTCAATACCGGACCACAACTCTGCTGCACATTTTTTCAGAACGATGTCTGGAATACTATCAGGACCAGGACCACTGGTTTTACGGACATCGAGTGACTGTAGTTTAAAACGCACATCACGCTGCCTGATGTGGATATCAGGCATAACGGAACCACTGGAGGGTATCGTTGGTGGTTGCGTGCTACAGTCATCGATCCGAGAGGCTGGCCATGAGATCGGCTTTTTCCTGCGGCTGATGCGCCATCGGGGCATCTCAACGGAGGCAGCGAGGGTTGGCAGAAGTTGGTCTCTTTGGCTAATCGCCAGTAGATGCCCTCTTGCAGAACTTGGTGGTAGTATTGTGGGCTGATTTCAGCAAGATAACATTTGGATCTTTGAGGGCGCGACCCCTGGTCCAAGCGAGATACGCTGCCTGTTTGTTACTAACAGCTTCAGCGCACTCGTGATTAAACTAAGGGCGTCTCCGAATTTTGATGACGATATCGGAGTGAGGAATGTAATATTCCATCCCAACGCCTGTCAATGTGGGATATGTCCACTAGACTCATAAATAATAGTTAATGCATGATAGTCGATAGTGAATAAAGCAGTCTGTCTCTAACGATTGTTTAATTGACACACGCCACTTGACATGGCGCAGCCGGTAAACGAAAATTAAAAACCGATTTCGGAATAATAGAAACTTCATAATTCTACAGTTGAATTAAACAATTTTTAACGGAAGTATCGCGTGTTTTATTTATTTTGTTGAACCTGACCTTTTGAATGCTTTGCTGCATCCGTGGTCGCAGGAAGACGTCTTCGGAAGAGTTTCTGCGACCACGGACGCTGCAAAGCAAAGCAAGCTCTGCGCGCTACCTCTCTTAAAGCACTCAGGCCAAGACAAACAGACATGTTCATGCACATAAAAGTTTGTCCTGTGTGGGAATCGAACCCACGAGCTTTGCTGTGAAAGTCGCGTTACCGAGCTCGTCTCGGTTTCGTTTATGAAGAAGCGGCGCGTGGTGCGGGCCGTACGGAATAGCGAGACAAGGCACTGCGCTTGCCGCGTCGTCCGCTGCGGCGCTCTCGCGTATTTGCATTACTGCCAGTTTTGGTCAAATAACATGTGGCGATGGCCGCTCCGTTCCCCGCAGTTTCGTCCACTGCTTCCCTCACAGCGTCGCCCACTGTTTTCGCCCTCAGCGTCGCCCACCGCTTCTCCCACCACTTCCCCTACAGCGTCGCTCACCGCTTCCTCCACAGCGTCGCTAGCTGCGTGGGACGCTACATTTCAAACAAACGCTCGAAAGAACATATCTCCTTGAATGTTTTGTACTTCACTATATGTTTGAGTTTCTCGCCGCCCGCCCCGCTTAACGCCTCGCTTCTCTCTGGACAAGTCCTTATACACTATACATATCTTCCTGTAACACAAGTTATATCTCGTAAACATAAGAATTTAATTTCTTGAATAGACCTGTTCTTCCTAGCGTTATTCCGTTTCCTAATCCATTATGATCGGCGGGGTCCACTACCTAAGCCCAAAGACTTGGCGAAGACACTGACTTTGACATGGAGCGACTGCCGTCCAACCTCCACAAAACCAGACCTTCCTGAGGTCACACAACAATCGAAGTATATTTTCTTGGACGTGTGGGTTTCCTCACAATGTTGTCCTTCACCGCCGAGCTAGTAATAAATATGTCCATAAATCCGAAAACACGAATTTAGTGGTACATGTCAACGCCAGGATTGGAACCGAGGACCTGTTAGTCAAAATACTGGTTCCTTATCCACTGGGCTTTCACTGCTTTTCTTGATTAGACCATTTTGCCATTTGCCAATATTTGTTCAAAATTTTGGTTTCGGTCTGGGAGCAGAGAATATTAATATTTTTTTATACTACGTCGGGAGGCATACAAGCATACGGCCCACCTGATGTAAAGTGAGTACGGTGGCCTATTAACGCTTGCGATATATATTAATTATCACTCACGCAATGCCTTCTCTGCTGCTAACACAGCAACTCCTGGTGACCTCACTCACACGCAGGAACACAACAACCCTCTAGAGAGTTGTTATTTGGCTGCGGTTTTCTGTGAGATGGAGGTACTTCCCCAGATGGGCTGCTTTGATGCGCCCTACCTCTCTTAAAACATCCAGACCAAGACAAACAGTCACGTTCATGCATTGTCATTGTCATCATGTTTGTCTTGTGTGGGAATCGAACCCACGAGCGTTGGTGTCAAAGTCGCGTTATTCACGACTGAGTCACCGAGCTCGTCAAGGTGAGCCAAGTCTCTCCTAAGACTCGGGGGTTCAATACCGTGTGTAAGTTCGCATTCATGGGCAATTTTACAGCTTGTTTGTGAACCGAGTCACATGTCACACCATGGTCTCCGGGTGTTTGTTAGTTCGTTTGACACGTATCGCTAGTACATAATTGTCTTCTAAGTTATTCTATAAATAGCACCTAAATGTATATATCCACTTAGCATGTTATTGGGACCAAAATAAATGGGTTTTCCCATACTGTTACCTAAGATTTATACTTCCGCCCGTGGCCGCCTACATATATATATTAAGTCGTGTTTGCTATTCGTAAAACTAATCCCATTGATAACGTTTTTGTAAAAAGGAGCCAAGTTCTCGTATGGGCGCATGGCAATTTGGCGTCTTTTTATCAGGAACACCGATTCCTATATGAATTCTATATGTTTGTCTGTCGCTTTTTTTCGAATATTCGAATTTTGACTTCAGATTCGGATTCAGCATAAAAAAGTAGAATAGGTATGTTAAGGAACACCGTTCCTATCTCTTAACCTGTGAGACCCTTTTATATACGTTTTCCCATACATTTCTTGGCGGAAAAGCGGTGCGGGTAATGAGAGATTAAGGAACATGGTCAAAATAGCCGACAAATATAAAAAAAAAATTGAATTGTTAGGTACATAATGACGAGCCAAGGTGTTCCTCTGGCAATGCAAGCTTGCGCATTCTCAACTGGTTAATTTATGTTTTTGATAGGATTTTTTACAATGGTAATTCTTATTATGATGTACTACAGATTGAGCAGTGGATAGTCCACTGAACGACGGTCTATTAGCCGACTAGTCACCGGTTGGAATCCGGTCGAGGCATGTACCGTTTGCCTGAAGGTAAGCGAAAGAGGGGCCCAAATCGCAACTGCATCTGACAAAAGACTACACAGTGTCCTGTCAGTTGACGCTGCCATGCTGACCCGCTAGAAGCTTCTTCGAATTAGGTCATTTCTAGATCGTGTGGCCATTTGTAGAATATGTCATTCCTTGAGTAAATATCAAATTTAGGGGCAAGATCTGTGGACGGATTTGTTTGCCGACTTCGCTTAGAATCGTGTGATGCGCCTGAGCGTGAGTGGTTGTGGTTTCGATCTTTGAAGTTATTCTACTGGTCACTGGTGTACATTGTGCCAGGAACCGTGTCCAAGAAAAACAATATTTGAAAGTTTGCAAAGATGGTATAAAGACAATATTGTTTCTCAAATGAAAATTTCGAAGTATGTACTCTTCAAAGGGATCTCCGAGAGTCGCCGATTGGTATGTCTCTACACATGGCTTTTATTGATTTTAAATGATATTTGGTTTGGTATGATTCCAGCAGTCTGACAGTATTTTTGTACTATTTCAGAGTGCAAATATGTATACTGGCTGTGTTTTTTCTACTATGGTTTTTGTACCACTAAGGCGAAAACAAGCGTTCGGCCTACCTGATGGTAAGCGTTTACCGTAGCCTATGGAAACATTAGAAGTGCCGATTTGCGTTGCCGCCTCCGTAAAACCTCTTCAGGCCTTGAAGAACCCCATGCTGTAGCTTCTTGGGAAAACGTCGGCAGGGAGTTTATTCCATAACTTAAGTGTTCTCGGTAGAAAAATTCATTGGAACCGCACAGTATGTGACCATTGCTGTTCCAGTTTGTGAGGATGAACTCCCAGCCGTCGGCGACCGGTACCGTCGTAAAGAGACTGTCGGCATCGTATTGAACAACAAGTTCTGTTACAAATAAATGTGCATTTATTTTTTTATGAAGTAATGTAATCCTAATAAAACTTATTTATACATATTTATGAGTCTCAGCAAAAAATATTGTATTCGAAATAGCCACCTTTGGCTTTGATACAGGCCTTTAATATCTAGTTACGAATCTATGGATTTACGCACTGTATCCATAGGAAATTTAGCCCCTGCTTGCTCCAGAGATTCTAGATACACAATGTCGTCGGTGTCGTCGTCATCGTGTCGGGCATGCCATGTTCTCTAAAACTGACCATAATTTGTAGTCTACGGGGTTCAGATCTAGGCTAGACGAGGGCGAGTCTTCAGCTCTTATAAAGTCCGGAACGTTGGTTTCGAGCCACGTTTGGATAGTCGTGCCAGTGATCAGGTGCAGTCCTATTGAAAAGTCCACGATACATTTTTAAAAAGTGTATTACTGAAAGGTTTCACAACACAATCCACCGTCTCTTGATACACTTTGGCTGAAGTCTTCACTCAGTTGTTGTGTTGTTGCTTGTTGTAGTGCTCTTCAATCGTGAATTTTTTTTCATCAGTAAAGAGGATATTTCTGGCGTTTTAATCTATCCACTCTCTTTAACTGTATGGATTGATTTAGGGCATGTCCTGCATATTGACGATAAGCGCCGAGCTTCAGGGATTGCTTTATTGTACGCGACAGAGTTCTAGCGGAATCTTCATTTCTCGCGATATGATTTTTTGTTTCCTAATGCGGTTTCAGCGAATTCTTGCTTTATCAGCAGCCTTTATACTCGTAGTTATAACAGCACGCGGTCGCCCTGATCTTTTATGGTCTTTATAGAGGAAATGTTGGTATATCTGTCGATAGTACGATATACGAATAAACGGCTGATACCAAGCTTTTGAAGTGTCTTGAATATGACCGGCAGCTCCATACCCATTTTGTGCAAGGCAATCACTGCAATTCTATTTTCATTAACACCCCATTGCATGTTGTAATTTGATAAATAAACACGAAAAATAATATGTAAAACGGCGGGAAATCGAAAGAAGTTTTTAATATAATAAACGTGTTCCAAATTAAAATAATTAAAGAGTTGAAAATGAAAGAAAAGTGTGTATGTAACAGTATTTGTGGCCAGTTAGTTATAATAAACAAAATATCCGACTTTGCCTCCCATTGTGTGTTTTCCCCTGGCGTGGTTTTCCCTAGGTATATATTTGTATTTGTTTATACTCGTAGGTATATATTTGTATTTTTTATAGGTATATATTTGTATTTTTTATAGGTATATATTTGTATTTTTTATTGGTATATATTTGAGATATATATTTTATTTAATTTTTTCAAAAAGACGTGTCTTGTAATAAATTTATACGATCGCCGACGCACCAGTGACACCTGTGGTGTTGTAAATGTCCATCGGCTACACTATCTGATCACCGACAGGCGGCTGCAGTGGCGTGCACTCCATATAGGCAAAAAGAGATTGCCTACCCTATCAATTTGATAAATACCATCCGATGTTTCTTAATTCTTAAACATAGTTTTTTACTAATATTTCGTATCAAAAACAAAAAATTAAAAACAGCTCCATCTATCGGTATCGGTGCAAGTTATTAAAATCATGCATGTAGTGTACATTCCTGTAAATACATTGCCCACAATAACACAAATAACGCAGACAATCGCATAGTATAGACAATGTCTTTTCAGCTGAACTATAACGTAAATTACCGAAGTGTCGCGAACATTGCTACCGAGTATAAAATTGATGTTAAATTTTATTTTGTTTTTAAAACGGCCGCCATTGTTTTTGTATTGAATCAATTGACTGGTAGCAGACAAAACAAGATTTTGAAGTTGATAAACACTGCGAAAGTTGTTCATGTGGTGTGCGTGTGTAGGGAAAATAAAAAATGATGAGTTTTCAAAACTATCTTTCTGGAAAAAAAAAAACAAGTGATCACTTACATCATTATTTCCACAAGACTGGGTAACCAAAATCAACATGCTGTATTTTTTGGTAAGTTAATAGCTTTAAAAAAATTCTGCCTACCCTGTCAAAAATCTCTGTGCACGCCACTGGGCGGCTTTTTGCTGGTTTGTCACCTTAGCGATAAATAAATGCAATATACTCGTACATTTACAGTATTCTCACTATCTTACAAGCATTAAACGTGATTAAAAGCTAATGATTAAATAGTTTATTTGTCATTATGATTGAAATCGTCAATCGCAATTATACTAGTATGAAATACATTGGTCGTGATTAAATTAAGTATAATTTAATCACGTCCAATGATTTCATACTAATTAGTATAATTTAAAGTAATGAATAATAATATAATTTAAAGTAAAAAAAAGTATGACATATATTGGTCGTGATTAAATTAGTAGTGTGAATTTCTTGGACGTGCGGGTTTACTCACGAGGTTTATTTCACCGCCGAGCGAGTAGTAATTAATTACATATGTACATAAGTACGAAAACACGAATTTAGTGGTGCCATGTCCACACCAGGATTCAAACGGTGTACCGTCGGATAGCTCGGATCTTTACACATTGGGCTTTTTTTTAATGGGACAGGCCCACCACTCGAATTGAATCGAAGAATTAACAGCGGCGACAACCAAGAAGGCAATGAACAGTGAAGTCCATTGCTGTCCCGAAGGTTAAACTACAGCTGCCTTGGAAATCACAACGAATTTAATCAGAAGAAATTTGTAGGAGTAGGAAGTTTTGGAATTGACTTTGGGCTATCACATTCAGTTTTTTTTATTTATACAACGTCGCGAGGCATACAAGCATACCACCCACCTGATGGAAAGCGGTTACAGTAGCCTATAAACGCTTGATATACATTAAGTATCACTTGTGCGCTGCTACTTCTGCTGCTAACACAGCAACTCCTTAGGCGGTCACTGGTGACCTCACTCACGCAGGAACACAACAACCCTCTACGAGGGAGTTGTTATTTGGCTGGGGTTTTCTGTAAGGTCGAGGTACTTACGGTCTGCTTTGATGCGCCCTACCTCTTTTTAATTGGTTTGAAAGATAATATCGCTGTTAAAATATGAAGATTCATGGTCCGTTAGATCGGACATGTAGAAAGAATGCAGGAGAGAGAACCACGAAACAGTTGTACAATGCGAAAGTGGAAGGATCTAGGAGCCAAGGAAGGCCAAGACTTACGTACCATGACCATTTGTGTCGTATTTTATCAGAAAATGATTTCAGGAGGAGAATAAAGTAATCTGTGGTAATCCAGAAGAGTGTTCCACAAACGTTTTGTGTTCAATATGCAAGGTACTACTTAGGTGGGAAAGTTTATATACATGCGGTAAAAAGATTTTCTTCTATTGGCGCGCCTTGGCAGTAAAATCGAACCGTATGCCGTGACTGTAAATGGCACGACACTCTCTCACGCCGTCACGCCCCTCTACGCCGCCACTCTCGACTCCCTTGCGTGTGCGCGTGCGCATACTAGACTCTCCGTCGCTTCTCTGCATGAGCCGTTTATATTATCCGATGGTTTATGATTTTTATTTATTGAAAATTTGCATATTGACTAAGATGTTTCACATCCGCCGGGCGTCCCGTGACGGCCACCATTTATTTGATATAACGTCGGGAGGCATACACACATACGGGACGAAAGAATGACGAAACAGATATACAATGCAAAAGTGGAAGGATGTAGGAGCCGAGGAAGGCCGAGACTAACCTACCATGACCAAATTGGTCGTGTTTTATCAGAAGGTGATGTCAGAAGCCCCAGGAACCGGCGAGCGTGCATGAAAAGAGCTATGTATGTCACAGAAGCGAGTGAAGTATGCAAGGACCGCGTCTTATGGCGCTCGGTTCTCTCTGCCTACCCCGCAAGGGACTTGGCGTGAAGATATACATACGTACATACATGCATACACACATACGGCTCGCCTGATGTAAAATGGGTTATGAACGTTTGCAATACAGGAAGTGTCGCGCGTTGCTACCCCTGCTGCTAACACAGCAACTCCTTAGTAGTTTACTGGTGGTTTTATTTAATACTAGCGAATCATGACAGACGCTGTCATGCTCGAAAATAAAAATAAATATCTATATCCAAAAATATCTTAGTTGCAGCGCCACCTGCCGGCTCCAATTGCGAATGTGAACTAACCAGAAACCCACTCAAATACACAAATCATTTCATCAAATCGGTCAATCTGTGGAGTAATGTGACACACAGACGTACAGAATAATTTTACATATTAATATATATTTTTTTATACTAAGTCAGGAGGCATACAAACATACGGCCCACCGGATGTAAAGCGGCTACCGTAGCCTATTAACGCTTGTAATATATTAAGTATCACTCGCGCGATGCCTCCTCTGCTGCCTACACAGCAACTCCTCGGGAGAATACTGGTGACCTCACTCACACGCAGGAACACAACAACCCTCTAAGGAGTTGTTATTAGGCTGCGGTTTTCTGTGAGGTGGAGGTACTTTCCCAGACGGGCTGCTTTGATGCGCCCTACCTCTCTTAAAACATCCAGACATGTTCATGCACACAAATGTTTGCCTTGTGTGGGAATCGAACCCACGAGCGTTGGTGTCAAAGTCGCGTCATTCACGACTAAGCCACCGAACTCGTCGAAATATATTTATTTATTACTAGCAAGGCGGCCCGGCTTCACACGGGCGTTCTGATCGCTACCAAACTTCACACGGTCACCCGCTGGGCTAATCTGAACCTTGTCTGGAAATTTTGTCACAATCGTTATGGAGTCTAATATATTACAATTAATGTAAGTACCTATTGACGAGCTCGGTAGCTCAGTCGTGAAAACCCGATTTTGACTCCAACGCTCGTGGGTTCGATTCCCACACAAGACAATAATTTGTGTGCATGAACATGTATGTTTGTTTTGATCTGAATGTTCTAAGAGAGATAGGGCGCATTAAAGCAGCCCGTCTGGGGAAGTACCACCACCTCACAGAAAACCGCATTCAAATAACAACTCCCTAGAGGGTTGTTGTTGTGTGAATCACGAGTAAGCTCCTAAGGAGTTGCTGTGTAAGCAGCAGAGGAGGAATCGCGCAAGTAATACTTAATATATTACAAGCGTTAATAGGCTACGGTAACTGCTTTAAATCAGGTGGGCCGTATGGTTGTATGCCTCCCGATGTTCTATAAAAAAACCTATATTTCCAACATTTTCATATATAAGGATTAATTTATCCATCTATGTATAACTTCACGCCAAATCCCTTGCGGGTTAGGCAGAGAGAACCGAGCACATAACTCGATACTTACAAACCTTACTCGCTTCTTTAACATTCACTGCTCTTCTTATGCACGTTCGCCGGTTTCTAAGGCTCCTGACATCACCTTCTGATAGAACACCATCAATTTGGTAGGTAAGTCTCGGCCTCCCTCGGCTCCTACATCCTTCCACTTTTGCGTTGTATACCTGTTTCTATTATTAAAATCCATATAATATGAACAAATTTATAGTACAAATGTGAGCTAGCTTAACTGAGCATAAGCGACCAAAATTAGAAGCAATTGTTGATAAGCTCGCGTAACTCTCACCTACGTGTACGTATTGTTTTCATATCTTTCTGACAAATTGGCCATTTTTCTGCGACACACCAACTAATAACTACGGTTCAACAATTAATAACCACGGTACACCAACGAATAATCACGGTACACCAACTTATAACCACGGTACACCAACTAATAACCAATGTGCACCGACTAATAACCACTATACACCAACTTATAACCAATGTACACCAACTATTAACCACTATACACCAACTAATAACCATGGTACATCAACTAATAACCAATGTACACCAACTAATAACTATGGTATACCAACTAATAACCACGGTACACCAACTAATAACGACGTTATACCAACTAATAACCAATGTACACCAACTAATAACCATCGTATACCAACTAATAACCACGGTACACCAACTAATACCGACGGTACACAAGTAATAACCCACGGTACACTAACTAATAACCACGTTGCACTATCTAATAACGATGGTATACCAACTATTAACCACGGTACACTAACTAATAACCACGGTACACCATCTAATAACGATGGTATAACGACAAATAACCACGGTACACTAAGTAATAATCACGGTACACCAACTAATAACCACCAAATACTAACCACGGTACCATAAGTGTGCCGCCGCATACACATTGCTCTAAAACCGTACTTCCCAAGGTGGTCTATAGCGATCCTCATGGGGTCGATTACAACAAGTAAGGGGTCCATCAGATTCAAACATTAGTTGGGCAGGGGTCTACAGAGCACAGAAAATATATAGGCGAGGGGTCTACGGGTCACAAATGATTGGATATCTCCGGAACATACTCTGTTTGCTAAACTTCCCCCAAATCCCTTCACATCAACGTTACCGCTGGAAAAGCGGCATGACCTGCGTGATGGTAAGCAGTTACTATGTACTACACTTATGTATTACACCCTGTGACCTCTTCACGTCAGGTTTAGAGGTGAGACATCAACCCATGGTCACCCATCAATAATCTTGAACTTCCGGGTTTTTGTAACCTTGATGATAATGTAATACATAGGTTACAACCACGTTGTTTTAGGTATGTGTGTGTATGTTATCACTAGCTGCCACACGCACGGTGGTGGCACCCGAGCCTTTTCACCTTTGCATAGCAACCATAAATATTTTCGTAATAAAAAGTAGCCTATGTGTTCAGAACATACCCTATTGATTTGGTAAACTTAATCCAAATCAGTTTAGTAGTTTTTCGGCGAATTAACAAACGTACATACTTTTTTTTTATACAACGTCGATAGCAATACAAGGATACGGCCCACCTGATGGAAAACGGTTTCCGTAGCCTATGAACGCTCACTACACATTATCACTCGCGCAATGCCGTGTCTGCTAGCACATCAACTTCTTTAGGAGCTTACTGGTTACCTCGCTCACACGCTGGAACACGACAACATTCCAGGGAGTTGTTATTTGGCTGCGGTTTTTCTGTAAGGTAGAGGCACTTCCCCAGATGGGTTGCTTTGGTGCGTCCTACCTCTCGAAAAAAAAACCCAAGTCAATACAAACAGATAATGATCACGCACACAAATGTTCGCCCTGTGTGGGAATCGAACCCACGAGCGGTATTTAGTGCCAATGTAACGTAACAGCGCGTTTCGGCCACTGCGCCACCGATCTCGGCAAATACCCACAAACCCTCACATTTAGAATGTTAGTAAATATTGTTGAAAGTTTTCAATTACATGACGTAGAAGAACAAAGAATGGCCTACTGATGGGAAAGTTGAGAATTCTTGTAAATTCTAAGTTAGTCTATATGAAAACTTCATGAAATGTTCTATAGGCGGCACGTAACAAATGGAACTTTATCCTTTATGGGACAAGGAAGTGAACCCACGACTACCAACAGTAACCTACATTGCAAGACTTCATAGACTAGGGTGATTGTATGCCTTTTTTATACTACGTCGGGGGGCATACAAGCATACGTCCCACCTGATGTAAAGCGGGTACCGTAGCCTATTAACGCTTGCCATAGTAGCGAAGTATCACTCGCGCGATGCCTCTGCTGCCTACACAGCAACTCCTTGGGAGCTTACTGGTGACCACACTCACACGCAGCAACACAACAACCCTCTAGGGATTTGTTATTTGGCTGCGGTTTTCTGTTAGGTGGAGGTACTTCCCCAGACGGGCAGCTTTGATGCGCCTTACCTCTCTTAAAACATCCAGACCAAGACAAACAGACATGTTTATGCACACAAATGTTTGTCTCGTGTGGGAATCGAACGTTGGGGTCAAAGTTGCGTCATTCACCACTGAGCTCGTCAAAATTATGTGCCTCCCAAAATTGTATACTGGAGACACCGGGGCTCGTTCTTTTAATACTGTCCTTTCAATATTAGAATACTTGAGAGAGGTAGGGCGCATTAAAGCACCCCGTCTGGGGAAGCACCTCCTCGCAGAATACCACAGCCATATCGGGACCCGCCCACCACTCATTCCAACCACTGTGTCTCCTGTGTAGCCAGAATTAACAGCGGCGACCACCAAAAAGGCAATGAACAGTGAAGTTCATTGCTGTCCCTGGGGTTAAACTACAGCTGCCTTGGAACTCGCAACGAAATTAATCAGAAGACATTTGTAAGAGTAAGTTTTGGAATTGACTTCCCCTCTTGGCAAAGTGAGAGACAGCAATGTAACAAATAAGGCATTAAAAATCCTCAAAGGGATGGCTAGTCAAGTGAAGCTCAACTGCCATGCACCACGGTTTATCAGATATCTAACACTATTGGGACCTAAATTGTGAGTTGTTACCTAACACATCGATTCCAGTAATATAGATTGCAGAGCCGCCTAAACGCCTAGCTATTCGTAACCACAGCCTTAAGTCCACTCCCTGGAGGGTTATATGTTCCTAAGAGTGAGTGAGGTCACCAGTAAACTTCTAAGGAGTTGATGTGTTAGCAATATAGGCGGCATCGTGCGCGTTACACAATGTGTTACAAGCGTTCATAGGCTACGGGAACCATATTTGTGGGCCGTATGCTTGTATGCCTCCCGACGTTGTATAAAATAACGACATTTAAAAAGAAACGACGGCGAATTTTTCGTCGAGCCCGGTGGCGCAGTGGTGAAACAAGCTGTTTCGCTACTTTTACACCAACTCTCGTGGGTTCGATACCCACACAGGATAAACATTTGTGTGCACGAACATGTACGTTTGTCTTGGTCTGGATGTTTTAAGAGAGGTAGTCTGGGGAAGAACCTCCATCTAACAGAAAACCGCAGCCAAATAACATGTCTCTAGCTAGAGGGTTGCTGTGTTCCTGCGTGTAAATGAAGTCACCAGTAAACTCCTAAGGTGTTGCTGTTTTTTTTTTATATATAGATAGACAAACAAGCATGCGGCCCGCATTAGATGGTAAGCGGTCACCGCAGCCTATTGACGCTCGCAACACCACGGGGATGTTACTCGCGCGCTGCCAATCTTGTGACCTAAGGCTGTTTCGTCACAGTACCCAGTAATTTCTCTGCCATATCTCACCCTTCAAACCGGAACACAGCTACGAGTATATAAATGTATCTGCTTGGCGGTAGAAATAGGCGAGACAGAGGTACCCACGCAGACGACTTGTATAAAGTCTCCCTCTGGTAAATGTATTGCAAGCGTTCATAGGCTACGGTAACCGCTTTACATCAGGTGGGCCGTATGCTTGTATGCCTCCCGTAGACGTATAAAAAAAAACATGTATCCGAGAGATTGTATTTCATTGCGTCGTAGTAATAGTAAAAAGTACAATTCGTCCACAAAAAAAGTAATAAAAAAATCTAGTTATCCGTGAACAAGGCCATACTCAAGGAGGTTCAACGACTTCGCAGTTCTATTGGTCACCAGTTTATACGTCGCGCGAAACGAGCGCCGGTATACAAAAACCAGTTGAGAATGCGCAAGCTTGCATTGCCAGAGGAACACCTGGCTCGTCAATTATATAACAATTCATTTTTTTTAATTTCTCGCCCCTTTTTGACCATATTCCTTAAGAGATAGGAACGGTGTTCCTGAACATTCCTATTCTACTTTTTATGCTGAATCCGAATCTGAAGTCAAAATTCGAATATTCGAAAAAAAGCGACAGACAAACATATGGAATGGTGTTCCTGAAAATCGTATAACAAAATTGACAAATAATTGTATGTATGTATATCTTCACTGCAGGTCCCTTGCGGAGTAGGCAGAGAAAACAGAGCGTCATAAGACGCGGTCCTTACACACTTCACTCGCTTCTCTAACATTCATAGCCCTTTTCATGCACGCTCGCCGGTGCCTGGGGCTCCTGGTGTTTTATCAGAAGGTGATGCCTTCTGATAAAACACGACCAATAACAAATAATTGTATTTGTTATTAAAAATAATATATTGTTTTGGTTAATAGGAATCGATGGCGTGAACAGGTTTCGGTGACAGGGTCGGTGATGCGCGAGTGATCCCCTGGTGTTGAAACTGTCCGTAGGCTGCGCTAACTGCTTGATATCAGACGAGCCGTGTTTGGTACTTTAGTGATACAAAAAACCGGCCAAGTGCGAGTCGGACTCGCAAATTAAGGTACCATCTATATAGATAAATAAATCTGGAGTGTCTGTTTGTAATATTGAAATAACCGCTTTTTACTAAATGCATATGGATGTATACACGGTACATATACCAAAATGAATATTTTTTCAATTTTTGTCTGTCTGTTTGTTCCGGCTAATCTCTGAAACGGCTGGACCGATTTTGACGGGACTTTCACTGGCAGATAGCTGATATAATATGGAGTAACTTAGGCTACTTTTATTATTGAAATTTTATTTATTTTTATTGATATAAATAAATAATATTCTACGCGGACGAAGTTGCGGGCACAGCTAGTTATCTATAAAAACGGCAAAAAAAATCATGTCTGTTGTATGGGAGCCCCACTTAAATATTTATTTATTCTGTTGTTTAGTATTTCTTGTTATAGCGGCAACAGAAATACATCTGTGAAAATTTTAACTGTCTAACTTAACTATCACGGTTTATGAGATACAGTCTGGTGACAGACGGACGTCTCAGTAATAGGGTCCGTTTTACCCTTTGTGTACGGAACCCTAAAAAGATATGGGTTATTTTACGGAATTCGAATTTATAAGTAATGTAATGAAATTGCCTTTTAAGGTAAGTAGGGCGCACCGAAGCAGCCCGTAGGGTTGTTCTGTTCTGCAAGCGAGGTCACCAGTAAGCTCCTAAGGAGTTGATGTGCTAACAGCAGAGGAGACATCGCGCGAGTGATACTAACAGCTATATTCATAAACGTTACTTAATTTTTAAACAACATTTTAAACAATGCTTATGTTATTTTTGTATTCATAAACGCTGTTTAGACCTAATTGACATTTTAAACAGTTAATTAAGCAGCTGTCAAATTAAACAGCCTACAACCCCTGTTTTACGTCATTAATGTATTGTAAGCGATCATAGGTTACGGTAACTGCTTTACATCGGGTGGGCCTTTTGCTCGTATGTCTCCCGACGTTGTAGAAGAAAAAAATACTGTACTCAATAAAATGTTGCGCTTCCTTGAATGATTATTTATATTCTTTATCTCGGCTGCCTGAACGCACTTTACATACATATTAAGTAACAAAAAAATCAAACATGTACCCTGAAATCATTGCACTCCTTTTTTGGGACAGTTGTGGGAAAAAAAATAATGTTAAAGAAACGAGTGAGGTGTGTAAGGATCGAGTCACGTGGCGTTCGGTTCCCTCTGCCCACCCGGCAAGGGATTCGGTGTGAAGTTATAAATACTAATGCAAACATTACGGAACCTTTGCATAAAACGCCGTCTCGCAATTGACCGGTTTACTTATAATCAGCCATTGAATCCAATGCCGTAGCAGCTAGTACCCATCTCCTATAGGGATGTATTGATAAGTTGCGGCGAAAGCTTCGCTCGGAGGTCGCAGCCGGACCTTGACCTGGTGGCGGAGGCCCGGCTTGCATTCATTGCCGCCGGTGAAGGCTGCGCGGTGACATCCACTGAACTGGTACTGAGGGAGGTTTTGGACGGCTCCATGGTAACGCGGTGGTCGGCCAGCGGTCGAAGGTCGACCGTGACTTATTCTACTTTGTGTTTAGACGTTATTGATAATTTCATATGTTACTTCTACAAGCACCCGGTGCTTTGCTCGATGTTTTTGTATTTCATATATGTATTATATTTATATATACTATATTTGATGAGCTCGGTGGCGCAGTGGTGAAACGCGCTGTTACGCTACTTTGACGCCAACGCTCGTAGGTTTGATTCCCACACAGTACAAACATTTGTGTGCATGAACATGTCTGTTTGTATTGGTCTGGGTATTTTCAATGTATAATAAGTATGTATTTACAAAAAAAAATGTATTTACGTATGTTTATCAGTTGTCTAGTACCCATAACACAAGTTTCGTTTACTTTGGGGCTAGATGGCGCTGTGTAATTTATCGGACAATATTTATAATATATATAAATAATATTTATATATATATATAATATTTATATATATATATAATATTTATATATATATATAATATTTATATATATATATAATATTTATATATATATATAATATTTATATATATATATAATATTTATATATAATATACCAGCTGCTGCCCGCGGCTCCGCCCGCGTGGAGTCAAATAACGTAGCCTATGTGTTAATCCAGATCATAATCTATCTACGTGCCAAATTTCATTCAAATCCGTTCAGCCGTTTAAGCGTGAAAGAGCAACAAACATCCATACATACAAACTTTCGCATTTATAATAAATATTAGTAGCATATATATATATATATATATATATAATATAGTAGAGTTATCCTTTCATCAGAAGAGAAGGTGATGTCAGGAGCCCCAGGAACCGGCGAGCGTGAAAAGAGCTGTGGATGTTACAGAAGCGACTGAAGTATGTAAGGACCGCGTCTTATGGCGCTCGGTTCTCTGTGCATACCACGCAAGGAACCTGGCGTGAAGATATACATACATACATATAGTAGATACATTAGGAAAGAAGTATATCGAGCAAGAGTGAGTGGAGATATCGGCAGGGCCGCCCTAGACGAACACATATGGATCAAGTAACTGATGTACTGAAAAAGGGACAAATCAAAAGTACTCTAAACCGAAGAGCATGCATGAAGAGGTTGATGAGTGTGGAAGAGGCGAAAGAAGTATGTTTGGATCGATGCACCTCTACCTCAATGTTCCCGTGGGAGTTAGATATTATGCCGTGGTAAAAAGTTGCCTACGTCACTGTCGGGGCCTCCGTATATAAAAAGCACATAGTCGATTGCTTCGTAGTGATTTGATAAAAGGATAGACCGACGAATAAACACACTTTTACATTCATTATAGTACGTATCCCTCGAAGACATTTGGACTTCATGACTCTACGAATTCTATAATTCTCTAAGCTCTATTCCACAGGAGCCGTGCATTTGCCGGAAAAAAAGTGACACATGTTTTAACTTATCAATTTATGCGTCATATAAACAAAAGCGAAACTATCCCACAGGAACACATCTTCTTGATAAAAGTGGCCTTTTTATCGCGATGATATGTTCCTGTGGGATAGTGTAGATGAAAAGGCGAAGAGACGTAAAACCTAATAAAACATCCATGTTTAGTAAGATTCAAACATCTAAATATCCCACGGGAACATATCACCGCGATGAAAAGTAGCATATGTGTTAATCCAGTACCTCATCTATCTACCAAATTTCATCCAAATTCGTAAGGCGTGACTGTTTGTCTGGCTGTCTGTTTGTTCCGGCTAATCTCTGAAACGTCTGGACCGATTATGACGGGACTTTCACTGGTAGGTAGATGTCTGTTCAGAGCACCGTATAGGGTACTTTTTATCCCGTAAATATTTAGGGTTCCTGCGTAAAAAATGAAAAACTATTAAAATTAGGGTGAAATCTTCTTCTTCGGGGGACTTTGCAATTTTATTTTTATTATTTTCATAGAATACCTATTTTTTAAATAACTACGCATTTTATATGTAATAAAAATAAAATAAATAGTTGCCTCCTGCAAAGGTCAATAGATGGCGCTGTATGAAAAAGGTTTCTCTATAAGAGAAATAAAGGCTACTAAAAGCCCAAATCTCATGCGTGCGCAGCCGCGGGCTTCAGCTAGTATTAAACTAAGATAGTAGGATTTATCACTTGCTCGGCGGTGAAGGAAAACATCGTGAGGAAACCCGCACATCCAAGAAATTATATTTCGAAAGACGTGTGACCTAACCCAGAAAGATATAGTTTTACCTCTTGGTCATGGAGGTCTGACGGCAGTCGCTTATGTAAAATTCAGTGTCTTCGCCAAATCCTTAGTCTTGGGTAGCGGACCTCGCCAATCGTAATGGATTAGGAAACTGCATAACGCGAAGAAGAGCATATAGATCCCTTTATATGCGAATCCGACTTGACCCGTTTTTTTTAAATTTTCCTCTGCACACAAAATTGACTGAACAGATTTCGGTGGAAGTGTGCAAAGCGACATCTTATGCAGATGTAAGATGCCGCTTTGCAATGTCAATGTTTAGAAAGGAATAAATATTTATTGGCATAACCATTGATAAAAATAAATAAATTAATAACACACAATAAAAAAGAAACAAAGAAAAATTGGTGAAAATATACAAAAATATGTGCAATTATCGTAAGGAGTCTTCTCAGCATAATGTTGGAGTACACGGGTGACCGTGTGCCTACGCTGTTTCTCGTTAGGCCCTCAGCGGCGCCGGATTCCGGACACCAGACAATTAATCATCTACCAACTTAAAAACAAATGTATAAATCCCTACGTATACTAAAAACAAATAAAAATGCGTCACTTCAATATTTGTAATAATAAAAAAAAAGTATGCGTTTTGGGACGCCCGACAGAAGTGACAACTTAAACTAATCTACATTAATTAAAGCCGCCGTATGTGTGAGAGAAAGGGAAGCCAGACAGACTGGCGCCGTAACGCATTACGTAACGAAGCGGTTTACCTTCCCATAAGAAGTTATCACTTCAATAAAAAACCAGCGCTTTGGACTAGTTTCAATCCTGGGAATGGTTAGGGATCTATCTGTGTACATATTCACGCCATGTCCTTCGCGCGGCAGGCATAGGGAATCGAATGCCATAACACGCGGTCCTTATTCGTCTCACTCGCTTTTATGCATACTCACCGGTTCCTAGAACTCCTAACATTATCTTCTGATAAAACACGACAAATTTGACTTGATAGTAGATGAGTCTTGGACTTCCTCGACTTCTACATCCTTCTACTCGTACTTTCGCATTGTATATCTGTTTCGTCATTAAATAGTTAATAGATTCAGAAATTTCATTTTGCGAAAGTGAAATTTACAGGCAATTTGATCTAAACTATTTTGTGTGTTACGCCACCGATTAGTTCGTGCGAACAACTACCGGCCGGCACCCACCCTCTACCGTTAGTAGATGCATGCCGCCGATGCCATGGCTGCTCCGTTCGTCTGTGCCTCAGTTGCTGCGGTCGTCTCTGCGAGTGTTCGCCATCTGAAATATGAACCGCACGCACCCGCTACCGTTGCTGCCCTGGCTGGCAGCCAGATAGCGACGACCGGAGCAGCCATGGCAGCCGCGGCATGCATCTACTAACGGTAGTGGGTGGGCGCCGGGCGGTAGTAGTTCGCACGAACTAATCGCGAGCGGAAGCACACAAAGTAGTTTAGATCAAATTGCCTGTTTCGTCATTCTTTTGTCCTGCATTATTTCTATTTGTTTCAACCAACGGAGCGTGCCTTTTCTTATCTCAACACCGGCACTCTCTTTCAAATTACTCTCTTTCTTACATGTAGGATCCTGTTCTAGAATCTAGACCGCACGATGGGCAACAGTAAGCGCCGTATTGATGGCCGCGGTGATAACAGATATCTGATGGCCCGAGCTGATAACATACGTAATGCAAATGGCATACCTTGTGGAATTCTTATCGTCGTTTCCGCATAACAAACATAAAATAAAACCACTTTCTATGTTTGTCTGTCTGTCATAGATACCCCATCTACAACAATTATTTTTCTTTACATAGATAAAAAAGTTGTAGGTGTATTTGCCTTCGAGCTGCTGCGTTATCCGTTATACAGGTTAAGGTTTTAAAAGAGGTAGGGCGCATCAAAGCAGCCCGGCTGGGGAAGTACCTCCACCTCACAGAAAACCGCAACCAAATAACAACTCCCTGTAGGATTATTGTGTTCCTGCGTGTGAAGTCACTAGTAAGCTCTCAAGGAGTTGCTGTGTTAGTATGCGAGTGATACTTAATATATTACCAGCGTTCATATGCTACGTTAACCACTTTACCATCAGGTGGACCGCAGATGCTTGTATGCCTCCCGACGTTGTAAAAAAAAAACATACAGTATCAGTGCCTGAACCGATCATAAAATCTATATTTATATATGTCTCTAGAACTTACCTCTACATTATGATGAATGGGTTTATCTATGTCGAGTTTCTCCGTGCTCGGAGGGCACGATAAGCCGTCGGTCCCGGCTGTTGTTGATGAATGCCAGTCGTTAGTGGCTCTCGAGTGGCTTTCATATAGGAACGGTGTTCCTGAAAATATTTTTGCATTTGATAGCAAACACTCAGGAAGTGTTAGAACGGTGAGTGAATATTTTGAAGAAATGTATGACTATGCCTCGGACGTTGGCACTGAGAGTGAGTCTGATGCTCACTCTACGTTGAGGATGAGATTGAATGGTCGATCGAAGCTTGAAAAATGGAAAATCAGCGGGAATTGATCTGATCACAGCTGAGATGATCAAACTAGGCGGCACTTACGTCCGGGACGCCTTCTGGTACTTATGCCATCTATGCTGGAGAACTGAAAGGGTCCCAATGGACTAGAGACGCGCATACATCGTGCCCTTGTATAGTGGCAAGGTATATGTATGAAGGAAGGCTTACTATTGAATGCGAAGAAAACAAAGATAACGGTATATGAAAGAGAAGAAATCAGAACCAATGTAAGGATTACGGTAGATGATGAAGTGTTGGAACAAGTGGATAAGATTGTATATCTTGGATGCGCTTTCAACAGGAATGGAAGGTACACCGCTGATGTGAAAAGACGAGCGAGTGTTGGGAGTAATGTGAATAGAGCGCTGGGAAAACTTCTTTGCAGTAAAAATTTGAGCCAGAAGGCACAGTTCATGCAGTGCTGATCCCAACGCTAACTTATGGAAGCGAGAGCTGGCTATGGCAGAGTAAATAAATAATAAATAAATATTGTCGGACAAATTGCACAGCGCCACCTAGCCCCAAAGTAAGCGAAGCTTGTGTTATGGGTACTAGACAACTGATAAACATACGTAAATACATTTTTTTTTTGTAAATACATACTTATTATACATAGAAAATACCCAGAACAATATACAAACAGACATGTTCATGCACACAAATGTTTGTACTGTGTGGGAATCGAACCCACGAGCGTTGGTGTCAAAGTAGCGTAACAACGCATTTCACCACTGAGCCACCGAGCTCGTCAATATGAGAGTGAATATGAAAGTAGGATAACACGGTCGAAATGCGAGCGTTGCGCAAAAATTTGTGGCGTAACGTTTGTAGACCGTATTCACAATGATGATATAAGGAACAAAGTTGGTCTGAAAGAGATTGTAGGTGATAAAATAAGAAGAGGCATGGTCCGTTGGTTCGGACATGTAGAAAGAGTGAAGGATGAAAGAATGACGAAGCAGATATACAACGCAAAAGTGGAGGGAAGTAGGAGCCGAGGAAGGCCATTGTGATGTCAGGAGCTTTAGAAACCGGCGAGCGTGCACGAGAATAGCAATGAATGTTGAAGAAGCGAGTGAGGTGTGTAAGGCTCTAGTCAGGTAGCGCACCGTTCTCTCTGCCTACACCGCAAGGGATCTGGCGTGAAGTTACAGATATAGATAGCATTTGATAGGCTAATTCTCGAGGAAGGTTATAGGCTATTCAACATTACGATCCGACCCTTATTAGACGAGGTAGAAGAGAGAGGAGGAGGAGAAAAATGCGGTTCGAACGAGATACAAAGTCCCGAGCGGCAGCCAGTGCAGAATACCATAATGGCAAAAACAACTTGGAACAATCGCTTGGAGGGTAGTTGTGTGTCCTGCGAGTGAGGCTAGCAGCTATTGAAGAGTCAAATAGTCCTGATGGAGTTAAAATCCGAGCGACTCCCGCGCCAGCCTGCACGAGTAAAGCCAGAGCAACAACAAACACGAGATAAGAGGCGGGCGGCATGTGACTGTGATAGTGCGTTGCGTAATCAATTGTTTAGGTATTGTTATCAGGCGAGAGTGCGGCGCGCGCACGCGGCTCGCCTCTCTCTGAACACCCGCCCGCTGGAAGAAACCTCTCCAAAAAGGGGAGAGAGACGATTAACAGAGGTAGGGCGCATCAAAGCAGCCCGTCTTTTTTTTATATACAACGTCGGGAGGCATACAAGCATACGGCCCACCTGATGGAAAGCGGTTACCGCAGCCTATGATCACTCGCAATGTATTGAGTATCACTCGCGCGATGCCACCTCTGCTGCTAGCGCAGGAACTCCTTAGAAGCTTACTTGCGACGTCACTCACACGCAGGTACACAACGACCCTCTAGGGAGTTGTTATTTCGCTGCAATTGTCTATGAGGTGAAGGTGCTTCTACAGACGTGCTTCGATGCATCCCTACCTCTCTTAAAACACCCAGGACCAAGGCAAACAAACATGTTCATGCACACAAATGTTTGCCCTGTGTGGGATTCGAACCTACGAGCGTTGGTGTCAAAGTATCGTAACAGCCCGTTTCGCCACTGCGCCACCGAACTCGTCAAAATTGGGCAGTACCTTCACCTCCAAGAAAACCGTAGTCAAATAACAACTCTAGCGTGCGCGTGTGAGTGAGGTCACCAGTAAGCTCCTAAGGAGTTGCTGTTGTGGAAGCAGAGATAACATTGCATGAGTAATACTTATTGTATTACAAGCGTTCATAGGCTGTGTACATAAAAAAAACTGTAACACACTGCCCATGTTATAATTAAACTTTTGACAGATAATTATTTTAACGAGTCAGAAAGTGATCGTTAACTGTCAATTGTTGCGTATCTCTCAAAACCGAAAGAGATCTCAAATCTGTCAAAAGTAGCTTGATAAAATGGACGCAGTATAGGGAACCTCTTGTACGTCCGGAATCCAATGATTGTACCGCATTATTTTAACGTCGTCAAACAAGTGTATCAAATCAGTGGTTAGCAACATCAAAGATCGTGGGTTCCATTCCCACACAACGTGTACGTTTGTTCCGGTCTGAGTGTTCTCTATCATAAGTATGTATTTACAAAAACAAAAATGTATTTGCGTATGTTTATCAGTTGCCTAGTACCCATAATACAAGCTTCGCTTACTGTGGGGCTGTGTAGTTAGATGGCGCTGTGCAATTAAAAATATATATATTTGCAGCAGACTATGAATGCTAGTTATACAAGAAGTCGGTGATGCTTTGCCACCCCCGCTTCTGTGCTATGTGACGTCATAATATATCTATGGCACAGTAGTTAGTAACGCTACTTTGCCACCAACGTGGCTTCGATTCCCACAGAGGCAGTGGCGGATTTACCAGCAGGCTGAGTAGGCTGCAGCCTAGGGCGGCAGACGTTAGGGGCGGCAAATTTCGGGCCCGAATTTTATTTTATCTATCTATAATTTCAAGCCAAATCTCTTACGGGGTAGGCAGAGAGAACGGAGCGCCACATAATTCGATCCTTACACGCCTCACCGCTTCTTTAACATTCATAGTTCTCATTCTCATGCGCGCTCGCCGGTTTCTAAGGCTTTTGACATCACCTTGAAGTCAGTCGTAGGATTTTCGCATCCCTCCACACACTCCGACTGGAATTTTTCTACCATTGGAAACCAAGAAGTTGTTGGCTAGTTCCCTTCTACTTCCTTTGCTTGATTACGGTGATGTCGCGTATCTAGTCCCTTCCGAAGAATTATTGGATAAATTTGGAAAGACTACAAAACCTGTGTATTCGCTTCTTCTTTGGACTGCGCAAATACGATCACGTCTCGGACTGCCGCAAACGTCTCAGTTGGCTAATGATTAGAGATCGTAGGAAGGTGCACATTCTCAGCTTACTTTACAATCTTTTATTTAATCCATCTACGCCTTCCTACCTAAAAGAGACCATTTTCGTGATCTGGACACTCGGCTGCGTTCCTGTCGTACACTTGTTCTCGATATTCCAAGTCAGAAAACAAATTCATACACAGTCCTTTTCTGCAAAGTGAGCTAGTCTTTGGAACGCACTTCCTCTAGAGGTAAGATTGGCTTCCTCTTTAGATTGCTTCAAACTCCGAGTCAAGAAATTTTTAACTGGTTTGTGATCATTTATGAATGCATACCTAAAAATGTATCTCATGTTTGTTTGTTTTTAGTTTATGTATTAAATGTATGTACATGTTTTTGTTTCTTTTTCATTTATATGTATTTTTTGTTTATTAGTCAATTCGTTATATGTATTAGATAACCTTGTACTTTACTTTTAAGAAATTTATAGTATTGTTGTAGTGAGTCGGTGTATGTGTGTTCTTTCGTCCATGTAAATTGTTCTATCAAAGACTCTTGGTTGGCTGGAAGAGATCTCTTTTAGAGATAAGTCCGCCTTTGTAACACTAGCTTCATTTTTATTGTAATTTATTTTGAATATAACGTACTATAAAGATATTACAACAACAATAACCTTCTGATAAAACATGATCAACTATTTACTTTATGTCTAACAGAAACTTAAAAGATTCATATTAATATACCTATATGCCATTAGATCCACACAATTCAATACGTTTTACCTCTTAAATATTTTTTTCTACAGTTTTTTCAGTTTGGTTGCGGTGCGAGAACAAGTGATGTGATTACATAGTGCACATCATAAAGTTACACTTTCATTGACAAAAAATATGTAATTACTATGATTGTGAACTAGGGGGGATTAGAATTGTAGGTAGATAGGGGCGGTTAAAATTGAATAGCCTACTGGCGACAAATGTGTACATCCGCCACTGCACAGAGGTCTTCGTCTCGATGTTTTTAAGAGAGGCTGGACGCATCAAAGCAGCCCATCTGGGGAAGTACCTCCACCTCACATAATACCGCAGCTAAATGACAACTCCCTGGAGGGTTGTCGTGTTGCGAGTGAGGTCACCAGTAAGCTCCTAAGGAGTTGTTGATGTTGCATTTGTCAGTAGGTTAAGATAACTACTTACCATCATGGTATAAAAAAACTACCTCTTTTTTATTATTTGTGTAAATATACTTCATCTTATCGAAGATATTTTACTTTAAACTGGTTATATATATATATATATAACTAAGATAAATATACCTACCTACCTATGCTTACGCCGCAAGGGATGTGACGTGAAGTTACAGATAGATAGATTAATTTCTGTGTAATCAAGTGAAACTAAGTCACGACCCTTTGTTCCAGGTCGCAATAAAAATAATAGACAAATCTCGGCTGGACGACGACAATCTGAAGAAGACCTTCAGGGAGATAGCGATCATGAAGAGACTGAGCCATCCGCACATTGTTAGGTTATACCAGGTAACTGACCATAAACCATGGGTGTGGGAAAACATTTCGAAAAGTGATTCAACTTTATCGTAATGGATATTTATCACCATAAACCATCACCTCAGGGTCTGCATGGCAGCGTCAACTGACAGTATCCTGTGTAGTTTTTTGTCAGTTGCAATTGCGATTTGGGCTCCTCTTTCGCTTACCGTCAGGCAAAGAGGAGCCACTATGCTGAACTAATATTAAAAATAACCTCGGTCCATATTCGTCCATAGGCCTCCCGTCTAGTGTCATTCGTGTCGATCCTGAGCCACCTGCATCCATCGACTACCTGCAAACCTCTTGAGGTCGTTGCTCCATATAGTGGGGGGTCGTCCCACACTGCGTGTACCAGTACGGGAACGCTATTTGAGAACCAGCGGTTGTCGGTTCTACGAACTATGTGGCCGGTCCACTGCCACTTCAGCTTGCTTATCCTGTATGGCTATGTCGGTTGCCTTAGTTCTACTGCGGATACCCTCATTTCATCAGAAATGAGGGTATCCGCAGTAACTACGCTCGGGGTTTCTCTGCGTGATAGAATCATCTATCACGCAGAGAAACCCCGAGCGTAGTTCTTCCCATAGCACACTGGGCGACCTTGAGCGATCTTCCCCATGCGACCATACCATAAACAATATTATTTTAAATAAATAAACCTTTAAACGATCCATAACTATGTCTAAACATTATTTATTTAAAAATGACGCGTAAAAAACACGTGACGTGATATGTGTGTAAACAAACCAAACAAGCCGTTAACACTATTATTGTATCCCTGATGTTAAATCTATTTGAAAGTTTGTATCACTTAACTAACTTGTTTGTAACTTATTTTGTTTGTTTGTCAATCAATAGCTTTTACAGCTGATAGTTTGTTTGCACACAAATGAAGTTCCGCGATCACAGATCAAGGCACCGTAGCGGCATTTTTAAATAAATGATCTTTAAATATTCATTCATTAGTATAAGTCATTAGGTTTGTTTATTAAATAAATATATTTGTCACTATCTCTTATGGTGATAAAGGATCAGCCTGATGACAAACGGTCTTTGGTTCGAATCCAGGCGTGAACACGTACCACTAAATTTGTGTTTTCGGATTTTTATGTATATATTTGTAATTATCACTTGCTCGGCGGTGAAGGAAAATATCGCGAGGAAACCCGCACGTGACGTGACAAGGTCTGGTTTTCCTCTGGGTCGCGGAGATCTGACGGCAATCGTTCCAAGTCAAAATCTTCGCCAAATCCTTCGCCGTAGCGGATCGAGCCATTAGTAATGGATTAGGAAAAGAAATAACACTAGGAAGAAAATGGTATAGGAGTCTAGCACCGCCTGTAGTAGCCCTAATACATATAGTCCGCCTGATACAGTACAGTGTGTCCACTTACAGTAGAAATAATAACATTTTCTATATAATTTTTTTTCAGGTTATGGAAAGCACTCACACGATATATTTAGTTACAGAATACGCCCCCAACGGGGAAATCTTTGGTAAGTTCGTTGACAGTAATCAGATTTCGTACGAACTTTTTTGTAGTATGTATATAATGAGCTTGAAAATCGAAGCCCTTACGGAGGCATGGACTGAAGTAATTGTATTTATTTGCTAACGCTACTTTTTAAAGTAAAATATAATATAAAACACGGTAACGGCAGAGAGAATTTGGGTCGTCGACGCCTTTTATTGTGTATTCACGATACACGATATGTATCGCCAATAGTGTCGTATAAAACTGTCGCAATACTATCGTTATTGCATTAACAACACGCTGCATGGTGCGGGGGACGCCAACATCCCTTATTCAAAAACAAGTTTACCTCCTGCCTGATTATAACCAGTTACCGTAACGTATGGCCACTTGAGAGACCAGGGTTATCATCACTTGTGCATTGTAGAGTTTGTAAAAGCCTCTTCATGTATTTTCAAAGAACCCTATGATGTAGTATCTTGGGAAAGCCTTGTTGCCCTCGTTTGTATGGTATCTGGAGTTAAAAAAAAAGGTTTTATGTTCTTGTACATTTTACTATGTTATCATCCGTAGATCACCTAGTGTCACGAGGTCGTATGCCGGAGTCCGAGGCGGCGAGAGCGTTCGCGCAGATGGTCGCTGCGGTCGGATACTGCCACGTCAATGGAGTCGTGCACAGGGACCTGAAGGCTGAGAACTTACTTTTGGACTCAAACATGAACATTAAGGTTCGTGGATACAACCTGTCAAATGTGCAACCTTATTGTGTTGCGCGTTCGGCTGAAAATAGCAAGTCTTTAACATGTCGTGATCATGTTTTCAGGAACACCGTTCCTATATGAAATTAATGTTTGTCTGTGTGTGCGTTTGTCTCTGTGGGTCTGTCGTTTTTCCAATTTTGACTTCAGATTCGGATTTAGCATAAAAAAGTAGAATAAGAATGTCTGAAAAAAACCAACCTATCTCTTAAGGAACATGGTCAAAATGGCCGACAAATAAAAAAATAAAAATATGAATTTTATTTCAGATTCGAAAAGTAAATTAAAAAGTAGAATAGGATGTTTTAAAAATCAATATCATATTTCTATAAAACATGGACAAAATGGCCGACAAAGATTAAAAAAAAAATTGTTATATAATAGACGAGCCAGGTTATTAAATCAATTTAAGCCGTACGTCAAACTTGTCACAGTATACAATGTTTTCAAATTAACAGAATTGGTAATAATGAAACACTTGGCATTTGGAGATTAGAAGTCAATCTCCCACTGTTGCCTTTAAACGGCTGCTTAGAATTGACGGAGAATCATTACAAAATACGTGACGGTGACCCATTCATGACCACTACACATATTGCCCTGCCGCGGCTAAAGAAGTTACAATTCATTAAATATAATGAAAACATTAGAACTTATTACAAATTCATCATCATTAACTTAGCCCGTATTCGTCCACTCTAGAGAGGCTTCCCCTCTAGAGTGAGTCTCTATAAACCTCTTAAGGTCGTCGCTCCATCTAGTAAGGGGTCGTCCCACACTGCGTGTGCCAGTACGGGAATGCCGTTCAAGAACCTTTCTTCAATCCCATCAACCATCAATCCATCTCAACCCGTGGGTGTCGGAAAAGGCGCCCACGGAAAATATCCAGGAGGCGGGCACCAGCAGTGTCCCTTGCGTACTTGACTTACTGCGGTCGCCAACCCCCCTGCCAAGCGTGCCAACTATGGCAACAGCTCTCTATGTGAGTACAAGAATTACCATTTGTGTCGTGTAAAATGTGGTACTCAGTTCTCTGCAAATTCCGCAAGGGACTTGGCATGACGAAAAGAATATTGCCACAAATCACAGTGTTGTGTATTTAACAAAGATTTTGTATTTTGTATTAAGACCACTGCTAATACTTGAAATGTATACTCCCAATAATAACACCACATAAAAAAATGGTAAATCAAATAAAAAGGTAAATATTATTCATATGCCATTAGGCCCTCATGGGCAATTAGGTCGTACATTCTTTAAATCAGATCATAATGTTTGTTATTAATTTTGTCATAGCTTTAATCTTTCTTTTTTAATCTATCAGCATTTCGAAAATGACTATTGGCGAAGAAGAATTGTCAAAAGAACCTTGCAAATATAGATCGTTTTTCAAGTCGTCAATTTCTATTAATAAATAAATATATGAATGATTTTAAAATATCTCTTCCAGTCAGATATTCATCGATTCTGTAAAAAGTAATTACACAGAGTATTTTTGATGTGTCTTTTGAACATATTGTGAGGCAAGGACAGAACTGTTTCAGGTTATTTATTATAGAATCGAATAAAAGTTACAAGTAATCTACCAGATCTACCGTCTTAGCAAGGCGATTTGAAGACTGATGGCTGCTTTTCTTCCAATACATTCTTAATAGTCTTTTCTATATATTCCAGTTGGCAGATTTCGGCTTCAGCAACGAATACACAACGGGGTCACCGCTAGCGACGTGGTGCGGCAGTCCGCCGTACGCTGCGCCGGAGTTGTTCGAAGGAAGACAGTACGATGGCCCGAAGGCAGATATATGGGTGAGTGATGTGCTTTTACAACCGTCAAGGGCATATTGACGTCAGATAGTCTGAACGTATAGGCGAGAAATGTGCTTTTATAATCGCTATAGTTATTTAATTTAGGACAGCGATTGAAGTCATTGAAATCAGAATGTTTAGGATTATATCCAAGAATAATGGTTTCTTACCATTAAATTGCATGAAAGGTAACACAAACATGTGAAAGCATGTATTAGGCAATGTAGATTGTATTAACAGATATACAACTCCAATGTAGAAGGACGTAGGAGCCGAGGAAGGCCAAGACTTACCTACCATGATCAAATTGATGGTGTTATATCAGAAGGTGATGTCAGGAGCCTTAGAAACCGGCGAACGTGCATGAGAAGAGCAATGAATGTTAAAGAAACGAGTGAGGTGTGATCGAGTCATGTGGAACTTAATTCTGTCAGCCTAACCCGCGAGATATTTGGCATGAAGTTACAGATAGAATATAATATTGTAATAATCAATACTTATTAGATTTTAACAAAAGCGTTTGATTTGTATATGATGACTTGTTTAGCAAAACAACTAGCAATATTAGTATTTTGTACTTTCGGTATACCATAACTCATGTATTGTGTAAATTAAATTAATATGTTTTGTCTTATAACGTTGATTTAATTAGTTTTATTCGTATAACACAATATGAGGTACCTCAAGGTAGCATTTTAGGTTTTAACATTTTATAGCATATTTATATAAAATATCGCGGCAGACCACTGCGGTTAGAGAAGTACTTTGAACAGAACAAGCGATAACCATTGTTCGAAACCGGAACATACAAACACGATATCGTGGCACTACCTATAAAGGTGTTACCTCAGCATACGTCTGCTATTTCCGAGAATGATTAACATCGTCAGATCTGATGAAGTGCTATATTAGTTCTAGTGGACGTTTAGCGTTACTCAATCAGACGGATTGAATATCTCAAACGAGCTGCCGGAAGCGGCTGCAGTCAGATAGCAGAGGATCACATATGATCAAAAACATTATAGAAGGTTTACATAATTAAGTGGTATAACACAATAAACAAATTGTACGACCTACCTTAAGGTGTCCATTCGTTATGGTATCCGTTTTACAATCGCACAGCTCGCCGACGGCTCATCCTCATACACTGGAGCCGCAATGGTCGCGCACTGTGCGGTTCCTGAGAATGTTTCTACCAAAAACTATTAAGTTGTGGAATGAGCTCTTCAAGAAAGGCGCTAAGAGGTTGTTACAAGGTCGGCAACGCAAGAGTGACACCCTTGATGTTGCAGGCCGTACGATTGTTTTCTATGTTAGTGGTATAAAAAAATTTAGGTAGAATGGAATACATTTTTTAAATAGTTGATTTGTTTGTTCGCAGTCACTTGGCGTGGTTTTATACGTGCTGGTTTGCGGCGCCCTGCCTTTCGACGGTGGCACGCTGCACGAGCTACGGACAGTGGTGCTCAGTGGCAAATTTCGAATACCCTATTTCATGTCGCAGGGTGAGACATTTTATAATTAATTTATTGCACAGCTATACCTATACTGGTGTCTTTCTCCCGTCGTCGCTGCGTCATCATGTCATCAAGACGATGTCATCGACTGTCGTCGCTGCTATGGGTCTGAAACAAATTAAAAAATAAACATTAAAACTAAAATTAATGTTCTCTCCGCCTACCCCGCAAGGGACCTGGCGTGAAGATATACATACATACAAAACTAGAGTACACGATTTACCGGGTATACTCGGTCGTATTATATAGACTCATTTTGTAAAAAGAGTGATACTCATAACATAAATACTAGATATAAGCATAATCTTGTGTTACATGCAAGCCGTCTCCACAAAATAAGTAATTCTTTTATGGGGCAATGTATACGGTTCTATAACAAACTTCCCAGCAATATAAGAGAATTGTCAATAAACAAGTTTAAAACTACTATTAAAGCCAAATTGTGTAGCAGGGCATATTATAAAGTATCTGACTATATTAATGATAAGAATGCCTGGGATTGAGTCGATCCAATTATAATGTAATTAATAAATTATGTAAATTTGTTTGGATACCAAAAGAGGGATGCCTGAGTTTTTTGGCAGTATTTTTATCAGTGCTCACCTAGTCATGAACTGCACGGTAGGGAAAAAAATTGTGACGATTCCAAACAAATGTAGCCATTTTTACGGAATAAAAAGATTTTGACTTTGACTTTGACTTGTATTCGCTTTTATTTTATCCGAACCGCGTAGTCGGTCGAGTTACTCGGTTCGTGCGTCGCGAAACCAGATAGAACTGAGTGCTTAGTATGTGGGAATACTAAATCGAATCCTTGCGTCTGTTAATCTTCCAATATTAATTTAGTGAGAACTGCGAGGGAGAAATATGCTACCGGGTCACTCAGGGGTGGGTGACCACACCCCTGAGTTGGTGCCTGGCAGCAGCAGCACCAAATAGCTTGATCATGAGACCAAGATCCTCTGCTCTGGGGAGCAGTCAACAAATCGCAGCTTGTTCAGCCTTCGAATAAATAATAATCAATCTTTGACCTCTGGTATAGAGATGAGGACTACACCGAATTTTCCTCCAACATGGCAGAGAGTTCTTGTCAGCAGTACCCCAAGAGAAAGACGAATTGAAGCAGTCCCTCTCCTGAAACGGTGAAAACCTCATACAGATTCACAGCTTTCACTATCGATCTTACCGAAACCAATGCTATGCCCAAATATAAGCAACCCTCCAAACTACCACCATTAGTAGTATTATATGGTATTAGTAGTATATGGTATAGAAGATGTTTTATTAACATCTTCTATACCCTCTGTCACTGAACTACTCGAAACTGTTGTTGACAAGAAGCAGTACACTTTTAAGATTGTCAACCGAAGCCAACTAAGTAACCTAAACATTGAAAGCTATATAATAAATTATAAAAGTAGTTCGAGAAAATATGCTGAATTTACCAGAGTGAGACTTCGTACAAAAGTCGTCTGCGTGGGTACCTCTGTCTCACCCATTTCTACCGCCAAGCAGCTATATTTATATAGCTGTGTTCCGGTTTGAAGAGTGAGATATGGCAGAGAAATTACTGGGCACTGTGACGAAACAGCCTTAGGTCACAAGATTGGCAGAGCGCGAATAACATCCCCGTGGTGGTTGCGAGCGTCAATAGGCTGCGGTGACCGCTTACCATCTAATGCGGGCCGCATGCTAGTTTGCCAATCTAGTTGTATAAAAAAAGGCTGCTGACACCTTTAATCGGAAAGACCAGAGGTGCTTTAGAGTGGTAATAAGAAACCTACATCCAACTACACCAATGTCTGCAATCACTGGGGAAATCATCAATGCAATGTTTGGACCTGACAAACCAACATCCACATTCCTTGTGAATCTTACACACGGGACGAGTAACAAGGCTGTGAACCAGTCTGTTGTTATAGGGGATACGAGAAAGCGAGAATCTTAGTACAATGCCAATGATACCAACAGTATGGGCACTCGAAAAATTATTGTATGCGCCCATATCTTCGCGTAAAATGTTGACAGTCGCATAAAATGGCGGAAAGTCAAAAACGTGACCGTACAACACCTGCCCAGTGTGCACTTTGCAACGGTCCACATCCAGCGAACTACTAAGGATGTGAAGTACACAGGGAAATCCTTCTAAGACGTTCGAACCTGACATATCAAAAGGTCGAAATATACCAAACGCAAATATCTGCCACCTGAATAAACCCAAAGATAAACCCAAAATAAGACCACAACCGGCAAAACCTCCGCTGAGAAATGACCAATGGCTGGGCGCGAACATCGCAGGAAAAGGCAAACTTACTCGCAGAACATTTATCGAATGTGGTCAGCACGCACCACAGCCACTACCACATCAACCCTTACTCATCCCACTGCAGGGATACGGGTCTCCCTTCAACCGAAGAGATTTAGAGCATACTCCACCACACTGATCAAATGCGGATTGGCGGTGGCCAGTATTATCAAGTCGCCCGAGGGCCATTGACTTAGCTTAACGACTGTCATCTATCGACAACAGCCGGGACCGACGGCTTACCGTGACCTCCGAAGCACGGTGAAACTCGAGGTAGAAAAACCCATCCATAGACGGGCTGCGATCGACGTTGCTTATCCAGCGTGTTTGGTTAGAATGACACGCGCAACGACGCCATCGAGATCTCTCACCACAGCGGCGACACAGATTTCGAGATAGAGGTCTAATCTCACCCAACCCATACAAATGTCGCTCCCACCTACACCGGTTACAGTGCAAGAACTTTGGAGGACTATTCCTGAACTGAAAGACTAAAAGGCACCAGGCTATGGACCTCATCACAAAGGGAGTTTTGAAGAAACTTCCAACAAAGGCGGCAGTTTTTCTAATCATGCTGTTAACGACGCGTGTACATAATTTAATTTTATATACTAAGTCTTAAGAGAGCGCGCGGCGTGCTGGCCGAATATTGGAGGGTATATTTTCTTATTAATTTTATGCATTAAAAACGCATCATGATCAGTCTAAAAGTGCGAGCCACGCACACCGCACGCTGCTCTCCGCTATTTTTCCAAGTTGTGTACCCGCGACCAACAATAAAAGTTTAAAATTCTTTTCACGTTTTTACCATTTACTTGCGGAACCTCAAAGTCGTCAACCCGTCATTAACAAATTGGTCTTCGAGCCTGGATCTGCAGAACCTCATGACGACACGTACTCCGCAACGTACAAAAATGGTGAATACCCGAGGGAGTCTTCGGAAGGAACTACTTACCAAACGAGAAACCGTTGATGAACCGGAAGATACCCAATTACCTCCAGAAATATCACCAGACCTGCCACCATCTACTCGTGATGAACTTGTGGAAAATAAACCATCATCATGTATTTCTGGAACTGTCAAGTCGAAACCAAAATCAAAAGCCCAATCCTGTTCTTCATCGATCACGGCGCGTAGAAAACAACTGGAGCTGGAAGCATCACAAGAAAAGGCTCGCATACAAATGGAACTTATAGACAAGAAATTAGCAGCAGATGTAGCTGCACTTGAGGATAAATACAGTTCACGATCGGAGTCTGTTCATTCGAAACAGTGCACTAGTAGAAGTGATATTGAAAGGTGGGTCGACCGCAGCCAAATGGACCTGAGAGATCAGCGTATCCACGAACCTGGAATCAATCAGGATTCGCTGTATCCGCCGGAGAAAGTATACTCCGGCCCCGGTGGCTCAGTTCAGCAATTGGCGACTGCAATACGGCAACTGGTTACTACCACCGTCACTAACAATCATAATAACAACCTCATTAGCCGCATGAGCACGCCGAGAGACCTCCCTGTCTACTCCGGCGAAACGATGGAGTGGTTACAATTTGTACAAGCGTACGAAGAATCTACCGAATTATGTAATTTCACTGACAAGGAAAACCTATGGCGGTTGCGAAGATGCCTACGTGGACCTGCTCGAGAGGCCGTCGCGTCTTTGCTCATTACACCTACAACCCCGGATAAAATTATGGATACCTTAAAATTGCAATTTGGTAACCCGGATATTATTTTATCTAAAATATTAAGTGATTTGAAGAAGCTGACCCCGCTACCACCAGATTATTATAAAGAAATAACAAAGTTCTCCATAAAAATAACCAACTATGTAACTGCAGTTCGCTCGTTGGGGCGGCACGATTATTTGCAAGGTGTGAATGTGGCTACCCTTGTACTCAGTAAGCTGCCTACCATATTGATTTCAAAATGGAACGATTACAGTTACGAACAATTGAAGAAAGATAACAGATGCCGATTATCTATGTTATCGGATTTTTTACATGAAGAAGCGGTGAAGTTGTCTCATTCGGGTGCAAATTTACTGTACCTGCGACCGGATAAAAGACAGTTTAATAGTCACAGTGAAACATTGTTAATGCAAAATAAACAAAGTGTAGTGGCGAACTGTCGGTTTTGTAAGAAGTCAGTGCATGGACTAACCGAGTGTAGAAATTTTAAGAAGGCGCTACGTAAAGAACGCTGGGATCACGTTAAGCGCTTTAATTTGTGTTTTAAATGTTTAGTATCGCATCACGATAAAATTACGTGCCCCGCACCGGTATGCGACGTTGAGGGCTGTGCTAAAAATCATCATCGTTTATTACATTACGTGCCGCGTCGGCACGTCGAAAATACTTTGTCGGCGCCGGTACTGTCATCTGAAAATTATGCCGAAAATGTAAACCATATAAATGTTAATAGTTGTGTAGTTATGTTAAAAGTCGTGCCTATATACATCCACGGTGCGAACGGTGTAATCAGTACATGTGCGCTTCTCGATGACGGCTCGACAGTGTCATTGATAAGCGCGGAGCTGGCGGCGCGGGCCGGTCTGCGCGGCCGCCGGGAACGTTTACGTGTGCGCGGCGCATGGGACGACACCGACCTTGTGTGCGACTCTCAGCTGGTTAATGTGCCTATTGCTAATAGACAAGGTATGTTGTTTAATATTACAGCGCGGAGTGTAAATAAATTAAATTTACCTAAACAAGATCTAACTGTTGTTAACTGTAACAGATATAGTCATTTAGAATCGATAAAATCGCAACTTTATATTGGTAATTTAAAACCTGAAGTACTTATTGGTCAGGATAACTATCATTTTGCTCTTACCTTTAGAATCTTTAGTAGGATCTCCAAAAGAATTATGTGCTACTCGTTCTCCCCTGGGGTGGTCTGTGCATGGCCGTGCGAGTGTCACTCGACAACCGCAAGCTCATTCAACACTGTTTATAAGTGAAGGCGAACGTGGATTACGAGAACTTCATGATGAAGTTCGTAATTTTTTTTCCATAGAGGCTATGGGAATCTCTGGTACGATACGAACGCGGAACATGTTCAAGCACTGGAAGTTCTGGAACGAACGTCTATATTAAAGGACGGCAAGTGGCACGTTGGATTACCATGGAAGAATGAAGACTGTGTAATGCCAGACACCTATCCTATTGCAATATCTAGACTAAAAGGCGTTGAACAAAAAATGGAGCGAAATCATGAATACGCTCAACGATACCGGGAACGCATACAACATTTACTGGACAATGGTTACGCCGAACAACTGCAAAATAATTTCATGACCTCCTCTCCTGGAAGGAAAGTCTGGTACTTACCCCATTTTGGTGTAGATAATCCTAATAAAAGGAAACTTCGTTTAGTTTTCGATGCTGCTTGTAAGACTGCAGGTCTGTCACTCAACGATTACCTTCTGAAAGGACCCGATCTTCTCCAGTCGTTATTTGGTATCATGCTTAGATTTAGGGAGAACAGAGTGGCGTTGACTGCAGATATTCAGGATATGTTTTTGCGAGTTAAAATTAACACCGATGATCAAAACGCCTTTCGTTTCCTGTTTCGAGACGACAAGGGAGATATAAAAACATACATAATGTCATCTTTAATATTTGGAGCCAATTGTTCACCGTTTGTTGCTCAATACATTAAGAACAAAAATGCGGAACGTTTTAGGCAAACGTTGCCGCGCGCCTGTGATGCCATAGTTAAGTCACATTATATGGATGACTACATTGACAGTGTACCAGACGAACAAACTGCCATAGAGCTCGTGAATGACGTCACTCACATACACAGTCAGGGTAATTTCTACATAAGAAACTGGATTACAAATAATGAGATTGTACTGAACTCCATTCCAAAAGAATCATTAAGTGAGGTAGCCGTAAAGTTTAAATTCGGTCAACCACATGAATTTGACGGCGAACGGACGCTTGGTTTAATTTGGGATCCGCATTTAGATTTATTAAAATTAGATATATCACTAAAACGCATCCCCGAGAACTTGGTCAATGGAACACAAAAGCCCACCAAAAGGCAGATTTTAAAAATTATCATGTCAATATTTGATATCTATGGGATTTTCGCTCCTATTACCATAACAGGAAAAATTATATTGCAGGCATGTTGGCAAACAAGTATAGGTTGGGACGAATATATACCTTCCGATTTGCAAAGTAAATGGTACAAATGGGTTTCGTTGCTTAATTTGTTACGCGATATCAGCCTACCTAGACACTATATGGCGGCCTGCGCTAGTGCGAGTGAGAACCCGAAACACCACCCGAAAACTGTCGACGCCGACCGAAGCTGTGACGCGCGCGCGCTGCCGCCGGCTGTACATACTTACTCAGATCTAACATTACATATATTTTGCGACAGCTCGACTAAAGCAATGAGCGCTGTATGTTACTGGCGGTGGGCCGGTAACAATAATAAAGTGTTTGTGGCTTTCGTGGCTAGCAAGTGCCGCGTAGCGCCGGTAAAGGCTACGACCGTGCCCCGCTTGGAGTTGCAAGCGGCGGTGATGGCCGCGCGTTTAGCAGACTCTGTAGTACGCGAACATAGGATAAAACCACAACAAAGATATTTCTGGTGCGACTCCTCTACCGTTCTGTACTGGATAAAAAATAATGCCAGAAATTACAAGACGTTCGTAGCGCACAGACTAGGTGAAATCGACGAATTAACAAAACCAACCGAATGGAGATATGTCCCTACAAAATTAAATGTTGCCGATATAGCTACGCGAGAGAATTGTGAGGTTTCTTCGTTGCAACACGAGTGGTTATATGGGCCTATGTTTCTTTGTAACCCGGAGTGTGAATGGCCTACGGATATTATAACACAGTCTGACATACCAATAGATACATTGGAATGTACTTCTCTTTTACTGTATTTTAAGGACGAACATTTTAGTGTACCCGATCCTACAAGATTTTCTTCATGGTTAAAATTAGTTCGCACGATGTTGATATTGTCTTAAAGTTCATTGATAAAATGCAGAAATTATTAACTGATGATTTAACATTGATGCGGAAGGCTGAGCAGATTTTATTGTGCTATTCTCAAGCTAAAACATTTGGCGAAGAAATACATAAAATAAGAAACGGAGAATACTTACCTAAAGCTAGTAAATTACTTACGTTAACACCGTTTCTTGACTCCTGCGGGATCCTGCGTGTCGGTGGACGTATTAATGCTGCCAGTGACGTTACATCTGAAATAAAAAATCCTATAATTTTAGATGGATCTGATTACATTACAAGATTAATTGTAAGAGCTTATCACGTCAGAGCCGCTCATGGAAGTCGCGAGATGGTGGTGAACGAGCTGAAACAAGTATACTGGATTATACGATTGAGACCTACCGTGCGTGCTGTGGTCTCCAAATGTATGATTTGTCGACTAAAACGTTGCAAACCTGAAATACCAAGACTGGGAGACTTACCAAAAGCCAGAATGGCACATCACCAGCGTGCTTTTTCTTTCTGCGGAGTAGACCTATTTGGCCCGTTGGATATAACGGTGGGAAGACATCGTGAAAAACGATATGGAGTCTTGTTCACCTGCTTGACGGTCAGAGCAATTCATGTGGAGTTGGTCTCGTCGCTCTCTACTGACTCGTTTGTGATGGCATTGCGACGTATGGCGGCGCGACGTGGTTGGCCTCACCAACTATTCTCAGACAATGGAACTAATTTGCGAGGCGCAGACACAGAGTTAAAAAAATCTATGGCAGAGCTGGACGAAGAAACTCTGAAAACTGAAGCTTTGAATAGAGGAATAAAATGGACGTTCATACCTCCCGCTAGCCCTCACTGGGGTGGGGCCTGGGAGAGATTAATTCGGAGTGTGAAGACGGCACTTAAAATTATTCTAAGAGAGCGTGCTCCGCGAGAGGAGACACTTATCACCTTACTAGCCGAAGTTGAAAATATGGTAAACAGCAGACCTTTGGTGCACGTTTAAGTGGAGCCAAATAGCACCGAATCGCTAACTCCTAACCATTTCCTTATAGGATCTTCATCGAACCTACCACGTGTTGGAGTATTTGATGACTCAGACACTTACCTTCGTAAACAATGGCGCATATCACAGCGTCTCGCAGATATGTTTTGGCACCGATGGGTACGAGAGGTGCTGCCCGGGATGTTACCTAGGACGAAACGGCTTTCGGACAACAGATCACTACAAGCAGGCGATCTCGTGTTGATTGCGGACCCTAATAGCCCAAGAAATGTTTGGTCTCGCGGTTTAATAGAGGAAGTATTCCCTGGGAGGGATGGACGGGTACGCATGGTTAGGGTTAAGACGCAATCAGGCACATTAACTAGATCGGTCACACGCGTCATACGAATCCCGGTTGGTACTGAGTGCTGTTAGAGCAGCACTAGTGGTGGGAATTGTTAACGACGCGTGTACATAATTTAATTTTATATACTAAGTCTTAAGAGAGCGCGCGGCGTGCTGGCCGAATATTGGAGGGTATATTTTCTTATTAATTTTATGCATTTAAAACGCATCATGATCAGTCTAAAAGTGCGAGCCACGCACACCGCACGCTGCTCTCCGCTATTTTTCCAAGTTGTGTACCCGCGGCCAACAATAAAAGTTTAAAATTCTTTTCACGTTTTTACCATTTACTTGCGGAACCTCAAAGTCGTCAACCCGTCATTAACACATGCTATACAATGGTGTGACATCAAGTACTAGTAACGTAGTGCGAGCGATATTTAAATGTATTGCAAGCGTTCATAGGCTACGGTCACCACTTTAAATCAGGTCGGCCGTATGCTTGTATTTCTCCCGATGTATTTTCAGGAACACCGTTCCTATATGAAATCTATATGTTTGTCTGTCGCTTTTTTTCGTATATTCGAATTTTGACTTCAGATTCGGATTCAGCATAAAAAAGTAGAATAGGAATGTTCAGGAACACCGTTCCTATCTTTTAAGGATCATGGTCAAAATGGCCGACAAATTAAAAAAAAAAATTGAATTGTTATATAATTGACGAGCCAGATGTTCCTCTGGCAATGCAAGCTTGCGCATTCTCAACAGGTTTTTATTATATTTGTTTGTTTTCCTCAGATTGTGAACATCTAATCAGGCACATGTTAGTTGTTGAACCTGAAAAGCGTCTCTCGCTGCGAAGCGTCGCCAAACATCGCTGGCTAGCCGCACACAGACCAGGCCCAGGACCGGGAGACGTGCAGGAACCTGAACTGCAACACGGTGAGATGACTACTGTACCGTTATTGTACTCTGACAACCATCGGGTGGCGACGTTGGTTGTCGCAGATCATGAAGAAAATAACCAATTAGAACCGATGAAACTATTTTTGTTAGTAACTCAACTCACGCCACGGGTCGGTGGTAAAACTGAACGCGCTCTTATTGGCTAGTTAACGGATTAACATCGCGACACTAATCGGCTTATTGATTAAAATATTCTGCCCTTGGTCAGTAGACTTGCTTTTTTTATTATTTTATACCACTAAGGTAGCAAACAAGCATACGGCCTGCCTGATGGTAAACAGGGTAGCCTACGGGCATTTGCAACACCAGGGGTGTCACTCATGCGCTGCCGACATTCTAAGAATCTCTTTACGCCTTTCTTGAAGAACCCCATGCTGTAGTCCCTTAGGAAAACCTCGGCTGGGAGCTCGTTCCACAACTTGAAAGTTTTCGGTAGAAAACTTACTTAATATTTACTTAATATATCGCAAGCGTTAATAGGCTACGGTGCCCGCTTTACATCAGGTGGATCGTATGCTTGTATGCTTCCCGACGTAGTATAAAAAAAAAAGAAAACGTCTCGTACCGCACAGTACGCGACTATTGCGGTTCCAGCGTGTGAACCCGGTGAACTCCCCGCCATCGACGAGCTATGTGGTTGTAAAAAAAATGCTGTCGGCATCATATTGTACAATTCTTTAGAACACAATCCGTTGTACAATCGGTAGAACACACAAAGGGAGGCAAAATCTCTCCTTAAACTTAAGGGTTTGAACCCTTAAGTTACCGTGTGTAAGCATAGGATTGTCGACAATGCTCCAGGTGCTCCCGCCCAAAGGTGACCGCCCTACTCCAGGTCTGACTTGAGACTTATATATGTCGCTGAGACAGACTGCTAAGATTTCGGCGCTAAAACAAAACTTTTTGTTAAGTCTATACGCAGTCAAGTGATTTTTAGTTTTTGCGACTCACTGTTGAGTATTATTGTATATGTTGTCAGACATATCGGTGGGTGCGTGCGCGTGCCACGCGACGTCGCCGCGCGCCGCCGCCGGCTCGCCGCACGACACCGTCGTCGCCCAGATGCTGACGCTGCCCAACCTCACCGAGCAACACATACAACAGGTAACTGGCACGACGGCTCCTATTACAGTATCAACGATCATTATTCGAACTAATTGGGGATCGGGCAACGTTTTAAATATAACGGATATATAACACCGTAAAAATATCACTTTTAAATAATTAAACCTCTTAAAATGATCCAAAACTATGTCTAACGACTATTTATTGTAAAATGCTGCGTAAAAAACACGTGACGTCATCTCTGTGTAAACAAAACAAACAAAAGCCGTAAAAACTACTACATATTTTATTCCTGACTAGCTGTGCCCGCGACTTCGTCCGCGGGGAATAGTTATTTTTTTTATTATTTATTTATATTAATAAAAATAAATAAATATTCTAAAATAAATGTAGCCTAAGTTACTCCTTATTACATCAGCTATCTGCCAGTGAAAGTTACGTCAAAATCGGTTCAGTCGTTTCAGAGATTAGCCGGAACAAACAGCCAGACAGACAAAAATTGTAAAAAAAAATATTTTGGTATATGTGCCGTATATACATCCATATGCATATAATAAAAAGCGGTTATTTTAATATTACAAACAGACACTCCAATTTTATTTATCTGTATGTATAGGTGTATAGATATTCAAGCTATTTGTAAGTTTTGCCGAGCTCGGTGGCGTAGTGATGAAACGCGCTGTTTCGCTACGTTGACGTGAGGTAAGGCGCATCAAAGCAACCCGTCTGGGGAAATACCTCCGCCTCACAGAAAACCGCAGCCATATAACCATTCCCTAGAGGGTTGTTATTATTTATTGTTGTGTTCCTGCGTGTGAGTGCAGTCGCTAGTTAGCTCCCAAAGAGTTGCTGTGTTAGCAGCAGAGGCGGCATGATGCGAGTGATACTTAATGTATTGCAAACGTTTATAGGCTACGGTAACCGCTTTACATTATGTGGGCCGTATGCTTGTATGCCTCCAGACGATGTATAAAAAAAAATCTAATTAATCACAACGGATAGGTATCACTGTAAAAATATCATTTTATATAAATTAATATAATAAATATGCCTTTAAATGATTCAAAACAAATATGCCTAAAGACTATTTAGTTAAAAATACCATGTAAAAAATATTATTATGAACGAATTTCATATGCGCCAGTAAAACGAATCATGGCTGCACTTACTATTAAGTTATTGAACACCAATGTATCGACACATGTTTATGAATGAATAAATAAATTATGAAATTAAAATTATAAATTAAAACACGTGACGTGATATGTGTGTAAACAAACCACTCAAGCCGTAAACACTATTATTGTATCCCTGATGTTAAATCTATTTGAAAGTTTGTATCACTTAACTAACTTGTTTGTAACTTATTTTGTTTGTCAATCAATAGCTTTTATAGCTGGTAGTTTGTTTGCACACAATTGAAGTTCCGCGATCAGAGATCGAGGCACCGTAGCAAATTTTTCAGAGGTTCATATATTACATTACAATAAACTACATTTTTTATAGATATTTTTTTTTTAAATAAGATATGAAAGACGAATTTCCAGTGGCCAATTGTCACTGAGTATGCACAACCCAGTAAATTGATATGTTTTCGTAACGGTTACAAAATTACGAAAACTGGTTTTTCGCAAAACGTCCAACGTGTGAACATTGTCGCATAATGTCCTTCTTAGATTTCGTCCCTTTTCACTGATGTCACTTAGTCCGTCTGTTAGTATGATATAAGTTTACTAGCTGTGCCCCGCGACTTCGTCGTCGTAATAGTTATTTTTTATTATTTATTTGTATTAATAAAATAAATAAAATTTCAAAAATAAAAGTAGCCTAAGTTACTCCTTATTACATCAGCTATCTGCTAGTGAAAGTCCCGTCAAAATCCGTCCAGCCGTTTCAGAGATTACCCGGAACAAACAGACAGACAGACAAAAATTGTAAAAAAAAAAAAATGTTTTGGTATATGTACAGTGCAGCGATTTGAATATGACTAGCGATGATTTTAATAACTTGCACAGATACCGATAGATGGAGCTGTTTTTAATTTTTTGTTTTTGATACGAAATATTAGTTAAAAACTATGTTTAAGAATGAAACATCGGATGGTATTTATCAAATTGATAGGGTAGGCAATGTCTTTTTGCCTATATGGAGTGCACGCCACTGGTACCGTGTATACATCCATATGCATTTAATAAAAAGCGATTATTTTAATATTACAAACAGACACTCCAATTTTATTTATCTGTATAGAGTATAGATAATTCGTAAACAAAATTATTTATGGACCTGTCATTTGGATATATTGTGTGATCGAAATCCGAATATATACTAAAAAATCAATTTGTTCCTAAAAGGAGCTAAACACATTACGCCTGCAGATCTTATCGAATTAATTTTGATCACCGCGTATACATCGAAGTTTCATCTTTCACCTCGCATAATAATGCAAACAAATAACAACATCGTGGATTGTTATGTTCCTGCAAGCGAGTGAGTTTACCGGTGAGCTCCTGAAGTATTGCAGTGTTAGTAGCGGGAGACGAGCGAATGATATTACATGTATCAACGGATGGACCGTATGCTAGTTCGCCTCCTGGCGCTGTTTAAAAAAGTTTATAAAGTACGATTTTAGATATATTTTTTTGTTTTATTACAGTCAGTGGAAGAGGAACGCTTTGACCACATATCAGCCATCTACCATCTGCTGATGGACAAGTTGCAGCAGCGAGCCAACAGCACCATGCAGAGAGGTGCGCCACACACAAACCCATATAATAACACGTATAATAATAATGTTCGTTTGAATGTATATAATATCCGTACTGTGTTAATAACGTGAGTTTAGAAAATATAAATAAATAATTATCATAGATCCCTTTAAGAGATCCGTTAAAGGGCTAAGCCCGACTTTGTACAAGCGGGCTTATCTGTTAAAGGGATGTCTTCCAGTCAACTTTAAGTATGAGAGAATTGTCAATACACTAGGGTGGAACATAGTAATTACAGCTAAAATAATAAATGTAAAAAAGGGTTTGTATGTCTGAAAAAAGTATAGAGATTTTTTATACAACTTCGCGAGGTATACAAGCATACGGCTCGCCTGATGTGAAATCATTAACGCCTATGAACGCTTACAATGCAAGGCGTATCGCTGGTATTACCAACACTGCAAGTCGTCAAGAGCTTACTGATAACCTTAATCTCAGGAAAACGACAACAGTCCAAAAAGCTGGGATAACTCCTATTGAATATAATATAAAGGGCATATAAGTGCCACACCGGCGATACTTATGTTTCAAATGGCCATGAAATACCGTAACCGCGTAAGGCTATGTTTATATTGCTATCCGAAATTGTAAAAAAAACAATTGTTTTAGTATTAAGTTTGCCTTATAAAGTACAGTCATCGTGTATTTGTTTTAGTAAAGTAGTAAAGACGTCCTCTTTTTTAAGTTCAAATATATGTATGACCTCTTTCAGACTCGTTGGACTCTTCGACCGGCCAGCCTTTAGATCTCACTAGCTTTAAGGTAAGACCCCTATGGAATGACAAAATTTCAACTTGTCAATATTGTTGCATAATGTCCTTTTTTTAAGTATGGTGCACCGAAAGAGCAAACGAAATATTATCGTTGTTTCTCTGCTGTTTTAATCCGTCTGTATGTCTCGGTTTTATAACACGTAATGAAAACAAATTATTGACCTGAAATGTATATTGTGTAGAATATGGTCAACATTGTGGTCCAAACCGCATACATATATAATAAAAAAAAACATTTTGTTATTTTTATATGGATTCCCATAAATAAAACGGAGCCAAAATAAAAAAAAATAACAATGGTACACAACATGCCATTTTTTTTTATTTTGGCTCCGTTTTACTTTTTAATCCATATAAAAATGTCGTTGTAAAGTGATATTGTTTACAATTCATTGACTACATCGTTTGCGAGTTCGATTCACACTTGGCCATTTTTTAATTCTACTATAGCAGAGTCGACTAACGTAGGTTACTATGTCGTATATGATGTTGCTGAAGTTATATTATAGATTCACTTCATATTGTATTTTGATGTGCATTCCAGAGCACGGAGGAGGAACAGATGGACGCAGAGCAGTCCAACTGGCAAGAAGACCTAGTCGCGATACCGACGCATCATCTATCACACCGCGCAGACAGCCTCGAGAAGGTATGTCATGTGCCTCCGGTAATGGTCATTAATAACGGGAGTGATTCTAATGGTCAACGTGAACCGAATTGAGTTCTAAAAATATGAAATCGAAGTAAAGTAAATGGGAAAAGAAAAAGAAAGTAATAAAAACAAACACAGCAACTACTCAGGAGTAACTCGAGGTAACCTCACTGGAAGGAACGCAACAACCCTCTAGGGAGTTATTATTAGTCTGGGGTCTTCTGAGAGGTGAAGGTACTACGCCCCCTGTCCCTTTTAAAAAGCACATTGTGAACGTAATTGTTATTTATTATTATATTCCGTCACTGTAATATTATATATTGTAGCACGTTAGATAGCTTCGGTAAGAGATCATCTAAAGTTATGACGCAAACCGTATCAAAATTGGTTGTTTCGTTTAGAAAATTAGCAAGCAGACAGAAATAGCGACTTTATTTTATTGAGGAAGCGACACAGATTCCCAAACTCCTGAATGGATCGCAATGACACACAATCTCGCACCTGGAGATGCACAGAGTATTATATTGCAAAAGCTAGTTTCATAGAAATTATATAATAAATATATGGGTCAGCATGTAGATGTCGCATAATGTACCCGTTTGTCCCCAGTTTGGTGAAGGTATGTGTTCAGTGGAGGAACCCCAGTCTGCACCACTCGCAGACTCACCAGCCACGAGAAGGCACACGGTTGGCCCGGGCGACTGCCGGCATGCACAGGTAATTAATCATCATCATCTCATTCTGGAGTACGGGTAGAAAACGATAGGACTTAGTGTAGACATACTCAAATTGTTTTCGAAGGTTATCGTGGGCGCAGGAGTTAGATGTTGGTCGTCAGTATCACAGGAGAACGGTATAAACCACATGATATTTTGAAGTAGCCACAATTCAGATACATTAGCAGAATGATAACTTGCATGCAGAATGTTATTTCTAAGCAACTTTCGTTGCAAAATCTGTCGTGAAATGAGGCTGAAGTGCTTTTTCGCAAAATGTCCACTTGCTCACTTAGAAAGCCCATTTCTCAGACAGTTGTTTTTCAAATGTATCTTTCGCAAAATGACCCTAATTCCTATCTGGAACAGTAAAAATATTGATGTGCTTAATCTATTCAACGTTCAACGTCAAATACAAAAGTCGCCACTACGCCAAGCTTGTTTGACGTACTTAGCCGATACCACATAAAGTGTTTTGTTCTATTTATATAAATAATTTAATAGAAAATAAGTCATATGAACGTATGACACGATTCACGCATTTCGTGTACAAGTAAAAATGTTACATATATTTATTGTATCATATTGATTAGCTTTTACTAACTTGTTTCGAATGACGGATTGATCCGTCGTTAACAGGGGAAAAGTTAATGATAATAGCAACAAAGAGACAGTCGCAAAATGACCCTAAAATTCTTTTGATCCTTTGAACAGTAAAAAGCAAGTAGCTTTTTACTGTTATTATATATTGAACTTCATTCAATAAATAAATACGCAGTATTTATATATTGAATGAAGTTCAATATATAATAATAAATTCAATATATGATATAAAACTACACCAAACAGACAAGCAAAGTGTCAATATTTATAATGAGACAGTGACCAGTGAACATGTGTCGTGTCTTCCAGGCGGGTGAATTGGGAGCGGCGGGCGGGGCAGCCTCCGCCGACCTCCGGCCCGCGCCCCACTCCGTCTCAGCGCACTTCAACGTACGTATATACATCATTTCCGAACCAACGGAGCATGTCTCTTCTAAGTTTAACATCAATACTCTTTTACTACAACTAGAAACCGCCGAGCGTGTATTAGACGAGCTATTAATTTTAAAGATGCGAGTGAGGTCGGTTCTCTGCCTACCGTCTGGGATGTGGCGTGACGATATAGATACATAGTATATACATACTACAGCAGGGCTGTTCAAACCCCGGGGACTAGCAAGGGACATACCGCCATCATAGTCACCGAAATGTCACAAATATAAATATTAGTTAAAGTTAGAATTTTATTTGCTTATTTATATAATTACTTGAGCATGGCCAGACCCTTGTTCGATAGACTATGTTTACATATTTCACACGATTTTTTAATATTCTGAGTTTTTTTTTAACATTCTCTTTTACACGCACGTTTTTCCCAATTTATACGTATACAAATACCTATTTATTTTCATTTTTTATTTACCCCATTGATTGTCACTTAATTTTGAATAACCTCGCCAGTACCACTTAATATTATCAAGTTGATAACAATGAACGGGTTGTCTAACTGTGCTGTCCGTTAAGCGCAGGCCACACATAGGCATAGTTTGTATCGCTTGTATCGCTCATGTAGCTTGTCTCTGTAGTCCGCGGTGTGAACCGAACTATGAAAAAAGGTGAAACTATACTCGCTCGGCTCGGCCGCCCTTCCGCTTCCGCTTTGGCGATCATTTGGATGGAATTGGCGACACGCTTCCCTCCCTCTACCGCTCACTCGCCAGTTCGTTGTTTTTGGTGTGAATCCACATAGTTTAGCTCGCCAAAGCTTCGCTTAGTTTGTATAGTTTCCATCGCCTCGCTGCACCCGCCAGCTCGCTCGCTCGCTAGCTAAATTCTTTACGAATACAAAATCTGAATTTCGCCAAATATTCTGAATGAAAAAATTTGGTTTAAACCTTTGAAGTGCCTAGTTATGTGCTAAGTTATTTAGTCCAATAGTTCGTTAGTTCTAGTACGGAAATGTCCGATAATAGTTCATACTTGTGTCGGAGACCTTCGCCCCTGCATAAAAAGTAATTGTGGTATTTTTTCACAAGTACGACTCACCATGACCTACTTGGTCGTGTCTAGGTATCCTAAAACCCGGCGTGATTGCAGAAAATTTTTGAATATTAAAGAAGAGAGTGAGGTTTGTAAGGACTGAATCATGTGACGCTCGGTTCTTTCTGCCTACCCCGCAAATTTTTTTGGCACAACACAGCGCCATCTAGCTCTAAAGTAAGCGAAGCTTGTGTTATGAGTCCTAGACAACTGATACACATACGTAAACACATTTTTTTTTTGTAAATACATACCTATGATACATAGAAACCACCCAGACCAAGACAAACAGACATGTTCATGCCTACAAATGTTTGTCGTGTGTGGGAATCGAAGCCACGAGCGGCGGTGTCAAAGCAGCGTCACTAACGACTGCGCCACCGAGCTCGTCAAAATTTCGTCTTACGTTTACTACAAAATCTCGTCGATTTCGATTATATTTTCGCAATGATAGTATTGCACGCTTTGTTGGATTGTGAGGTCGTTTGCTTTTAACGTGCGAATTGTATCGTCATTAGCCGCGTCCACACGGGGCGCATGGGCGCGCGCGTCTACCTCGCGAGCCTAGAGGTCGGTTTGTGTGTACGTGCCTCTTAGAGCGCACGTTGCCTCGGCTGAGCGTGCCTCGGGGTCGAGCCAACGGCTGTCGGTAAACGGAACGGTGGTTTTGGCTCGCGAGGCTATTCCACCGGTGTGTTGTTGTTTGTTATATAAACAGCTATTACGGAAAAAATATTATCATGAGTACTCAAGTGCTTTATCTTAAACAATAAGCAACTAGGAATGTAGCTGCAGCAGAAATTACACAACCGTCCATTTTGGATGCTCGAGGGCTTGTGATGGCTCGGCTCGCCTCGCGAGGCATACCGCATACCAAGGCTGCCGCGCGAGCCCGTGCGCCCGGTGTGGACGCAACTATTAGCGAACGGCAGTGGCGTGCACAGAGATTTTTGACAGGGTAGGCAGAATTTTTTTAAAGCTATTAACTTACCAAAAAATACAGAATGTTGATTTTGGTTACCCAGTCTTGTGGAAATAATTATGTATGTGATCACTTGTTTTTTTTCACCGAAAGATAGTTTTGAAGACGCATCATTTTTTATTTTCCCTACACACACCACATGAACAACTCTCGCAGTGAATATCATCCATATTTATCAACTTTAAAATCTTATTTTCTCTGCTACCATTCAATCGATTCAAAACAAAAACAACGGCGACCGTTATAAAATCAAAATACTAGTAAATAACAGCAAGCTGTGTAGGCAGAGCTGATATTTTTTAAATTTAAAAAATATTTAAATATTTTATTTTTAATTTTTTTAAAATATATGGAACCCTGTACGACATCTAGCGACGAGTGCTGTTACTTTTTCTGTTGATGGGAGTGCAGTGCAGACTCTGCACTGCAAAGTGGCCGGCCATACGTTTTCCCATATGTTTTTTTTTCTAATTGGAACGATTTTGGACCGTTCTTCCTCACCAACGAACATTTAAATTTCAAATTAAAGTATACAAAACTACAATATGTTAGCTATTAGTGTGTCGATTTTGGAGTTTCTCACTATTATCGTCTAAACGCTAGCTGGATGACATCAGTCTACCCCAAACGGCAATTTTGAGGGTAATGTGGCTCCGCTGGCTATCGCAGCTCTGCCAAAAATCAAAATAAAATTTAATTTCAATTTTATACGAAAAAAAGAAATGGCAATATCTTTCACTATAATTATAAGCAGCAAACTACTTTTTAAAATAGTTACGTAGCAATGTTCGCGACACTTCGGTAAATTACGTTATAGTTCAGCTGAAAAGACATTGTCTATACTATGCGATTGTGTGCGTTATTTGTGTTATTGTGGGCAATGTATTTACAGGAATGCACACTACAGTATTTGTATTAACAACACTGCACACATATGTAAATTTAGACAGAAATAGTTTGTGTCTCTGCCGTTAAAAGCTGCCAATGCGGCGCTAGTGTAGCGTAGCGCCTAGCTGCGATTTGAATATGACTAGCGATGGTTTTAATAACTTGCACTGATACCGATAGATGGAGCTGTTTTTAATTTTTTGTTTTGATACGAAATATTAGTTAAAAACTATGAAACATCGGATGGTATTTATCAAATTGATAGGGTAGGCAATGTCTTTTTGCCTATATGGAGTGCACGGCACTGGCTGAACGGTAACAAATAACATATACCTGTTTATGTGTCGACAGCAACAGCCCTCCCCGAACGTGTCGATGTTGCCGAACACGAACCTCGCGGCTAAGCTGCCCGCCGTCCAGCACCAGCCGCCGCGCTACTTCAGCGTGAAGGACCAGCATTTACTGAAACCACCGCACGCCATGCAGACGCAAGGTACGTTACGGATGTGCCGCCGAGATAATCAAAAATATCATCATCGGCATCTATAGCAACTCTGTCCGCCCAAACTGGTCTCAAATTTATATTATATTTTATAACGCTGAGGTGTCAAACAAGTATACGGCCCGCGTGATGGTGAACAGTCACCGCAATCTACTATCAACACCAGGGGTGTCACTCATGCGTTGCGGACCCTGTAAGAACCTCTTCACGCCTCTCTTGAAGAACCCCATGCTGTAGTCCCTTGGGAAAAGCTCGGCTGGGAGTTCATTCTACAATTTGAGAGTTCTCGGAAGAAAACTTCTCTCGTACCGCACAGTACGCGACCGTTGCGGTTGCAGTGTGTGAGGGTGAACTCCCCGCCGTCGGCGAGCTGTGCGGTTGTAAAAAAATACTGTATAATTTAATTGTAATTATATTATTAGTACATTTACAATTAACTCGTTCTCATCTCACTGCTGTGTCTATAGGCTGCGGTGAATGTTTCTCATAAGGCGGGCAGTATGACTTTTTTACCACCCGACGCTGTATACATTCAAATATATTATGTTGATGTTTTCTTTCTGACGTTATCTTGTCCTAGGCATGTCGTGGTTCACTACGCGAGCATAAGGATTTGGCGCTGATATTGATTTCGACATGAAGCGACTAAACTTCAGACTTCCGCAAACCAAAGTAGAAACCATAACTTTTTAGGTTAGATTTGTGAAAAATATTTTTTCTTTGTGCGGGTTTCCTCACGATGTTTTCCTTCATCGTCGGGCAAGTGGTAATTATAAATATATGTACATAAATCAGAAAATTTTAGTGGTAAGTAAGTCCCCGGTTCCAGCGACCGTTAGCTAGTACCCTGGTTCTTTATACACGGGGCTGTCACCGCTCAGGAGCTGCTATGGCTCCAGTTGTATCTCAACTCTTTTATCGGTGACACCGACGACTAAAACGATTTATTTTTTATTTCTATAGAATTTGACCCATTTTGTACATTTACGTTACACACGAATTTGGTGGTACATGCTCATGCCGGGATTTGAACTAAGAACCTTGTGACTGGTTCCACTAGGCTATCTGATGTGAGGGAGCTTAAAAAGTGATGTATATTGTTTGTTCCAGCGTCGTCGTTCGGCCGCCGAGCGTCCGACGGCGGAGCGCACGTGGCGCGAGGGAGGGAGAGAGCATGCTGCCACTCAGCACCGCCGCACCATGTTTGTATTGCAAACATATTCATTTTGAGCCGAGGAAGTAGTTGTTATGTTGTGTTTGTTGAAGAGGTAGGGCGCATCAAAGCAGCCCATCTGTGGCAGTACCTCCACCTCACAGAAAACCGCAGATAAATAACAACTCCCTAGAGGGTTGTTTTGTTCCTGCATGCGAGTGAGGTCTCCGGTAAGTTCCTAAGGAATTGTTGTGTTAGCAGCAGAGGTGGCATCGCGCTATTAGATAGATAATTAGTTTTATTGGTTATCACATAGAAACAGAAACAAATACAGAAACACAAGAAAAAGGAAAATCTCACATAGGTAACAATGACAACAGTAATTACAGTAAACATTTAAATACAAAAGAAATTGTACGATAGGCCCGAACGGTAGCAACTTTTGCGTCCTGTGTGTGTCGTGACAACAAAAAAGCTCTGACTCAGCGAAAAGCTGCGAAGTAACCACAGCGCTGATGTCAGCACGTTTATCGCAACAGCATAGCTACATATGTTGTACTAGTTGCTACCCGCGGCTCCGCCCGCGTGGAATCAAATAACGTAGCCTATGTGTTAATCCAGATCATAATCTACGTGCCAAATTTCATTCAAATCCGTTCAGCCGTTTAAGCGTGAAAGAGCAACAAACGTCGCCTTCACTTCAAAAACTGTTTTAACTATCTGTCTGTCTATATTTTCACGGCAGGATAACGATTTTGACTAGTGAATGCGGCCATGTGGTTAGCAATAGCTCCTTTATCACCAACGCTTGTGGGTTCGATTCCCATACAAGACAATCGTGTGTGTGCATGAACATATCTACTTGTCTTGGTCTGGATGTATTATAGTATCGTAGGAGTATGTTTATCAGGTGTTTAGTACCATTATCACAAGTTTCGTTTAATTTGTGGCTAGATGGCGTTGTATTAATTTGTCCGGTGATATTTATTATACATATAAATCATTTGTACGCAGGTGTCAGACAGCGGCACCCCGCAGCGCGCCGAAGACTCCGAGCAGAGTGAAGAACAAACCTCGGACTCCGCTTACAACACCAACTTGTGCAGGTAAAAACGTGTTCTATAACGTCGAGAGTCATATAAACATACAGCCTTTTTTTTTAGACGAGCTCGGTGGCTCAGTCGTGAATGACGCGACAACACCAACACTCGTGGATTCGATTCTCACACAACATGTGTGTGCATGAACACGTGTGTCTTGGTCTGGATGTTTTAAGAGAGGTAAGGCGCAACAAAGCAGCCCGTCTGGGGAAGTACCTCCACCTCACAGAAAACCGCAGCCAAATAACAACTCCCTAAAGGGTTGTTGTGTTCCTGCATGTGAGTGAGGTCACCAGTAAGCTCCCAAGGAATTGCTGTGCAAGCAACAGAGGAGGCATCGCGCGAGTGATACTTAATATATATACTTTACATCAGGTGGGCCGTATGTTTGTATGCCTCCCGACGTAGTATAAAGAAAACAATACGAAAAACATTGCTCCTGTGTCCGCCTAGACAGCTAATTCACTCAGTCGCAGGAACACAATCCCCCAGGAAGTTGGTATTGGGCTGCGGTTTTCTGTGAGGTGGAGGCACTGCTCCCGGCTTACCTCTCTAATGTGATTGTTTTCAGATACATGATGAACCGAGGCAGCAGCAAGAGGCACACGATGGCCACGCCGGAGGACGCGGCCAACGTAGTCACCTCCTGCAGCACATCCAACATGGTGGGTAACTGTTCCCATATCTTCAGTTTCAATATTTATTGCATTCCCTAATGATACATATTTATTAAAATTCTAATCTAGTTATGACCTCGTAAACCCTGCTGGGTTATAGCAACATAGGAAAGGTGGAGCGTATTGAAGTAGTCCCACTTGGGAAGTTTGTGATTAAATACGGGATTTTTCGGTAAAATTAAAATTACAGAATAAACAATAAACATCTGGTCCGTAAGGTCCTTAATAGTCAAAGTCAAAATCTTTTTATTCCGTAAAAATGGCTACATTTGTTTGGAATCGTCACAATTTTTTTCCCTACCGTGCAGTTCATGACTAGGTGAGCACTGATAAAAATATTGCGTGCCATCTGTGCTGCGTTGGTGCCACAATAGAACTAGTACAATTTTGCCTTTTCCATGAACACAGGACGCCGTCCAGTATTGAAACTGGTCGAGCCTCGCTCCCAGCCTAGCGAACTTCCAGATAGTTAATTGTAGGTACATTCTGTTACTCTGATCTTGCATTTTATGTCTGTTCCAGGCCAGCACGTCCCCCTCTTCGACGACCAGCCTGAGGGTGCGCAGAACTGGTCTGCTCACAGTCACGGAGCGACCGCCCGGTGAGTGACTCACACACGTATACGTTGTGACCGAGTTTGTTGTTTACAACATTACGTAGGCTTTTTGACGTGGGAATTGTCGGTGTTTATAAAAAATAATATATTCTTCGAATTGCTTCTCATTTGGAACCCAGACGTTTGTAAAGCATTAAGTAATACTCGCGCGATGCCACCTCTGCTGCTAACACAGCAAATCCTTAGGAGCTTACTGGAGACCTCACTCACACGCAGGAATACAACAAACCTCTGGGTACTCGTTATTTGGCTGCGGTTTTTCTGTGAGGTGGAGGTACTTCCCCAGACTGGCTGTTTTGATACGCCCTATCTATCTTGAAAACACGCAGACGAAGACAAACATAAAACATGCACACAAATGTTTGTTCTGTGTGGGAATCGAACCCTCGAGCGTTGGTCTCAAAGTAACGTAACAGCGCGTTTCACCACTGCCACCGAGCTTGTCAAAAAATGTCTGTAGGTTACTGTAACTGCTTACTATCAGGCAGACCGTAGGCTTCATTGAAACCTGGGTGGTTTAGAAAAATCAGCTGTCTACTGCTTTGTCTTGTCTATTAAAAATCCTACATTTTGAAATGCATTAAATTTACAAAATATACATATGCGAATAAATGCAGGTTCAGCTATATATTTCCATAAGTGTAACTGTTACGAGACAGACAATTCGAGAGGTTCAAACCATCGGTTGCTATGTACCAAACTAATCAAATTCTAATGAACCAACTTTGAAAGAATAACACGAGATACCATCCGTACTATGCCTGACTACAAGAGAATACAATTCCTACGCCAAATTATATTTTTATACAATATTTTTGCACATAATAAATGTTGTGTTGTTTTTGCTGCTCTGATAAATGTCCCTTACTATAAAGGAGCTCGACAATTTACCATCATCGTCATCATCTCATCATCATGACATATACTCTCATTGGTTGAGATTTTTTCAACTTTTCTCTCTCCCGCCATTTTTATTTCTTGATACGAGATTATTTTATAATACGTGTTGGATCAAGTGTACCATTATGTTTCGTATTTTGTTCCCGATTAATTTTAACAAGGTTCTATTTTAACCCCCGACGCAAAAATGTGGGGTAATATGTATAACTTTGAACGCTATCTGTGACCTATAATTTGAAACTACATAACTATGCTCTTCTTGGTCTGATGCTGCAGCCAGGATATCCAGCACACTACACTCTTGAAAAAATAATAGTACATATGTCGTGTTTGGATTCATTTTCGGTCAAGTATTTTTGATTCTACATACAATGCAATGGTGGCAATACGATGATCTGATGCTGCAGCCAGGATATCGACTACACTATTACACTCTTCAATAAAAATGTTTTTTAAATTTAAATAAATAACAAATTTCTATATTGTTAAATTGCATAGGTATTTTGTGACGGGGCTTTTTAAATTTTCAATTTATTCTCCTACTCTATTATGCGGGCCTTCAACAATCTACTGTAGATGTGCAGTAGCCACGTTCGTTAATAACTTCTTAAAATACTCATAACTGCATATGAGTGGAGTTGAACTTACTAGTTTATTACGCTGGGGTTTACCACCCTGCAATTTGAAGTCCAAGGAGTGTAGTGACATTAACAAACTATAATTTAGTATTCACAATGAGAACTTCTATATTAACAGAAGTTATATTTGGAAGACTTTTGTTAGATTTGATGGTGACTGTATTTAAACAAAAGATTTGTTTCGAAAGATTCATGGACAGAAAAATTGAGAGGAACAATATTTTCGCGCCTACGAGCCATGTAGAACGAATTTTTACATTTAATCCATTAAATTAAACACTATTTATGTCCACAGTTTGCGTTCTGTCGCTAAATAAGATGCAATCAAATTCTGGGCTACACCTCTAAATATGCACTCATATCCTATGCTTGATGCAGTCAAAGGCTTTAGCGAGACCACAAAAACTCCAATAGCATTCTGTGAACTTTTTTTATGCATACAGAATATACGTAATCAGTTGGTCTGTAAGTTCCCAACTCACTCCTTTGCCACAGTTGAGTCGGGCTACGTAACAACGTACGACGATGTGTTTAAATCTCTCTTTCAACAGAAGCACTTTTGCCATTCGGCACGTCTAAAAATTATGATGAACTGCTGTTGCAAGTGATTGTCGTCATAGCCGGTTTTAATATTCTGTTTCTACTCTGTCATAACATTTTTTAATTTATAACAATTTTGTACCGTGTATCCGCTAAACAAATATCGACTCCTTTACAGTAAGTGCAGTAGATAGTTTTACAGCATCCCATTTTTATTTTAGTATTTGCATGTCGCTATAATATAATTTTGCATTTTTATTTTGCTAATTTTTATTTTTTTTCCGAAACCAATAGTAATAAGTCCTGAACTCGTTATGGAGGTCGAAGCGAGAATGAAGAGGAATTACCTTCCACCTTCCATTCAGGGGCAATACCAAAGCCCTTCCACCCCCACAGGGCCGACACCGAATCAAAATGTACCTCAAAGTCCAACCCAAGGGTCTATCACGGCTGGCACACCGAATTACAATCAGAACCAAAATAACCAGAAAGGTATGAAACCGGTGTTAGAAACCATACCACAAGGGAGCGTAATTGGTACCAAAGGGTCAATTATGTCTGGAACACGCATGAATACACAAGCAGCGGGGTTTACTCCTGCGGTGGTACAATTTCCAAATCTTGGCACTGGTCAAAATCAGGGTAATCAAAACCAAGGGTCTATTATAACTGGTACCCCCATTAATAACAATACTAATTTTGGAACGCCAACACAAAATCAAGGACCAATGTTACAAGGTACGCCGATGGGGACTAGTAACAATTTTGGAGGGATGGGAGCACAAAACCAAGGCTCGATTATGTCTGGTAGCCCAATAGGTAGCAATAAAAATTTTGGTACATCAAATTTGACACAAAACCAAGCATCAATCGTGTCTGGTATGCCAATAGGTACCAATTTTGGAGCAGCAAGTATGCAAAACCAAGGGTTTACTGTAACTGATGCACCAATGGGGACCAATACTAACTTAGGAGTCGGAACCCAAAACCTGGGATCTATTATGTCTGGTTTATCAGTGAGTGCTAATAACAATTATAGTCCAACAACACTAACACAAAATCATGGATCGATTTTGTCTGGTACACCGATGGGACCAAATACCAATTTCAGTAACAATGTTGCAACTCAAAACCAAGGATCAATCATAACCGGTACCCCAATTGGTGCCAACACAAATTTTGGCATCGCCAACATGCAACAGAACCAAGGATCAATTATGAGTGGTACCCCCATGAATGCCAGTACCAATTTCAATTCAAATACCAATAATTTTGGTACCACTTTCGGAAACGGCACAAACAGCTTTGCAAACACACCAAATAATTTCGCAAATACTAACTACAATATGAACCAGCAAAATTTTGTTGCCAATAATACCAATCCTAACTTTGGTGCCAATGCCAATTTCGGTTCAATAACTAGTGGTACACCGGTGCCAAGTGGGTCCATTACAGCGGGGACACCTTTCATACCGACAAGTGGTATCAATTATAATCAAAATCAATACAATATACGACAAAGGAAGTATTCAGGACCACAAAGGGTGAAGCTACTGGCAACTGTGCAGGAAATGGGTAATTTATTCATTTTAGTTTTTTTTTTTGGTGACGGGTAAATAATTTCAATGATTAATTTTATGTCTTCTATATGGGATTACTAATAAATATAAAGGTGAGGTACTAGTAAACATGGAATACGGAAAAGTAACAGAGTTACAAGGGTTATTAGGGTTGCCAACCTTATTTTGTGATTACTTTCCTAACAGCACGCATTCTACTATTTCGAAATTAAGAAATACAGGATGCTTAGTAGTTCACAAAACGAAAGAATTAATTCTTTTCAATGATGTGAATGACTTTTTCTGTCTCTATTTCGACTCTTATTAGTCCGACTTCAAAAAAAAATTCTTTCAATAGTTTTCTTAAAAATGTTCTATCACCTGATCACTACCTACGTAGGCTGCAGCCAGGGCGTCGAAGAAAAAACAGTTCAATTTTACAATCAACATAAAATTATGTGTAGCGAAAGGATCTTAATGTCAGTTTATATTATTATGATTCGTGTGATGGAATGGACCTCGTACAATGGACTCGTGATGGATCAATTGTACAAAAGGTCTTCGATAAATACAGTGTTATGGACGGTCGGCATATGGTTAATTTATATTACTTTTATATGGTCCACAAGTATATTTTTTATAGTTTTGAAACCTCCGAAAATGTCACTAGAAAATACACTTTATAGTGACAAAAGTTTAATAAAGTGGCAACCCTAACCGCTGTGTTGAACCGGTTATATCACATAAAATAAACAATGATTTTTCAGTTCATGGCTGACACGGGTTTTGCAGTTCCACATCATAAAAATAACCCTTTTTACTTCTTTTTATTAACCCTAATAAATGTTTGGCTGTTGTTCTTCGATACTAGCAAGTCAAAGCAAGTATTATTTAGAGTAAGTTGTACATGATTTGTGTATATGTGTGTTCAGTTGGATTGCATGTATTTTTATCGTTTTTGTTTTCTGTAGTATTTTGGCTATTTAACTTGTAGAAGCATACGAATATCATGCCTATGTATTATTCCGTTTTTCATTCCCGAACTATTCAATGTTATTTGGCTGCGTTATTCTTTGAGACGGAGGTACCTACTTCTGCAGATGAGCTGTTTCTTATTAAATATTACTGCGCCTTGCCCTTTCTCCATAGTCTAGTTTGCTAATCGACCATGTGTCTTTAAAGATCATAGATTAAAGATCATTCACACTCTAATTGTCGCTTATTACGTGTATCGGCTTTGAATATAACAAAAGAGCCACACGAATACCATATAATGTATTACATGTCATTATACCGGTTCTTACAGCTATTTCCTTTTACAATCTAATACGACTAGTCTGTCCCAACTGAATCTCTTATAATTTACTATCGCCGGTTATTATGACTAACGCCTTTTACGGCTTAATATAAATATGATATATTTTGTTATTACAGGTTATTACAATTATCATATACTACCTAACAACTAATCGGACCCGACTGCGTTTTACGTAATTTGTTATTGCCGGTTATTATTTGTTAATACCGGTTGTTACGTCTGTACAACCTGTCGTCAATTTCAAATGTATTTAATTTTTTTTTTTTATTACCGGTCATTACTACTATTGATGTTTATAAAACTATTATAACTGAACGATTCCAAGGGGCGACCACATCCCTATATAGTTTATAATGCCAGTTTTTACACCTATCGACTTTAGCGATCTACTATAATATAACAGATCCGTGCTGCCAAACTGCATATAATTTATTGGTACTAGTATACCGGTTGTTATGTATTAATATCGGTTTTAGTAATATCGACCTTTATATTCTAATGTAAGTGGTCCGTGCGAGTACACCCCATAAAACTTATTACGACTGTTATTATGTATTGTAAAATGTTTTAATTATTATCGACTTTAACTTATCATTTTTATTCCACCTCACAGAAAACCGCAGTCAAATAGCTACTCCCTAGAGGGTTGTTGTGTTCCTGCGTGTGCGTGAGGTCACCAATAAGCTCCCAAGGAGTTGCTGTGTAACCAGCAGAGGAGGCATCGCTCGAGTGATAATTAATATATCGCAAGCGTTGATAGTCTACGGTACCCGCTTTACATCAGGTGGGCCGTATGCTTGTATGCCTCCCGACGTAGTATATAAAAAAAACTCGATCGACGATTTTAACTGTTAGCCTCTACAATCTAATGAAGTGCCGACTGTGCCCCATTGCTATATAATTTATTGCCGATTAGTACGCCATTGGGATTCGAGACGACGCTGTTCCCATCGTTGCAAGATTAATTAATTTCGACTATAGTTCTGATATAATCGTTTTCCAACAGCTCGCGAACATGCCGAGCGGTATTCTCCTGTGCGTCGCGCCGAATGTTCGCCACCAAGAGCAGCACACGATATAGCGTCAGCACGGGCTGAATATCAACAACTACAGGTAAGAATCATTTATATATATTTTGTTACTATAATAAAACTTAAGGAACCGAAGTTCAATCAATACTGATTTGACTTAAATACCGGTTCTTACTACTATCTCCTTTTACAACCAACCTAATACGACTAACATCTCCTACTGAATCTCTTACAATTTATTATAACACGTTATTACAAATTATCGTACTCAATGGTACAGATCAGTTATGTAACTTAATTGATCTGCCCCGACTGCATCTTATGTCATGATTGATTATATTTATTATTACCTGTCCTGTCTCGACTGTCGACGTCGTATTTCATATATTCTTTATTACCGGTTATTACTGATATCGATGTTTATGAAACTATACAACTGATCCGCAGGACGACATCTCTATATAGTTTTTAATACCACTTATTGCGCGTATCGGTTTTTACGATCTAGTGTAACATATCCGTCCTGACTTAACTTTATACAATTTATTGTTACCCGTTGTTATTGTATGTATTAATACCGGTTATTACCGGTTTGAAGTAACCGTAGCCTACTAGTATGACATACGAACGCTTGCATATAAAAAGTATTTCTGGCATGTTGCCCTTTCCCTTTACCGACGTAGTAACTCATCTTCTCTTTTATTCACAGGTACACAACAACCTTCCCGGGAATTGTTATTTATCTGCGGTTTTTAAGATGAATATTTGAAAAGCATTTATTTGCATTTTAATTAGGTTTATTCATATATCATTTGTTGGCTAATTGATATTCCAGCGTGGATTGGAGCGACGGAGCGTCGGTGCAGGGCCCGTTTCAGGCGCGGGAGCTTCGCCCCCGCTTCCCGACGCCCGCCTGCACACGCCCGGGACCAGCATGCCGGGTATGAACAAAATATTCTTTTACGCATCTCGAGGAATACAGAGATTGAGAAATGAACGCAAGTTCGCTGGTCAGTCAAACTATCCCAATTCTCACCCAGACCAATATAGCGCTTTTATTAAACAATGTGAGCAAATAAAGAAGGAGAAACCTACTACTCTTTGCTGCAAGTGTTTATGTTATGATTCACAATTTTATTACAAAAAACATTGGAAGAATCGAGAGAAGTAGGTATGTTATGTTTGGATCAGAGCGCTTGGCGTTCCATAGTCTACTCCAATGGGAGACAGGCGTGATGATATATATGTATGTAAGACATCTCGTCACGTATGTATTATGACAAAGTATTTATTATATTAAACTTTCCAGACTTAATGATTATTATAGATGACTAGCTGTGCCCGCGACTCCGCGCGGAATAGTTATTTTTTTATTATTTACTTATATTAATAAAAATAAATAAAATTCCTAAAATAAAAGTAGCCTAAGTTACTCCTTATTACATCAGCTATCTGCCAGTGAAAGTCCCGTCAAAATCCGTCCAGCCGTTTCAAAGATTACCCGGAACAAACAGACAGACAAAAATTGTAAAAAAAATATTTTGTATATGTACCGTGTATACATCCATATGCATTTAGTAAAAAGCGGCTATTTCAATATTACAAACAGACACTCCAATTTTACTTATCTGTATAGGTTATAAAGGATGATGCGAAGAAATATAATGATTGTTAATCTAGGCTCTCCTATACATTCCTGTGGGACCTCCCCGAGTTTGGATCTGGGCGTGCTGTCGGGAGAAGCAGCTATGGCAGTTCTGTGCTGCGCCAGGACGTTGCCAGATCCCGCGGTAGCTGCCGAGTTGTCCAGAACGAAAGTTTTGACGCAGGTTTGTTATATATACATAGATGATTACATCCTAGACGTGGTTAGAAGCAGCAAGATTTTGACTCATGGTAACGGATATCAATTATATATATAGTATCAACAGAGCAGTACTTCAGCGCGGGGCAAAGACTTATGTTATATAAGTCAGACCGCACATGTAGTACTGCAGTCAACTTTGGGTGAGAGCACCTGGATACCAGCTAGGACCTTGTGATTCCATTCAGAGACGAGTTCTGAGAATTGTCGACGATCCTAAGCTTATACACGGTATTGAACCCTTAAGTTTAAGGATAGATTTTGCCTCCCTTTATGTGTTCTATTGATTGTACAACGGGTTCTGAAGAATTGTTCGATATGATGCCAACAGCATTTTTATACAACCGCACCGCTCGCCGACGGCCGGGAGGTCACCCTCACACGCTGGAACCGCAATGGTCGCGTACTGTGCGGTTCCAGAAAAGATTTCTTCCGAGAACTTCAAGTTGTGAAATGAACTACCAGCCGAGGTTTTCCCAAGGGACTACAGTACAGGGTTCTTCAAGAAAGACGTAAAGAGGTTTTTACAGGGCAACGCATGAGTGACACCCCTGGTGTTGCCGTTCTCCGTAGGCTACGGTGACTGTTTACCATCAGGCTGGCCGTTTGCCACCTTCGGGCTTTTGCATTTGTGTACATATTTGTAATTATCGCTTGCTCGACAATGAAGGAAAACATCGCGAGGAACGTCGTAGAAATTATATTCCAAAAAGACGTGTGACCTAGGAAAGGTTCGGTTTTATTCCTCTGAATTGTGGAAGTTTAACAGTGGTCGTTTTATGTCAAAATCAGTATTTTCGTCAAATTCTTAGGATCACGTAGCAAATATACCCAAAAGCAGGTGACCTTTCGGTTCGGACCTTTAGGTGATTTCTCACAGGCAACGGGTTATGGACTATATCAAAATGTGTTGGAAGTCATGAATCTGAGTCCACAATCCATTCTGATCATAAATATCAGACCTGACCGAAGTAGAAACTCTGCAATTACACAAGAAAGACGGACGCCATCTCGATTACTAATCATTAAGCTAGTTTCGACTACACAACTCCCTAGATAGAGGGTTGTTGTGTTCCTGCGTGTGAGTGAGGTCACCAGTAAGCTCCCAAGGAGTTGCTGTGTAAGCAGCAGAGGAGGCATCGCGCGAGTGATACTTAATATTTCGCAAGCGTTAATAGGCTACGGCAACCGCTTTACATCAGGGGGGTCGTATGTATGTATGCCTCCCGACGAGTATAAAAAAAATGTTACGATTAATCTGGGTTTTTTTGAGCCTGTGCTAGGCTGTGGGTTTTAGCTTGTAGTATTATGTCATTGTCAACCTATTTTTTTTCTTTTCAGGATGTGGCTCTAAAAATGGGTATAAACATACACACACTCTGCTTGCCACACATTAACGTATCGCAGGAGGTTCTCAAAGCCGTACATTCTTACGGTAACTATGCGTTACTCTCCGGCCACACGTCCCCGGTCAGCCCCGGCTCGCCGTTACATCAAATAACCGAAGGTCTAAGCTACCTCCACACTGGCTCCATAACCAGAGGAACCCCTCAAGCTAGCGCGACCCCTTTAGACCTCCGGAGTAACGTCGAAATGGACACACAGTACCCCCAACTTTTAATACACCCTCAAATACACATGGTCACGCATAGGTCTTTGAACAATTCACCGATATCCAACCCCGGATCCCCTTTAGACATGATTCAGGAAGAAATTGGCAACGGGAGTGACTCCAGAGCCTTTCAGGACAGTCGCTTGCAGTTCCAAAACTACGTGTCGACACATCCTCAAATAAGTTTGACCGACTGCCTTGGATCAGAAATAACCCTAGTAGCTTCTTCTTCAGAAGACAGTATGGATAGTTTAGAAAATAATATGAAGTATTCCTTACCACAGTTTGTTATCTCTGAACCGTCAGATTTGGATGACAGACCATCGATAACCAAGGGTATTGGACGGAAGGTTAGTCAGGAAACTGAGCCGCCGCTTCCTGTAGAAATTCCGCAACTGGAACAGTATAAGGACTCTGAAATGCAATCCCCAAAAGATGGTGAGGATACTACGAAATTCTTAACAGAAGAACTTAAATATCCGAGAAGGGGCAGTGATAAGTCCCTGGGATTTAGCGATGACTCGCTTAGCAACGATTCCGCGAACGTATCACCCAACTGCGAACAAAACGTCCAGTCAATTTACTCCAATATTGTATCAATCAGCTCGGGTTTTAGCGAAAATCGAGGAAGTTTCTCAGAGCATCGGGAATCATTCTCATTCTCAGACCGGGGCAGCTTTTCAGAAAGGGGGGACTTTGGTAGATCCTCGTTTTCAGAGAGAAGTGATTTTGGTAGAGGTAGTTTTTCGGAAAAAGGTGAAACGCCTAGATCTTCGTTTTCTGCTCAAGGGATTTTGGGTGAAGTTAGAGAGTATTGTGAAGATGTTTACATGCCGAGGGATAACAGTAGGCACTGTTTGGCAAAGTGTGACGAAGAGACACACGAGAATGAGGAAATAGAAAAACTCCAACGGTCTACAATGGATTTGAGATTGACGGAGATTTGCCGACCCGAAGAACAGAAGATTCCAATACTTCTCAGTCCACAGAAAGTGTCGTGTATGCAAGAGTATTATGAAGTGAGTTTATCAACCGTGTGCTCCAAGTTGGATTCGCCGAGAATCGTTGAACTTTTAAAAGAGGCGATCAACACAAGGGTACCGCCTCAAAGCATATTTGTTGAAACGAATGATCAGAAAGATTCAGATGATGCTGAAGCTTCGACTGGGTTCTTAAATCTAGAATATTCTGGCGGTATCCAGATAGAACTGGTTGTGTGCGAGAATAAGCATAAAGAGAAAAAAGGGTTAAAAATGAGGCGGATATCTGGAGATCAAAGGGAATATGGCAAACTCTGTCAGCAGCTCATCACCAGTTTGACAGTGTAAACTATACAATTCGACAAAGCAAGTCAGTAGTTTGACATAGAATGGTGGCCAATGATAGATACGTGTCACATCGACAGTTGATAAAAACTTTGACATTGATTGTCAAAAATGAATTCGATACCAAATTGTTGAGGGATTGTATGATTCCTTTGTATACAGTATTTGACAATTATATTGTAATATCGATTATGTTGTAAATGTCATGGAACTGTCAATGTCATAGCAGTCAATGTTCTATTTTGTAAACTTGTTATAAATATATATTATATGTGTAACAAGTTTATTATTGCGTAGCATGCCGATGTTTCAACAAAATTGTCAACAGCTGTACTTGCATTTATATAATTTATTTGCAAAACCATTCCTACATATTTTTTCCATGCCTCTTTGTATATATTATTGTATGTATATCTCGAAATTTTGAACAAAGTGTTGTAAATTAAACGCATACTAGCTTGTACTGAACGAGTGATAAATAATACTTATGGTGTGATAGAACTCGTTAACATTCAATGTGTAAAAAACTTATCCGAGTCAAGAATGGCCGATTATTTATGAACATTTATTTTATTATGGACCGAAATAAAAAAATCTCATAAGAAATATCTCCCATACAAACATGAAATTTTTACACCAATCACAGGGTTTATTTACGCAGTGAGATTTCCAATATGGTTAAAAAAATCTCGTTTGTGATTCCGATTAACCATTCGGAATATCTACATTCGCATCAGAAGTCGTTAATATTGTCTATCACGGCGGAAAGGGAGTATCTAAGTTTCAGCTGCATTCAGTATCTATGTGAAGAACAATTGTGTATAAATATTTTTTAAGAAAAAATCTTTACAATTTGTGAATATCAGATTTTATCACGAGGAAAATCTTATTATTTTGTAAAGTAAAATGTAAACTATTTGAAGTCAACAAGAAGTTAAGCAGATGGTTCGGCAAACAGAATTACTGAGGGATTAGAATCGCAAATAATAATTTAAAATATGTTAATTGTTTTGGCTATTTACAACATTACATTTATTACAGATCAACTAATGTTTATATTAAATAGCAAAACATTATCTATCATTTATTTAATATTGCCGCCATCTTCGAAATATACGTCAGGATCTGTACAAAACTAAAGATATAAATATTTTTTTATAAAAAAAATAGCAATATGTTTTTATTAAATATTGCAATAAAAATATTGTACAATTTCAATCAGAATAGGCAATACTTTTAGTATTGTAGGATTTACTGACAGACTTAACCCTGTATTACATTCCATTTACCAAATGTATTTAATTTTATTACAAAATTTGTGCAATTTTTTTTTTGGAAATATTGTATTTAGACATAGTACCTTTGCAATTGCCTGTACTCTGGATTTTGAAAAGGTAAACAAAATGGCGACCTCGCACCTTTTTGCAAAACTGAATTCTTGTTAAAACTTGAAATTCTGTTTATAAATATTCTTATAAAGTGTCGAATATTTTCGAAAGTACATTTTATGAATATAACACGCATAAGCAATTAGCAGTGTCCATCGCCTATCAAAGTAACTGAACTTTGACCATTGACAGCTGTCACTTTGACGTTTGACATAATTATTGACAGATTGTCAAATAGATTAAGTTGTATATATGAATGTATATCGATTTTCATTTGCACATATCTGTATATTTTATGAAGAATAATAGTTATTTATTCAAATAAATAAAATACGATTTAGTGATTTTTCCATTTTAGCGTAATCTCTAGTTTAAGGATAGGTTTCTGTACATAAATAATTATAAGGGTGAGTTTCATTACTGCAATGGAGGCTAAAGTGATATGTTCAGTATGTACCTATTACTCTTATGACTATGTATAGAAAGTGAGACAGAAAATAATATTTAGTTCCTGTGGACTGCATACATTTTATTTCATCACAAAACTTTAATAAGACGTGTCAAAATGTTTAAAAAGATAATAATTAAATGTGGCATTTAGCATTTTCCTTGGTTTATTGTTAGTCAGTACTGCGTTATTCCTGGGAGCATCCCGCGTTGTAGTAAAGCACATTTAAGCATGCCACCTGTAGGTGTCAAGATAGAGCCGCCTGACTGATTGCACACACGGTAAGTGACACTGGATCTTATACTGCACTGTCGCAGTAACACAGTCGCAGATGAAATGATCTAATCGTAAGCCATTCCATTGTAGCTACAATTTAAGTCCCGAAGCGTTAAACTAATAACTTTAACTATCTTGATATGATTTTGATTGGGCAATAATTGGACATAAAATGATAGAATATCAAATATAGTGTTCAGCTTAGCGATATTCTATGAGGATATATTATGGAGTATTCACAAGGATGTAAGATTGTTAATTAATACATTTATATTCTTCGTGGGTCCACAAGTTGTTATGCTGTCCATGTCATCATAGACTACATAGATGTAGACTAAACAACGTTAATATTTTTTATCAGATGTATAAGATACCATTCTGAATTCCGCAAAAAAAAAACGCAGCTCTTACAGGATTACTTCGTGATATTTCTATAACGTCTCTTTTTCCTGTTAGATCGCGTGTTCAAAATAAAATTTACCTGTAAAATTTAGAATGCCAAGCGTTTAATTAACAAAATATTTTAACAGATTGCCAGTATGTCAATACCTATAAAATTATCACGTTAATCTAGTATCATAAAGTTTGACAAGAAGCACAGTACAAATGAAGAAAAAAAAGTGTGAAAACCTTAACCGAAAAATTTGTACATATATTTTATAAATAAAAAAATATTAATTACATTTGCCATTAGAGTATCGACTGCGTTTGTTCTTGTAGTAAAGGAAAATTCAAGTGGCGCAGTTCTTTGCACGTATGCCATTAGCCAACGCTTGTGGACAACATACCTTCTATTAGGATCAATCCAATTTCACATTTGGAATATCTATTTCGTGCCTTACCAGAGTCTCAATAAGCCAATAACAGCCATTTCAAATGACAAATTGTAGTACCGGCCGTAGTATGACGGTTGTTCTTAAAAACGATAATAGGGGAAAATCTATCAATAACATTACTACAAAAAATGCAAAATTTGTGACATAATTACAATATACAAGCGCTCGGCAGAGGTGGTTTTTATTGATCTTGCATTTTACGTACATACACCATGCACTAGTGTTGGAAACTGTCTTTCTAACCCATAACATTGTTTTAATTATACGTTAGATGGCGTTGCCTCTATATGACAAGGCGTAGATTCGTTCTTGTGAAATAAATGATGTAAGTATACATGAATATAAGCGCAAATTGCCCAGTAAGTCCTCTCACCCCTTGGACCTGCGGTGCAGAGCAGAGACTTGAACCTGTAGGGTTGCTCTGAGGCTAATCTTGACAATCCAATTCTAATGTCGAAGTTTTCAGTAATATTTACTAATTTAGATTATCTATATTTTTAATTAATTTAGTCAACTATATATATACTAATTTTGTCAACATGGATTTTTTTTAATGTAAAATTGAGAATCGACCGCTAAAATCGAACTAATCTGACGATACTGTGGCGCGTTAAAAGTTTAAATCCAATTCCGGTGTAACGTTACTGGGTACCTGCGTAAACCACCATCAGGTCGACCACAGGCTGAGAGAGTGTCAAATAATAGACTGCTATTGCTGCCTGCCAGTCTGCACATACCTACACGTCGTAATTGTGAATGACGGAATATCGCAATCGAATGCCTAGAGAGGCAACCGCATGTGGGACGACGAAGTGTTGGGTATCTCCTCTTTAGATGAACGAATAACTTCACGAGCTGCCTCTTGTATGATTGTATGAGGAAAACTGATTGAATATTGAAACCACCCAGGAACGGGTATCACACACAGATATGCAAGTTTTTACTCACAAAAATCTAAAAGATATATATAGACAGATGCACCGCTGTGAGTAAAACAGGAAACAAAACGTTCATTTGTATATTGTCGTGTTAATTGGACCTGTAAGCAACATTTTGGTCTCGAGCTATATTGGGCTGCATTGCCGCGTTAAAAGATAAAAAAATGATATTCACGGGCGTTTAGTCATGCATACTTCAAATAATTTGATATTTAAATTATGCGTTGGCAGAGGGCGAATCGCGAACAATTGTTTTTATAGGGTAATATTATCGTTGTATATATAATTCTTCTGAACATTTGTAGTCGCTGAACTCCTAAACGATATGTCCATTATGATTTTTTTTTGGGTATATCAGACGATCCCAGGATGGTTAAGATTCACAATTAGACTCGGTAGGTGGCGCTGTGATCGGATAATAGGGCTTCTTTATTTTTGTGCACGACAACATCTATCGAATTCGCTAGTTTTTGAATTATATAAATATATTATTTTTGTGCCAGCAACATCTCGTACACACGATTTGAAACTTGCGTACAATTTTCGTACGACAGTCTATATAATTGCATAGTCTATGACGGGCTGTCCAAAAGACTATACGTCAAAATCATTTAATGTTTCGGTCCTAGCTTTACAGTCTCTAGCTCGTAGAGCCCTGCTCTAATAACATTTCTATTAGTAATATGAACATATGCATATCACTTGACTATTGCTAAACATTCTACGGGAAATTGCTGTGTGCGAGAGAGAGGAAGATAACTAACTATATGTTTGTTCTTATTTAAACTAGGGTTTCAATGCTTCGTCTGCGGAAGCAGTGTTATATCTACGTTTGCATTCAATCGTCTTGCAAGCAAGGTTATTAAAACATGTTAATTTTTTGAACACGAAAATAAAAAAAAACCGCCGTGCGAGGAAGACCAAGACTCGCCTACCACGAGGTCATCCGTCTCAGTTCAGTAGACAATGGTAGGCAACTACCATGATCAAATTTGTCGTGTTCTATCAGAAGATGGTGTCAAAAGCCCTAGGAACCGACAAGCGTCCATGAAAGAGCTATCAATGTTGAAGAAGCGAGTGAGGTGTGTAAGGACTGAGTCATGTAGCGCTCGGTGTCACTGTCTACCTTTTAAGGTACTTGGCGTGTTACAGATAGATTTTCAATGTTTTATATATCACTACGATGGTCAACAAGGAAACGGTCCGCTTGATGTATTGATTTTGTTCGTCCATGCCAATACACGACCTCAATAAGAATTAGAAGAATCGTATCATAAAAGATATAGTACAGCTAAGAGCAGATCACGCTTAACACTCGAAGTGCGATTGTAACTCTTATCACCAACGGCATAAGAACGGTACAAAGGTCAAAGTGTAAAGCTTGAGCTGCACTTAGCTGTACCTAGCTATGTAATACAAATCACGCAGGAACAACGCCAATATATCTTGAATCTGTCTCTCTCGCACATTTGTGGTGTGCGTATACACCTTAGCATAGATGATGTATTGCCATAAGTTCTGTAGAACGAAGCTATCAAATTTGAAACCTTGTAAATATTATTTTAATAAATAATTCCAAATCCAATAATGTTTTGCTTTTAAAACATCGTACTTTTTATGTAAGGTCAGTAAAGGCAAGCGCGTCATACTTTTCACAAAGTTCAGTTCAGTACATAAGTATGTATTTTAGTTTTTATTAACTTTTGCCAATGAAATATGTGTTTTAGGATATAACATTTCACTTAAAATATAAATAGTCGTAGATTTAAAAAATTAATAAACTACTCGTATAACCTAACGACGCACTTCGCCGCGAAGTGGGTAAGTGCGGCGTTCGATCATAAAGCGCATAATTTATAATAATTTTAAGTTTAGATACAATTTTATAATACCCATTTGTGAGCTGAATAAGACAATTTATTCAAAATTGTTTTGCCATTAAAATAAATCCTAATACTGAGTAACAAAAACATATGGGAGGTAAGTGCGTCATATTTTTACTGGGCGGTGGCAGTCAAACTTTACCAATAATAATAAGCGATGTTTGAACTCCTATCGAGATTCTTACGTTGACAATAGATAAAAACGGTAAATAAATGTCAATTTTACCTTAAATAGATACATATATCAAACATCAATGAAAAACTTATATTTAGCTATAGAAGATTATTGGGTTTTATGCATTTTTCTCATCACTGAGCCCTTAAATATCATAGTCGGATTTCAGCTTTAAAATATTTTTGTAATGGAAATAACTTTAGCAATTACACTATCTAGCAAAATAGTAAAAGTGGGTAGCCCATTCCCTAAAGTATGGGTCTGCTGCTTTTTTCTGTTGTATTTTCTTTCTTGTATAATTAGTTTATTCTGTTGTATAAATCACGGCTTGGACGCAAAATTAGTAGGTAGTCCAGTCACTTCCAGGTAGGTACTCAATCTTCAAAAGGTAATCTTTAAAACTCTTCATACTTGACGCAAAAGCCCAAATCTCCACTTTTATATAATATGCAAATATTTTGCGATTTGTTTTCAGTTTCTTCTAACAGGACTGTTGGCCTTTTAAGTGTTAACGATTTCTGTCCTCTGCGACCAGTTACAAAGGTAGTTGCCGGAGATGCTACGAGTACATCGTTTCGTGGCTTCATAGGCCGACATATTATTATTTTTGATAGCTTTTATGGTTTTAAATAAAATATCTTGCGCCCATTATTGAGCCCAAATAATTGAACTTTACAGAGCGTATTATATACCTAGTCCGGTCATAAGTTCTGTTACAAATTAACATGCATTTATTTTTTTAAGATGTAATGTAATTTTAATAAAACTTATATGTATGTATATACTTATCAAAATCTCAGCAAAAAAAAAAATATTGTATTCGAAATGGCCACGTTTGCCTTTAATCTGTCTGGCCACGAATTTATGGATTTACGCACTGTTTCCATGAGAAATTTAGCCACTGTTTGCGTCAGAGATTTCTTACGAAACACAATGTCGGCGTGTCGTCTCGAGCCGGCAATCTCTAAAACTGACTATAATTTGTAATCCAATGGAAGAGAGGAAGTGTTGGTATCTGTCGATAGTACGGTACGAGTATAAGAACATACGACTGATTTATACGGTCGATTATTATTTTAATACAAACCGCAATCGCGTTTTTTCTCTACTTCCGATGGTTGACTGGTAGATAATGCAATTAGCATTAAGGCAATCACTGCAATCCTAGTTTCTTTAACATCCCATTCCATATTGTAATTTGCTAATAAACACAAAACAAATATGTAAAACGGCGGAAAATTGAAAGAAGTTTACTAATATTATAAATGCGAAAGTTTGTATGTATGAATGAATGTTTGTTGCTCTTTCACGCTTAAACGGCTGAACGAATTTGAATGAAATTTAACACGTAGATAGACTATGATCTGTATTAACACATAGGCTACGTTATTTGACCACGCGGGCGGAGCCGCGGGCACCAGCTAGTAACATAATAAACGCGTTCCAAATTTAAAATCACTTCCTTATAGTAAGAATCTCTTTGTTATATATTCATATAAATACCCTTATTTAGTTTATAGTATCTGATCAAGGTAGACACAAGAGTTGGTTTTCTACATATTCCCACAATAGTGGTTATATCGCCACAGTAGTGACCCCGACGTGATCTGATCCGACACCAACAAGAATCAACCAGAAGAACGGCATTCTATAACTGGATACCCGCTGCACAATTCCACAGGCCTCCCACACCACCACGGGTCTCACCGGTTCAGAATTTCAAGAGGCAGTTTCAAGAGACGAGTATTCGTATTCTATTTTTAATTTAGTTTGTTTTGTTAATTATTTAATATGTTTATTTAGTACAGAAAGTTTAAATTGTTTGTAAATAGTTATTAATCTGCACCCGTAGTAAATACCTGAGCGTCTCTCTCCAAAGCCCTTCAGACATGAACCCGCGTGTTCGGAGTATTTATTTTTTTATACCACTAAGGTGACAAACAAGCGTACGGCCTGTCTGATGGTAAGCAGTTACCGTAGCCTATGGACTTTTGCAACTTGCGTTGCCGACTCTGTAAGAACCTCTTCGTATTTAGCCCTGTGTGTGAGCTGTGGCGTTTCACGTCTACTTCTCCAATACGATGAAGCAGTAACAGCCCACAGGGAGACACTGCATAGTGAATGTCAAAAAATGATGTTTTGTGTCGTCCTGCAATCCTTGGGGCGATTGCGACTGTTGAAGCCTTTAGAATCTACCCGGCTAAAGGTAACCCCTAGGTAGTGTTCATACAGTAAATGTCTGACATAACCCGTGCGGCCGACCGCAAGTAAGAGTTCACCACCTCCATCGGATTGGGTCCAAAAATAATCATGTAAGATAAGGAAAAATGCTCGTATTTATGTTACTGATAGGTATTTAATATTGTTTGTAAACTGGTGCTGATTTAATGCGCTAGTTCTAGTTAGTATTGTATAACAAGGAATTTGCCTCTCTCTCTCATTCCTTGTATGGTCATTAGGTACTTGTATGGTCCATAATTATTTCAGGGTATAGTTTATGGCAGTGTTTCACAATCATTGTGGGTTCAAGGTGCTGCCAAATCAAGAAATTTTAAACAAATGTGCACCACACACGCACACCACAGAAATAACTGAGTTTATTTTACTAACTATATTAAAGTAGAGGCAGAGCAGTGATAGCCCAGTGTATAAAGAACCGGCCTAGTGACCAACAGGTCCCCGGTTCGAATCCCGGCATGTACATAAATTCGTATTTTCGGAGTTATGTACATATTTGTAATTATCACTAGTTAGGCGGTGAAGAAACGTGAGGAAACGGGTTTCCAATTCGATGTCCAAGAAATTATATTTCGAAAGACGTGTGACCTAATTTAAGAAGCCCTGGTTTTCCCTCTGAGTTGTGGAGGTCTGACGGCAGCTGCTCCATGTAAAAATCCGTATCTTCACCAATCCTTAGTCTTAGGTTTGACGACCTCGGCGGCGCATTGGTGAAACTCGCTGTTACGCTACTATGACACCAACGCTCGTGGGTTCGATTCCCTGTGTTTTTCCTGCGATTGTGTGCATGAACATGTCTGTTTGTCTTGGTCTGGGTATTTTCTATGTATAATAAGTATGTATTTACGTATGTTTATCAGTTATCTAGTACCCATAACACAAGCTTCGCTTACTTTGGGGCTAGATGGCGCTGTGTAATTTCTCCGACAATATTTATTTATTTAAATGTAAAAAAAAGGTAGCGAATCTAATCCTATTAGATTAGTAAACGGTATAACAGTAAGAAAAAGAATTAAGCTATCGACTAGTTAATGGCGAATAATAATAATAATATATATTATTCAAGTAACTAGGACTCACATTTTGTTAGCAGAAGATACGTACAAAAACTAAGTATTAGTACGAGTAAAATGAAATAATATAAAACCTTACATTAGTTTGTGATCCATTTCTGCACCATGCCACCCGATATGTCACAGCAACGGTTCACGTATGAGCAGCCAAGTCTGCTGGCCATCATGTTTAAGATGCTGTTGATGCTTCCCCGCACCAGGGAGGCACACCTCTTACGCATGGTAGCATGGAAGCAGTCTACTCTAGCTTCCGCGAACATCCCCTATGCACTAAAGTAGCGAGGCAGTCTCAACAGGGGTGCTGTTGAGACTGCCTCGCTACTATACTTACGCGTTATTGTATTGTATACGAAGGGTACTAGGCCCTTTAGTACCTCTAGCCCACAGGCTACACGTGTAAAAAGATGTACCTACAAAGAGCTCTAAATAAAGTTACGAGTACTTTAACTTCCCGTGAACAATGTGCGAACCTGCGAGCCAGCTTGTTTGCTGTCACTGACAACGCCCTTCGTTCTCTTTTTATGTCTTGTCTATATCTTAATAGCGACTTGATTTCGCTCCTCCGGTACAAAGGGTTCGTTCGTATAACTCACACCTTCTGATAAGCCGGCCATTTTTCCGCGGCATACCGGCTGTTGTCCGCGGTACACCAGTGTGTTCTATTGTAACGCAGTAGACTTTTCATTGCACCAGATAAAACAGTAATATATTACATCAATAACTTATCATTACAATAAGAAAGGCGGTCTTATAGTAGCAATGTCTTCCAAATGATCTTAAAGTGAATTCCAACCGGTGGAAGGTTGTTGTTTTCCTGCGAGTGTCACCAGGAAGCCGGGAAGAAGTGCAAACCAAACCTCAGTATTGCATCGTTCATAGACTACTGTCGCATTATGTGTGCCATTGACGTAACTGGATCAAGTGCTAATCGTCACATATAATAAGGGTTCCGTACCACCGTGCAATATTTACCACTATATACTAAGATATTTTTATACGTATACATACGTCGTACACGCTCTAGAATGGCAATACGAAAGCAAGGTAATTGCCCAACTCGCATTCAGTTGCCTCAGTTGGCCACGCCACGCTTTCGCGTCGCGTCTATACGTATTTCGCCACAAAACATAATTGTCTTAAGATATATATTCATCTCTTTCTAACGACAGGTATGCCCTATCATTTGTCTCTTTGTTAGAGCCAAGTGTAAATATAATAAATATTTGTACGTAGATATAGTACCTACTAGTTGCGCCATTTTAATACTATAATGTTGGTGTATAACGTGTCTACCTTTTGATACATCTCTGACTATATATTCTAATTTGTCCAGTAACAAAAACGTTGCACACCAAAGACTTCTATGTGTACTACGTAGTACACATCTTATATACATATATCTCAAGTCTTTGGTTGCACGCACAGGCAGATGGGCGGAGAGTGAGGCCTTAATAATAACGTTGCATTGACACCCTTTTGGTAAGGAACGCTAAAAAGCTGGTAGTATGTTTGTTGCCACCGCAGTAGTATAAATAAAACGCAACCAAATGTCACGTAGGGATGTGGATCCCTACGTGACACGGGGCAAATTAACGAAAAATCACGTTTACCCATTTTTGAAAACACAAAAGCCGCTTCACATTGTCCGGCCGGAAGGCGCACCGGACGTGTGTAAACACCTTTACAAATCGTGATCAATTATGTAGCTACCCCTCACCACCGGAAATAGTTTATTAGTACAGTTTACGGCGCATAGTTGAAACATTTTTATTTTAGAATACGTCGGGAGGCATACAAGCATATTGCCCGTCTGATGGAAGGCGGTTACCGTAGCCCAGATTTCCTCAAAGTGGGGTACACGAACATTTTTTTCGCCATTCGACGGTAGGGGGGTTGCGACAAGATTTACGTAATGATGGCTGGATGATTGGGAGACACGTGAGCATCGACTTATATTACCTACGGTACACGTGAGGAACGTATATAGGAGCGCGCGCCACTGAAATCACTCACACCTCGCGGGTGGGTTTTTTTTTTACCTGGTTATGATAAAAACGTACAGAAATCGACTTGATGCCACGGTTACCCGCCATCTGGAGCAGGAACCACATGCACTCGCCACTGTTACTGCCCACGCAACATCAGTCTTTTCTCCCTCGGCTACTGCGGTTGTCCTCGCGATTGCCTGCCATCAGGCAGGACGTCTTTTTTGCTTAGTAGTAAAAATTTGAGTAAAAATACGTTTGAGTAAATGCATGCCACATGCACTCGCCACCGTTACCGCCCGTGCTTCTCTGGTCGTCTTAGCGACACGTATTTTTACTCAAATTTTTACTACTAAGCAAAAAAATACGTACGGCCTGCCTGATGGTATACTTTAAACTACTCTATTACCTTACTCTTGGTCATTTGCTACTTAACCAGAAGTGTCAGTCGTACGTTCCCAACCCTGTAAATACTCTTTACAGTTATTTCGAAGTACCTCACGCTGTAGTCCGTTGGGAAAATCTCGGCAGGTTTCACTCAACCTAAGAATTCTCGGATGAAACTTTTCAGCATATGGCACAGTACACCACGAATGGGGTTCCAACGTGTGAGGATGAATACCCCGCCGTCAGGCGAGCGGTGCCGTCGTAGAAGGAAGATGTCGACATCATATTAAACAATTTTGAAGCCAACCCGTTACATATAATCAATCGACGACAATAAAACCCGCCTGATCGCCAGCAGATACCGTTGCCTACAAACGCTTGTGACGCAAGGAGCATCGCTCAGGTGATGTCGAGTCGCGGTGCTAGTATCTAGACTATATAGTATGACACACGTTAACACAAAAAAAATCTCTTCAAGCGGAAATGAATACAGGAAAAGAAAAACGTTTATTCCAGCAACAAAAGTTTACAAATAATATTGTCGTGTTGCTTGAAGCCGGACCCAAAATTAGCTAAACAGCTTATTTCGGTCGTCCGCGTGAAATGAGATACATCCGTTCGCTTAGCTAAGCTGTCAAAACGTGGTGATTTTTGGCGGTGTCTGCAAAAAAATTGCAGGCGTCGTCAACATTTTTGCTGTGGACATTAATCATTCATATTTGGACACATGGACATGTTTATTCATCAACTAAGCACAGGATTCATTAATAGATTCTACTCTTACTCTTTGACCACATGAACCATGTACTTATGATGGTATCATGCATTCCTCTTTCGAATTTGCACCTCAGATTTATTTAACGCATAGCTCTCAACAAATCGGACCACTGTATTGTATTGACAGAATTTAAAGTCTGATAACCAAGAAACCGGCGAGCGTGCATGAAAAGAGTTATGAATGTTAAAGAAGCGAGTGAAGTAAGGACCGCGTCTTATGCCGCTCGGTTCTATGTGCCTACCCCGTAAGGGATTGGGCGTGATGTTATAGTATAGTATTTAAAGTAAGTTTGTTTAGTGTTGCTGCAGAGCCATTGAAAAAATTCGTATTGTACTTTGACGAGCTCGATGGCGCAGTCGTGAATAGCGCGACTTTGACACCAACGCTCGTGAGTTCGATTCCCACACAGGACAAACATTTGTGTGCATCCAAGGGCGCATCCAAGCATTCCGTCTGGGGAAGTACCTCTCCACCTTACTGAAAACCGTAGCCAAAATAACAACTCCCTAGATGGGAATGTGTTGTGTTCCTAAATGTGAGTAAGGTCACTAGTAAGCTATTAAGGAGTTGCTGTGTTAGCAGCGGAGGAGACATCATGCGAGTGATACTTAATGTATTACAAACGTTCATAGGCTTCGGCAACTGCCTTACATCAGGTGAACCGTATGCCTCCCGACGTTGTATAAAAATCTGATTTCAATGCATTTATCATTTCTTCGAAAATTTCGGTGTAGGCGAAAAAGATATCATATGCTATGAAGATAATTGCTCTGCGCAAAATAAAAATAGCTTTGTCATGTTGTCATCTAGCATGGCGGGTTTTAACAGGCTAAAACATAGAAGTTTTCGTATGTCTTTCCTTCCCGCAGGTCATACAAAGTTTGCTTCAGACATTAAAAAATAAATAAATAATAAATCTATTCAAAAAATAAATGTTTTAGGAAATGGCAATCATAGATGGGAATGTAATAATTTAAAAGATGGTATTGCAGCCGCAGTTAAGGCTTGTCCGAAAATAAATTCCATAACAGCAGTTCTTACTGGAGACGAGAAAGGAGAAACATTCGTGTAAAACTTACGATTGGGCAAACTTTTTAAAACCTGATTCTGTGAATGTCGACTATCTTCTGCGTTTTGTCATTTTTGAACGAATAAAAATAATAAGAGGCACATGTTTTGGTATGAAAAAATTACTGATAGTCAACCAATTGCAGCAAAAGTTTTGAATCCGTGTAAAGTGTACGGTTTTCTTCCAGAGAAGTGCCCTTCATTCATGAATTTTAAAAGCGATTTTCTTTTAAAATTCATGAATGAGGGGCACTTCTACCTTTATAACAAAATTCGGTTTAGTGAAGAATGTCACGATATTTTAGGGCCAAAACCCGTTCCGAATATTAACGAAGCAAGTTCGTCTAGAATTTTCAAAGATCACAATGCTATAAGCCCGAGAGATGTTATCTCAGTGCCAACAACGTCTGTTCGGAATCTAAATATTGAAATAAATAGGTACTCGTCAAAAACCAACATGTTCATATTGCAAAGAAGTCGGTCATAGGAATCGGGTACGAGGAGGAATTTGTTCTTGTCCAAAATGTAAGTTACAAATGAATAAAACTCTAATCTAGTCTGACTTTTAATTTGATTCACTAAACTGACAACACCAACTTGTCAAACCGCCATACAACGCATAACAATAATACAATTTGTAATGCGGTTTGACAGTTGTTCTGTCAGTTTATGAGCCAGTGTCTGTGAATCGATTTAAATGTCTAACTTTAGAACAACTTTTTTGTTAAACTTTGGTCACTTTTATGTATATTTGAATAATTCATGGTTCTGTTCAATTGACAATAAATATAACGAATTATTATATGGTTACTTCTCATATTGAGTAAGACTACTCAGTTTTAGTTTTTAATTGAATTATTTTGTCGTATTTACTCAATATGAAACGATAAGTGGACCTTTTTACTAAATTATGTAACAATATCTATTTTTGATTGTAATTACTTATTTTATAACGTTACAAATATAAATATTACCTAGTTGATTATATGCAGAATATCTTGATCCACAATAATAAATAAAAATGTAACTAGCTAAAACTTTAAAAATGCTTTTTCTGAAAACTAGCTTTTCAACATTGAGTGTCTAATAAAATACGCAAATTTCTGGATAACTATTCATCGCTATTATCAAATGACTATTCTAAATACCTTATCTAGCCTTAACTCAATTTCCACACTGGACCCCTTATGGGTGGAAGGCCACAATTAGTCATGGTAGATATCTAATTCGGTCTTTTTACTTTCGCGTTGTGTATCTGCTTCGTAATTATTTTCTCCTGAATGATTATGTATGATTGTAAAATATATCGTTTTCTAAAACTTAGTAGCAACAACTGTTGCAAACACCTGCCTTTCCCCAAACACCGCCTTCATCCGGGCCGCGCCCGGGGCCGTGTCACAGAATGGATAATTGTGCAGGCCGTGTGCCGCTGCACGTGGCATTCATAGGAACCTCTTTATACATGCATTTAACTTTTTAGGGTTCCCTATCTACTTGATTACATATATGCCAAAATAAAAAGTTAAACTATACTCAAACTTCTATGGTTAGGAAGTGTTGAACTAATTTAGTCGGTAACGCATGAGCGACGCCCCAGTGTTTGCCACCTTAGTAGTATAAAAAATCTCATTGCTTTAAACAAGCAATTCTTATATATTATAAATACGAGTACATTTCATGTATCTTAGAAGCGGCTATAACTATTTGGAATAAATGCTGTATTTAGACAAGGTTTTATAATATAAAGTTAAGTGTTTCCTGACAATACGCGATTTTACATATAAAAACATAAAACTGCCGATCGGCCGGTCGCCAGCCTGCCTGACCGGCCTGCTCTACGAAAATATGTGCAATTAAAATGTAAAAAAAAAATCTTTAAAGCGTCAGTGCATATTATTTGCATATGAATTCGTCACTTCGTTGATATGATAACTAAACACATATATTGTAATAACACTAAGGAACTTGAGAGAAATGCGGTACTTACAGCATATTACAGCAGCCAAACAAAACTCTGGATGAACTTAAACCTAGAAATTTTACGTTATGTTGGGGGTGGATCAGGGGTGGATGCTGTGTTTCTGTAAATGAGTGAGATTTCCAATAGGCCCCTGAAGAGTTGGTTCTACACCAACTGACTCCATTGCAGGGGTGACTGTCTTCCTTCCTTCCTGAGGGTTTAGAGCATAGTCTGCCGCGTTCTTCAACTGTGTATTAGCAAATGCCAGTGGTTTCAAGCCTGACTAAACTCAACGACTGTTATATATCGACAACAGCCGGAGCTTTTAACGTGTCCTTCAAAGCATGGATAAGCTCGAAATAGGTAGCCCGTCCACAGATAGGCTGCGATTGATGTTACTTAACCTGCGTGTTCCATTAGATGCGCAACGACGATATCGAGCAACGTTGATTCGTCAGCAAGTTTTTTTTTATACTACTTCGGGAAACATACGGCCCACCTGATGTAAAGCGGGTACCGTAGCCTATTAACGTTTGCGATATATTAAGTATCACTCGCGCGATTACTCCTCTGCTGCTTTCACAGCAACTCCTTGGGAGCTTACTGGTGACCTCACTCACACGCAGGAACAACAACCCTCTATGGAGTTGTTATTTGGCTGCGGTTGTCTGTGAGGTGGAGGTACTTCCCCAGACGGGCTGCTTTGATGCGCCGTACCTCTCTTAAAAAAGTATATGAATGTTAAATTAGGAAGTAAGGTGTGCAAAGGCCAGAGTCATGTAGCGCTCGGCTCTCTTTGCCTACCCCACAAGAAACTTGTCATGAGGATATAGTACTAATAGTAGACTTCAGGAGCAGTGATAGTGGATAAAGAACTGGCCTAGTAACCACGAGGTCCCCGGTTCGAATCCTTTGGCATTACCACTAACTTTTCGGATTAATGAGTACATATTTGTAATTATAACTTGCTCGGTGGTGAAGGTAAACATCGTGAGGCACAAAGTTTAAGATGAAGGCTTTTGTTGTGGTAGAAAGGCTTTCTTTTTACCGTAAGCCGGACGTATGCATTGCATGGTGTTGAATTATTTGCAAAATTTTAAAACCCCTTAATAAAACATCCACGGGGAAGTCATAATTTAACGTAAACTATTGAAATAAAGGCGGGTACAAACTTACAAACAAACATAACATTTCAAAGAATAAATAGCCTTAGTTTGATCGTTTAAAACCTTATTCATTCATTGTAAAATATGATGAACAAAAACTATACTTCTCTTTCATGTGTACTTGACGAACGGACGCCGTTTACGACTTTTGTTATAAATAAAAGATCGTTTTGTCCGGCGGGCCGTAGGTGCGGAAACGGAAGGGCATTGTAAACAATCCTGTCTATAGTTCAATAAAATCATAAAGTCGGGATGTCCTTTCTGATAACTAGGATCTTCCGTTCCTGTAAGAGACAATAGTACTTACTTAATAATATTAATACCTGCAATCTTAATTCTTGTCTATGCCGGATATCTTTTTCCGTGACTTGTCCCTGGTGGTAGCAAAAATATCGTTTTAATTTTTTTTAAGCGATGATACTCACGTGGTAATGGAAACGGACCAAGTGGTCTCCGGTTCAAATCCCGGCATTACCACAAAATTCATATTTACTGATTTATCTTTTAGTTAATATTTGTAATACATATTTTAGACTACGAAGGTAAACATCGCGAGGAAACTCGCACGTCCAAATTAAATTTCGAAATTATATTCTCAAAGACGTGTGACCTTACCTAAGTTCTGGTTTTCCCACTGGGTTGTGGAGGTCGGTTGGTAGTCGCTCCATGTAAAAATCAGTATTTTCGCCAAATCCTGAGGCTTAGTTAGCGGACCCCGCCAATCGTAGTGGATTAGGAAACTGGATAACGCTAAGAAGAACTTTAATTTTTTTTAAGGATTTTAGTCATCATCATTAAAGCGTTAATCCCGGGCGTCCTACACTTTCGTTTCGGAGCCGAGGATCCGCAAGAATTATTGTATGTCTCTCTTTTTTTTATACTACGTCGGGAACATACAAGCATACGGCCCACCTGATGTAAAGCGGGTACCGTAGCCTATTAACGCTTGCGATATATTAAGTATCACTCGCGCGATGCCTCCTCTGCTGCTTACACAGCAACTCCTTGGGAGCTTACTGGTGATCTCACTCACACGCAGGAACACAACAGCCCTCTAGGTGGAGGTACTTCCTTGCACGGGCTGCTTTGATGCGCCCTACCTCATATACTCTCTTAAATCATAAGTATTAATTCCGGTCATCTTACATTCGAGAAGATGAATTTCCATCAATACTACACTTGCCACGACCCGCTCCAGAGTATGCCAATGGAATATGGGTAGGTGTATACCCATGTTTCCACTCCGCCTGACGAAGACACCAGAGACGAAGGCCATCATCGATTCTCTGGAGCGCTCTGTAGCCGTCGAAACGCTACTCACCAACAGACATCAGAAGCTGTTTGTTGTTATTTGTAAGTACGAGTATTTATCCTCTCATATATAAAACTTGATGTTTGTATATCTGGGGGCACGGCCGTGCCCCCACCAAGTCGAGCAAAAAGCGTCACGACCGTACCATCCTTTTCTCGAAGCAATTCAGACCATTTTGGACCCCCCGTAACTTCGTTGTGGATAAAACTAGAAGACTGAAATTTTCAGTAACCATGCAGGCATTGTAAAGACACGTATATTTCAAATTTCATTCAATTTGAACCAGTATTTTAAGAATTATAACGGGTCAAATTTTGATAATTTTGTCACTCACTGACTCACCGATCATCAAAATTCTAAGGCACTTCTAGCAGACCTAGAAGCTTCAAATTTGGAATATAAGTAGTGTTTGGTGTATGAATCAAGGAAAAACTAAAAAATATAGAAAAGACCGCAAAGAAAATTAAGCCCATACAGCCAAGTCTTCAGTTAAATTTTTCAATATTGGCTTTATTCGTAACGATGTTTTATTATGTTTTATTTATTTTACGGCAATTATTATTATTGCGTGCGAAGCCGCGGGTTTAAGCTAGTCCCATATAAATATAGGCGCATGGTAGTGCCCCTGCCAAATCGAGCAAAAAATGGGTATTCCCGTCATGAAAACACGTGTATTAAATTATTTATTAATGCAAAAAACGTAACCTACGTGCGTATTCGTACTTATTACGAGTGCGTAAGGTTGTATAATTATATACCACGCGCTGCGATGCTAGCGAGTGAGCGCGGGCCGTTACTACGCGCTGCGCGGTGCTTAGGCGAAATATTGACGTGAGTCTTGGTTTAGTTAATGGTTCTATCGGTATAGTGCAAAGAGTTAAGGTTGATCCGGATAATACAAAAATCATTAAGAAAATATACATTACATTTAATAACGAACATGTTTACGAACTTTGTCCGGTTAAAACTAAATTTGAAATTATTAATAGAGCTTATGTTCATTGCGAACAGTTTCCCATATGTATAGCCTATGCTATAACTATACATAAAAGTCAAGGACTAAGTCTACATAATGCACTGATGGATATCGGTTCTACAGTATTCATATCCGGTCAAGCTTACGTGGCACTTTCGAGAGTTACAAGTCTGGGCGGTTTACATCTAATTAATGTCAACTTTGGAAGTGTTAAAGCGCAGGAATCCTCAATTTGTGAATACAACAGACTAAGAAGCATTTACCGTCCAGATTTGTTAAAAATTGTAACATCAAAGCCTCCCAGAAAAACGCATAGAGACAGGGAGTGGGCTCTTAGAAAAACTGTAGCTGAAGCTCAAGAAGTAGTACCGGAAAAGAGAAAACGGAAGGCTACCTACAAAAATAAGAAAAGTTCATAAGTCAGAGAGAGGGCTTTAAGAAAATTCGTTGCTGGTAGATATACATATATACAATAAGTAGAAGGTACCGAAAAGGAAAAAAGTAGAACTGTCTACAAAACACAAAAAGAAATGAGATCCCATCAAAAACAATACTTGTCAAAAAAACCAAGTCTCGCAACTCAGTTGTTCTGCGGTAAAAAGTTGTGAGATCCATGTAATACCAAGTCGGTTATTAATTTATTCAGTCTCTACTTAAGCGACTTTCTGTCTTAATACGTCCAGTCTCTAAGACCACGATCGTGGTCCATAACAATTGAAAATCAATTGTGTCTGGAATCTCTGTACTCGAAGCATTAAGTTGTTACGTAATAATTAACAGCATCTTATAGTGACGCATATCAATATTAAAATTCTTTAATGTTTTATATAGATATATTGAGACTTGGCCATCGCACTAAATAATTGAATTTACATGTGTTTTCAGGCGATTGAATTTACACGTGTTTTCAGGCGATGGCCAAGTCTCAATATATTTATATAAAACATTAAAGAATTTTAATATTGATATGCGTCACTATAAGATGCTGTTAATTATTACGTAACAACTTAATGCTTCGAGTACGGAGATTCCAGACACAATTGATTTTCAATTGTTATGGACCACGATCGTGGTCTTAGAGACTGGACGTATTAAGACAGAAAGTCGCTTAAGTAGAGACTGAATAAATTAATAACCGACTTGGTATTACATGGATCTCACAACTTTTTACCGCAGAACAACTGAGTTGCGAGACTTGGTTTTTTTGACAAGTATTGTTTTTGATGGGATGTAGGTATGTTCCGCATAGACTCGAAAACGGCTGGACTGATTTTGATAAAAATTTCTGGCAATCTTAAGAATAGCCCGACGGGTTATTCTTAAGATTGCCAGACGGGACGGGACAGGCGGGCGCTAATGCGATATAATAAATATGTATATAAATTAACTGCTATCCATATGTCCACAGGGTGAATTGGATGCCATATTGATATATGTAATTAACAAATTCGATCATTTGCAAACCATAAATAGGTATCTTTAAAATTCAAATTAATAATATATACCTAATCGTGCTGGTTGCCACAACCACGGCTGGCGATCATCAACGGCTGGGAGATGACGCCAAAAATGAAGTCGTACTTTGTAAGTACGACTTTGATGAGTTGACATGACGACATGACATTTGAGAAGTTTTTACAGTGTACCAGTTGCAGTACGAATTACCTACAAATAATATACAGTAACTACTTACCATCAGGCTGCGTCCTTTTCCGGCACGTAATTACGTTGAGGCACAAGAAAGCTCTTGTGGTGCTGTCTTGCCAGCGGGGGTGATAACGCGCGGAAGATTGCGAGCACCAACTTATAAGATGCGGCAACCGCTTGACATCAGAAGCGGAGTACGCAAAGACTTCAGACGGGGAGTACGCAAAGTATACATAGAAGTCTTTGGGAGTACCTACGCTGTAACGCTTTTGTAAACCAAAGTACCTAGTACTCGTCTGATCTGTAGGAGTATTTACATTGCCTCGGAAAGCCATTTTCCAAACGGATTCGAAAAGTTTTCACTCATATGTTTTACCGATTCCATACATTTCTTCAGATATTTTTTTAATTCCGATTCGTATATGGCTTTCCGAGGCAATGCGAATGGGTATCCCTACTGAAGTGCGAAACGAGTTACAAAGGTCAATCTAGCGGCCAGGTGCTCCCGCAAAAAGGTGACTACAAGACGAGAACTCCATGTGATGTGAGACCGCACCTGTGCCTTGTTTTAATTATCAGCCGTCCTTGCCTCGAGCTACGTATACTTTGAATAAGTACGTTGAGTATTGCTTCGATACGCTATAAACGAAAATGTTTTATTGTATATTCACTGATTTTTTTACATCATCCGAAATAGTTTACTACCTAATTAGTGTCTACTGTCAAGTGCCCTTACCATCATTAATTAATTTCAAAAAGATGACATCCGCCATTATAAAAATAAATTTTGCGCGGGAAACCAAAATAGCGGCGGAAACTCGCCCCCAATTATTACGTTTAGCAAATCTAAACTCAATACTACCGATTTTATTATACGAAATTTAAATTCTAACGCATATCATTTAAGACTTATATTCGATTACTACACAGTGTCACTTATGATCTCTCACTAAAACCAAATGACACGGAAACGATTAGTTTCAGAACCACATGCTGACAGGCAGGATGTGAGAAATTCATTATTGATTCAAAAATATTACTCCGTCTCTCTCATGCGAACATTACTTTTCATTGGAGTGACAAGGAGAGGGAGCGGCACCCGCATCCGGACGCTGACGACGCATTCTTGCAAATCCGGTCAAAAATATTAACGGTTTAAGTACAATTCTTTTGTCAAATCATTTTCAGTCTTATTGTGTATGCATAAAGTATATAATAATTCGCAGAAGTTGTCATTTTGTGTTGTTTGCCAATAAAAAAGAATGGCCAGACATCTGCCTTCATTCATTACAATTCGAAAATGTGTTTCGTTCTTTTCTCATTCTGTTTCCTACTGTTGAGTACATTAGACGTGTGTTCAATCTTAAAAAATATTGTGTGACATTACGAACATTGTGGTTTCTGTGAGAAAGTGTGTTTAATTTCTGATACTGTACTGTATTAGATAAATAAGGATTGCTTCAATTAGTCACTTTTATGGTGAGTTTATTCTTTGTTAAAGTTTACACAATTAATTTTTATTTTTACTGTTTTGTTTTTATGCTGACGAGTATACTTGAGGCCTCAGCTCGGTATCAGTCCGTCTGCCAAATGGCTTCCACAGCTTTTTAAGTTTTATGGTTATTCGAGACTAGGTTTTCGTTAGTTAAATCTTTTTTTTTTTTTTTCATTAAAAGTCCGTACCAAATGATACCTTTTCAAATTGCCCGTGGTATAGAAGTTATACCAAGGATCGCTGGTTCGATCCAAGCACAAGACACTTGTGTGCATGAACATGTCTATTTGCCTTAGCCTGGGTGTTCATTTATGTATTCTAAATAAGTATTTATTACAAATAAAAGTATACACGTGTTTTTATTACGACCGATATAACAATGAAGTATAAAAAATATATTTAATTTTATGTCAAAAATTAAAGGAAGTCCCCGCACTAGAATCTAGATCTAGAGGTAGGGGGCATCAACGCAGCCCATCTGACGTAATACCTCCACTTCACGGCAAACCGTAGCCAAATAACAACTCCCTGGAGGGTTGTTGTGTTCCTGCGTGTGAGTGAGGTCACCAGTAAGCTCTTAATTAGTTGCTGTCTAAGCAGCAGAGCTTATTGTATTGCAAGTGTGCACAAGCTACGGTAACCGCTTTACATCAGATGGGCCGTATGCCTCCAGACGTTGTAAAAAAAATAGATTTTTTTTAAACTTGTGCCTTTATAAGGCTGGCCTTGCCAGTTAATTTTAGTATAATTTGCTTTACTTTCTTAGACAAATATAGCACTATATAGGTGGTAACACAGCCTGTCTGATGGTAAGCTACCTTAGCCTCGCCTACATTGCAACAAGATAAGAAAAAAATACGTTTGTTTATTTTAGTCCGACCATACAAACTACATTAATTGAACGTCGACGTATGTCGGCAGTGAAAACGCGAAGAGTCCAGGGTTCGATTCCCACACAGGGAAGATGGACATGTCTGTTCGTCTTTGTCTGGATGTATTAAGAGAGGTAGTGCCACAAATTATTTAACCTCAGGACACATCAAAGCATTCTGACTGAAGAAGCATCCCCACTACACAAAATACAGCAGCCAAATACAGCTCCCTGAAGGGTTGTTATGAGTGTGTGTGAAGTTACCTACTAGTGATCTCCTATGGAGTTGCTGTGTTAACAGTAGGGGTGGAAACGCGTGAGCGACAATCTCTGTGTCCCTAGCGTCGCTCGTAAGCTACGGTAACTACCGTAACCGTAATTTACCTCCTCGCGTGGTAAACAAGGAAATGCCACGAAATATACAATATAGACGTATAAATATGTATGTATGTATGTATGTATATCTTCACGTATAAATAAACATGTGGATATACATATACAGGTGTATGTATACATACCACATCAACCCTTACTCATCCCACTGCAGGGATACGGGTCTCCCTTCAACTGAAGGGGTTTAGAGCGTACTCCAACACGCTCCAAATGTGGATTGGCGGAGGCCAGTGTTTTTAAGCCGCCCGAGCGACTGTCATCTCTCGACAAAAGCCAGGACCGCCGGCTTAATGTACCCTCCGAGAACGGAGAAACTCGAGATAGATAAACCCATCCACAGACATGTTGCGGTCGACGTTACTTAACCTGCGTGTTTGGTTAGAGTAGCACGCGCAACGACGCCATTGATCTCTCATGTATACATAGGTGTCTATCATTTATATCTAACTTAAGAGTCCTAATTAAGAAAATCCCATTTGCTGTAGTTCCTTATTTCCAGAACACGTCACTTATCGTCGCCATGGGCTTTGGCTTTGGCTCGGTACCTTGATCTCCAGCGATGTTCAGTAAAAGACCCCTGGAAGAGAAGGTCAAACTGGCGTCCATGAAACTTGGTGTGCTCAACGGAGCCAAACAGTACTTCAATGCGGAACAAAGACTCATGTTATATAAGTCTCTAGTCAGACCGCGTATGGAGTATTGTAATCACCTTTGGGCGGGGACACCTGGATACCAGCTAGGACCTTGTGACGCGGTGCAAAACTGAACAGCGAGGGTCGTTCATGATCCTAAACTCACACACGGTATTGAACCCTTAAGTTTAAGGACAGATTTTGCCTCCCTTTTTGTGTTCTACCGTTATACTCATTGGTTTGTGTTCCGAGGAGTTGTTCGACATGATGCCATCAGACTCATTTTAGACTTCCACCTCTCTCCGACGACTGGGAGTTCATCCTCTGAAGTCGCAATGGTCACGTACTGTGCGGTTCCGGAGAAGTTTTGCCGAGAACTCTAAAGTTGTGGAATGAGCCCCCTGCCCAGGTTTTTCCTAGGGAGTAAATCATGGGGTTCTTCAAGAAAGGCGTGAGGAGAATTTTACGGAATCGGTAACGCAAGAGTGACACCCCTGATGTTGCAAATGCCCATAGGCCGTAGCCAGTAACTGCTTATCATCAGGACGGCTTGTTTGCCACCTTATGAGGATATCTGCAGTAGAACTAAAGAAACTGACATAGGCCAAATGATAAGCGAGGGGAAAAGGTTCTCGTATGGTGTCCCTGTACCGGTACACGCAGTGTGGGACGACGGGACAGCAGTCGCTCAAATGTCATGTCAAAATCAGTAACTTCGTCAATAAGTTTAAGTAACAGACCCTACAAAACCTAATGGACTAGGAAACTGGACAACGCTTTCTTGTCATTTCTAAAATAGATATATTAAACAGAAACTAAATGAATTGTTGTTAAAGGGTCATAAATCAGGAATGGTTCGACGTAAGTTATACACATAGACGTATATAGTGGTATACTTAATAATAATGAAGGATGTAGGAGCCAAGGAAGACCAAGACTAACCTACCTTGACCAAATTGGTCGTGTTTTATTAGAAGGTGATATCAGGAGCCCCAGGAAACGGCGAGCGTGCCTGAAAAGAGCTATGAATGCCACAAAAGCGAGTGAAGTATGTAAGGACCGCCTTATGGCGCTCGGTTCTCTCTGCCTACTCCGCAAGGGACCTGGCGTGAAGATATACATACATACTTAATAATATACTGCCGTCTACGATTCCTACATCAAAAAATAATTACAATCATTGCATTTTCTCTTAACAATAGCCAGTCATAATGTGGTTTCCCGCCATTGTGTACGGGAAGTGTCACGAGAGCGGGAAAATCTCATATGTTTTATAAGGCTATAACACGCGGCCATTTGAGGTTATGCTATATTCTGTGGCATAGACCCAGATTCCTTTTCACACTGTATCTGTAACATGTGTCTGTCCTACTTTTTGTTTAAACAATACAATAGACAAGACAGTAGCATAATCTTGTGGATACCTACATAAGTTTATGTTCCTGCTCGCAGTGATGCCAATATAAAGGGTAAAAAAAAAACAATTGTGAACGATCTGTAGGCGACTCTTTTTTTTTGTTTAATTTGAGCTATCTACAGGCTATCAAATCTGGTCTGACATCCCACAGATAAGACCGCTGTCAGACTCTTTCTAAATCGATAGAAATATTACTTGTCAAAATGTAGGTGAATGTGTCACTCATGTCATCAGCGGATTGAAACTGTAAGCAGATCTAATGACAATGATGAATATAATTACTTTTTCTGTCGGTTACAAAACAAATTGACTCCGGCGTGTTCGTCTGAATCTATGAAAATGTCTGGTTATTGACTTCAGAATTGTGCACATCAGTACAAAATGAGATACAAAAGTCAAGTTATGTCTTAGAATAAGACATCATATTCTCCATCCAAATACAAAGTCCCATAATAGTTGTCTACTCGAGTGTACTTTGCACGTTTCACATATTCACAATAAATCATCTTTGTTTATGGTGATAAAACATATTTGGACTTTGTAATTGTAATGTAGAGTAGTTCAGCCTTGCTATGTATCTTGCTTGACACATGTTGATCGTGTGTAAGTTAATAATCATACATTTCCCCATCTTAACAATTGGCTATAATGTCGTTTCCCGCTATTGTGCGCCGGAAGCGGCGAGAGCGCGGGAAACGAGAAACAATGGCTGCTTTAATGGCGGGAACTCACTTGATTGGTGGAAAGTTCGTTAGAGATTGAGGATGTGGGTCTTTTGAGGCAGATGAATCATAGCTGGGCACCATTTATTTAGTATAGATGGCTCATGTGATCCTAGAACCATGGCTGGCCCTCGCCTACACACTGCCCTATATGACTACCGAGAGAGTGAGGGAAGTTCGATTACCGACTCTATTTTATTTATATATTCGTCGGGAGGCATACGGCTCACCTGATGTGAATTGGTTACTCTAGCCTATGAACGCAATACCGGAAGTATCCCCTGCTGCTACAGAAACTACTTAGAAGCTTTTTGTTAACCCTCACTTATCCGCAGGAACACAACACTCCTCCAAGTAGTTGTTATTCGGCTGCGGCTTTCTACTAGGTAACATCCTCAGTCGCACTGCTTAGATGCGCCCTACCTCTCTTAAAAACACCCAGATCAATCAGCGGACCTTGAGCTCCGAAGCCAATGCGTAGGACACGTCCTTACCAGGAGTAACGCTCGAATGTTGATGAGAAGGATTGACACAATGCCATTGGTGCTGAATCACGTCAACCCTTAATAGTCTAAGTATCATTGGTCCTATTACAATTTCGACGAGCTCGGTGGCTCAGTCGTGAATGACGCAACTTTGACACCAACGCTCGTGGGTTCGATTCCCACAGAAGGCAAACATTTGTATTCATGAACATGTCTGTTTGTCCTGGCCTGGATGTTTTAAGAGAGGTAGGGCGCATGAAATCAGCCCGTTTGGGAAGTACCTATACACCTCACAGAAAACCGCAGCCAAATAACAACTCAATTAATAGAGGGTTGTTGTGTTCCTGCGTGAGAGTGAAGTCACCAGTAAGCTCCCAAGGAGTTGCTGTGTAAGCAGCAGAGGAGGCATCGCGCGAGTGATACTTAATATAACGCAAGCGTTGATAGTCTACGGTACCCGCTTTACATCAGGTGGGCCGTATGCTTGTATGCCTCCCGACGTAGTATAAAAAGAAATACAAGATCATAATGTGCCAATTAGCTCCTAAACAGGGTAGATTAAAAAAAAGTTAACTTTACCGGAAATGTGTCTTCCCGCCAAACGAGCGGACGTACCATAATCGAAATCGACACTTCCGTCCGATTCAAAAAAGGAACGACGGCATAAAAGGCAGGTTTTTATTATCCACTAGCAAAGAATGTTCTGCCGACCGCCATATCCTCAACCATTGTTTATGGTTCTATTGATTACGACTACACTATATTTAATAAGTTTTATAGCTGTCTTAAATTTAATATTTTGAAGTTGAAGGTCACTGGGATATAGGCATATAAAAAAATTAACGGGTTTTTACAGGGTCACACACGAGTGGTGTCCTTCGTGTTGCAAGTGTCCATAAGCTACAGTCACCATAATCACAGGCATCCTTACTCTTATTTGTCACTGTAATGGTAAATATTATAAAAATTGTAAGACGTCAGTCACCTACTTACTAAAGTATCCAAGTTTATTTGATAAACATTCTCACAAGATACATTCGGCCCCCTTGATGTAAACTCGTTACCCAACCCTGTGAACACTTGCAATACAAGGAGTATTGCTCGTCTCGTCACCCCCGCTATTAACACACAAACTCCTCAGGAGTTTACTTGCATTATTTTTCTTAGCGTTATCCCGATTTACTAATTCACAAGATTGGTCCGTTACCTAAGCCTAGGATTTGGCGAAGATATTGGTTTTTTACATGAAGCGACTGCCTTCAGACCTCCACAACCCAGAGGAAAAACCTTTCTTAGGTCATGCATCTTTCAAAATAGAATTTCTTGAAAGTGCGGATTTCCTCATGGATGTTTTCGTTAATAATTAAAAAAAACGAAACCTTATCTAAATAATAACAATCGTAACAGTTTCCGAAAACTCTCACAATTTGGTTTTTATATATGTACTAGAATTGTTCGTTTAAAGTCACAAGATACTATAATCACGGACTCATATCATGATTCGTGAGTACTGACATAAAAAAACATTGTTTTTTCTTCTTTTACGGGTTGAAGAAGAAAAAGCATCACGGTACCCTAATATAGCGAGCTGAAACGTACTGAAAGGATTTTATTTTTCTTTATTAAGGTTCCGTGCCTCATATGTAATAACAGAACTCAGAAAATATATAGTTACCGCGGTCAGCCGCCAGACGTGTCAGCCTTGGCGGATAAAGGGCTAGCATCTAATTGGCTAAATAATTTCCGTGTATTTATCCTGAAAATAACGGATATCCACCATCATTCAGCACATTCAGCGCGGCCACAAAACACGGACTATTATGAAACGACAAATATCAACAATGACATAGGATATCCGTTCGCGGATGTTCAAAATAAATACTTTTATTGAGGCGCGGAAACTGATCGGATCCCGCCATTTTGTCGACCGGAAGCCGCTTGTAATGGCGGTTAAATGTGCTTGTTGTGTTGTGTAATAATTTGGGGTGTTAAGTATCTTACTATCTACTTTAGAGGTGAAGTCTGCACGTGGTGCACTCCGCCGATTTCAAAAAGAGGCAGGCAGGCACTGGCTAGGGGCAGGTAGATGTTTACAGACAATACGTTCTAAACTACATTGTGTGCTTCCGCTACCGATTAATTCATGCGAACTAATTCGAGATAATCGAGGTAGGTCAATCCTATCGGAGAAATATATCCACCTATAGGAGTACGCAGTCAACGAGTTCCTGTGATAAAGTGAAACATCTTCATGATGCACAGTAGGCAACGTACGCGAGGAAAAGGCGATAAGGAGCGCGCGGAGGACGTAGACCGCAAAACAATGTGCGAATTACCGTGACTTAGTCGAAATCTAAGTTATAATAGTAGGTAATGAATAATCCTCCTCATAAAAAAGTATTGAAATATCTATAGTCCTGGAGTCAAAAATAAATTTAACACAAGCCGATCTCTTAAAAGTGAAAGATTTTTATTACTTAAATTGATGTAGTTGTTTTCATAATAGAAACGCTGTTGAAATGAGAGCGCTAAGGAGTATGTGTGGAGTTCAAATTATTGATAGAATAAGAAATAGCACGATACGAGAACTATGGAGAATGAAAGATGATGTAGTGACAAAAATTGAAAAGAGTATGCTAAGATGGCTTGGACATTCGGAAAGAATGGATGACAAAAGAGTTACGAAAGAAACAAAAGAGTTAAGAAAGACGAACTACTTGAAAGGGCCGCTCGCGCGTGTTAATACTACTTTGCCTCTGAAAGGTGGTTAAAAGCAGGTGATGCGTTGGCAGTGCACCGGTGGCGGTGGCTCCATACGTTCTCTGGATTACGTTACTACATTTGATAATGAAAGATTTTGGTTGAAGTGCATGAAACCAGACAGAAGCATATTGTAATTTTCTTGTTATATTTACATAAGCAAAGAGCTGAGATAGCTCTGTAGATAAAAAACCAGCCTGTCAACCGATGGTCCCTGGTTAGAATCCTATCGAGAGCATTTACCACTAAATTAATGTTTTCGTATTCACGTACAAATTTGTAATTATCACTTGTTCGACGGTGAGGGAAAACATCGTGAGGAAACCCAACCCAAGGCATTTTATTTTAAAAGACACGTGACCTAACCTAAGAAAGATCTGGCTGTCGCTGTGAGTTGTGGAGTTTTTAGTTAGTGATCTGGCAGTCGCTCCATGTCGAAAACAGTATCTTCGCCAAATCCTTAGACTTAGGTAGCGGACCCCGCCAATCATAATGGATAGGGAAGTGGAATAACGCTAGGAAGAAGACGATTTAAAACAAAGTTGACGTCTGTACTACGACTCTCATGGCATCAGCCATCCTCAATCTACCTATCAATAATCTGCGTCTAGCAACTGCAGGAGATAGAAGTTCTTTAATACTTACCAAATCAAATCAAATATCTTTATTATGGAACACAGGTTACAAAAGATCTTAGAATTTATTGCGTGTCACTGTGACCTGTCCTTAATAGATGTACAATAGTTTTTATGTCATACTTTACAAATAGAAAACAATAATAATAGTCAATATAAATCAATAAGTCAGTCTAAATTCAAATAAGGCACATAAAATTCAAAAATAATTACGGAATTTAATAATTAAGAATTAAAGAAATGAGAGTTAAAAAAATGAGTATGTCAAGGTGTCAATATTTGACAAGATTTGAGTCAAAAACAATTTTAATTTCTCTTTAAACGTTGTCAAATCTAATGATTTAAAATTATCCGGTAATTTATTGAATATGATGGGAGCCATACCGATTACATTTTTATCGATCATGGCAGTTTTATATTGACCACTTACTAACTTATATTTATATTGTGATCTTACATGATTCGGCCTCCTCGAACCCGGTTTTACGCATTACCAGTGCGACTATCCGCTTTCCTTTTTTATGCGACTTTCAGTTTTCCACCAATACCAAAGATCCGCTATCCACCAATGCGATTTTCCGCATTTTCCGTTTAGATACTTTGAGGACACGGAAGGCTTAATGTCACGTTCTTTTATTACAGACTTATAACAGTACAATCGTGGAGAGGATGCCGACCCATACGAGGTGTGACCGCGTGCCGCCTGCTGATGGCAGTGGCTGGATGATCCATTTGGCATCTCTGCAAGAAGATGACCTACCAATAGGTGAGAATCTGGACGTGTGCGTGTGTGACATCATCAACACCACATAGCTAGAGGAGAGAACACACTGAGATGGTGTGTGTGAGGCTCCTCGTTACACAGTTAAGGGAACTACTTCCACCTTAAATAAGACCGCGGCCCAAATCACAACCTCCTGTAAGGTTGTTGTGAGTGAGTTTATCAGTCAACTACTTCCTTAGGCTTAAGCAGTCGATCCTGCCAATCCTAATGTATTAGGAAACTGGACGTCACTAGGATGAAGAGTAATAGAGATATCATTTAAATTTTTTGAAAGAAAGAAATACGTTTATTTGGCAACACAAAAATTTTACATAATTTTGAAGAAACTAGGTAGAAAATAGGTCTCCATTTCGCATAATGTCTTGGCACGACTTTGCTTTTTTATAGCGTATTTACGTTTCCGAAACTCTAAAAAACCTGAACGGTATGGCGTATGTTTGTTTCAAGCCAAAAGTGGTATAAATATACTATACTTTATCTTCACGGCACGTCTCTTGCGGGGTAGGCAAAGAGAACCGAGTGCCATGTCATTGTCCTTACTCACCTCACTTGCTTTAACATTCATAGCTTTTACATCAGATAAAACACGATCAATGTGGTCATCATACGTGATCAAATTGGTCGTTTAGTATAAATACAATCTTCCAATTAAATATGTACTACAAACTTAATATGTATCTTCAAAATAATTATAACTATATTTAAAATAAAAGTAAATATAATAAAAACATACGTGTACAGTTGACACGCGACAGAAGTGAAACCTTCAAAAATGTGAACTTAATAATCAAGACAATATTCTACATTCGTTTTCGGCATACATGAAAAATGTTTTTTATTAAAATAAAGAAATATTTATGTAAACAATACACGTATACAATACACACCGGTGGTTATGACGCCTCATCCCAAGTTTCGTCATACGCAGGCGCGCACACACACGTATAACGGTCGGATCCTATATTATACACTGTATTACAGGGTCCGAGCATTGCCTTCTATCTCATTCTCTTGCGCGTTAAATCCTATAAATTTATGCGGTTGTGTTTTTGTTCTGTCACTTTTTCGTTTCATCGAGTTTCAAATAGCAACCGTGCTAACGAATTTTTCACTTCAAAACTTAACATTATAGTGTAAGAAGGGCCCCCGTGGCATTGTGAAGATGCTGACGGCGGCCTTATCTCGCTGTATACAAGCCTCGTCAATTCTCCGTTCACAATATAGAACAGATGCTTAGACATTTCTCGCATGAACGAGAGCAGTAAAATCATATATATGTAGGATTTCCTTGTGGTATAAATAGACTTCTGCTTCCAGATCCACGTACCTGGGGTCGAGCGGAAGTCGGTCGCTGGGTGTCCCGCCGCGGCGGCCTTCCGGAACGATTTCCGATGAACGGGAAGGCGCTCTGTCTGATGACGAAGGACATGTTCTCAACAAGAGTGCCGCACCATGGACACGTTTTACACCAGGTGAGGACCAGAAAATGTGGTGTAACGATTGCGAACCGTCCGCAGTGACCTTGAGAGAAACAGAGTTGGCTTGAAAGAGAGTATCTGTGTTAAAGAAGAGACATGCTCCGTTGGTTTAGACATGTAGATAGATGCACCGGAGACAGTTCTCGAAAATGGTATTGTCGTGCTCTACTGGGACCAGTTAATAATGCAATTACGAGCTGTTGGTGCGTAATGACACCACAGTTACCCGAGTGATCTAGAGAGTCGATCTCCGGCGTATTTTCGTCGATCGGAGTGGAAACAAGAAGGCCCGCTGGACTCAACGCTGGTTTGCATTCATTGGCCGTCAAGGTAGAAGTTGATAGAGCAATATGCTCTAGGGGTGGAAGTGTTAAAGGGCAGCATACCTCTCGATACCCCTAAGTCACTTACCGGTGTTGACCCCGGCTGTCTTTCTTTCAAAGTCCATTCAATGAGTGGCGAGCCTCCGCCTGCCGAAAGTAACAATCAGATATACTAGTTATGGTAGGCGTACCAATAATTCCTCCAGATCTTATTAAAATACCCCAATATTTTTTCACACAATCACAATAGTCCTAATACCTGCCGAGACCTACTCATGAGTATATGGTTCCATCGATATTCCCAGGAGCGGGTCACGGCGGGTATACATCATATAATTCATAATTCATAATTCATTTATTCATTGCAGAAACATGGTGTAAGATAGTTGTTACAATACTCGTATAATATGTGATCAAACATGCTTCGTCAAACATGACATGCAATGTATGTTTACTCTAACACAATGAACTTATTTACATACAAAATTGATATATTATATATTATATATATTATTATATTGAATATATCATCTGTAATTTAGAAACTCGGTAACATTATAAAATACTTTATTATTTAGCCATTGGAATAATTTTAACTTAAAAGATTTCACATTTAATATTTTTATGTCATATGGGATTTTATTAAATATTTTAACATGCATAGCTAAACAATTACTTTGAAACTGGGTCGTCCGCGGTACACAGTCCAACACCAATCTATCTGGATTCCTAGTATTTCGAGGGTATGTCTGAGAAGCTTTAAGATATAGTTCTGGATGCTCTTTGACAAAGACGCATACCTCAAATATGTATAGACATGGAACTGTCAACAAGCCAAGTTTCTGAAAGAGTGTTTTACATGAAGTCCACGGCCACGTCCACATAACGTTAATCTACTCAAAGTGGCCTCTATGCGTTAGATCTACATCCCCGCGCACGCCTACCTAATGACCGGGATAATACCCCTGAGTACAGAAGTATAAATTATAACTATAAATAAGTAATATCTTTAAAAAAAATAAAGTGAACATGAAGAGTGTAGTATATCAACAATCTTCAAAAAATGAGTTACTAAATTCGACTGTAACCTTTTTATTTTTACCTTCCAGGACTTCCGAAGACGACTGGTGAAAGCGCTCGCCTTGCAAGAGTTGATAGAAAAAATGACATCCAAGTATAGAACACAGGGCGCCGACGTTTGTTCGCCTAAGTATTAAGTGATACTTGTTATACATATCGACGGGAGCTGCTCGATATTGGCCTCGAGGTTGACTGCTACCCAGCGTGTAAACCGCTAGGCTTGCGTAACGGACTTTTTAAGTTTAATCACTAGCTGTTGCTCGTGGCGTCTCCTCTTCTATCTCCTCTCAGTAATGATACTTACATTACATAATTGTTAACTACTACATATGTACGACCCCGATGGTACCCGCTAGCCAGTGTATAAACCGCTAGCCGCTAACTAGTATGTAATTCGATAGACAAAGCATTTTTCATTTGTTGTTAACTTTTCTTTATAAAGTAATCATTTTTATAAATATCATCTTCGGTTGTTGCATTGCCAATGCTGCTAGCAGCTAGCTGTTTACACCGCTGGCCTCGTACAAAGTATTATAAAAATGTATTAATGTCCACTACCCGCCTGCCCGTCGCCGGCGGTGTTTGTTCTTCTAACACTAGCACCCACACACTTCGCGACCTCTACTTTCAACCATCTACCGTCACTGACTTAATCGAGTCACCGGCTGCGATGATAAGGGAAGAAAGATAATTTTAGTTTTGTGTGTAATTAATTAATTTCATATTGTTCCTATTATACTTAATTTGTACTTATATCTTAGAGATTGTTCCGCATATATTTTTTATGAATTCATTACAAATAAGCTAGTGAAGTGTTCATGAAAAAGAAAACCTAGCTTGAGGAGAGAGAGTTCTATCTTTACCACTAGACGAGCTGGTCGGTACCTAAAAATCGTGCACTGAGTTATGGTGCCACAATCAACTCGAGTGCGAGCGACCCTCAGGTGAAGGCTGTTGTGTAAAGGCGCGAAAGTCGTAAACAATCGACAAATAGTGTTGTCTTTAGAGTCAAAACCTCATCCGCACGTGGCGCAACCTGTTAATTGACAAATGAGGCGCCTCCGAAAGAAAGGTAAGGCGTATAAGAGCTGCACGAATAGTGTTGTTCCTCCACCTCATAGAAAACCGCAGCTAAAATACCCAAAACTTAACATTGCTATCTCACTTAATTTTCACTAGGATATGTCAGAGGCCCTCACGATTCCACCTACCTCGGTTATCCTGCCACGCTATGGGACGATTTTAATTTGAGTCAACTCGCCTTGTGGTACATATAGAAGCCTCGAGTACGAAAATGATTAATGTAAAACATTTAACGCCATTGTCGAAAGACGCTGGTATAGACTACCATTTATATTTTGTTGTCTCTCATATCAGTATTATTGATGCAAATAAATAAAATGTATTTGTTATTAGATACATAAAATTAAGTGTAAGTTATATGTGTTAGCATTAGAGAGGTTGGACAGATAGAGCATATTTTTGAGCACATATTTGCAGCACATTCTTTGAGAACGTGGAACATGAAATCGGTGATTTGGCTAAGGATTTGCACGTGAAAATTATTAACAATACTGGTTGCCAGCCATATTTCGTTTGGATGATTGTGACACATTGCCTAAAAACCATTTATCGGGTCTATTATAAACCCGCTCGCGCCCTGGGCACCTATTTCATGTCCACACTTCCTAAAGCATATGTCATAAACATTTTCAATGTGCCTCGAGTATGTGTTAAAAATATTTGGTAATTCTTAAAATGTATTAGTTCGAACTGGTATACGAGCTGACAGGTTAAAATGTAAGTAGATGTTTAGTAATTAATATAAAATAACTCTCACACTCTGCATAATGAAATATTTTTGCACATATAGTTTTCATTTACTATGAGACAAAGATTAAAATTTTCAAACGTTACCCATTACTTGCAAAAGCAAAAAAACCTCTTGGCCGTGTCAGTACCAGTTGGGCGCCACGTAAACGAGCGTGCACGCGAAATGACGGCGCGCGTGCGCAAATAAACCGAGCATAGTATTATTGTATTAACGTCTAGTCAGGGTGTAAATATATTCCTCGAAATAAATTGTTGTTTATTTATTATACCATGAACACTAATCATCCGTCATGTACAGCACCATCTGTTGAAGACCTTTGTAAAAAGACGTAAATGTTGCAACAATCTACAAAAATCTATATATTTTGATAAGCGTGATGCATATAACAGTATCTTTTAGGTGTAAGTGAGTAGTTCATTGTCATCTATAAATAAATCGATGGAATTTGTATATAGTTAATCATACAAATTTCATAAACGCCGAAATGGACACTCGCCGGCGTGCACTCCATATAGGCAAAAAGACATTGCCTACCCTATCAATTTGATAAATACCATCCGACGTTTCTTAATTCTTAAACATAGTTTTTAACTAAAAATTAAAAACAGCTCCATCTATCGGTATCGGTGCAAGTTATTAAAATCAACGCTAGTTATATTCAAATCGCAGCTAGGCGCTAGTGTAGCACATCGATATAGCGGCGCTATATCGATGTGCTACACTAGCGCCGCAATGGAAGCTTAAAGGCAGAGACACAAATGTGTGCCGTTTTGGGAATACGGATAGGGTAGTGAGCATTCCTGTGAATACATTGCTCACAATAACACAAATAACGCACACAATCGCATAGTAAAGACATTGTCTTTTCAGCCGAACTATAACGTAAATTACCGAAGTGTCGCGAAAATTGCTACGTAACTATTTTAAAAAGTAGTTTGCTCCATATAATTAACGGCCGCCATTGTTTTTGTTTTGAATCGATTGACTGGTAGCAGACAAAATAAGATTATAAAGTTTTATAGTTGATAAAAATGGATAATATTCACTGCGAAAGTTGTTCAGGTGGTGTGTATGTAGGGAAATTAAAAAAATATGCGTTTTCAAAACTATCTTTCGGTGAAAAAAAACATGTGATCAAATACATCATTATTTCCACAAGACTGGGTAACCAAAATCAACATGCTGTATTTTTTTGTAAGTTAATAGCTTTAAAAAACTTCTGCCTACCCTGTCAAAAATCTCAGTGCACGCCACTGCGTGAAAAAATATGCGCAGCGCAACTCTTGGTTTCAATAAGACAATCTCTACAGTTGTCAAACACGAAATGCAGTACTACTATATAACATTTACGTGATCAGCGGACTATATGTAGTATGCAGCGGTCGTTTGGAACCTGTATGAGAAGAATTAAAATTAATTTCTTGAAAAAATACTGAAGTAATATGCTCGCTCGATTTGTGTGGTAAGTATAGAAACCCTATAACTAAGACGCATGATATTGCAGGTATCGCACTATTATCTGTTGCTACAGAACAACACTGATAATTCATTTACTTTGAAGCGCATCTGTCTTATTGCGCCTTCGAGAAATGGAGGAATGAGTAGAGGCGGTGACCAGAAAGACCAGAGGGAGGCTTTGAACAAAAGTCGTCTGCGTGGGTCGTACCTCTGTCTCACCTATTCCACCGCCAAGCAGCTATATTTATATAGCTGTGTTCCGGTTTGAAGGGTGAGATATGGCAGAGAAATAACTGGGTACTGCGACGAAACATCCATAGGTCATAAGATTGGCAGCGCGCGAGTAACATCTCCGTGGTGTTGCGAGCGTCAAAAGGCTGCGGTGCGCTGTTTTCCAGTCTAGTTGTATAAAAAAAGGCGGCATTGGCCAGTTTAGGAGAATCAGTGTAGAACAACAAGAGCCCGACATGCTTTGCAATTGACGAGCTCAGTGGCTCAGTCGTCGTGAATGACGCGACTTTGACACCAACGATCGTGGGTTCGATTCCCACACAAGGCAAACACTTGTGTGCATGAACATCATCGTCTGTTTGCCTTGGTCTGGATGCTTTAAGGTAGGGCGCATCAAAGCAGCCCGTCTGGGGAAGTACCTCCACCTCATAGAAAACCGCAGCCAAATAACTCCCTAGAGGGTTGTTGTGTTCCTGCGCGTGAGTGAGGTCACCAGTAAGCTCCCAAGGAGTTGCTGTGTAAGCTGCAGAGGAGGCATCGAGCGAATGATACCTAATATATCTCAAGCATTAGTTGGCTACGGTACCCGCTTTACGGACGTAGTATAAAAAAAAATGCTCCCACGGAACGCGTACTACATATACTGAACACTGTTCTCCAGCGATACATCATTGCGGGTCATAATAATACATTATAGTTCTGGGATATCGTATGGATAATAGGAGTTCTATACAGAATTCTCCTGTGTTGCACACATTGGCCAATTTATTGGACAATATGATTGTGTGAAAGATTGGAGAATTAGTTCTATAAATGTATTGGTTATTGCTTACTGTTATATTTCTGTATATTACAAATAATTAGAGTCAAAGCCACACTCATCTGCACGTGGCGCACCCTGCTAATTAACAAATGAGGCTCCGGCGAAAGAATGGTATATTGGGCGCAACAAAGCAGTCAGAACGGAGAAATACGTCAACCTCACAGAAAATCGCAGTTAAAATACCCATAATAACAGCTTGACATGTTTAGTACAGGGCTATGTATTGTGTTAAATATATATATTTCCATTTTTCCTGGACATTGTGTTGCTTTTACTGATGTTCCATCAAAAAACAATTTCTATGAATTAGGAAGTATGCCTCAATTTAGTTATTTGCTGTTAATATTTATTTTTTACGCGTATCGTTTAAATGGTATGAGTTGTAAAAAACATACATTTTAATTTAAGTGACTGCTTAGAGACAAAGCTAACCTGTGCAAGCACACGTGATGCACCCTACCAACAAACAAAAGATAGTTACGACATATTTGATAGACAAACCTGACTGGGGAAATTTTACAGAAGACCACCGCTCCTGAGGTGTTGCTGTAGTGACAGCGGGAATGAGAGCGCATTGTTGATAGTCCTTGTAATATTTGTGGTTATTGTCAGCGCTCCTAAATTAAGTCAATAACGAGGACCTTAAAAATATCTTCGAATTCAGATTTAGTGATATTAGCAATTTCTAGCAGGCTTTTCCCTCGTAGAAAGAACTTCCTACTGAAGTTTCCCTAAGAGCATGAGAGAACAAGAGTAGAGTTTTTCACAGGATGGGCAACGAACGGGTGGTGCCGCTTATGAAAATAATAATAAGTCATTTTAAATATAATTTATTACTTAAAATTAATATTTATATTTATTAGACAACAACAATACTTCACAAGTTATGGACTTACGTGCTCAGGGGCGCAAAATGAAAAATATAGGTCTCATAACAAAAATTATATATTACACACGGGCATAGATAATACAAAGCCTTTAACCCACAGGAGCGGGAAAGTGTCAGCGATCAGGGACAGGTTTATTTGTAATATTTGTGTTTGGATGCATCCTGCCACACAAAAAGCGATCGGACCGCGCTGGATGGCACCCCTGTAGGTATAGGCTTTAAAAGTTACTGTCCAAATGACGTAATGTTAATTATTAGAGATGCGCCCAATGCACAATTTACCGAGTGACCGAGTATTACTCGGTTTTATATTTACCGGGCCGAGTTACTCGGTTCAGTTTAGGTAGTACAACGAGCGATACTTAGCCGACCTCGCTTTTCGCACTAAGTCGACTCCAGGACCAAAATGACCAGAGAGCTTAGTGCTCCTTTGTTATAACTGGCTTCTGTTAAATTTCGAATATTTATTTATATAAGTTTATACCTTTCTAGTGTATTCTTATTTCTTGTTTATGTGATTCAAATAATAATTAAGTACCTAAATTAAATAAGCTTATTTATTGAATCCCTAATGAATATACAATATCCATAAATTACATGAACCGAGTACTTAGCATTTAAATTTACTCGGCCGAGTATGAGTACAAAACGTGCCGAGTGCGACAGAGTACCGAGTAATAACCAAGTACTCGACGCATCTCTACTAATTATTACAAAGCCTGTTACAAAAAATATCGGGCAGGTGATGAACACAAATTTAACTTTTAAATTATTGAACCAATCAGAATCAATATTCTCATTTTGTGCACGAGTATAAAACATGTCAGTCAGTGGCTTGTAAGAACAATCTTGTAAAAATTAGTGTGAAAATGTGTGGAGAAAATCATGATTGATCATTTTTTTTTTAGCATGGGAGGGAGTACGTGTTTTGAACGCATTTTGGAGTACGTGTGTAGATAAAACATGTGAAAAACCTATTTATTGTACAATAAATAATTATTTTATTGCTTTGTAGTAAAATGTTTCTACTTATTTGCGTAAAAGAAATGATTACAGGTAAAGTGCGTAGAAAGCGCGAATTCATAGTTAGTGAAAGAGCGGTTCATCACAATGAACACACTCTAATTGTGAGCTAAACCCCGAGCGGTTTACGAGTAATTGAATTGAACGAACATCGAGACAAACTAACACGAAGTTAAACAATGGGTGCCGACTAGTGCCTACCTGAGAGCTCACAGTTATGAAGCACCAAACTATGTTAATACAATTTTTGCAGAGATCATAGAATACATAAAATGCATCAGTTTTTAAGAGAGGTAGGGCGCATCAAAGCAGCCCGTCTGGGGAAGAACCTCCACCTCACAGAAAGCAGCAGCCAAATAACAACTTCCTAGAGGGTTGTTGTGTTCTGCGTGTGAGTGAGGTCACCAGTAAGGAGTTTCTGTGTAAGCAGAAGAGGTGGCATCGCGCGAGTGATACTTAATATATCGCAAGCGTTAATCCGTCAAAGCCAGTTATATACTATTTTCCATACATTTCGAGCCTCCTTTGAGGCCCTTGGGGCCTGACGGATTTAATCGGCTATGACGGATAATAGGCTATGGTACCCGCTTTACATCAGGTGGGCCGTATGCTTGTATGCCTCCCGACGTAGTATAAAAAAAAACATCACGAAAATCTACAAATTTAGTATATAAACGTGTCACCAAAAGGTAAAAGCCACTGCGTGATTGACGCCCAGCTGAGCATTGGTCACAGTGACTTGACCATACGTAACATTTGTTTAGAAAAATTATTGGAACGGTAAAATTGATTATAACAAATATATTACTCCTGCAAAGACTGTAAGGTCAATTTTATTTTATAGCCATCTCAAGATTCTGTGCCATTTATCACATGAACTGACAGCTGACAGGAGCTCTTTCTCTCAGCGGACGCAGTGTATGAAGTGCTGTCAAAATTAATAAACCACTCATCTGACCCACTATATCTTTCAATTATCTATTGTATGTTAAGCTCGCCCAAGGGGCACTATAAAGGACAGGGCGTCTCCTGTGGCGCCCCAAGATACCCGTTGCAGTTGAAAGATAGTTATCCATACTACTAAAGCTATGCCCCAGACTACCGCACCCACGCCGCTCATTACCACATCTGAAAATAAAATAACATTTATCTTTTTTTCATGTAATATTGAGAAATATACGGCACATCTGATGTGATAAGTTATCATAAGCTATATGCATATTTCATACTTAAATTAACATTTATTATATGTATACTGTAAAGAACAGTGGCAGCCCAGTGGATATAGAACTAGCCTATGGATTAACTGGTCACCGATTCCAATCCTGACACTAAATTAGTGTTTTCGGATTTATGTTTTTAACGAGCTCGGTAGCTCAGGCGTGAAAGACGCGACTTTGACACCAACGCTGGTGAGTTCGATTCCCACACAAGGCAAACATTTGTGTGCATGAACATGTCTGATTATTTTGGTCTGGATGTTTAAAGAGAGGTAGAGCGCATCAAAGCAGCCCGTCTGGGGAAGTACCTCCACCTCACAGTAAACTACAGCCAAATAACAACTCCCTAGAGGGTTGTTGTATTCCTGCGTGTGAGGGAGGTCACCAGTAAGCTCCTAAGGAGTTGCTGTGTAAGCAGCAGAGGAGGCATCGCACAAGTGATACGTAATATATCGCAAGCGTTAATAGGCTACGGTACCCGCTTTAAATCAGGTGGGCCGTATGTTTGTATGCGTCCCGATGTAGTAAAAGAAAAGTAAAAAAAAAGTTGCAAATAGGACCAGTTGTGAATGTGAATGCTTCCGTCTATGTGACAATTTACAAATAGGACAGCCTGCGTCGAACCCAGTAGTAGATACAGTGTGGTCCCTAATACAGTCTACCAGATGTTTTTCTTTTATGCCTGTTTGTCACAGCAATATAAAAAAACATACACATTTTACTTACACTTCTTAATTTGCTTCTGTTCATCATATGGTGGTTTCACAAATGCTTCCTTGAAAAACCACATGGCATTGATTGCCCACACAAATGGCAGGAACAAACACCCAACTAAAACAGAACAATATTTAAAGATAAGATAAAAATCATTTATTTGCCAATAGCCCACCAGCCATCTTACGGGCACTTAGACACGTCTTACATTCTTTAAATTAAATCATATTGTATCTTAATAATTTTCCATAGTTTTTTTTTACTTTTACTCTCTTTTTAATCTACCAGCATTTTTAAAATGACCATTGGCGAAGAAGAAATGCCAAAAGAAACTTGCCAATATGGGTCTTTTTTTCATCGTTCATATATATTACAATAAATATATGTGAGTGTACATATAGTGAAATCAAGTGGTACAATTAAAAATATATTAATACATGTGCTGAATCATTTCCAAACATCCCTGTCAGTTAGATATTTATCGATTCTATAATAACCCTTCTTGCACAGAGTATTTTTGATGTACCTTTTAAACATATTGGCAGGCAATGACAGAACTGTTTCAGGTAATTTATTATAGAATCAAATACAATTTACAATAAAAGATCTACTAGTCTTAGCAAGCCGATGTACAGGTATTCCCAATCTATTCCTGCTTCTAAGATTTTCACAAAATTTTGAAAATGACTATATTTTTACAAGCATACATTATGTTCTCATAAATATACTGAGAGGTAACCGTAAGGATATTTATTTCTTTAAATAGTTCTGTAAGTGATTCCCTGGCGCCCATGTTAAAAATAGAGCGGATGTCTCTCTTTTGTAATATAAAAATAGTTTCAATGTCAGCCCTTCCCCACAACAGTATACTACACGACATAATGCTATGAAAGTAGCTGAAATAGACTAAGCACGCAGTAACCATATCCGTCAATTGTCTAATTCTTCTAACTGCATATGGGGCGGAGCTGAGCTCACTGGTCAGTTTTTTTATGTGGGGGCCCCACTGCAATTTGGAGTCTATTGGTATTCCAAGAAATACAGAATCATTAACAAATTTTAGTACATTATTGTCAATGAAAATTTCTGTATTAGCAGAAGGTACATTTGGTAGACTAAATTTTATACATTTGGTTTTAATAGAATTTAATAAAAGATTATTACATGTGAACCAATTTAGAATGGCAGATAGAACACTATTTGCATGGTCAATATTTTCACACTGCCGAGCAACATTAAAAATTAAGGAAGTATCATCAGCAAACAGTTGTATATTCGCCATTTTCTGTACCATGTAGGGTAGATCATTCACAAATACTAAAAATAAAAAGGGACCCAATATAGAGCCCTGGGGCACCCCAATATTAACATTGCTTAATATTGCTATCAAATCATAGGCTTAACCTCTAACTCCATAATGGCACAGCTTGAGCAAAATGTCCGATGGTCGACACAATCAAAAGCTTTGGAGAGATCACAGAAGACCCCAATAGTGTCCTGGGATCTCTCCCATGTGCTAAGAACATGCTTGACCAATGCTACTTCTGCATGGGTGCAAAGGGTGTGAATGAATCACCATTTTTTTCTAAGTAATTCCTCAAGAGCCGGTAACTTCATTCATTGAGAGGGAAGGGAAGTTGATTTTTTTTTTGGTTCTTATTATCCCTAAGAGGACAGGTAAAGGGATCTTAGCCCATACAGCACAACAGGTTTAGACCACTGCAAAAGCTTCTTAATTCTGTTATTCCAACATCAAAAATTCTGCTGAAAACAATTCGCAAAGGGTTCACAGATCAAATCGGAAGTTTAAATACCTCCCATAAAACGATAGTGACATTTACAAGGTTATATCTTCTTGTACAATTGTATGTCTTTGAAAAAGTGCATAAACGTAGCGCTTATGTTACAAAATACTATGGAAATTATCAAACAATTTTTTTACTGAAACAAAAATTTCAATAAGAACAACAATGTCACTAGTCAAAAGCGCGGGTAGAAATGTCCAAGTAGTTGTTATTGGCTGTAGTGTATTGTACAGTGGAGATACTTCTTCAATTGGTGTGCCCTGCGCTGGGAATACAATAAACATCTAAGTAGGGATGGGTAATATCGGTACCACGCAATATTGAATCGTATCTATATATTGGTTTTGAATATCAGATATCGTAACTATATATTGCAATATCTATGTATCTGTCAAAGCCTACGATACGCCACACGCTGAAATCTAAGTGGTATTATACGGTACTGTGATTCTTTACGATTCGGTTATGTCTATCTATATTTTCATAATCAGTATATATTGGTTAACATCCAATGATTTTCTATGAAGATAGAAGATGATGTTTAATAAGGATAATATGTAAGGTGATAAATAATAAAAATAATAATTATTATTTAAAACTTTAAAAAGGATATTTTGTCATTTTTTTAATAATATCTATTTTGGTCTAAATTAACGTTTAGGAAAGTTAATTGTGTCACTTTTTGTGACGTTAGTTGTGATAAAAAAGCGGAGAAGTTACTGTCACATGCAATTTACGCGGCGCAAAACAAAGCACGAAACTAAAAATAGAATTCCAAAATATTTAGAGCAAACTATTAATTTAGTCAGAACGTCGTCTCGGTCAAGGGCAAAGGTCAATAACAAAGAAATTAATTTTATTGTGTATAAGGAAAGTTTATAATCGTTTGAGTTGCTTTATTGAACACGTGCACGTTTTATTTTCGTTGACTAAAGTGAAGTGTTCAGAAAATAACTTTGCAATGCAATTATAAGCCTTGTACGGCTACAAATAATGTTTAAATTAAAATGAATTTTCACACGGAAATGTACCTGTCTATATCAGTCTTGTAGCCGTTTCACTCAAATATCTAGTTCGTATTCTTTCACGTGCCTATCGTTTGACCGAATCGTATCTGATATTCAGATTCAGTTACGTACCGTACCATACTGTACCTTAGTGCGAGGTGATACGAGTTATTACTTGTTAACACGACAGCGATATCTAATATATAGTATTCGTGCCGCCGTATATAGATATCGGGTATTGGACCAATACATAGATATTTTATCTATATACGGTTTGTATGGCCCACCACTACATCTAAGTAGAACTAGGACCTGACTCATAATTAATCATGACATTGTTTGCTTTATTTCTAATAGGCTGTCATTATATAGAAGAGCTTTGACAAGCCAAATAATACATTGGAAGTGTCGAGTACGCGTAAATCAGAATTAAATACGATATATTACTATTTATTTCGAGTATTTTAGTAAAACGTAGTTACCTTTAAAATACCATCTACAGAGCTGCAGTTTCTTGTCATTGGTTAGCCTTGTTAAGTCCATTATTGACTACTCATTAATATACAATAATATCAAGTTATTAACAATATGCTGTTTAATCCTTGAAAATATAAAGAAACAACGAAATATTGTCATAAACAGTGATTGACTCCTCTTATGACTCCTCTCCTATATTGATAATAATTAATATTGATATTGACAGTGAGTGGTTGACATAAGGAAAATATGACAGTCAGTATTTTAGTCCTCTTCATCTTTTGTTGTGGGATGGATTGTCATCATACTACTTTGATATTTTTTGGACTAATATGACTCTAATTTTAATTAAAGACGTTAGTGACGTCGCGTCGCTACGTTTCGAACAAAAACCACCATACCATAAGCATACCCATTATCAATTTAACGAAGCCTTGAATGCCTGGTTAGCTGGGCCAAGTCCAAATTTACCGACGAGTTCGGTGGCGCAGTGGTGAAACGCGTTGTTACGCTACTTTGACACCGACGCTCGTGGCTTCGATTCCCACACAGGACAAACATTTGTGTGCATGAACATGTCTGTTTTTCTTGGTCTGGGTATTTTCTATGTATAATAAGTATATATTTACAAAAAAAAAATGTATTTACGCGTGTTTATCAGCTGTCTTGTACCCATAACACAAGCTTCTCTTACTTTGGGGCTAGATAGCGCTATGTAATTTGTCCGACAATATTTATTTATTTATTTATATTTACCTCCCACACCAAAAAATCAAAAGGCCTGGCGTATAATTTAAAAGAGATAGAGCCCATCTGGGGAAGTACCTCCACCTCATAGAAAACCGCAGTCAAATAACAACTCCCTGGAGGGTTGTTGTGTTCCTGCGTGTGAGTGAGGTCACCAGTACGCTTTTTGCGTAAGAGTTTCTGCGTAAGCAGCAGAGGAGGCATCGCGCGAGTGGTACTTAATATATTATAAGCGTTAATATACGGTAACTGCTTTACAATAGGTGGATTGTATGCTTGAATGCCTCCCGACGATGTATAAAAAAATAGCTTCTACCGCTACCCTTAATTCCCCAATTGACTGATCTGTAGGTAAAGATAAAGTCAGGCTGTTGGCAGTGTCCCGATCAGGGTCGGGATACTAGCTTCGCGGCTATTCCTTGCCCAACAATGGAACTTCATTGACCCCAGTACACTCCGAATCGCGATTGGTTTACGGCTAGGGACTGAAATTTGTGTTGATCATAGCTTGTGGAGCCAGTATAGATCGCCTCCGACGCTCAAATTTATGCTGAGACGATTGTATCAGACGTCATCGTTCCTCTACAAGTGCAAATCGGTCCCTTATTTCAGTTAATGCATGATAATGCACGACCGCACACCGCAAGAGTTGTAAGACAGACTCTCGCCGCAGCTAACATCAATGTCATGCCCTGGCCTGCTCAGTCGCCAGACTTGAACCCGATTGAGCATGCATGGGATATGCTACAGAGAAGAGCTCTGCCGAATATGGAGGGTATCCAGTCGCAAGAAGACCTTTTTTTGTTGTTGCAACGAACATGGGCGGCCATTCCACAGCGTGATTTGGATGAACTCATTTTGAGTATGCCAAACCGATGTTCTTGTGTTGTTAGTGTTCGCGGTAGAAACACGGATTATTAATTGTTTAAGTTACCCAATAAAATTTTAAAGAAAACTGTTATTTCAGTCTTTTTTTCGAACTTTAATGTTAGTGGTTCAAATGTCAAAAATCCCTTTATTATGAAAATGGCAAATTTCTTTATTAATGCAAAGGTGACTTGGTTTATCGTTACTGTAGACAAACGAAAACACTTTATTTGATGAATCCTTAAAGAAAATTTTAATTAATATCAATCAGGAGAAAAGTTATTGCAAAAATATATGTTGATCCCTAGACACTTTTGATGTGTGTATATATATATGCAAAAGTTGCCAAGCTTGTGACATAGTGGCGCCTTCATTTTTTTCTACATTTCTATCCCAAGCTGTAGGGTAGTATTATATTAATTATATTTATTTTCAACGCTCGTAATTTTGCAAATAAAGTTATTACTGTATTATTCTTTAATAACTGATTACCATAATCATGATTCATGACACAATGATATTGTAAGTTCTCTAATGTTGCAGTAAATAAACTGTATTAAATTAAAAGTAGTTTGTTTTGCAATTGCAACACTCAAATGCGCAAAAATGGCGTCCTATCTCAGTTGTCAATAAAGTAGACGAATAAACGCTAAATAAATAGAAATGTTTTCGTCAGTGTCTACTGTATTTCTGTGTGTAATTGCATACGTCCTTATAGCAAAAACGTGTAAGTATTATTATTGTGATTTAAAATAGTAGCCAGTAGCTTTAACAAGCCTAAAAATTGTACTCAGCTAGAACATTTCTGTTGGATTTATTAATCTTAAAGACCTTGATTATCTATTTGGGTGGTTTGTTTAGAGTAGATTAACGTGTAGCTTCAGTGTTTCATCATAATTAATTACTCTTGTATCACAAAATCCGAAAACACTTGACGTTTGAAAATTCTTATGGTAGTTACAAATTGTATTTTATGGCTATAACGGAGTTTAAGCCCCATAAAAATGTCCTTTCACTTTTTTATTGCACTTTTATAACAGTTTGAGTTATTTGTGTGAAATAAGAAATGAATTTTCTTTATTTTTACTGGTATTATTATATATTCTACAAATGTTGATATTTATTTTATGTATGTCTGTCTATTAATTGCGATACCGGTATCCAAAATTTCTTTACTGTCCTCACACAGACATTTTTCCTGTTGAAGTATCACCACGTAAACAATAATACCTAGTGTTCATAGGGCCTCTTGTAAATAGCTGTACTGTAGGGTCCCAGAGAAGTTTTCTATTAAGAACTTTTAAGGTTTCGTTCTGTCTGTCTATCCCGCAAGGGACCTGGCATAAAGATACAACAGGTCGGGTATAGAATAGAGGAGCTAGCTTTTGGGGTAGATGAGGGTTGAATTATATGGGGATTGATGTCGGCTTTCTAAATATCATTCCTGTTCCATGAAGATACATACTTTTTTTAAATTGTGAAAAGAAACATGTCTTAAAGATTTTCAAATGAATTTTAAAGTTATATTGTAGCAAAAAGGAGCATATTTTAGGCTTCTTCTATGTGTTGTGCAGTGGCGGATGTACACATTTGTCGCCAGTAGGCTATTCAATTTTAACCGCCCCTATCAACCTACAATTCTAATCCCCCCTAGTTCACAATCATAGTAATTACGTATTTTTTGTCAATGAAATTGTAACTTTATGATGCACATGTAATTACATCACTTGTTCTCGCACCGCAACCAAACTGAAAAAACTGTAGAAAAAAATATTTAAGAGGTAAAACATATTGTATTGAATTGTGTGGATCTACTGGCATATAGGTATATTAATATGAATCTTTTAAGTTTCTGTTAGACATAAAGTAAATAGTTGATCATGTTTTATCAGAAGGTTGTTGTTGTAATATCTTTATTGTACGTTATATTCAAAATAAATTACAATAAAAATGAAGCTAGTGTTACAAAGGCGGACTTATCCCTAAAAGAGATCTCTTCCAGCCAACCTAGAGTCTTTGATAGAACATTTTACATGGACGAAAGAACACACATACACCGACTCACTACAACAATACTATAAATGTCTTAAAAGTAAAGTACAAGGTTATCTAATACATATAACGAATTGACTAACAAACAAAAAATACATATAAATGAAAAAGAAACAAAAATATGTACATACATTTAATACATAAACTGAAAACAAATAAACATGAGATACATTTTTAGGTATACATTCATAAATGATCACAAACCAGTTAAAAATTTCTTGACTCAGAGTTTGAAGCAATCTAAAGAGGAAGCCCATCTTACCTCTAGAGGAAGTGCGTTCCAAAGACTAACTCACTTTGCAGAAAAGGACTGTGTGTATGAATTTGTTTTCTGACTTGGAATATTGAGAACAAGTGTACGACAGGAATGCAACCAAGTGTCCAGATCACGAAAATGAATGGTCTCTTTTAGGTAGGAAGGCGTAGATGGATTAAATAAAAGATTGTAAAATAAGCTGAGAATGTGCATCTTTCTACGATTTCTAATCATTAGCCAACTGAGACGTTTGCGGCAGTCCGAGATTCTTCGGAAGGGTCTAGATACGCGACATCACCGTAATCAAGCAAAGCAAGTAGAAGGGAACTAGCCAACAACTTCTTGGTTCCAACGGTAGAAAAAATTCCAGTCGTTGGAGTGTGTGGAGGGATGCGAAAATCCTACGACTGATTTCAAGGTGATGTCAGAAGCCTTAGAAACAAGCGAGCGCGCATGAGAATGAGAACTATGAATGTTAAAGAAGCGGTGAGGCGTGTAAGGATCGAGTTATGTGGCGCTCCGTTCTCTCTGCCTACCCCGTAAGAGATTTGGCGTATAGATATGATAATAGATAGAGATGAAATAAAATTCGGGCCCAAAATTTGCGGCCCCTAACGTCTGCCGCCCTAGGCTTCAGCCTACTCAGCCTGCTGGTAAATCCGCCACTGGTGTTGTGCGTTGAAAAGTTAAATATTTATTAAATGTACTATTCAGATTGTTGCAGCAACCAGTATTTCTTTTTCGATTGAAATTTAATACTGTAAAACGGAATGATAAATTACCATATTATAAGATACAACACCAGTAAAAAAGATATTTAGCCAATCCTCACTGCTGACAGTAGGTTAGTTAGGTTCCCTTTGGACCCCACACACAGGAACATGAGCTCTGCGAAGCGGAGCTCCATCATCTTGTCTTTGATCACTTTTAGTTAGAATTTAGTAACATTTTTTTTTTTATTACCTTGTCATACAAATGCTATTCGAGGTTGGATGGTTCTCCCCACTGCTCTCCCTAGGTGCATTTTTGAGGTTGTTTGTAGAAAATTTCAAATTGATATTTCTTCTAAACTATGCATTTCCGCGTGGGGAGGATATCAGTGGGTAGTAGCTCCCCTCGCCCTCTTTCCCTTCTCCCCTTCGTCCCTTAATACCTGTTCTATATTTTTCCCAGAACAACTCTTAGCTTGGGGATGATGTCCCTCCTGAGGTTTTCCCTAGTGTCTTCATGAAGTTCTTCAAAAATGGCATGATAAGGTTTTTACAGGTTTTGCAATGCATGAGTGGTTCCAAGTGTCCACAGGCAGTAAGCTTTTTTAGTGGTATAAAAAAGAAGTTAAATCTGGAACTATTGAGGAGAACACATCCAGTTCAGTGTTGTGTGTAATCCAACTATGGTGACTACTGCCTAATGTGGAGATGATTCAGATTGGATGACTGGAGAATGTAACTTCTGTTGAAGTTAGCAGTAATCACTTGAGTCACGTGCCACAGAGACTGGAGCTCTAGGGCTTGAATAGAAGAACTGATGAAAATTGCCACTTATTGGCAAGCTAGTGCAAAATCCAGTTCCAATCTAATATATAAAGTCTTAACATATTCAACCTGACAAACTTTGCAGGGTATATGTTGTACCTATTACTGATTTTTTCTATTATCATGTACCATTATGCACATCCTTTTTAGAATGAACAGACTTATTATTACTACGTAATGGCCACCAGCTGGTGGTTACCAAAGGTCAAAAACTCTATCTCTCTCTGTCACATTAGGCAATAGATACTTTTTTTTAGGGTTCCGTACCCAAAGGGTAAAAACGGAACCCTATTACTGAGGCTCCGCTGTCCGTCCGTCCGTCTGTCACCAGGCTGTATCTCATGAACCGTGATAGTTAGACAGTTGAAATTTTCACAGATGATGTATTTCTATTGCCGCTATAACAACAAATACTAAAAAATAGAATAAAATAAATATTTAAGGGGGCTCCCATACAACAAACGTGATTTATTTGCCGTTTTTATCGATAATGGTACGGAACCCTTCATGTGCGAGTCCGACTCGCACTTGGCCGATTTTTTATACCACTAAGGTGGCAATCAAGCATACGGCCTGCCTGAAGTTAAACAGTCAGGCTGTTAATAAAAAAATTATTAAATACTGTGTGAAAGAAATAGCACTATGCTATGAATGACTAAGAATATACTATCTCTTTTATTTGTCATTGATTAAACAATATACAAACAAAACGAAGTAAGTCTATTATTTTCTAATTTACTTCTCGCGTGCGAACGTTATCGTTTTTCTAAAAAAAAATCCATTTTTAGAAAAGGATTTTTGACGTGATTACGTCTTATAAACCTATGAACGCCGGCTGCACGCACGAAAAAGTGTCACGTTCCGCCTGAAGCGAGCGTGCAAGCGAGAGTGCTGAACAAGCGATAGACAGGCACGATCGGCCTAAGCGTTCGGCTTGTGACGCATCTATCTCTCTTCCACTCCATCGGCCGATGCGTCCGAGTAGAAGAGAGACAGCGGTGGCACACAACCTACACGTGAACTGTTGTTGAATGTTTTCTTATGACGTTATCATGTAAAATTATCATCTGTAAACCGACTTTACAGACAACCAATATTTTTTAAGTTGTTTAATTTATTAATTAAGTTGGTGTAATTGCCAACTTTTGTAGGGTATATTTTGTTACAACCCTGTATATGTATTGTATTTATTTCAGGACTACACTTTATCAAGTGTCATAATCATCCAACAATTAATATTTAGTGAAATTAAGTTCCATAGTAAATAGTTCCAAAGTAATTTCCGAGGCTTGCTGCTGAAGTTGAATCACTAGAATTACCTATTACTATTATTACATTACCTTAGGATATATACCTACCTCTACCATACCTCGTCTTTAGATGGGCTTATTTATCCTAAGGTCCTGGGAGTTATAAAGGACATATATTGCCTAGCTGTATCTTTATGACAATGATTATGTGAAAGAATGACAGTCAAACAATGCCTACCTGTCTGCAATTGAATAGTGTGGGGGAGTATGCACTTAATGCATGTAGGGAGATCCACTGCCTACCAGTGGGATTATGGGAACTGCATGTAGCCTTGTGGGAGTCTACAACAGCATTTTTATCAGTAGTAAATTTAAATATATTTTTTCATATATTGAAGGAGTTAACCTCAATATATGGCTCCTATAATAATGTGTTAGGAGTATGCTTGAGAAACTGTATAGGCTCCCTATATTATATGTCCTGTTACTTTAAAGTTGTTTTATATCACCACTTCTTCAACAGGCACAGGTGACCACCCAGCTCAAACAGCGTCTCTCTACCTGTACAGTCCTGGGGAGCTGGAGTATGCAGATGTACTGGTTCGAAGAGTAAACGAGAACTTAACATTGGTTTGTGAGCTTCGGGGTGAAGCTTCCAATCGGACATATGTGTGGAATTTTGTGCCTGCTAATGGGTATGTATTCTATCTTCATAAAAACTCTGAAGGACTTACTGTGTTAGCAGCAGAGGTGGCATAGCGCTAGTCACACTTAATTTATTGCAAACATTTATAGGCTATGGTAACCGCTTTACATCAGGTGGGCCATATGCTTATATGCTTTCTGACATTGTATAAAAAAATCCTATACTTTTCTACTACTAGGATAAGCTTTCAATCAATCTTTGATTCGTTCAGCAGCCAGTATTCTCTGCCATGCTGCAGATAAGAGAGGCTCAGAGTTGGGGGCTAGCTCACTGTCGTATATAAAGTCAATGGCAACCATATCAGAGAAGTAATATGGATGAGGATCCTGTTACTTAACGAAAGAAAGGAAAGATGCGTCAAAGCATCCTGGCTGGGAAGTATCTCTACCTCACAGAAGTACGCTCCCAACTCCCTGCAATGTTCTTTAGTTAGGTACCAGTAATCTCTAGAGTTGCTGTGTTACCAGCAGAGCTGACACCGCGCGCCGATAGTTATTAGGTATACATATATTTTTTTGTCGGCCAAATTATACAGTCTGGCCCCAAAGTGAGCGAAGGTTGTGTTATGGTACTAGACAGCTGGTAAATATACGTAAATACTTTATTTTTTATGTAAATACATACTTATGATACATTGAAAACGCCCAACCCAGACGTGGGTTTGATTCCCACACAGGACAAACATTTGCGTGCATGAACATTTCTGTCTGTCTTTGTCACACGGAAACCTCACAGAAAACCGCAGCCAATTAACAATTTCCTAGCTAGAGGATTGTTGTGTTCCTGCGTGTGAGTGAGGTCTCCAGTAAGCTCCTTAGGAGTTGCTGTGTTAGCAGCAGAGGTGGCATCACGCGACTCGATATATGCAAGCGTTTATAGGCTACGGTAACTGCTTTACATCAGGTTTATAGGCTACGGTAACCGTTTTACATCAGGTGGGCTGTATGCTTGAATGCTCTCCGACGTTGTATAGACAAAAAAAGCCTGTATCATATGCCATAGCCTATGAATATTTATTTCTATCCCCACTACTAATGCAGCAGATAGTCAGGTGTCAAACCTGACCGCAGCAGACAACATACCTTATACTACTTACATACTTACCGATTTTAGCCCAAAATTCCATATTTCCATGCTATCCTATATTTACCAGCCTTCATTGACTGCACTATCGAAGGGTATGAATGAGCTCTAGATAGATGTGTAACTATTCATTAGAGGGGCTACGGTCCACAAGTGCAAGAGTATCGCCGACGCTGGTACGGCAACGTCTTTCGAAAACCGGCAAATTATGTGTGGAACAAATGTCTTGCCATGCCACCTCCGCCGGATCCCGGTAGAAGGGACAGACCCAAGAAGTGCTGGCTTGAGGAATGACATGCCAATGGTCTATCTATGAGGGATGACGAAGACCGCTCGAAATGGAGAAGTAAAAGCCGAAAGACGGACCCTGGGTTCCGAAGCGAAAGAGTAGGACGCGACGTTTACCGCATAATGGACCATTTACATGAGGCCAACAGGCAAGCCAATCCAATATTGGTATCGTCTAAATAGGGACAATCCACTACATTGGATTGCCCTCAAGCCATTGATTAAGTCTGTCCAATGAAATAGGACAATTTAAATTTTTTTGAAGCCAATACCTTCCCCCACCACTCGGTCTGTGGATTGGCTCGTCTATTATATCCGTGTGAACGCGCGTTCCTAGCAAGCCACCTGAATTAAAACTACATATGTGGGTAACTTCTTCGTAAAAACTGGAAGCCGCTTTCACAAATTAGATATGCCAAAGTCAATTCTAATTTTCGAATGCAATGATAGAATCACGATAGAATCAATCAAATACAATAAATTCCGATTAAATTAAAAAGAGTTTCCAATATTTCCTGCGACATTCTCATGAACAATTTGTATTCTTCGCTTCAAAGTTTTGTTAACATTACACTTCATTGTCCCAATCCCCAATGCAGATTTCCAGGATATCCAGATTCGAATCCACCATCTTCTTTTAAAACATATTTCGTCTTTGTAGCATATCAGGGTTTCTTTTTGCATTAATAGTTTTTTAGGGTTCCGTACCCAAAGGGTAAAACGGAACCCTATTACTGAGGCTCCGCTGTCCGTCCGTCCGTCCGTCTGTCACCAGGCTGTATCTCATGAACCGTGATAGTTAGACAGTTGAAATTTTCACAGATGATGTATTTATATTGCCGCTATAACAACAAATACTAAAAAATATAATAAAATAAATATTTAAGGGGGCTCCCATACAACAAACGTGATTTTTTTTGAATTTTTTATAGATTATGGTACGGAACCCTTCGTGCGCGAGTCCTACTCGCACTTGGCCGATTTTTTTTAACATGGTCCAGCAGTTTTACGTAACAGATAGGGGAAAAGGTTTATTCGTGTTTTGTAAGTAAAGTGTTGCAGCAGCTGGTTAACAGAAAAATAAAAAGTAAATACGGTTTCTCGCCATTTTCTATTGTTTTTTTTGACCGCCTAAATGAGTGAATCAATGTAGAAGAGATACGTTTAGAGTTATATTACAAAAAAGGCAAAAACCTGACCCAAGCCTCGAAAAAATATTGTGGCGTTTATGGCCCTGGCCATTATTATTAATGTATCTACCAAATAACCCTGACCTTGCACCATCAGAGTTCTAGTAGCGTTAGGTTAACATCAAGGGAGGACTGGCAAAATAATTGTTTCAGTTTTTGATTAAAAGTCCCAAAGCTTCTGCAGCATTGGCATTACGCCATTAAATACAAAATATCAACAAGTTATCGAACAAAAGGACACAATATATATATATATATATATATTGTAATCAAATGTAAATAACAAAATACGAAAAGAAATATTACCCAGACTTTTGTACTCTAACAACTGACTCATAAATGGCCTACCGTGCAAACGGCAATGCATTTTTCATTGGACTGGCATAATGTCTCGGCTCAGTGGATTGTCTCGTATATTGGCCTCGTGTAAATGGTCCATAATGTGCACTCGCACCTACCTAAAACGTGGCATCGCATTTCATCATTGATTGAAGTGCGACATGCGGTTTTTTTTCTGTGGTCGAATATTTACATCTTTACGCCAAGAGATAGGCAGTCGAAACCGGGTGCCACATGACTCGTTCCTTACGCACCCCACTCGCTTCTTTAACATTCATAGCTGTTCTCAAACATGTACGCTGGTTCTAGACATCTTATTCTGACGAAACACGGTCAATTTGGTCGTGGGCATGTGAAGCCTGGCTTTCAAATTTCAATAATATTTTAAATTTATCTCCTGCATAATTCTAAAAATTTAAAGAAATATTTTTTTTATACAACTAGGCTAACAAGCTAACATTGGCAAACAAGCATGCGGCCCGCATTAGATGGTGAACGGTCACCGCAGCCTATTGACGTTCGCAACACCACGTGGATGTTGCTCGCGCGCTGCCAATCTTGTGACCCAAGGATGTTTCGTCACAGTACCCAGTAATTTCTCTGCCATATCTCACCCTGGAACACAGCTATATATTATATGTAGCTGCTTGGCGGTAGAAATAGGTGAGACAGAAGTACTCATGCAGACGACTTTTGTACAAAGTCTCCCTCTGGTGGAAATAATCAAGCAGATTTTTTTTATACATTTATTATTATAATACATTAAAGCGTTAACGTAGTCTATACTACTTGCAATACTTTAACTTCTTAGGAGCTTACTGGAGACCTCTCTAACACGCAGGAACGCAACAACACTCTAGGGAGTTTGTTTGGCCGCGGTTTTCTGTGAGGTGGAGGTACTTTCCCAGTCGGGCTGCTTTGAAGCCGAATCTCTCTTAAAACCACCCAGGCCAAGACAAACAGACATGTTCATCACAAATGTTGGTCCTGTTTGGTATTTTGGCTTTATCCAAATTAAACAGGAAAACGGTTAACCGTAATTTGATGGATCTCGAAGCAGGTTTGGTTTAATACGTTTTTTTTCCTTAATCATCTTATTTTTTCCTTGTGCCCACGTCCGGTTCTTACCAACTACCTGCCGCCGGTTCCTCCGTCCACGTGGAGTCTACACAAATTTCGTAATAAAAAGTAGCCGGTGTGTTAGTCTTGAGCGTAATCTATTTGTGTTACAAATTCGTTTAATTTTCCGTGAAAGAGTCATTCGTTCATCATTACAAACTTTCACAGTTGTAACATTTGTCTGTCAAAAAGTAATGGAATATGAGTGAATTTGTTTTTGTGGATACTGTAAAGATTGTCTATGTTAGTCTAGTTTGTTTAAGTCAGACAAGGAGGTCAACTTGATCATGAGATTATTGAATAAACATGATATGTATATAGTTAGGAAACCTATCTTTTATAGCGATAACATCACTCACACTTTATTAAAAACTAGCTGAAGCCCGCGGCTTCGCACGCATGAGAATTGCACTTTTAGTAGCCTTTATTTCTCTATAGATTCTTTCTGTAAAAATAACCAGGGTCGTAGATGCAACCATAGAGCGATTCAATTTTCTTACAGCGCCATCTATTGACCTTTACGGGAGGCAACGTATATTTATTTTATTTTTATTACATAAAAATGCGTAGTTATTTTATTTCACAAAATATACGTATTCTGTGAAAATAATAAAAATAAAATTGCAAAGTCCCCCGAAAGGGAAGATATTTTCCCTAATTTTAGCAGTTTTTCATTTTTTACGCAGGAACCCTAAATATTTACGGGATAAAAAGTACCCTATATTCTGCTCGGAACAGTCCTCTACCTACCAGTGAAAGTCCCGTCAAAATCGGTTCAGCCATTTCGAAGATTAGCCCGGACAAACAAACAGACAGACAAAAAAATTTAAAATGCGTATTTAGGCTTTGGTAACATGAAAATAATAATATGAGCTTAAAATAAAGGCTTTATTTTGAAGTCATAGACAGACACTTCAATTTTATTTATATGTATAGATAATGTAATTGATCACTTATACTTTGAATAGGGAGGGACTAATAAAAGTATATTGTTCAATATTTTTTTACATGTTTAAATATATAAGTTTAATAAAAAAAATACATACATAAAGTGATAATATTTAAAACATATATATATACATATATATTTATGGGTATAAACTAATAATGTAGTGGCTTGCCGTCGTTATTTATAACTTCTTGTAACCAATTATGCATTCCAGCTACCATATTCCAGTCAGTGCCCTGTAATGACGTCCATGTTGTGTTCACCATATTGATAAAGGTATTCTTTGGATTTGACCGTCGAGAAATCCCAGTTGAGCACCATTTGACCTCACACATTTTCAATAGTATTTAAATGCGGACTTTTAGAAGGCACTCCTTAAACACTGCACGTCATGCGTGTCTTCGTAACGCCTAATCCATAGTCGAACAGTCCATTTCTACAAAATAATAATTAAAAAACAATGTCAACTCATCGCTGCATAAGTTAATTCAACGAAAACAATGGTTAAAAATACTTATGTTTATATACATCAACGAGCAATTTCACCGATACTCATGTTTTGTTTTTCAAACAGAACAATTATTTGGGCCTTAATTGTTGTCCGCGCTACTATTCAACAAAAAGTTGTAATCAACGGAACGATAACACAAACAGACACAGCCGAATATGCGTATTGTGTGCAACGAGACACTTGACGATTGACTTAATTCATATTAAAGTGAACTGTTCATTTCTTGGAAATACCCTCTTTTGAATGATTTAACACGACGCATGGTTCGGCGAGGAATTATAATTATTATTCGTGGTCATAGATGGTTGCCGCTAAGATTGTAATTTGCAAATAGTTTATAAAATTGAGGAAAATGGAAGGCAAATATATAATACTGGCTCCGCCCGCGTGGAGTCAAATAACGTAGCCTATGTGTTAATCCAGATCATAATCTATCTACGTGCCAAATTTCATTCAAATCCGTTCAGCCGTTTAAGCGTGAAAGAGGAACAAACATCCATACATACAAACTTTCGCATTTATAATATTAGTAGGATCTTAGGATATGAAGCCAGGATTTTCTAAGGATCAGCTGGTTAACGTAACTTGGATCCGGTTAGCCTACGAGACACTGTAACGCATATTTTAAATATTTAGTATCAGAATCATCAATGCAAAAGTACGACTATCAACGAGAGAAACGAGCGAGGTGAGTAATGAGCGTGTTAGTGCAGTTGCGTATTTAAATTCGATTGCTGCACATTTAAGTGAAAAACAAAAGCTGGCGCTGCAAATACAGCAACTTATAACATAATATGAATATTGTCGATTTTAACGGGTGATATCTAAGATGTTTTATAGTTATAGATACGTCCTACACGCTCTAGAATGGCAATACGAAAGTAAGGTAATTGCCCACCTCGCATTCAGTCGGCCACGCTCTCGCGTCGCGGCTATACGTACTCGTACTTCGCCACAAAGCATAAATGTCTTAAGATATATATTCATCTCTCCAACGACAGGTATGCCCTATCATTTGTCTCTTTGTTTTAGCAAAGTGTCATAATAAATAACTGTACGTAGATATAGTACTAATTGCGGCATTTTAAAATACAATAATGTTGGTGTATCACGTGTCTACCTTTTAATACGTCGCTGGCTGATATGCTTTTCTGTGTGGCCATCTGTATACGAATTTCGGCTTGTACTTAACATATAAAACAAAACTTATGCACATTCATTCATACACAACTAAAAACAAGTACCTACTATACCGTACGTGCGCCCATACACGTGAATAAAGATTGTATGCACATACATGATGATAATTAATGCAAATGTGTGCCCGTAGATATCGCACAACAACAACTTGCGTCTTGCAATTGATTACAGATTTAATTGGAAACAGCAAATAGATTACGTATGTAATATACTCGTAAATAAGTTGAGAATTACTGCAAAAATGACGATATTAAAATATAAGTTGCCTTATGGCCGTTTTTTTATACAACGTCGGGAGGTCTACAAGCATACGCCCACCTGCTGTAAAGCGGGTACCGTAGCTTATTAACGTTGTGATATATTAAGTATCATGCCTCCTCTGCTGCTTACACAGCAACTCTTTGGGAGCTTATTGGTGACCTCACTCACACGCAGGAACACAACAACCCTCTAGTCTAGGGAGTTGTTATTTGGCTACGGTTTTCTGTGAGCTGCAGCTACTTCCCCAGACGGGCTGCTTTGATGCACCCTACCTCTCTTAAAACATCCAGAACAAGACACAGACATGATCATGCACACAAATGTTTGCCTTGTTTGGGAATCGAACCCACGAGCGTTGGTGTTAAAGTCGCGTTATTCACGACTGAGCCACCAAGCTCGTCACCGTTTCACATATTCCAGTCGCATTCCAGTACAGCGATCGAATCTAGCGCTGGAATGCTACTAGAATCATGTAAACGAGCCCACTGGAATGCCATTCCAGTGAGTAATCCAGTCCAGTGACTGAATTGATGCTGGAACAGGCCAGCTGGAATGATAAAGTATTTCATTCCAGCTCGCCGGTACCAGCGCCACTGGAATAGTGTAGACAGCCATTCCAGTACTGGTTTGAATGTTTGACAGTGAACACGTATTGTTGTTTATTGGGAATAGTTTTGAAATTTTTATAGATATATATTTCTATAGATTTTTTGAAATTAATGATAGTAAATCAAAATTCTGCCGTCATTCTCATAGGCAATCTGTATTCAGAGAGTGAACTTCAAACTCCAGTTATTGAAAAAGAGTTGTCGTGCCTCCCTTTATATTTCTTTCGCTTATTCAATTTCTAACCCAAATTCGTTTAACTTTCTTTAGTTCTTCCAGTACCTCGGTTACTTTCTCTAACAGTAGTAATTGAACAGTTGCAAAACGCTTTGACGAGCTCAGTGACGCAGTGACGAAACGCGCTGTTACATTACTTTGGGTTCGATTCCCACACAGGGCAAACATTTGTGTGCATGAACATGCCTGTTTGTCTTGGTCTGGGTATTGGCCAGCTCTCTTAAAATAACCAGACCAAGACAATTAGACCTCACAGAAAAACGCAGCCAAATAACAACTCCCTGGTGGGTTGTTGTGTTCCGGCGTGTGAGTGAGGTCACCAGTAAGCTCCTATGGAGTTGCTGTGTTAACAGCAGAGGTGGCATCGCGCGAGTGATACTCAATGTATTGCAAGCGTTTATAGGCTACGGTAACCGCTTTACATCAGGTGGGCCGTATGCTTGCATGTCCTCTCGACTTTGTATATAAAAAAAAAACTTATCGAACTGCTTTTTTTGAAATCATCGTCACTATAGTGATACCAGTTCAAGAGCTTTTGAAAGAAGAAATAATGTGAATAATATAATCCAGTCCCGCTCTGGACTGGATTGATTCCCTGGATTACTGAACTGGAATATATGAACCAAATGAACCAAGTATTATATTCTTTTTACAACGATGTATTTATCACTAGCGGATTCGGTGGCAGGGTGGTTATAGCCGTTCATATAAAACATATTTGGATAGCATTTACAACTTAGAAGTGACTCTTCTCAAATCAATTTTACCAACCTCGTATCAAAAGGAGACGAAAGCACAGGATACTGGCATATTCGGACAGTGTAAGGTTGTAAAGGTGTTCAACAAGTTTAGGATGGCAGTCGCTTGGGAATACTGCACACAGAATAGAACACCTGCATAAAAGGTCTCGAAAGAAATACCTAAAACAGAATTGAAATCAATTAAATACGAGTACATACACCTTACCACATTATATATAGTTTATCGTAAAGGATAGTACTCACTCCCCGATATACAAAATAGCCCATCTGAGGAAGCTCTAAATTAAATATTGCATGTATGTATACGTCATAAGACAAACCTTGCACACCTCGCCCGCTTTTTAGGGTTCCGTACCCAAAGGGTAAAACGGAACCCTATTACTGAGACTCCGCTGTCCGTCCGTCTGTCACCAGGCTGTATTTCATGAACCGTGATAGTTATACAGTTGAAATTTTCACAGATGATGTAATTCTGTTACCGCTATAACAACAAATACTAAAAAATAGAATAAAGTAAATATTTAAGAGGGCTCTCATACAACAAACGTGATTTTTTTGCTCGATATTGATAATGGTAACAGGTAAACGCTTGAAATATTCACAGAATATTTAGTTGTATATTTACTTTAAGAATAAATAATTAAATTAAAATAAAACAAATATTTAAGGGGGTCTCCCATACAACAAACGTGATTATTTTGCCGTTTTTATAGATAATTGTACGTAACCCTTCGTGCGCGAGTCCAACTCGCACTTGGCCGATTTTTTTTAATATTCATATCACTTTACGGCGCCCGGTTCTCTTTGACTACACCACAAGGGAAAAGGTGTAAGTAAGTGTAAGTTGGTGTAAAGATATAGTAGTAGTTATCATTTATTTACATAAATAACTTAAAAACTATTTATTTCATAGCCAAAACTATAAATACATTACATTTGAGACAATAAAAATTACATTTGACAATATACGACTAATACGTATTTACGTCACGCGGTACAGTTTGGAAAACGGCGCCCCTGCCCCTGCTTAAAATAGAAAGGTGTGTAAGGATCGAATCATGTGGCGCTCAGGTCTCTCTGCCTACCCTGCAACGCAAGGAAGCGTGAAGATCAGGGGGCACGGCAGTGCCCCCGCCAAGTCGAGCGCGAAGCAAACACTGCCGTACCATCCTTTACTGGAACCATTTCGCCGCATTTTCAGGCCTCTATTTGAGAACCTCTGGATAAAACCAGAACGCAGAAATTTTCGTCATCCAGTAAGCTATAATCACATACTTAAAATCCAAAATTTCAAGTCTGTAGGTCATTTAGTTCCGAAGTTAAGCGAAAGCAAAGTTTCGCATTTATGACACTCACTCATGATCATCAAAATAGAACTAGTACTTCCCATAAACTCCGAGAGCTGAAATTTGGTACAGAGTTAGGGTTTAATGGCCACATAAAGGGAAAACTATAAAAACTAGGATAATCGAAGATCTGGAGTACCTGTGACCCTGATTAGAAAACACAAGAGCCCAACCAAACTATTAGAGATCGACATACCTACCGCCTTTACAAAAAATGTTCAACTTGGTGGGCCGCTTCATTTGATGTCAAAAATCGAAGGTCTGAAGTATCTGATGAAGAACCCTCAGCTGGTCTCAGCTGTATTAGAGATATGGTAATGCCCTTTCTACTATGAGAAAAAAACTGTGTCAAATAAGAAAATCTAATAAAATAAATCAATATGTCCACGTTTCTACAAAAAGAAGTGAAATCCCACCAAAAACATTCTGTAAAAAACTAGCCAAGTCTCGACGGAGCTGCTTGTTTATCTCTAAAAAGTAATGAAATCTAGACAAAGTCGTCCCAAGTCTAAGGTTCCTTACTGCGATTTCTTTATTATTATAGTTAATGTTGTGTGACTTGGCCGTTGAAGGGTACACAAGGGTACAAAACCAGCTGCTCCATGACACCATTGCACCAATCTGTCGCCAGAACCGCTACCCATTGACGATGGAAAATTGCCACTTGAAAAACGTTGATTAGTTACAACAGATATAACATTACGTGTAAACAAAATTGACTTGTACCCACTAACGTATAAAGAATTTTCAATATAAAGAATTTTCAACGGCCAAGTCACACAACATTAACTATAATAATAAAGAAATCGCAGTAAGGAACCTTAGGCTTGGCACGACTTTGTCTAGATTTCATTACTTTTTAGAGATAAACAAGCAGCTCCGTCGAGACTTGGCTAGTTTTTTACAGAATGTTTTTGGTGGGATATAGATAGACATGTAGATGGAATCTAAAACATCTTCCTTTCAGTAGTTTAAGATGAGCTCTTGAAAGCAGGGTCAACATCCGCGCCAATTTTAACAAACTTGCTGTCGTTTGTTTGTATCGATACAAACCTGTCCTCGGACCTTGTGGCGAGGAAGGCTCGTGATATTTATAGCAGGACGCCATTACACGAGGTTGAACCTATCCAAACTTGTTTTTTGCACCATTTTAGGGTTTGTACTCAGAAACAGGAACCATATTGCTGTCTCTCTTTTAGGATTCCAACGGGTACCAATGGCTTTTTATACAATGTCGAGGGGTACACAAGCATACGACCCCACCTTTTGTAAAGTGGTTACCACAGCTTATGAACCCTTGCAGCATGTAAGTGTCACTAGCGCTATGCCACGTCTGCTGTTAACACAGAAATTTACTTTGCTGGTAACTTCACTCATTCGCAAAAACACATCAATTTTCCAGGGAGTTATTATTTGGCTGCGGTATTCTGTGTGGTGGAGGTACTTACTTAGCCGGTTGCATGCATGATCTCTCTTAAAAACTCCCTGACTAAGACACACAAATGTTTGTCCTGTATGAGAATCGAACCCACGAGCCTTGGTGAATGTAGCGTTACTAAGCACTCCATCACCGAGCTCGTCTAGCCTATTTCTACGGCTTCCCTGTCTGTTGGTCCGTGATAGGACTGTGTCTCAGTCAACTCAACTCAACCATCAAAAACTTACTTACAAAAATATATTTGTTTTGGCCTTTTTTTTTACACGATTGTACGGAACCCTTCACCAAAAATCATGGCCAGATAACAACTAGCTGGTAGCTGGGTGTTGACGTGTTCTTGCGAGTGACTGAAGCAGAGGTGCTGAGCTAGCAGCGAGAATGGTAACGCGCCAGCGATAGTTCTTGTATTGTAAACGTTCGTAGCCTACGACGACCACTTCTCATCAGGCGGGCTGGTGCAGCGGGGGGTTGTATGGATGGTGTGCTACTCGCTCTTTTAACTTTTTGTATGTGTTTCTCAACAGATCAAAGCCGGTCTCCGTGGAGACGCAGGGTCCTGGTGAACGCGGTACCCTCACCAAGTATGAGCTGCAGTCTTCGGACAGCGGGCAGTACATGTGTTCATCACCGCCCTTCAGCGTCACCAAGTATATCCTCGTGCAGACCAGGAGTAAGTAGCCTTTACATCGAAGCTGACAACAGCTAATTTTCTACAATCGCACCACCGCACACTGGGACGAATTTCGGATTTGCGGACATTAGATTTTTTTGTAACATATCATTTTTTCTTTATGCCAATCGATAGTCCTAATTAAGGCGATCAGATGTTGTTAAGACATTTTTTTTGTAAATATTATAATTTACGAGAAAAATTGAGTTAAAAAAAATGTATGGGTTAGATATCTAACTTGCTCTATAAGTATCAAGTCTTGACAGATCTCAGCTCGATATTTTGTAGGTTTAATCTACGGGTGTTTATGTATAGCACCACATACATAGCATTGTCCCGGACTGCCCCGTTCTTTAGATAAATGAAACTGAACTTAGGTACTTTTTCTAATATTTCTTATTAATTATTTTAAGTACTAAACTCCAAATAGTTATACAAATACGGAAGACTTATCAACAAGACTATTACTTAAGGTGACGTCATAATTAGAACAAGCAAAGATTGATAATTTACAAAATTGATTTGTATTGTTTCAGTTAAAGTATAAACAATTTAATTATACTGTGTCGCTAAACACAGTATAATTAAATTGCTTATACTTTATCTGAATCCCTTACATTGCTTGTATCTATAAATTGAGATTCAAAAATATCTTGCGTAGAAAAATTAAAAGATTAATATTATTATTATCAAAAGATTACGAGCTTCAGGAGAGAGAGTCATTCACTTGAGTTTAGTCGTTCTTGGTCGTAATATTTGTAAGCTTAGTGTCGGAAGACAAGGAGATTATGCAATATGTCCTCATTTGATGCATACCGGCTTACTTTTCTGGAATTCCCGTCTCTATATTTTCTAAACTCCCTGTTTCTCGCTTCTTCAGAAAGTTTTCCGATAGGCATCAACCCAAAATGATCAATTATGTCTGCTCCATGTATAAGTCTTATGGACACTAGCAGGCATATAGTACACGTATAGTTTTACAAACAAATCTGCTTTTGTCGGCAAAACTGAGAAAATTTAGAAACATCTACACGTTCTCCACATCGCTATTGTTTGCAGTATAACATGGGACCTTTTAATTAAAACTTCATTAATGCTTGCAGTTGTTTTACTTTCACCAAAAATGTTCTGGCCGTGTTGCCATCATTTGTGGTTCCAGAGCCCTGTTTAATGATTCTTGAATTAGTTTCTTACGAGTCTCTTATATGTATGTCTTTATTTTCTTTTCTTGCAGTCCATTGTTTGAAGTCTAGACTGTAAGCTGATTAAATATTTTTAATTAATATTTGACCTTATATCGTGACTTCATATTGGCATAAAGAAAATGATGATTACAAGAAAATCCAACGTCCGCAAATCTGAAATCCGTCCCAGTGTGCACCGCCGACAATCGACGGGATTCATTCTTCATGGTCGCATACTTTCCGGTTCCTGAAGGGCATTCTGCAGCGTCCACCTTACTTTGTGGAATGAACTACGTACCGATTTTACCCGGATCATTGCGTTTACAAGAAAGATTAAAATCTAAAAGCGTCTACTGAAAATATATATAAGGCTTCTATGTGTATATATGATAACTAACTGTAAATATAGTATTAAACTATGCACATATACAAGTAGATAATTAAGATAATAGACGATTTTGTTTAGCCTTAATCACACCATCACTGAATGTGTACATTTTATTTAGACCGGCATGGATCATAGAAATAACTTGTCACACAACTTGTTTCATGCGCCCTACATATTCGCAGTGAAAGAGGGGTAGGGAGAAAGTTTCGCCAGAACCTCCTTTAACAGGGTTCATCAAGTGTAGGCGAGGTTAGTTCTGACTCTATTGTATTCAATATTGCACTGTACAATCGCTACAATGGATTAGTTGACATCGATCGACGGTTTCTACTACACCGAACGGCCTATCCTCAATCGAGGCTATATCGATCGATGGTAGAATGGATTAGTCGACGTCGATCGACAGTTTCTCGATGGAATATGCAGATGGGATGTAGCCGGACAGTATCCGTCGATCAGCCAAAGCCGAGCCACCGATCGATCAACGTCGACCGATGGCGATCGATAGCATCGATTGATTGGTGTGGTAACACCCTAAGGTCTTTGTTGAGACGTGTTCAGCGCTCGAAACCTATTTGATCGAAGAACAGCTCGCATGCCGACCGTTGGGTGTGTGTGGACTCGGTTGTTTGTTGCCAGCATGAACCGGAAGGAGACACACAATTGCGACTTAAATTTGTGTTTGTGAAAAAGAGATTATACTTGTAAATTTGCGTTGAATTGATACAACCTCGCCGCTGACCTTCTACAAGGCACGACACGTCTCGTGGCTATTTAAATAACTAGTATTAAACACTTTCACCTTGTCGGATTAACAGTTGTTAATTGGGTGTCTAATTGTAAGGGTTGTCTGTTTTATTTAGCTACAGATCTGTACGGCATTGTAGGACCATCGATATGGCCCTCGCGACCCGGCTGTATCTTATACTGCCATACCTTATTTATATAAATAAAATGTGCAAAATAACATTTAATATTCTATTCTACAACTTCACGCCAAATCCCTTGCGGGGTAGGCAGAGAGGATCGAGTGTCACCTCACTCGCTTCTTTAACATTAACTTCTCGGTTCTTACGTCCTTCTACTTAGTACTCGTATATCTTTTCTTTAACCTTCGTAAAGAATTTCCTGCATTCTTTCCACGCATACCTCTTCTTATTTTAACACCGACGTTCACTTTCAGACCAACTCTGTTTCTAACATCATCATTTCGAATACGGTCTACAAGCTTTACGCCACAAATTTCAACCGCGTTTATCCTACTTTCATGCTCTCTCCGCCATACCCAGCTCTCGCTTCCATAAGTAATTAATAATCGATATGAAAAACTTCTATAATGAAATTGAACTGCAATTCTAATGATTTTTTTTTTATTCTTCGTCGGGAGGCATACAAGCATACGGCCTACCTGATGTAAAGCGGGTGCCGTAGCCTATTAACGCTTGCGATATATTAATGATCACTCGCGCGATGCCTCCTCTGCTGCTTACACAGCAACTCCTTGGGAGCTTACTGGTGACCTCACTCACACGCAGGAACACAACAACTCACCAGGGAGTTGTTATTTGGCTGCGGTTTTCTGTGAGGTGGAGGTACTTCCCCAGGCGGGCAAAAGTAATATCAAATCAAGTCAAATCAATCGTTTATTTGTCGTGAATATGGGTAACATGCGGATATTATAAAATTTATATGGTCCAATATATTCTGCCACCCTGTGTCAAACCGTGGGTGTCGTAAAAGGCGACTAAGGGAATTATCTAGGAGACAGGCAGCAGCGTCCCCTTATTTTAAAATACGTTTATAACTTACTGCGGTTGCCAACCCGCCTGCCGTTTTTTTCTTTTTTTGTGACGCGGGGAAAAATGCGTTACGCACACCACCGGTGCCTGGGTGGCCTCCGGTGGTAGTGTGGGACTCCCCGTCGGCTGCCCGAGGGCATACCCACTAAACAACCCCGCGAATTGCCATTGGCCGCGTTGGTGTGGTGCCCCGGATCTGTCAGCAACAGGGCACTCCAACCCGCCTGCCTGCCTAGTGTGCTAACTATGGCAAAAACCCTCAAAAAAAAACATGAGTACGACACAAAGACGGCCCCCCGCTGATCCTGGCTCCGGTAGCGGTCAGAGTATCCGCGGGGTAGGGGTGCTAAGAATCCTGGGCTCCGACGCCGCGTCTACCACCACAACGGACTGGTCCTGGCAACATACAACACGCGTACAATGAGAACCTACGAGAAGATTGTGGAGTTGAAAGATAAACTTAACAAGTTGCGTTGGGATATAATAGGCCTACCCTTTAAATCTGGCACTTGCTTTACTACCGGGAGGGCAACCATCTGTCCCAAGGTGCTGTCGGGTTTATCGTCCGTAAGAGCCTCGTCAGCAATGTACTAAAGATCGAAGCTGTGTCGGTGAGGGTTGCGTACCTTATATTCAGAATTACCAAACGATATTCGCTGCGCCACCGACCTCGTCAAATGTGTGTCCAATGCAATTAATATGTCAAATTGAAAGCCAGATTGAATATCTAAGGAGGTGCCTGCTAAATCTTACTGTACAACCTTATTACACTGATTGAAATCATTTGGTATATTAACCCCTGGAGCGTGGCGTCCCGGGCGACCTAAAATGCCTATAGTGTGGCCAAGCATTCTCTCGCGTTAACTAATGCGCGACCGCGGTTAGAAAAAGAGAAATTTCTCAAGTAATTGATAATTATATTTTATGAAATATACATCGTTGGAAAGCTGATATTCCATTACTACTAATATAAAAAGATCTCGTAGATAAAATACCTTTATCATTCCTTAGATGTACGATATATCAAGACATTTAGGTTATAAGTCACGACACCGCGAACATTTTTACTTCATACACTGCATTCCAATTCACTTTGCACTTTTTCGGGAGATAAATTCAATTGAACACTTTTATAATCACGTGAAACTACTCAAATGTCTAATTTATTTATTATAAAAATGAAAACAAGCACATTCTAGTGGGGGAGTTTAGGTGACTTCAGTCCACTTCAGTCCATTGATATGAACAGATATTTATTACACGAAATTAATGAACAATCGCTAAAAAGTAATTTTAGAAATAGATTCCTGGATAAATTTGCCACAAGATAATATTTATTACACTCCTAATAATAATTAAACATAAACACATTTTACAAATAAATTTCGTACGACGGACATGTCGGAAATGCCGGCTTCACTATTTTTGAATGTTTTTTCACGAATAATATCCCGTTATTCACTAAAAGTAATAGAATAACTTGAAAGAACACAAAATTTCCAAAAGATTGAAGCTTATTACATGTAAAAAGCACTGACTGTTTATTTATAACAAACATTTTTATCGGAATCCATTACACACACAGCAATATCAAAATGGCGCGAAACGGAAAAATGTACCGACTCACTCTGATTTAATTTTTTTACTGGTCTTCGGAGCAACAGGTTTGTCAAAACCGACCTTATTATAAACTGAAATAACCATAGACAAGGTACAAACATTTACAAGCTAGCCAAACGAATAATACGGAAGAACCAATGAAATAAAAGTGGACCAAACCGTTACGCACGTATACGGGCCTAGCACACTACAGCCCATTTTGCCGTACGTACAATATTAAATTAACCGTAATATGTAAAAAGAACGAAAATGTACTATCATATTTTACATGAACACGATTTCTTCTATGGTTTTGACGAGCTCACCACTGCGCCACCAGTGGTGAAACGCGCTGTTACGTTATTTTTACACCAACGTTCGTGGGTCACGAGGTAGGGTGCATCAAAGCAGACCGTCTGGGGAAGCACCTCCACAACAACTCGGTAAACTTTGTGCTGTTGCTGTGTTCCTGCGTGTTAGGTTACCAGTAAGCTCCTAAGAAGTTGCTGTGTTAGCAGCAGAAGTGGCATCGCGCGAGTGATGCTTAATGTATGGCAAGCGTTCATAGGCTACTGTAATTGCTTTACACCAGGTGGGCCGTATGCATGTTAGCCTGCCGACGTTGTATAAAAATATATATATTTCATTCTAAATTTTTTTTGTATAGGTCTGAAGCATTGCGCACGCGGGGCATTCACATGCGGGTCACGCTGCGTACTGCCCGCGTATGTTTGCGACGGTCGCGCGGATTGCGTGCGGGGAGAGGACGAGTCGCCCGCACTCTGCCACCCGCAGCCCTGCGCGAGTAAGTTACTTTTATCTTAGGAACGCTTCTTTGAATTTCTTTGCATCCTTTGCGTTTGATTTAAATACTTCCTGTATGTAGCATACGTTAGAAGCTAAGCCTATGCAAATGTAGTTTAGATAGAGTCGATTTTTTAGTCATTAATTGGTTTAATCATATACACATTCGTTTATTTGTATTATATATATATATATTTGATTATTGATTAAAAGTATTTGAGAGTGAAATGTATGAGAGTCTTTAAATGAACAACAAATATACAACGGAAATGTGAAAGGCCAAGGTTTACCTACTATGACCAAATTGATCGTGTTCTATCAGAAGGTGATGCCAGTCAGGAGCCTTAGAAACGGTGAGCGTGCATGAGAAGAGCAATGAATGTTTAAAAGAAGCGAGTGAGGTATGTAAGGATCGAGTCACGTGGTGCTCCGTCCTCTTTGTCTAGGGATTTGACGTGAAGTTATAGATAGATAGATTAAGTAAAGTTATTATCAGCACTCAAATACATTTAATAAATAAGTGAAATTGTTATATCACACTCAAATCATAAATAGTTTTACATGTTTCACAAATCGAAAAAGGGCTGAGAAAGCGCGTGGTCTCCCGCCAAGCCGGAATTTATCTGTCCAACCAAATCTACTCGTTGACGGCTACGCGTTGCCACCATGATGAATTAATCTTCTTCTTAACAGATGACGCTGTCAGTGACGACATTTGCAAATAACATGCAAGTGTAGTTTTATACCGTAACACTTATATTGTATGTTATTTCCTAAGAGAGTTAAGCAAATCTATGCAACCCAACCAGGGAAGTACCTCCACCTTACATAAAACCGCAGATACGTCACTCTCCGTATAGGTGTCATGTACGTATTCAAGTGAATGAGGTTACCCAGCAAGCTTGTGAAGTTTTGCTGTGGGAGCAGCAAAGATGGAAACGCGTGAGCTATTATACTCTTGGTATTGCAGGCTACAGTAACCACTTTACATCAGGTGAGCTGTATGCTTGTTTGCCCCCTACAATCAAATGTATTTGTTATTATGTTGTGCTAACTGTATGTTTGTGTGTGTCGACAGGGGCGGACAAGTTGAACTGCTCGTCGGGGCGGTGCATCCCGGCGGCGGCGTGCTGTGGCTCCTCCTCCCTCTGCATACAGCCGCAATGCTGCAACGAATACCCGAGATACTCCAAGTACGAAGGTAAGGTTTGATGAAGGGTCGTGATATATTTTTCTATCTATCTATGACTTGACCTGAAGTTCTCATCAATTAATTCTATGTTTATTTTTTATTCATTAGTACTGTTTGTTTAGGCAGTGTCGTATTTACCAGTAGGCGGGAACCCAGAGCGATATATTTTAGGGGCGGCAATATTTGTATGCAAATTTAATTTTATATCTTACAGAAATTATAAATATTAATAATTATATACCCAAATGTTATTTGGCCCTAACAAAAAAATGAACATGTAATATGCACATTGAATTAAATAATTTTTAACGGAAGTATCGCGTGTTTTATTTATTTTGTTGAACCTGACGTTTCGAATGCTTTGCAGCATCCGTGGTCGCAGGAAGACTAAGGTGACATTTGTCTTACATTGGTTACTCAATTATTACATCTACCGACATGGATGGATTAATTATATACGTTCCGATTCACACAAAAATCACGGTGTCCGAACATTTTTGAGTAGATCTGGGTTTGTGACTTGATTATTTTTAGAACTGGATTCCAAGCAGGTGGTACTTGCCAACAATCTTCTCTATTGAAATTGGGGTGTTTTCTTGTTTCAATAGCCTCGCGTAGCATTCTAGGCATGTAGCGATTCTCGTTGGCGAGGATTTGTGGTTTATCGAACCGCATGTAATGGTTTGGCTGGTCCAGTGTATGTTCACATACTGCAGAGCTTTTATCACGCCTATTCTTCATGTCAGCAATGTGTTCTTTCACTCGAGTACCTATGCTTCTCTTTGTGTCCGACCACGGATGCTGCAAACATTCGAAACGTCAGGTTCAACAAAATAAATAAAACACGCGATACTTCCATTAAAAATACTATGTAATATGCACACCGGTAAAATAAAGTTTTCTGCAATAGGGAATCGGACAACGTTCAGATAAGTGATTCAAATAAATCATCATGGATATTTATCATCGTAAAGAATGTCATTTTTAATAAATAATACCTTCAAATGACTCAAAACTATGTCTAAAGATGATTTATTTAAAAATGCCACATAAAAAGCACATGACGTCATCTGTGTGTAAACAATTCACAAGCCGTAAAAAACTGTTGGGCGCCTCTTATGTTGGGGAGTACTGGTGGTGATGATAAATGATGAATATTGTTCACTGTATAAGATGTGACTTTACGTCTCATTATATTTATGAAAACATAATGTATGCCCGTAAAAATTTAAAATCGTTTTCAAACTTCAGTGTAAAACTTAGAAGTAGAAATAAGTTGTGTATGCCGGTACATCGGCTTGCTAGGACTGGTAGATTTTTTCTTGTAAATTGTATTCGATTTTATAATAAATTGCCTGAAACAGTTCTGTCCTTTCCTGACAATGTATTCACAAAGCACATTAAAAATAGTCAGTACTCTCTGTAGAAGGGCTTATTATAGAATTGATGAATATTTAACTAACAAAGATGTCTGGAAATAATTCAGCACAGACGGTCTGTCCGTAATAATCTTTAAGTTTACCATTTGATATCATTATTGTACCAATATGCTTATGTAATTTTTTTTTTTGTAATATCTAATTGACAATTTTAAAAGAGACCTATATTGGCAAGTTTCTTTCGGCATTTCTTCTTCGCCAATGGTCATTTCCAAAGTGCTAGTAGATTAAAAAAAAGGAACAAAGTAAAATAAGAGAATTAATTAATATACAATAAGATTATATTTCAAAAAATATAAGACGTGTCTAAGTGCCCAATGACAAATAAACAATTTTTATCTTTTATCTTTAATACTTTAAGACACTGATTGGCTATAGAGATGTGGTCAGGGCGGGTCTCGCGCGGTGACTGTCCCTTCATACATACATCCACTCTAAGTTGCGAATTGATGATTAAACACTATAATATAGGGTCGCCACATAACTATTATTTTATTCCTAATATTAAAGCTATATCAATCTTTCTAGCACTTTAACATTCATAGCTGTTTTCGTGCACGCTCGCCGACTCCTAACGTTTAGGCTTTCCGCCTAATCTTTTACTGTCTGTTAGTTAAATAAGATCATGTTATGACACGTTGGTGCAAAAAGAACCCTGGATTTTCTTTATAATGAACATTCGATAATTTCTCAATTTTTTTGTGTTATAGTCGGCAAACCGGCTCATAAACCTGACGGTAAGTGACACAATTGGCACATTCACACATCTCGTAGAGCGTCATGTCTGGTTCACTGTCATCTTAGACCCAGAGCCAACCTCTACTGCCTGCGTGATGCAGGTTGCGCTCTGTCCATCTTCAAAAGATTTTGAGGAGCCCGATGGCGGAGTGGTTGGCAACACTATTTTAACACCAACGCTCGTGGGTACGATTCCCACGTGGGACAAACATCTCTGGGTATGAATATGTCTGTTAATCGTATTCTGGGTGTTTTTAAAAGAACAGGAATATAATACATAACAGAAAACCACGACCAAATAACAATTCCTTGGAAGGCTATTGTGATCCTGCAAGTGAGTGAGGTTACCAGTTAGCTCCTAAAGAGTTGCTGTGTTAGCAGCAGAGGTGGCAACGCGCGAGCAATACTTCTTATATTGCAAGCGTGACCTGGTGACCTCACTTACACGCAGGAACACAACAACCCTCTAGGGAGTTGTTATTGGGCTGCCGTTTTCTGTGATGTGGAGGTACTTCCCCAGACGGGCTGCTTTGATGCGCCCTACCTCTCTTAAAACACCCAGACCAAGACAAACAGACATGTTTACGCACACAAATGTTTCTCTTGTGTGGGAATCGAACCGACGAGCGTTGGTGTCAAAGTCGCGTCATTCCCTACTGAGCCACCGAGCGAGTCAAGATCAAAGCGTGATCGGTCCCTGTCTCCAGGGTTCGCGGACGTGGAGATGGAGTACCCCCCTCTGCACGACGACCGGCACGCGCCCGACGACTACGGCTTCATACAGTCCACTATATACAGCGTCACAGGTCAGTGCTTGCTAAATGTTGTTGTTTTTCTTCGTTTATTAAACTCCATTCCAATTACGAAGTCATATATACAATCAAAGAAATGTTTAGTACACTATACTTAAATTGCTCATTTTAAATTTCTCTACATATTCAAATATTTTTTTTATACTTGTTCAATGGTAAGGTTTTTATAAAACTTCGTAAAATTTATACCATAAACACAAAACTGTTTCTTTATTTATATCTAAGTGAAATGTGCAAGGTATGTTGCTAAGAAGTTTTTTTTATACACGTCGGGAGGTATACATGCATACGGCCCACCTGATGTAAAGCGGATACCGTAGCCTATTAAACCCGTCGAGGCCCGTTATATACTGTTTGCTGTAACGCGCATGGCTTGATCAAGCCACGCGGGTCTCGACACGTTACCGCTTGTAATAAATTAAGTATCACTCGCGCGATGCCTCCTCTGCTGCTTACACAGCAACTCCTTAGGGGCTTACTGATGACCTCACTCACACGCAGGAACACAACAACCCTCTAGGGAGTTGTTATTTGGCTACGGTTTTCTGTGAGGTGGATGAGGTGGAGGTGGTGGTACTTCCCCAGACGTGCTGCTTTGATGCGCCCTACCTCTCTTAAAACATCCAGACCAAGACGAACAGACATGTTCATAAATGTTTGTCATGTGTGGGAATCGAACCCACGAGCGTTGGTGTCAAAGTCGGGTCATTCACGACTGAGCCACCGAGCTCATCATAACTCTTTTTATGCACGCTCGCCGGTTCCTAGGGCTCCTGACATTCTAACCTTCTGATAGAACATGACCAATTTGGTCACGGTAAGATAATCTTGGTCTTCCTCGGCTCCTACATCCTTCCACTCCTCGCGTGACATATATAGAGAATTGAATGTATTTGTATTTGGCAGCGTGCGCCCTGATCTTCATGCTGGCAGTGGTGCTGCTCGTGTCGGCGATATGCAAGATGCACATGAAGAGAGCCGCACTCCGGAGCTATGCGAACGCCGAGCGGGCCACCAGGCACCACTACAACATGCAGTATGCCCAGGTGACACTCGCACAACCACTCAGTGGCTTGGTTTGGTTGTTAGTGGGGTTTCCATAGTGTGCGCCGTAGAGAGTACAGAGGGGCGCCGTGAGACACTCATGTTTACCATTACCTGGGAACAAAATTTAAGTATTCGCGCCTACCAAATAATCGAATCAAATCAAGAAAAATATGCTTGGATCTAAGATCTTTTCCATGCATAAATTCCACCAGGATTCGCCTTCGCAAGAAGAAGACAGTCTTATTGAAGTCTCTTGCGACAGCAGCCTAAAAATTAGATTGGCGTGTTCCGATTTGATTGAGTTTTGTATATCGGTCTAAAATGAATACCCAACTTTAAATTCAAATACAAGATTCAAAATTAAGAATTCTCATTTCCCTTGCAACGTCTTATTTACGTGTGGCAGGATTTTCAGCTGTAGTTGTAACAAAAATCAATCAATAATAATTGCTTGTACAATGGCGGAGTTATCCCATCCGGGATCTCTTGTCTGTCATTGTATGTTAAATCCTATTTTCCTTAAATTATGTTTCTTGCGTGTCAATTAAATTGTAAAAACTACGCTTTATATTGCGGATGTTTTAATTTTTGCGCTCATGTAGTGTTGTATCTTCTTTAAATTAAAATATTAAACATGTAAGTGCGCTGCGTACTGAAAAAGTTTAGGAACCCCTGAGATAGACCATTTAAAAGAATCTGTATTTGACCCAATCGCGCCGGCGTACTGAGTGAGGTCACCAGTAAGTTCCCAAGGAGTTTCTGTGTAAGCAGCAGAGGAGGTATCGCGCGAGCGATACTTAATATATCGCAAGCGTTAATATTCTATGGTATTCGCTTTAGATCAGGTGGGCCGTATGCTTGTATGCCTCCCGACGCGGTATAAAAAAAAGTGGTTGCAGGGTCGTATGCCTCCTGAAGTTGTATAAAAATAAAATAAATAGCTATAATGTCAAAAGCTAAGACAAGCAAAGACAATGTGAAACATAGAGTTGTCCGAGGTGCGGTCTCGTTCACCTTCATGTTGTCGGCAGGCGCTCCGGTTCCCGCCGTGCTACGAAGCGTCCCGGCTGCTGGATCAAGACGGACGCGCGCCCACGCCCGGACAATCTCCGCACAACAGTCCCACTAGACTCACACTACAGGTAACACAAAATAAGTTATAACTCTTTTTTTTTATACCACTAAGGTGGCAATCAACCCTACGACCTGCCTGATGGCAAGCAGTTACCGTAGCCTATGGACATTTGCACCACCAGGGGTGTCACTCGTGCGTTGCCGACCCTGTAAGAATATCTTCACGCCTTTCTTGAAGAACCCCATACTGGGAAAACCTCGGCAGGGAGCTCATTCCACAACTTAATAGTTCTCGGTAGAAAGCTTCTCAGGAACAGCACAGTACGCGACCATTGCGGTTCCAGTGCATGAGGGTGAACTCCCAGCCGTCGGCGAGCAGTGCGATCGTAAAACGAGGCTGTTGGCATGATATCGAACAATTCCTCAGAACACAACCCATTGTACAATCGGTAGAACACGCAAAGGGAGGCGAAATCTCTCCTTAAACTCAAGGGCTCAATACCGTGTGTGAGTTTAGGATCATCGACGATTCTCAACTCGATAATTAACCACCATATTTAAAATAGTTTTAACGATTCTTATAATCGTACATGCACTAAATCCGCACTTCAGCGCTCTCTGTCTGTACAATTTGTAACCGAATGGAATGTTAGTTGAATGTTGACAATGTCTCGTGGTATTGTATTGACAAAATAAAAATGTATGACGGCACATCGAGAGAATCGGCTCGAAATCATTTGATTTGTGTATGGTATCTGTCATTTCTGATCGAAACAGAGTTATCACTCTGACGGGACACCGAAGACTGGAGGGGCGGGACTTCTTCCCGCGCTTTTGACGAGTGACATTGTTGTTATACTTGAAATTTTTACTATTCAGTATAAAATTAGTTTTATGTGATAATGTCGATAGTATGTTGTAACATAAGTGCAGAGTGAAATTATACAGTAATGAAAAAACTCAAATATAACACGTTTATGCACTTTTTGGAAGACGTGAATAAGTTTATTAACAAAACCTTGTTAAAATCACTATCTTTTTACAGATGTGTGTATTTAAACTGGGTTGATTTGGTCTAGGTACCCTTTCCAAGTATTTTTTTCAGCAGAGTTCCTGAAGCTGGAACATTTTCAAATGGTTCTATACTAAAGACTTGGCTGTATGGGCTAGAACCCTTTGCCTTTCCCCTCGGGGATAAAAAGAACCAAAAAAAATGGAGCGGCGGCCATATTGGTTGGATTTCACTTTTTGATTTGAGTCGTGGAAGAGCGCGCACGCATCAACGTGTTCGCTGGACGTTATCGTTTCAATCGGAAAATATCTCGTTGTTCAGTTGTAATTTTACGGATTGCTATTATACATCTATGAATATAGATAAGTGTAATTACGTTACAATCGTGATTTTATTAAAATTCAGTCTTCTCGCCCGATAACCTACGCCGCTTAGTTTATATAGTTATTATTATCTTATAAGACATGGAAAGCCATCCTGATGAGGGCGAAGTCCCTTTATGTATAATATTTGTACTTGGCACGTGTCGCGACGTCTGCAGTGTTTGTACTTGACATTCGTCTCGTCTGTAATTACATTCCAGTACACATCATGGCCGCTACTTCTTGAACGACATTTTGATTTTAATCCAACAAAACTTCACCATCCCTCCAAGCAATTCGATCATCGCCCAGTATAGTATAAGACTCTACTTTAATTTTTATAGAGGTGACAAACAAGCGTAAGGCCTGCCTGATGATATGCAGTTACCGTAGCTTATAGAAATTTGCAATATCACTGATATCGTTCATGCGTTGCCGACTCCGTAAAAACTTCGTCACGTCGTTTTTTAAGAACCATCTCTTGGGAAAACCTAAGTATGTGTACGAGATTTTGACCCACCCGATGTAAACTTTACCGTGGCCTATGAACGCTTTCAACACACAGAAGTATCGCCACCCATCCCTACTATTAACACAGCAAGTCCTCGGGAGCTTATAGGTAAACTCACCAACACGCAACAACACTACCTTCCAGGGAATTGCTACTATAATAGTAATACTGTATATTTTTTGAGTCTGGTAACCGCGGATAACTGGTGAATTGTTATGTCAAACTGGCGATCTCTTTTTCAGTGTTCCTCGTCGTGTCCGCAAGATGGAGTAGTGGACGTCGATCCGACGCCAGAGCAGTGCGCCAACGGGGGCTTCGGCTTGGCACGACTCTCGTCTATATTCTCATCTAGATATAGACAGGTCAGTTTACTAATATGTGCTGTAGATTTTTGTAGTTTATTTCGCTATGTAAAATGTTAGGCAAAGGTTTTATAACCATATAGCCTGATCTTCGTCACTAGCCTATACCTTAGTCCTTTTCGATAAAAACTGGCAATCGTGGCAACAAACCAACATGTGAATAACAATTCTGTTTATATTAGGGGTTAAAGTATGAAATTGCCGATTTGTATTGCAAAATTAAAACTCGTTTTTTTCTAAGATGTAACATATTTATTTAATCAAAATATTTACCCTCATTATCTATACATTAATCGGAAGTATATTTATGCCTTTGCGATAGAACTCTGGGGGTCTAGATTCGACAACTGTGTGATAACATTTTGTACTGCCTTCTGGGAAGAACATTTTTCACCACATAGAAAATTGTCCAATCACAAAAAATCTGGTAGTCAGTTGGAGCAAGGTCTGGCGAGTACGGAGGATGACGTATGGTTTCTAACTGCAACACGGTTTCTCGTGCAGTGTGAGATTTTGCGTTGTCATGCCTTTCTTATCTTAACACAATATTTATAATGGTAAGTTTTATTAGCCACTTTTATTATCTTCATTCCAGGTACCAACCCAGTGCTGCGAAGTTGAAATGACAGCAGTACGGTCAACATCCCTCAACAATTCCCCAACGCACTCCCAGAATTTAAACACCTACCGAAGCCCAACATACTGCGATCTCAACTCTACTGAGTTTTACTTCACTAACCCGGAGGCCGGTAACTGTGGACGGGATTTAAACAGCATGGCAACACCAGTGGAATTTTTCCGGAGACGAGCATTAAGGAGAAACACATTGGAGCGTGTGATGGATCAACTCGGTGAGCGACAAAGACCTTTCACTTTGCAACTCGGTCGGTTTCAACTGAGTATTCCCAAGTTTGGTAGACGGGCTTCCAGCGAACGAAGACCGGACACTCCCAACGTTGCCGAGATTAATATCGATGACCTAGATTTCGTTCGATTGAATTCAAATGAGACGTATACATTGAACGGTCGAACAATTCGATTGCTCGGTGCAAATTTTGAAAATTATCCAGTTATGTCTGACGGAACAGTCAGGCCTCCTCCGTACACTGAAGCTATGAGGTATAAATTATACGGACCACCACCAGAATATTTAAGTAGAGACGGTTTGAATGGAAACGTTGTGAATACGGAAAATAATGTCGATGAAGAGGCACGTAATAATGTTGAAATGCCACCAAATTATGACGAATTGGCTTCAGGCGTTGATAGCAATGCTAATAATGTTACAAATAATGCAGCCAGTACTGTTGCGAGTAATGTGGATAACACATTAGATATGCACCGGGCAAGTACGAGTAGTTACAACAGTAATATTGAAACGATCAAGTCTGTTATTGATAATCTCCCAGCGATAGACAGTGATGTTAACGCAAACGAAGCAACGGAAACCGGTGTATTAATTAACAACGGTAACAACATCAACATAGTCGGTAACAGTAACGAGTGATAAGTTATTAACATTTAAGTTCAAAAGCACTCAGGTTGTCTGTGATTTGACGTCATGAATGAAAAGTTTCGATTGATAGAGAAAACCAGTAATTTATGAGACGTTAGTAAAAACCCCCATATACAGTTTACTTTGAAGAAACCGTTTGTGTGAACGGTCTCATTGTAGTGTGTTTGTTAGGTTTAATTTGTTAATGTTACTTGATGTGTAACTAAAATGACTATTGAGTTGCAATGCAAAATAGTTTTTTTCCAGCTTTCACGATGCACTATGCATAACCTTACTTTGTATTTGTGTGAGTGATTGATGAAAGGGGCGTTAGGACGGACTTCCCACTTTAGACTTTGTATCAAACGGCTCGTACAAACATGTGCTGAATATTGGATCTCATTCAAATCTTTGTCTACAATGTAGAGTATCGGTTCGATTAACATATTTTTTCGACGTGTTAACCTTGTCGCTAAAAAACCTTGACAAGCTCGGTGGCTCATTCGTGAATGACGCGACTTTGACACCGACGCTCGTGGCTTCGATTCCCACACAAGGCAAACATTTGTGTGCATGAGCATGTCTGTTTGTCTTGGTCTGGATGTTTTAAGAGACGTAGGGCGCATCAAAGCAGCCCGTCTGGGGAAGTACCTCCACCTCACAGAAAACCACAGCCAAATAGCAACTCCCTAGGGTTGTTGAGTTCCTGCGTGTGAGTGAGGTCACCAGTAAGCTCTCAAGGAGTTGCTGTGTAAGCAGCAGAGGAGGCATCGCGCGAGTGATACTTAATATATCGCTAGCGTTAATAGGCTACGGTACCCGCTTTACATCAGGTGGCCCGTATGCTTGTATGCCTCCCTACGTAGTATAAAAAAACATGCTTTATTACGTAATTAAATTCACAAAAAGTCTTAACATTTATTTAGAGTGGGAATGGCGGGTCCTATCGTATATGCACAAATATTTCTTGCCCGTATCGACTTAGGTTAAAGTCATGAGTGACGTCACACAACGACAATCGCAATTAGCTTTAGTGCCTTAGATCATTAGTATAATTATATAGTTACCTAATTGTGAAATCACCTAGCGAGATTTTAACACTAGACGGAGTAGAGAGAATGAACGTTCTTTTTAAGTTTCTTTCCATCACCTGCCATATATGGGTGCCTTGTACAAATGAAGCTAATGGCTAGCGTGTTGTACACATACATTTTATTTATATACTCATGTATGGGTATAATAAGTTACCTAGCTGTCCCCCGCGGCTTCGCCTACCCCGTAGCGGAATGTTAAATAATCTACAACCTTCCGCAAGGATTAGGTTTTCGAATGCAAAAATATTTTTTCAAATCCGACTGGTAGATCCAGAGATTAGTGCGATCAAACAAACAAACTTTCCCGCTTTATGTATTAGTATAGATTATCTCTGCCTACCCTGCATGGGACTTTACATGAAAATATATATAAATAGATAGATAATTATAATTCCTTGGATTTCATTTAAAGTCCTCATTGCATGCAAAATTAAATTGAATAGAAGAGCTAACACGTGCCACAATAGCTCGCTGTGCAGAAAATGTCGCCTGCGCTTTGCCAGCCCTGCTGTTATCACAGCAACTCCTTAGAAGCTTACCAGTGACCTCACTCACACGCAGGAACACGACAACGGAACTGCTCTTTTTCTCTGCATCACCCTAAGAAGACTTCAATGCTGACACATGTTTGCGTTCATATGAAGTGTCAATAAGGTCATGTATGATGCTAGCCAGGTTACAACAGATTCCGACGAGCTCGGTGACGCAGTCGTGAATGACGCGACTTTGATACCAACGCTCGTCTTTTCGATTCCCACACAAGGCAAACATTTGTGTGCATGAACATGTCTGTTTGTCTTGGTCTGGATGTTTTAAAAGAGGTAGGGCGCATCAGCCCGTCTGGGGAAGTACACGTACACCTCACAGAAAACCACAACCAAAAAACGACTCCGTAGAGGGTTGTGTTCTCGCATGTGAGTGAGGTCACCAGTAAACTCCGCAGAAGTTGCTGTGTTAACAGCAGAAGAGGTATCGCCTGAGTGATATTATATGCGTTCATAGGCTACGGTAACCGCTTTACATCATGTGGGTCGTATGCTTGTATACCTTCCGACGTTGTATAAAAAAATACAATATGGCTGCCAAGGACGCCATCTTGCTTATTTTTGAAAGAAAATAATTATTCATGAAAACAATAAAACTTAATGGCAAAGAAATATATTATTTTATTTTTACGTCTATAATAAAACTATAGACATAAAAATTCAATAATATACTTGTTTGCCATTAACTATGAAAAATTATTAATTTTTGATGTAACTCATTTCGAAATGAACATTTTTGTATTATCTGACAATTTCATTGTTGTTGAACTCGCCTTGTACTATAAGTTACTAGCCCAATTGTTATAGAGAATCCAGTAATGTATATAATAACCAAAGCGAACAATACAGTGTTGAATGAGTTCAGTGTTAAAATCTCGCCACCATCGCCAGAACTCAAAACGTCGCCCGACTTCCTAGAAGTGGGGTATTGTTGCCATATATACAGTTATAGTGATACTCATTGTAAATATTTATATCGTACTCGTTTATAAGTGTCTTCGAAACTTGTTATTATTGTTCTCTCTTTCGCACAGTTGACAAATGTATTTAAATATGTGAGTTTGGTAAATGTCATGTATTCAGTAGGCGATAGTCTGATATGCAAACAATCTCCTTCCGCCTATGAAATTAGTTGTGTTAAAATATCTTACGTGCAAGCAAAATTATGCTTTATTGCCACTAGTGACGGTGGTCTTTTGTATAGTAACACGGTACGCACTGCTGGTTTGAGTGCTAGGGTTAGCACAAACACGCGGACGTACAAAACGGAGCGTTTCGAACGCTCAGTTTGTTACGAGCTTCATTATTTTAGTCTTCATCGTTTTCTTTGGTCCATGTTTGAGATTTCTAAAATGCTTGCCATTCGGCTCACTTCCAGACCATATGACTTCCCCCTTAGAGAGACACCATTATGATACAAAGACTAAAAAGATAGCTTAACAGATGTTACAGAGGTTAATATAACTTATAATAGTGCCAACCGCACTGTACAAATTTATGTCGTAAAGGAATATTCTATCTACGGTCAAAGTGAAGAATGGATGGCATTGTAGATTTCAATTCTGTTGCAGTTGGTAGGTGTTCTATGAGATTATACACCGATATATTGTGGCTTGTTGCCTAATGAATATATGGATTTATAGTATCACGGCCTAATTTAAAAGTACAGTCGGTTACGTGTTTATCATTATGTTCTGTTGTTTGCGTCTTCTTCTTGGTTCTTTGATTTTTTGTATACAAAGTATTTCAAAATATGATAATGTGATTTTTTTAGTATAAAACAAAGGGTGTAATATTCAGTAGATCATTTCACCATTCCTTACGTTTCCTTGATCAATTTTATAATCAACTTTTAATTGGTATGCTTGTAATGAGTTAGAAAGGGACAGTTGTCTATCAAGTGTTGCGTGTCTTATGAAAAGCAGCTGTTAAATGTGTAATAATAAAACGTACAGTGTATATTTGCCATTGCTCTTTTTAAACCGGTTACTGGGCGAAAAGCATTTCGTACAATGACAGGTCGGTCCCCTGTGTCCCCATCGTCGGATGACAATATTATATTTATACACAAGCGACAGAGACATTTGTTTTTTATCACTTGATCGGCGGTGAACAAAAACATCATAAAGAAACCCGCACGTCCAAGTAATTATATTTTGAAAGACGTGTGACCTTACCTATGATCTGGTTTTGTCTCCGAGTCGTGGAGGTCTAACGTCGCCAAATCCTTAGTCTTAGGTAGCGGACCCCGCCAATCCTAATGGATTAGGTAACGGAATAACGATAAGAAGAAGACTGATTTAGCGGACCCTGGGCACCGGTCACCATGTGTGCGAAAGTGAAGGATAGAGTGAGTGAAGAATATATTCATTTGGATCGTTGCTCGTTTTAATCGATGAGCAATATTTAAACATTCTAGACACAATCTGTATATGAAGGGATGATTTTCTTTTAAATATTATTTTTAAATGTGTAGCCGACTGTAAATTTAGTATATCTCCATTTAGAAATATAGGTCATATTGTTATTAATAGATTTTAATTGCTCATTAACTCATTTTGTGTCGATGAGCACTCGTATAACTGTCACTCTGTGCAGTAATCAATAAATAATATGTCCGACATATGAGCTATAATCATATGAACCCGACAAACTTTGTAGGTGTATTATTTACACCCATTAGGCAAAACATAAAAACATTAAAATCACAATTAATGGTATTTGAATGAGAGGAAACCAGAACGAACATGACAATTATAGTTGCCGATGTCGGAACAGCGATGGAAGATACACCGTTGTTGTGGTGAAACGAATGTGTAGGAAGCAGCGTGAATGGAGCATTGAGTAAACTTTTAAGCAGTTGAAATATAAGACAGAAGGTGCGGTGCTAATCCCAACGCTAACTTAAGGAAGTGAAAGCTGTGAGTATAGCAGAGAGAGAGAGCATGAAAGAAGAATAATCCTTGCGTCCGTTCTGGTTTTCAATCTGTTAAATACTAATCTTTTCGGCCCTTTTCAGTTGTATGCCCTACTCTATACAGTCGCCTTTCATTATTGTGACTAGTGAAGTAATTAAAATAGACGTAAATAATTTAAAGCACATCGTATTCCCCTGCAAGTTTGTCTCCTTAACTATGTTAGGCCGTGTATATTATCTAACACCGTCTGGTTCCAAACTAATCAAAGCTTATACTCTTGTGTACTAGATATAAGCTAACTGGCATGCATAAATACATATTTTTATAAATACATACACACTCAAATCATAGAAAACACATAGTTCGATATAAGATAGTCATGTTAAAGTACGTTATTATTTGTCGTGAGAAATCCGTGAGTACTATCTAACCCACTTATTAAACACGAAAAATGTCCTTATTAACAGATCATAACATTATCTCAGCTCCTATTCTCCTATCTTACATCCTAAACTCGAAGTTTTTTTAAACGCGCTTCCTAGACCCTATGCACATATCTATTCTGCGTTAATACAGAACGGTTGTAGAGTAGCCGGCAAATAAATTGGCACATCAATAGTTTAAATAAAAAGGACAAGTGTTCAAACTTATTAATTTAATTTGAAGCGCTTGTAAAGTGAAAATGCTCTTAAGAAAGTTTTGTTGCGACCATGCTATTTACGACAATGTGTAGTGTATGGCGCGTTGCGCCTTCTACCTCAAACTTATACTGCCAAGAAGATTATTCAATACATACTTTATTCATACTATTCGTGGCTCTCACGCTCCACTTGATTGTATAAGTACATCATTGCTGATTCCTCTAACAATCACAAAATGACAAAAGCTTAATTATGTGCAAAAACTGACAGTTACAATGGAATATTTCATTACTTTAGGAGTTCAAATACAAGTATACATTTAAAACCAGTTGAGAATGCGCAAACTTGCATTGCAAGAGGAACACCTGGCTCATCAATTATATAACAATTTTTTTTTAACTTTGTCGGCCTTTTTGACCACGTTCCTTAAGAAATAGGAGGTTGGTTTTTCAGACATTCCTATTCTACTTTTTTATGCTGAATCTGAAGTCAAAATTTGAATATTCGAAAAAAAGCGACAGACAGACACACACAGACAAACATATAGATTTCATATAGGAACGGTGTTCCTGAAAATATTTTACTCCCTTTCGCCTTTGAATATATATACTATGATCTGATTGACAATGGAGCCGGGAGATGATCACTGAATCTCATTTGTAGGTATTATCAGCTGTTCACACAGAACGCAATTAACTCATCGAGCAGTTACACCCAAACTTTTACTGTCGTTCACAGAGGAAACGTTTGCAACGACATGTACTATCTCGTTTTCATATACTGGTTTTAAAATTGTGTACTCTTCTCCGTGAGTACTCCACTAAGTGAAAAAGCGTTGTCTTAAAAAATTAAATGCAATAAAACCTCAATACAAAATCTAATAAAGATGTGTCATTTTTAATGCCAGTTTTTTATCATTTACAGGAGAATGCTCGTCTTCTTTCTATGCATATTTGTAATTTATTAAGTACTTAAAAGTTACACAAGTCACAAATAATATGGTTTTTCACTATGTTGCAATGTAAATTCACAGTTTATTATTACTGATGTAATTTCATCACATTTTACTTTGGCGAGGGTTAGTATAAATGTAAAAATGTTATGATATTCAAAAGTGAAACCGCCTTTACTTGTTTTGACACTTGTATCATATGTATAAGTGAATAGCCATTGTTTGTTATTAAGTTTGTTTGTTGTAATAAGACGGTTTACATCTCGAACCCTGTCACATTTTTTAAACCTTCACAATGTATCACGCGCACTTTTTACATATGTCACACAAATCCTACCTCTTAGATACAAAATCGACCAAATAATGCTTTAGCATAATATGTAAGTGAATTGTACTACGCGACAATTATAATAGCACATCCTGTGAACTTTTCTGTCACATTTACATTAGTTTGAAGATTTGCAGGATTGTTTGGATTTATTTTGGCTCAAAAATCAATTTTATTAATGTAAATATAGATATTCATTTAATTATGTACTTAATCTAAAATTTAGGTTCGGAATTCTACATTATGTAATTCTAAAACACTTTAATGTTTAATAATTATACTTTAAGATCCAATCGCTAGATTTTGACCTCATTCGATTTCATCGTAGAAGCGAAATGTTCTGTATAATATATATGTGTATTACATATTGTGTTTTAATTAATATAAAGCTTACGGTAATAAGAATACCGTTTAAAGAAATCTATAATACCCACAATTGTTATCGTAACCGCAACCGAAAGCTTTTCGTGTTAAAAACAAAATTTCTGTTAAAAAAGAACTTCTGTTTAATCAGCGCGGAAGAACTATTCGGTTTTTTTTTCGGAGACTATCTCAATCAATAAACAAATTTGTTTATTTAAAAAAAATACTAGCGTGTATTTTGAATAATTTCCAACTGGTCGATAGTGGAAATAGCGTGTTGATGATTCGTTTAGTCTCTGAACCATCCTTATAAAGATAGTAAGATTAGTAGATGGTTTTTCCGTATTTGAGAATATATATTATCAGATGAGATCTAAATCCAGCGACAGGAGAGCTTAGTCCATGTAAAATGGTCATGAACAATAATTTTTAACATATCAAAAGAAATGTATAAGTATAATAATCTTCATGAAGCGTATTATATTACTTCTGTCACTGATTTCTATAGTATATAAAAACAATGTACAGTGTTAAGTCTCAGTGTAGTGGTGTACGTTCATTAGGCGACATAATATGTAGTTTTGATAATGGTTAGTTGGCCTGACGTCGCCTAACATATATTTATGAAAAGTTTACGTAATTTGGCCGCACAAATCTGAGTCGTATTATGTCGCCTAACGGTTAGCAGTGGGAGGAAGAGTTTGTTGTATTCACAGTACAAAGTACGAAGCGTCCAACCTTTGAATGCCTTATCTGTTAGCGTAAGGAATAAAGTTTAAAATTTTAGAAACATTTACTGTTGTTTTATTTTCGTGGGCTCCCTTGGCCGTTATGTCTTCATAAGTCAGATAGGGAGTTAATTCACTGCTCGTCTGAAATTAAGCAGTACAATGATTTATCATGTCAAGACAAGGCTTATTTATACAGTTAATAGGCTACTGAAGTTGCTTACTAGTAATATTACGTACGTTTGCGACCTGAGTAGTGTAAAAAAATGAGATTTAGATATTATAATCTTTTAATACCAATTTCAAATCTTTGCTGCCTCAGCACAAAGTTATTCCTAAATAATATAGCGCTAAAGTGAAACAAACGCCCCGTACTTGCTAGATGGCAAATAGCTACAGTAAACTATGGTCACTTGAAAATAACCAGGTCTATCTCAGGATCCCGTAAAACTTTTTCACGCCTTTTTTACAGAATTATAGTTCTTTGAGAAGAGAGTTAGTTCTTCCGGCCGGGTATTCAATCCACAAATTTACCTCGCTTCTTGAAGTGAACCTGGAATCTGGCTGAAATCTGAAACCGCAGACTAGACTATCATTGCAATTGTAAGGATGAATACTTCACCTGCGGCAAGTGGTCCAATTGTGTATGGAAGCTGTTGACATCGTATCGAACAATTTCTCGGAACACAACCACGTAATAAATGGAGTCATGTCTATCTATCTATAACTTCACGCCAAATCCCTTATGGGGTAGCCAGAGGCCCGAGCGCCACATGACTCGATCCTTACACACCTCACTCGCTTCTTCGTGTGTGGGCTTAGGATCATCGAAAATTCTCATAGCGCGTCTCTGAACCGAATCGAATCACAAGGTTCTAGCTGGTATCCAGGTGCTCTCGCCCGTAGGTGTACAGTACTCCATGTAAGGTCTGACTTGAGATATTAGAGGGGCCTCTATGTTCTGGAAGGAACTACAGTAAATAGGGATTCCGTATCGTAGAAACTTGCACGTATTCAGAAGTAGTAGAAAAAGAGAAATAATCCGTTATTATATTTATTATATCAGTTTATTATATCAATTTAAAAACATTTGTACAATATTTACAAATACAAATTCTTAACACGATTGCTTTCAGGCAACACAGCTATTGAAGCTCGCAGGCTTCAGAACAGAGACTACACTTAAAGGGTGATACTAGACGGGCGTAATATTGTGAGTTGCCAGCCGCGAGTTTATTATGCATAGGTTTCATCTATTTATGAAACCTTCGCTTCGCTATCCAAACCACACAGTTTTTTTTATCAAAACGTATAACAGCTTTAGATACAAACAGTGTGATAGAATTACTGCACATTAATACTATAAATACTAAAGTAAATCTATCTCCCCGTACAATAAAAAACAGGATTTGGAAAAGGACTTTATGTCTACTTATTATTACGATGGTGTGACCCGCTGGCGGGTAAATTCTACTGGAAGTCATTATTTTTAAATGTGAACGTTACTGATTTTTTCACATAATTTATATATATATATATAAATTAATTTGATCTTTCTAAACTACAAAATCTTTTTAGCGTTATCCAGTTTCCTAATACATTAGAATTTGAAGATCCGCTACCTAAGCCTAAGGATTTGGCGAAGATATTGATTTTTACATGGACCGTCAGTACACAACCCAGATGAAACACCAGATCATTCTTAGGTAAGGTCACACGTCTTTCGCAATATAATTTCTTGAACGTACGGGTTTCCTCACGATGTTTTCCTTCACCGCCAAACAAGTGATAATTACAAATATGTACATAAATTCGAAATCACGAAATTGAATATAGCAGGCGGATCTTATTTATGCCGATGTTGCGAGCGGTAGGTACATTTTAGGCACAAGACCACGTTCACTTAGAAAATAGCAATCTGATTTTGTGCTTTAGAATGCACTGAACGCGATATAACAAAAACGCGAATGTCAACTCACAAAATAAAGCTCGTGTGGACTCATCCTTAGTCAAATTCTAAACTCATTTGCAGAAAAAGCAGACATCTTGTTTTACTATATTCTGTTCAGTTATGTCTTAAAACTATACACAGTACGGTGAAGTATTGATTGTAGACCTCTATTAAGACCTTAAATTTTGTCAATCAGAAATGTACCAATTTATTGCGTTGAATTTTGTTTAATTTTAGTAAATATTCCTTGTATTTGTAATACAACAGTATAAAGTTATATGCTATTTGTAATATATAGATGACAGTTTTTCGCCTTAAGTCTAGGTTTCGAGCGACTTGAAAAATCTCTACACCAACTTACAATTGAGCACCATTGCAAATTGTTTAAATCTCCTTAGGTCAAACACCATACAACAAATAAAAGTAATAAGGTAAAAAAAACCCGCCATCAATGGATTTCGTGTGGCAGCGGGGATAGTAAGGTAGTGTGGAACGAAACATTACGTTCATAATGTATCACCTACTACCCGATTACCATGTAAAACTGATTCGGTAACGGTTATAACCGGCTGTTGTAAAAACTGTAATGAACAAAAAGGATCACAATATGTTATATAGTACAAGATTTATCGAGATTTCGTTGTACAAAAGGCGGACTGGTCGGTATGCCGACACATATAAATAACAGATTCAAGAATAATATATTTATAAATTATTATTCAAATGAATCTTTTCGTAAAGAATGCAAGGTTACAGCACGCAGTATAAATCTATGGCAGTAATTCCAACATAAAAATGTTAAAAAGGAATACGAAATACGTGCGGTATTCAAAATGACTTTGGAATGTATTATTGAACAAAATAATGTCGGGTTTTTTTGCAAATGAGCGATATGCTACAGAAGAAAATAAATATCTAATGTAATCTACAAGATCCGATCACACTGCCGGCGGAGCGCTCTCTTTAAACTCATTCTAATATCACTAGCCTATCCTCTATCACACTTCACACATTAATTGTATAAAAATTAAATAAAGGAATATATGCTTTTGAAATGCCTGTTGCATATTATATTTTCTAATATTATATAAAATAAATACTATAATGTAAGCTAAGATCGTATAGCCAGATACTGATCTCATCTGATATTTTTAAATTTTCGTTCAAACTATCATGCAATGGTTAGGAAACGAGAATACACTTCCTTTAACATTCAAAGAGTCATTCGTTAAATGATAAAGGATGTGTGTACTAGTTACTCGCTTATTACGAACCTTACACAAGTTTTTAATTTTTTGGAACCATTGAAATCAAAAGTAGTTTTATCTTAATTCCTCACAAGCCAATACTACATACCTAGACAGGATTTTGGTCTACGATTATTTTGTTTTGTTCTGTCTTCGGTTTATAACAATATAACTGTTGGTTTTGTAGTTTTTATTCCGTTGCTTACGCGCTGTTTACTACTTGGCTTGGACATAAATTGATAAATTATTATGGATGCGTAAAGGTTGAAATCATTTTTTTCCCTGTTCATTATGAGCAGTACTTTATAAGGTATTACGCGTATAAGCAATGTGTACATTTTTTGAAAAAGTTCGCTCATATATGTCATATTTATTGCTAGTTAAGCAATATTACATTTCAACTAAACTGAAATGGAGTGGTATCTTAGTCTATAATACGGAATGGCTACTCTATATAAATCCCTGTTTGGGAGATTCTTTAAAATGCCCTGTACTGTAATATTAGCAGCTAATTAATATCATGCTGTTATAAAAATAGTACAACAAATTTCGTCACTTCAAATACACCCTGTATTTGAAGTGACGAAATTTGTTGTCTCAGAAATCTCGGGCAAGACGAGAAATAGTTATCTCTTTGCTAACAGAAACAACATTTAGCACTAGTTACTGTGGGTCTAACTTCGAAATAATAAAATATAAAAACTGCACAGATGCAAATGTGTTTAGATTGTAATGCCGAAAACATAAGACGTTCTTTTGAAAATTGTACAGTTTTTAAACAGCACGAAAATATGGCTTACAACTGCATGTCATTTTGACACACCTTATTGATTATCCGACAACATAAGAATAACTAACAAAACAGAACAGAATTTCCTTTGTATACGTTCCAAAGAAGCAACGCAAGAGTGACACCCCTGGAGCTGCAAATGTCCAAATGCTGCGGTAACTGCTTCCCATCAAGTGGACCGTACGCTTGTTTGTCACCTTTGTGGTATAAAACAAAAAGATCGCGAGATACAATCTAATACATTTCCAAGCGTACATATACGTCTTGCTAACATGTATAATATGTCGGTGTTACAGCTTTATTTTCAATGTAGTGTATAAACGTACTTGTTCATAACAGTGTTCTGTATTTGTGTACATAAGTAGCTGAACTCCTAAATTGCTGGTCGGATTTTGAAGAAAATTTTTGTGTGCTAGTGCATTGGACTCCCTGGATGGTTTTAATGTAAACCATTTGGATCCGGTAGGTGGCGCCGCACTCCGAATACATGAGTTTGTTTTTATTTTCTAGACAGGACAACGCACGTCTGGTCCGCTAGATTACTGTAAATTCTCACATCATGGCAGTGTTTTAAAAATATGACAAAATAAGTCCTGTTCGATCTATCGAATGTTTATTTTTAGGGTTCCGTACCTCAAAAGGAAAAACGGAGCCCTTATAGGATCACTTTGTCCGTCTGTCTGTCCGTGTGTGAAGGCTCTTTTTCTTAGGGACAAGCTGAAATTAATATCAAATACTCAGGTCTGCAGTCCGTTGGAGTCGACGCAATCAAAAGATACAGCCGTTTATGCGCATGTTTTGACACTCGCAAGGGACTCAAAACCTATAATAGAGCACTTGCCGTTGACCTAGAATCATGAAATTTAGTAAGGAGCAATGTTATAGGAAAAAAACGGAAAACCGTAAATTTGTAGTTACATTCTCAAGGCAAAATTTTTTTGCGAATATATTTTTATACGGAACCCTCAGACTCGTCCTTGACGGCTTTTATTTATTACGCCCACTGAATTGGTGTCAAACCTACGCTGCAGTGAAACTGGTCGAGACCTCTAACCGTCTGGTGAGTTACATTGTACCTATTAGTTATTCTTATGTTGTCATTTCATACACCCACTGACTTGTTATCTTTGGCCTCGCATCATTCAATTCTGAGACGTGTTGCTAAATCAATAAAGTCGAAATTATCTCACTAATATTAATAGACTAAAGTTTTTATTAGTCGATGAGAAAGCGTCATAAATTCGATATTTCTTTTCAGTGTGGAATTTAGATGTCAAGACTGCGCTGGACCAGAGGGGTACGCTTCTTGAAATCAAAGCTGCAGTTGAAAGAGTGGAAGAATCATTTCTACTATCTCTCTATGTCAATGTTTCTATAATCTAAGAAATTTTCTTTCTAATATGCGCAAGTTGCAAAGAATGCCAACAAGGATTGTATTATTGCCGGTCTGTCTGTCACAGGGTTGTTTTTATTGAACCGCAATACAAAAATAAATAATAAAAAATAAATTAAAAAATACCGGGTATCCCCATAGAAGTAACGTGGCTTTGTCGATGTTACAAGATGGTACGGAACCCTTCGTGTGCGAGTCCAACTCGGATGAGGCTTTTTTATTTCACTCAAATCAACACAATCAGGCTGAAATGATACGGTTAACATAACCTATCAGGGAACTACCGAAGCAAAGTACATGTTTTCCCGACGTGATCGAGAGGAAATAGCTTTGTCGTTCTCTCGTTTCGACAGCTGCAAACTAAAATATTTTTAAAGGTGTAGATGTCAACATTGTACTGTATCGATCCGACTTGCGGCTCTAAAGTCTACGGCCGAGCGATATATTCAATGCGGCGCAAGTACATAAATACCGTATGCATTCATTACAGTGCAAGTACATAAAGTCGAACGGTCGCCGTCGCTGTGACAGGTTAATTGGGAGTGTACTATGATAGCAATGTATTTTCAAATACAGCGTACATCAATTATTTTACACATATTGCGTTTTACCATTGTTATTGAATTCATTACTTAAATAATTCTTAATAATTTGAACTAATTGACTTCACTCGATCCTAACGACGCGCGGTGAAGTCAAGCGTCGTTCTTGTCGCACCTTCACTATTTCTGACTTCACTATCCTGAAAGACAAATAAGAAAATATTATTATCTTATTTTTATTACTCATGCGGGATAAGTAATATCTTTGGGCCCGTTGTTACGGGTGGTAAGTCGCTATAAACCACACTGAATTTGAGTGCGACAAGTAAACTTGGCGCACGAATAGTTTCGCAGTCGTAATAAAAAATAGTATCTGCAACTCGTGGGATGTTGTCCATTGCCCACTCGAGCGAATGAGTTAATTTCGCTCTCGTGGGCAATCGACAACTTATCGCACTAGCTAATTGCACAATATACTATTATCTATAGTTGCTTGCTGCACAAGTGTTCGCTACCTAGCATTCAAATGTTGGAATAGCGTACCTCCTCCAATTAGAAATTTAACTTTCAAATATTCTTTAAAAACTCTGCCTCCCATCAGCTTATTTATTAAATCATTCATATAAACTATTGTAAACTAGTAAGTTATCATCGTCAGTGTATAGATACTATTAGAAAACCAGCTTTGCTCACTTTTAATATACACTGAGCCGTTGCTTGTTTCGCATTACTGCGATTCAACATACTGCTGTGTACCATATAATAATAGAATACTATGTGTGAGTTTGGAATAATGCAAATAAACACAACTTGTCTATATATTAAGTTAAGTACCACATTACGCCGCCAGGGGTATATGATGCATTTTTTATACCACTAAGGTGGCAAACAAGCGTCCGGCTTATTAAATATTTGAATATTCACTAAGATCTGCCGGGCGTCCCGTGACGGCCACCATTTTCTTTGCTACATGCTTTTGTCTTTATGTGTTAACTCTTAACATATTGCGGTGAATAGATTTTGATAGAGATGGCGAATGAGTTCCCCATGAAGGAGGAAAGCTTCAGGTATTAAAACTATCTATCTATCTTAAAGTCCTTTTTGGGGTAGGCAGAAAAACTGAGCGCCACATGACTCGGTTCTTAGTCATATCCGCCATTTCGCTGGTATCTCGCCTACCAATTTGATCATGGTAGGCGAGTCCTTGGCTCCTATATCCTTTCACTTGTATGGTTGTATATCTACTTCGTTATTCTGTACTCTTGCATTCTTTCTACACAAATTATTTATATAGAAAGAATGGAATCAAAAATATCATTAATCTTTTTTAATGAGTAAATTATATAAGTAGATGTTGTACCGATTTCTTTTGTTTTCGGAAATAATTTCAGATATTGGTTTTTTTTATATACAACCTCTGAAAGCATACGACCCACCTGATGTAAAGTGGTTACTAGTAGTCTATGAATGCTTGTTATACATTAAGTATCACTCGTGCAATGCCTCCTCCACTGCTAACGCAGCAACTACTTAGGAGCTTACTTCGGACCTCACTCACACGCAGGAACACAACAAACCTCGGCTGCGGCTTTCACTGAGGTGATGCTTTGATGCGCCCTACCTCTCTTCTTACATATTACGGCGTTGACTAATGTTGACTATCCAATACCCCGGTTTTTCAATATAAAATAGGTATTTACACTTCCTGGGCATCCAAGGGTCAGTGGATTCAATAATAAATTGATAAAAAAAACATTTATGTTTGCAAGTCATTTTAAAAAAATCGGTAAAGTTTCGCGATGCCTCCTCTGCTGCAAACACAGCAACCCCTTAGGAGCTTACTGGTGACTTTACTCACACGCAGGAGCACAGCATTCCCCTAGGTAGTTATTTGGCTGCGGTTTTCTGTGAGGTGGAGGTACTTCCCCAGACGGGCTGCTTTGACGCGCCCTACCCCTCTTGATTGGTACGTAAATACTGTCATTTGTTTTATGCCAAGCGGTTTTAGCAACCTGAGTTTCATATATTATGATTTCGATATAGAAGGAAAACCAAAACTATGCTAGATCTCACCTAAGCAATAGAAGTAGTGCCAACACGTTGCACGTGATCAGCATGTAGAAAACGTGGGACCACGTCCCACTGCTGGACACCACGCCCGCCAACATAGGCCCGATCGCCGCGCCTGCACACCCAACGACATTCTGTTCAGACACGACCATGGTATACGACTGCTGCTGCTATATCCTGTCCACGCCACGTACCAGTGCTGGTTATTGTGTACAAAATATACAGTGGCAGATTTCCTCAGATTAATGTGTACAAAATATACAGTGGCAGATTTCCTCAGATTAATGTGTACAAAATATACAGTGGCACTTTCCTCAGATTAATGTGTACAAAATATACAGTGGCAGATTTCCTCAGATTAATGTGTACAAAATATACAGTGGCAGATTTCCTCAGATTAATGTGTACAAAATATACAGTGGCAGATTTCCTCAGATTAATGTTGCGTGTGTTTTTTCTGTGAAATCGTGTTTTCTCAGACGCCTTAAAGATGAACTTAAAAGATAAAATCTTCCTCTTCTTAGCGTTATCCAGTTTCCTATACACATTATGATTGGCGGGGGCCGCTACCCAAGTCACAGGATTTGTCGAAGATACTGATTTTTACATGGAGCGACCGCCGTCAGACTTCTATAACCCAGAAAGAAAATTAGACCGTAGGTTAGGTCACACGTCTTCCGAAATATACTTTCTTGGAAGTGCGGGTTTCACTGCTAATTACAAATATGTATATAAATCGGAAAACACACATTTAGTGGTATACGCCTATCTGGATTCGAACCTGGCAACGTCAGACAATAGGTCGATTACTTATCTTTATAATTAGATAATAACAGGTTAAAGATAAAACTATATATACGTATATTATATTTTAAACTAACGAGTTTAAAGTAATTAAGTTCGTTTAAAGTAATACGACGTTTTTTTATACAACGTCAGTAGGTATACAAGCTTACAGCCCACCCGATGTAAAGTGGTTACCGTAGCCTATAAACGCTTGTAATACATTAAGTATCACTCGTGCAATGCCTCCTTAGGAGCTTACTTGAGACTTCACTCACAACAATCCTCGGCTGCGTCTTTCTCTGAGGTGGAGGTACTTCCCCAAACGGGCTGCTTTGATGCGCCCTACCTCTCTTGTTACGTATTACGGCATTGACTAATGTTGACTATCCAATATCTCGGTTTTTCATTACTAAATAGGTATTTATACTTCCTGGGCATCCAAGGGCCAGTGGATTCAACAAGAAATTGATAAAAAACTGTTGTTTGCGAGTCACTTTAAAAAAAAATCGGTAAAGTTTTTTTTTATTTTATTTTTTTATGAGCTAAGCATAGAGGATCCGCTTCGCTTGATGGTAAGCGAAATTAGCCCAAATAGCAGCGGCAACTGACAAAAGACTACAGTGTCCTGTCAGTTAACGCTGCCATTCTTCTTCACGCTTCGTTTGAAGGATCCCATGTTATAGGTAGGAGGGAACACATGTGCGGCAAGGCGTTCCACTTTTTAATGGTACGACAAAGATAGGAGTTGCCGAACGACACAGTACGAGTAGAAGAAAAGAAGGGAAAACAGTTCTTCAAAGCACTCACCATGGCAAAGGTAAAGTGAGTTATTTTAACGAATTTTTAAAACCAAAAAGAGTCGACAGTAACGTCTTCACATAGCCTGTACAGCCTGTTGAATTTTCTAGCTAGGTGGTAGGCGCTATGGTTGTATGTACACTCACCCACGCTCCCAGTTCCGTCAATAATAGCTGTCACCGTGGCCAGCGCCTGGGCGTTGCCAGCGAGGCTGCTGTGTGTGCCTGCACATACAGAAAACAAATTCCATGACATATTCAAATATAATCAAATCAAAGCATCAAGCATTTTTGACGAGCTTGGTGGCGCAGTCGTGAATACCGCGACTTTGACACCACTGCTCATGGGTTAGATTCTCACACAGGACAAACATTTGTGTGCATGAACATGTCCGTTTGTTTTGGTCTGGATGTTTTAAAAATAAGGCGCATCAAAGCAGCCGGTCTGGGGAGGTACCTCCACCTCCCCCTAGTGTGCCTGGGCTGCTTTGGTGCGCCCTACCTCTCTTAAAATATCTTATTCATCTGAAAGTATCTTATTCAATTGTCACAAGTTTTCATTGTTTATATTTTTTATTCTACCAGCATTTCAAAAACGACCTTCCTAGCGTTATTCTGTTTCCTAATTCATTAGTACTGCCGGGGTCCGCTACCTAATACTAAGGATTTGACGAAGATTCTGATTTTTACAAGGAGCAATTGCCATCAGATGTCCACAACCCAGAGGAAAAATCAGACCCATCTTTGGTAAGGTTACACATCTTTCGAAATGGAATTGCTTGAACGTGCGAATTTCCTCACGAATTTATTCCTTCACCGCCGAGCAAGTGATAATTACAATTGTGTACATAAATTCGAAGACACTAATTAATGGTACATTCGAACCGGTTCGTTATCCACTGGACTATCGCCGGTCTTCATTGTGATTTATTATTGCCTTCTTCTTCGCTACAGACGCAACCGTGCTTTTGTCTGTCCTGATTTTAAGATTTTTTTTTTTTACATTTGAAAACTATGACAAAAGTAACCCTGAAAAGCAATAGTGAAATAGTGCCCTTTATGGGTTTCCAGAATAATTTGACAATTAAATCAGAATTTTAACTCAGGTTGAGTTGGTTGTTACGCTGGTTCTCTGTCCACTAGACTATCACGGCTTTTTCAAAAACTACTATTAGCGATGAAGAAATACTGAATGAAACATACCAATGTAGGTCTTTTTTCATATCAATATTATAATGAATATTATGTCGGCATGTTAGTACAACAGGTTGTCTGTGCTGAATTATTTCCGGACGTCTTTGTTAATTAATGATAGATGTAGGAGCCGAGGAAGGCCAAGGCTTACCTACCATGACCAAATTAGTCGTGTTTTATCAGAAGGTGATGTCAGGAGCCTTAGAAACCGACGAGCGTGCATGAGAAGAGCAATGAATGTTAAAGAAGCGAGTGAGATATGTAAGGATTCAGTCACGTGCACTCGGTTCTCTCTGCCTACCCCGCAAGGGATTTGACGAGAAGTTATAGATAGATAGTCATTGTTAGTTACACATGAACTCAAAAATAAACCCTTTTACAGAGAATATATTTGATTTAGCGCCATCATTAGAACCAAACGTGTCACAAACATAGAAATATCTAGAATTTCACATTTTTAAAACAAAGAATAAATAGTATTGATTCAAGTTACCTTACCGAAAGTGCCCCCAAGTTAACCTTAATAACCTTGAACTTACCCAATTCAGCGCTGACAGCGGTGGTGATGAGCGCGTACGGCGCATTCACTAAAGCGCCGTTCACGACCAGCAGGACGACGTTGATGTAGTAAGAGGCAGCTCCCCACCGCTGGTATGCCAGCAGCTGCGACGACACAGGGAAAAAATAACATAAGGCCTCATTTAATAAATAAATAAATATTGTCGGACAAATTTCACCAGCGCCATCTAGCCTCAAAGTAAGCGAAGCTTGTGTTATGGGTACTAGACAACTGATAAACATACGTAAATACATTTTTTTTTGTAAATACTTATACTTATTATACATAGAATAATACCCAGACTAATACAAACAGACATGTTCATACACACAAATGTTTGTACTGTGGGAATCGAACTCACGAGCGTTGGTGTCAAAGTAGCGTAACAACGCGTTCCACCACTGCGCCACCGAGCTCGTCCTTTCAAGATTATCAAATCTTGAAAGGACGAGGACGAGATCTTGATAAAGACGATTATCAATCGTCATTATCAAGTCTAAACTTACAAAAAAGGGAGTTGTTATTTGGCCGCGCTTTTCTTTGAGGTGGAGGTACTTCCCCAGACAGGCTGCTTTGGTACGCCCTACCTCTCTTAAAAAAGGTATTTATCGGTTGTCTGACACAAACAATAAATAAATATTTAAATGAATCCTTCAGCCGGCATTTTTTGTTGCATAAAGATGTTTTTTTTTTTTAATTAGACATTGGTACTTAAGGTGTAGGTATACTATTTATTCCATTTTCGCGTTGTACATCTGTTTCGTCATTCTTTCAGTCTGCATTCTTTCTACATGTACGAACCAACGAAGAATGCCTTTTCTTTCGGACTAACACTCTTTCTTACGCCATGATTACGAACGCGGCCAGCAAGCGTCATGCGAGTGCAGGACATTAAGGCACTATATTTTTTGTGGACATAATAAAGTGAGTAGAGCGGGGCGGCGGCGGCGGGCGGGATACTTACAAAGGGCGCGCTGACAGTGTAGAAAGCGACGCACACGACGCCCGGACACCCTGTACAGTCGGCGACGAGGCCAGCCGCGATAGCGCCCACTATACCGCCGATGTCAAACACCGTGCTCAGCACGCCTGATTGCTTCGGAGTTAAGTGCGCTGTCACACAAAAACATATTATTGGTCTATCTTCTACGAGGGTCATTTGAAAAGTTCTTAGCCTGACATACTTAATGAAACCACACGATTTTGAGTTTATTTTTATTATTCAACATACTCTCCTCCGAGCTCAAAACACTTTTTCCATTGACCCGATAAGGCTTCGATACCCGTTTTAAAAAAATCTTCGTCTAACTCCTCAAAATAAGCGTCCACGGCGGCTATGACCTCTTCATTTGTAAAAAAATGTTTAGCACCTAAAAATTTTTTCAGCTTTGGGAACAGATAAAAGTCGGACGGTGCTAAATCCGGTGAATATGGGGAATGAGGTAACAATTCGAAGCCACATTGATGGATTTCTGCCATGGATTGTACAGAGGTGTGAACGCGCGCATTGTCCTGATGAAACAAGACTTTTCTTCTCAATAAACCTGGACGTTTTTCTTTGATTTCGTCTCTCAAACGACGCAACAGGTTGCAATAGTAATCGGAGTTTATTGTTTCACCCTTTTTTAAATAATCCACGAGAATTATACCCTTTGCATCCCAAAAAACGGATGCCATGACTTTGCCCGCCGATAAAACCACCTTTGCCTTCTTTGGGGTGGGCGATCCTGCTCTTTTCCATTGTTTCGACTGTTCTTTTGTCTCGGGTGTATAGTGGTGAACTCAGGTTTCATCCATGGTTATAAATCTTTCAACAAATTCTATTGGGTCAGCTTCATATAACTCTAAACAGTCGCGAGAAGTTGTAAGTCGGTTGCGTTTTTGTTCCACTGAAAGCAGTCGCGGTACCCACCGCGCAGCCACCTTAGAGAATCCAAGTTCAGTAGTATTTATATGATGTGTTCGCTCAGATGAGATGCCTACAGTCTTAGTTATCTCCTCGACAGTCAATCTTCGATCAGATAAAATTAAATCACAGATTTTTTCTTTGTTTTGATCAGTGGAAGCAGTCGAAGGCCGGCCACTACGGGGCTCATCTTGAATGGTCTCACGACCACGTTTAAACTCTGGCACCCAGTTTTTAACAGTCGCATACGAAGGAGCGAACTCACCCAAAGTAGCAGACATGTCTTCACGTATAGCTTTTGGAGTTAAACCTTTCAAATTCAGGTATTTTATCACTGCACGATGTTCAATTTTATCCATTTTCAAAAATAGCTCTGACTTGACTTACGGTATCACGTGTAAACGAACAATGAGTTACTGTGAATAAACTAAACTGTGCATACTTGTTGCTCAATAATGTAACTACAAAATGAGGGTAGTTATAAAAAAACCAATGACTTTAACCATGTTAGGCTAAGAACTTTTCAAATGACCCTTGTATCTATCTATCTATAACTTCACGCCAAATCCCTTACGGGGTAGGCAGAGAGAAGAAGAATAGAAGGTTTATCTTAATATATACAATTCTTCTGTACGTGTGTTTGTCACCTAACTCTTCCTAAAAAGGCTTTTTTTATACTACGTCGGGTGGCATACAAGCATACGACCCACCTGATGTAAAGCGGGTACCGTAGCCTATTACTAAACACGCAGGAACACAACAACCCTCTAGGGAGTTGTTATTTGGCTGCGGTTTTCCGTGAGGTGGAGGTACTTCCCCAGACGGACTGCTTTGTTGCGCCCTACCTCTCTTAAACATCCAGACCAAGACAAACTTACGAGCGTTGGTGTCAAAATCGCGTCATTCACGACTGAGCCACCGAACTCGTAAGGCTGGAGCGATTTGGATGAAATTATGTGGTAAAAATAAATACCCGTTTTTACTGGGTGTATATTAAAAATACTAATAATAATATATTTATGTAGTCTTGGTCTTCATCGGCTCCTACATCCTTCCACTTTCGCATTGTATATCTGTTTCGTCATTCTCTCATCTTGCATTCTTTCTACATGTCCGAACCAACGGAGTATGCCTTTTCTTATCTTAAAACTTTTATCTTAGGTCTCTTTAAAAATGCCAATATAGGTCTTGTTGGTCTAATGTATTGGCCAGGGTGTATGTACTCCAGTCATACAATTAAACAAGTCAAGCACACTTTTTACTCAGCATAACTGATTTAAAATTTAAAACAGCGGCGCAGTTGGGATTCGAACCCAATTCTCTATCGCCATCGAGTGTGCATTTCACTGAGAGAGCAGTGACAACCCATTGGGTAAAAAACCAACCTATGAACTGACGGTCGCCGGTTTGAATCCTGATGTAGGCGTGTACTAAATATGTGTTTTCATATTTATGTACTTATTCGGCGGTGAAGGAAAACATCGCGAGGAAATCCACACGTATAAGAAATTATATATAACCTGTGACCTAACCTCAAAGATAGGTCTGGTCTCCGTGGGCTGCGAAGGTCTAACGGCAGTCACTCCATGTCAAAAGTCAATATCTTCGCCAAATCCATAGACTTTGGTAGCCGACCCCGCAAATTTTAATGGATATCAATACAAAGAAGAAAGACATTTGCAAGTTTTTTTTTATACAACGTCGGGAGGCGCATACAAGCATACGGCCCACCGGATGTAAAGCGATTACCGTAGCCGATAAAGGCTTACAATACATTAAGTATCACTCGCACAATGCCACCTCTGCTGCTAACACGACAACTACTTAGGAGCTTATATATGACCTCGCACGCATGCAGGGACACAACAACCCTCTAGGGAGTTGTTATTTGGCTGCGGTTTTCTGTGAGGTGGAGGTACTTACCGAGAAGGGCTGCTTTGATGCGCCCTACCTCCGTTAAAATAAACTTAGTATAAAAAGTGTTTGATTGTGGTGCCAGTAACCAGTACACTTACTGGACGTGTTGATGTAGAGCGGCAACCAGTAAAGGAACGTGTAACTGACTAGTTTCGCGAAAAACAGCGAGAGAGAGAACTCCATCACTCCCGGTATGGCGAGGGCGCGGCTGAGCGAGACGGCGCTATTGCCGGAGTGGGACAGAGAACTGCGAGGGGTGAGAAGGGCGGTCGACTCGGTGGCCTCTTCGCTGTGGTGCTGAAACAATGCATTAAATACAATATTTATTAAAAAAACAATTGTTTTTTGTACAACGGGTGGCATACAAGCAAACGGACCACCTGATGTAAAGCACACATCAGGTGGTCCGTTTGCGTAACACAGCAACTCCATGGGAGCTTACCGGTGACCGCACTCACACGCAGGAACACAACAACCCTCTAGGGAGTTGTTATTTGGCTGCGATTTTCTGTTAGGTGGTAGTACTTCTGCAGACGGGCTGCTTTGATGCGCCCTACCTATCATCTATTCGTGTCACTCTCAAAACAAACACAACTTAATGAGAGTCCGTGAGTACACATTCACATTTGTATGGCACAGTCATATAAACATTAGTTGCTTGTTTGCCACCAAAGTATTAAAAAATATCTTACCTGAGGAGCATTTGCCGAGTGTCGGTTGGGACGCAGACTGGCCGCCTGGAAGTTAACATAAACATATCATATATATGTATGTCAAATCAAAAGTACCCAAAACCGAAGAGCATGCATGAAGAGGTTGATGAGTGTGGATGAAGCGAGAGCGGTATGTTTGGATCGGTGCACCTGGCGTTCCATAGTCTCTGCCTACCTCAATGGAAGACAGGCTGATATGTATGTATATGTGAAAATTTTACAGCATAGTGCCTCACTGCTGTCATATGTAATTCGTCATGACGGGCAAAGTCCTGTGCATTCCTCAATGTTTATTTCTGAATGATGGGGAAAGTAAATTAAGTCGATTTTTTGAATTAATAAAAATTTGAAAGTCAGGTCCCTTGCGTGGTAGGCAGAGAGAACCGAGGGCCATAAGAGACGGACCTTACACACTTCACTCGCTTCTTTAACATTCATAGCTCTTTTCATGCACGCTCGCCTGTTCCTAAGGGTCCTGACATCACCTGATAAAACACGATCAATTTGGTCATGGTAGGTTAGTCTCAGTCTTCCTCGGCCCCTACATCCTTTCACTTTCGTATTGTATATCTGTTTCGTCATTCTTTTATCTTGCATTCTTTCTACATGTATGAACCAACGGAGCATGTCTTTTCTCATCTTTACACCGGTAGGTACTCACTTTCAGACCAACTGTCTTTCGTACGTGTTTATTACGAATAAACAACGATAACGATTTATTAACAAATAATAGCAGATCTATGTGCTCCGTTAAATAATATCATTAAATGGGCATAGATATTTACACCTGGGAACATTAGACATTTCGACATGGCTGCCAACCTACAGTTGTACTTTTTTTTGGTTCTTTTTATCCCCGAGGGGAAAGGCAAAGAGATCTTGCCCATACAGCCAAGTCATCAGTTTAGAACAATTTGAAAATGTTAATTCTGTGTTCCAGCTTCAGGAACTGTGCTGAAAAAATACTTGGGAAGGGTACCTAGACCCAATCAACCCAGTTTAAATACCACCCGTAAAACAATAGTGATTTTTACAAGGTTTTCTTGAACTTATTTCTTCCAAAAAGTGCATAAACGTATTATATTTGAGTTTTTTCATTACTGTATAATTTTACTAGCACTTATGTTACAAAATAATGTCGAAATCGCCACATAAAACTAATTTTATACTGAATTGTAAAAATTTCAAGTATAACAACAATGTCACTCGTCAAAAGCACGGGAAGAAGTCCCTGCAGTTGTGCTTGATGGTTCGTAAATAAAAGATAAAATAATTCAATAGATTACGATATGACGTGCCTAAGTGTACGCGAGGGCCCAATGGCAATTTATTTTTAATATATAATCCATAAAAAAATTAACTAAATTCTGCATTCTGACAAATTATCCCCGATTAATTCAAACTTCGTCTATGATATAATTAAGCAGACACAGTGTGAAAATTATATACATATGTAAATACTGATTTGGTTAAGGTATTTATCTATTATAGGACTTGCTGTTTGAAATTTGAATGGATTTTCTTACAATTTTCTGCATACTTTTTATTTCAGTCATAGACAAGGTGCTATTTGATCCATTTTAGGTTAACAATACAATCATAATATTACTTTGTAGTTGGAAGAAAATGCTTTTTACCTGATCTCCGACAATGACCTGTGGTGGCTCCTCTTCATCATCAGAGCGAGACGGTCTTGGCTGCAATCAAAAAAATTATCATTGTACACAATAATTGCACTTTAATAAAAATAATAATAACAATAATAAAAATTTCGCTTAGCACAACAATAGTATTTATATGTATAGGCGGCAAAAACATGATTCATTTTAATTTTTCGGCTTTGGTTCAGGGCCTAAGGCCCAAGGCTACCTTACTCATCGTGTACGCGAGTTTGTTAGAATACAATGTTTTGTAATGTAAATAAGCGCATGTTAAATACAAACCTCCCTGACATCTCCCTGAGGCAACACTATCCCCACGCAACGTGGCTCGGGAGCCAAGAACATGAAGACTATTATGCCCACCACGCCCATCACTAACGCTGGATAAATGAACGACAAAGCCCAGTCCTTCTCCACAAACCTTGCCGCCATTAATGTGCCTGTGGATAAGACAATTGATACATATGTGAGTACAAGAACAATAAAAATATCTATGGCATTTGAATCCATACAAATATTGCATATGAGAAAATTGAAAAATCCACAAGAATACATCACATGTGTCATAAAATATCTCAGTGTTGTCATCAGTCTGTGCAGTAATGGCTTCTGTTTAAATATATAAGAAGAAGTAGAGGACCCATCATACTCCCCTGAGGCAGACTATTTTGAGGAAATTTTCTATTTCATAATGTATATTTTTCTAAATCGTACAAGTTCGATACGTAGGCACACGGCGGCAGTTTTACCAGGAAATAGAAATATTCAGCTCCATCACGTTATCTCTCTCTCTGTGTGTTATCCATTTAGTAGTATATATACTCAAAAGTGCCACACGTGTGTCACATGTCACTACGGCTTTACAATAGGAAACAAAAAGAAAGTTCACTCTGTCGTCCACTTAGTAGTACATTAATTATATTCAACCAGTAGGTGGTTTGAGTTCCCAGTCAGTAGGAAGTAGTAGGAAGACCTTTCAGCAGCTACTCAAGGCAAACGACTTTTTGATTTGAACTGTTTACGTGTTTTTACGTGGTGAAAGTCAAATCTACGAAGAGGGCGACCGTATCCCAGAAGGACGAAAATGCATTAGGGGTATGCAGTACTTACCCAAAATATTCCCAAGCGACGTGTGCGAGTTCCATATTCCAAAAATCAATCCTTTCTTTGTATTACCAAACCATTTACCCACGACGACTACAGTACCGGGCCAGCCGGTCGTTTGGGCTATTCCTGCCCCCGCCTAAAACAACGTAAAACAAATTAACCCTTAGAACCCTTAGAAAAGGGGTTGCTGATGGGTCTCGTGGCGCTAACTAAACTGAAAAAATGATCAGATGAGAATCTTTTTTAAATACTCATGATCTCATACAGTAACCTAAACTAAGATAGATCTGGTTTACCCTCTTGGTTGTGGAGGTCTGACGACAGTCGCTCCAATTAAAAATCTGTATCCTCGCCAAATCCTTACGCTTAGGTAGCGGACCCCGCCAATGCTGATGGACTAGGAAACGGGATAACGCGAAGAAGATCTCATACAGTAATAGGAGATCATTTCACAATAATTCTATTTAACAAAAGTAACCGGCTAAAAGGAATTGAACGAGAGGTAGGGCGCATCAAAGCAGCCCGTCTGGGGAAGTAGGTACCTCCACCTCACAAAAAACCGCAGCCAAATAACAACTCTTCAGAGGGTTGTTGTGTTCCTGTGTGTGAGTGAGGTCACCAGTAATCTTCAAAGGATTTGCTGCGTAAACAGCAGAGAAGGCATCGTGCGAGTGATATTTAATATATTACAAGCATTAATAGGCTACGGTAATTGCTTTACATCAGGTAAGCCGTATGCTTGTATGCCTCCTGACGTTGTATAAAAAAGGAGCCTTATAAACTTAGGACCGCGCAGACCTGGAAATCAAATCTGCCGCGATTCCGTTTGCTTGTCGACAGGTGCAGGTGAGGTTGGATATGGGTCGGATCATAAGAAGCCATGTGCACCCCAAAATTTCGTTTGATTCTAACTTCGATAAACATCGGAAAATTTCGGAAAAATTCGTTTAACATCGGCAGTCATCGGGAGTAATCACATACACAACTCACCTGTACAAGTAAATAATATGATATATTATGTATGCTATATGTATATCCCACTCCGAAGAGGTAGCAGAAAATAGCAGAGAATAGCATTCCTAGCGATAAGAAGTAGCGGAGATCTACCCGCTCCGCTATCATACCTGGGAACAGATGTAAATATAGTTAAGAGATTTTCTATCAGAACATACACGTAGATTTTTTTACCGACTTCAAAAACAGATCAAATTCTACGTTCGTAAACATGTTAACTTTTTTTAAGTACGTTCCCCCAATATATTGAGAACGGGTCGGCGAATTTCGGTAATTCAAACAAACGAGAACATCTTTTTTTGAAGACGGTTACAGTGGACTCACCGGAAACAAACATAGCGCCTGCATATGAAAACAGAAACGCCGAGTCCAGTGTGCCGAGCAATGTGTTGGCGTCGGATGTATCTGCAATCAAATACACCAGCTTTATCACCTTTCAACGCATTGTACCAGATTAGCACTTGGCCTTACGTGATTGACCATGATACCCAAAACTGTCTCTCACTTTGCCAAGAGGGAAGTCAATTCCAAAACTTCCTACTCCTACAAATTTCTTCTGATTAAATTCGTTGTGAGTTCCAATGCAGCTGTAGTTGAACCCCCGGGACAGCAATGGACTTCACTGTTCATTGCCTTTTCGGTGGTCGCCGCTGTTAATTCTGGCTACACAGGAGACACAGTGGTGGGAATAAGCCCCGTTAATCTTACTCATTGTACCCGATACGTAAATAATCTCCATTTTACATTTAGACGCATTTTTAACAGGCTTCACAAAAAGGAGGAAGTTTACAAATTCGTTTGTATACTTTTTTTTTATACTACGTCGGGAGACATACTAGCATACGGCCCACCTGATGTAAAGCGGGTATCGTAGCCTATTAACGCTTGCTATACATTAAGTATCACTTGTGCGATGCCTCCTCTGCTGCTTACACAGCAACTCCTTGGGAGCTGTCTGGTGACCTCACTCACACGTAGGAACACTAGGGAGTTGTTATATGGCTGCGGTTTTCTGTGAGGTGGAGGTACTTTCCCAAACAGACAGCTTTGATGCGCTCTACCTACCTACAGGTCTGCAATCCTTTCGAGCAGTGTAGAAATCAAACTTCTAAGTCAACGCAATCAAAAGATGTTTACGGCTGAACGGCCTTTTGAACGGCTGTTTATGCCTCGTTAATGCGCATATTTTGACACTCGCAAGGGAATCAAAACCTATAGGGTACTTCCCGTTGAAACATGAAATTTAGTAAGAAGCCATATCATATAGCACAAGGCAGTAAAAAATCCGAAAACCGTAAATTAGTAGTTACATCACAAAAAAATACTATTTGTGAAAATATTTTTTCGGAACCCTCGGTGCGCGAGTCGGACTCGCACTTGTCGGCTTATTTTCTATACAATGTCAGGAGGCAAACAAGCATACGACCCATCCGATGTAAAGTGGTTACTGTATAAACACGTGCTACACGGGAAGTGTCGCTCGATCCCACCTCCTGCTTCTAACACAGCAACTCCTTAGAAGTTTACTGGTAACATCGCTCACTCGCAGGAACATTTGACGAGCACAGTGAGTCGTGAATGACACCAACGCTCGTGGGTTCGATTCCCACACAAGAAAAACATTTGTGTGCACGAACATGTCTGTTTGTGTTGGTGTCTGTTTGTGTTGGTCTGGATGTTTTAAGAGAGGTAGGGTGCATCAAAGAAGCCAGTCTGGGGAAGTACCTCCACCTCACAGAATACCGCAGCAAAATAACAACTGCCTAGAGGTTGTCGCGTTCCTGCGTGTGAGTGAGGTCACCAGTAAAGCGCCTAAGAAGTTGCTGTGTTAGCAGCAAAGGAGGCATCGCGCGAGTTATACTTAATGTATTACAAGTATTCATGAGCTACGGCAATCGTACATCAGGTGAGCCGTATGCTTGTATACCTTCCGACGTCGTATAAAAAAAAGGTTGTTTTAGAATTATTAAAATATAACAATGAAACAAAATAGGGAAATATGCTGCACCTTACAGAAGACTGTAACAACTCCCTGAAGGTATGTTCCTGCGAGTGAGGCGAGGTTAGTGCGGAGATCTGTGTTGTTCCGCTAGCATAAGTACAACAATCAAAATGTGTAGGTACGTAAACCTTTATCACCTTCAATTACTTCTGATTTTTCCCCAAACATACTTTGGAGATAAGATACGTAGAATGATATCATATTTTCAATTAAGTATTTTTATTCCAAGTAACGAAATATTATATTTCTCTTGTAACATAATCTCATACTAATTTGGATACGAAACGTCTTTCACTTCGTGCAAGTAGTAGGTCGCTTGTAAAATCAAATGTATCGAAATAAGTTATGACAAATGATACAAAGCCTATTCGTTTTCTTTAACTCTAGCAACCCGCCCCGGCATCGCTCGGGTAGCAGAGCATATTATGCTCCCACAGTACCACGCCGCGTGTGTCGAGTGCACCATTTAAATTATACACTGTAAATGATTATCATAATGTGCACGAAATAATTAAGGTAACTATCGTATTTAAGACTAGCTCGCAACTTCGTCCGCGCGGAACAGTTATTTTTTTATTATTTATTTATATTATATTAATAAATTTATTTATTTTTTAAATTATATTTATATTAATAAAAATAAATAAAATTTCAAAAATAAAAGTAGCCTAAGTTACTCTTTATTACATCAGCTATCTGCCAGTGAAAGTCCCGTCAAAATCCGTCCAGCCGTTTCAGAGATTACCCGCAACAAACAGACAGGCAGACAAAAAATGTAAAAAAAAAATTTTGGTATATGTACCGTGTATACATTCTGTGTACTAAGTATCGGGAATTTGTCAATAAAACAAAAAATACAAATTATTCATCTAAATTTATTTTATCGCCTTCAAAGTAGGCCCCATCGCTTGCAATACAACATCTCCACCGCTTCACCCAGTCTTCCATACATTTTTCATAGGCTATTTGCGGTATGGCCTTTAGCTCATTCAGCGAATTTTCTTTTATGGCTTCTATCGACTCAAAACGTTTTCCTCGAAGTGGTAATTTTAACTTGGGAAATAAAAAAAAGTCAGACGGAGCCATATCAGGTGAATACGGTGCTTGGTCGAGAACTTTTGTTGAATTTTTCGCTAAAAACTCTTTCACTATAATGGCTGTGTGTGATGGTGCATTATCATGGTGCAGCATCCATGAGTTGTGTTGCCACAAATCTGGACGTTTTCGGCGGATACTCTCACGCAAACGCTTCATGACGCCTAAATAATATTCTTTATTCACTGTTTCTCCCTCTGGAAGGAATTCGGAGTGAACCACACCACGGTAGTCAAAAAAAACTGTCAGCATCACCTTGATTTTGGAGCGACTTTGCCGCGGTTTTTTGGGTTTCGGCTCGTTTTCGAGACGCCATTCTGAAGACTGTTGGCTTGTTTGCATGTCGTACTCATAAACCCATGTCTCGTCGCCAGTTATTATACGTTTCATAAAGGTCGGATCCGTAGAAGCTCGGGAAACCATGTCTTCAGCGACATGCTTTCGCTGCGCTTTTTGAACAAAATTGAGCTCTTTTGGAACTAGTCGAGCGGCGACGCGTTTCATGCCTAAAATGTCAATGAGAATGTTGTGGACGGACTTAAAAGATATGTTCACCTCACTAGCCAACTCTCTCAGACTCATACGTCGATTTTCGAGCACTAGCTTCTTGATTCTGTCGATGTTTTCTCTGGTCGTAGCGGTTGAAGGTCTACCAGAACGAGGCAAGTCTACTAATACTTCTCGGCCTTCTTTAAAAGCCTTATACCATTCATAAGCCCTTGTTTTCGATATACACGATTCGCCGTAGGTATTTCGCAACATTTTTAGTGATTCACCACATGAAATATTATTTGAAACACAAAATTTAAGGCACACTCTTTGTTCAACAATATTTTCCATTGTAAAAATCGCCGAGGACTCAAAACTATGACCAACAAAAAGTGTAGTTTAAAACAAATTAAATGACAGATCCCGCTCAAATTTTGCGCGCTAAATCAGTACAGTGCTACCAACATGCAGTAAAAAAATTAGAACGACCTCTTTTACGCGGGTCTTTTTATTGACATATTCCCGATACTTTTTACACAGAGTAGTACATCCATATGCATTTAATACAAAGCGGTTATTTTAATATTACAAATAGACACTTCAATTTTATTTATCTGTATAGATGATAATGATTAATACTGTATATCCGATATAAGCTACCAGGCGATTTGACTTTTTCCGACATTTTCAACAATTATCGTCATATATCGACCGATTTAATTTTCACAATAACCTTATCAAATTATACACCTAAACCTTCAAGAATCACCCTGTCTATTAGTGAAAACTGCACGAAAATCCGTTCACTAGTTTTCGAGTTTATAGCGAACAGAAAGACAGATGCGGCGTGGGACTTATTGTTATAATATGTAGTGATAGTGATTATCTAAAGGAAATAAGCTATTACTCGGTAGTGTATACGTCGCTGGCATTATGGAACGACTTTTTTGGGAACTAATGTTCCCATTGCGCGTTTTGTAGCAGGAGTGTTTGCGTTTAATAAAGCTCACGGCGTGTTACATGCAACTCACACTTGTGCCGCCATTGAAAATTTATACGTTTAAAAAAGTGGTATTTTGCATAAATTAGCGACAGCTCGACTGTGGCACCATCGTGACACGTAACGTTAAAAATGTGCCAAGCAAGAGCTCGGGCAGCAAGATAGAGAGAGAAAGATTGTTTTCCTCGAGGAGCTTTTTTAACCTCAACGGAACTTATTTGTATCCACACGGAATGCGTTTGATCACATTCTTGAGCACATAACGTTTCATATACTCTACTGCAGTTGCGTCCCTAATACAGTCAAACCAACCTGGAGTATTAAGAAGGTATTATGTATGTATGTATGTATATCTTTACGCCAGATCGCTTGCGGGGTAGGCAGAGAGAACCGAGCGCCATAAGACGCGGCCCTTACATACTTCACTCGCTTCTGTAACATTCATAGATCTTTTCATGCACGCTCGCCGGTTCCTAAGGCTCCTGACATCACCTGATAAAACACGACTAATTTGGTCATGGTAGGTTAGTCTTGGGTCTTCCTCAACTCCTACATCTATAAGAAGGTATCAGCATATACATCATGGTAACTGTCTTTACTACGGAATCCTAAAAACGGATTTAAATGTTTTATAATTGATTCTGCCGTTATTTATCGAAAACCAAATATACAAAGCGAAAGTGGAAGGATGTAGGAAGGAGGAAGACCAAGACTAACCTACCATAACCAAATTGGTCGTGTTTTATCAGAAGGTTATGTCAAGAGCCCTAGGAACCGGCGTGCATGAAAAGAGCTACGAATATTAAAGAAGCGAGTGCAGTGTAAGGACCGAATCTTATAGTGGGTTCTCTCTGCCTACCCCGCAAGGGACCTGGTGTGAAGATATACAACATCAAATATACAGGCAATCTGATCTACGCTACTGTTTTTCCGCCACCTGTTAATTCATACGAACTAGAGCCGGTCAGCGTCCAATCACCACCACCGGCGATACTATCCTTTGACCACCTGTGACAGACGATGATGCAACTCTTCTTAATTAAGCATTGAAAGAGTGGCACTTACTGAACGGCGCCCAATTGCACCATTGGTCATCGCTAGGATCTATGTCTGGTGGAGGCGGCAGCAAGCTACAGTTCTGGTGCAGAACACTCTTCACCACCGATATGGGCTTCCGAGTGAGATGGTACGTCATATACGTGAAGTAGGTGAGGATCAATACACTCACTTGGTATCTGAAATGATAAGAATGAACCGGTCAAGTACGAGATATATAGTTCCGTAACACTAAGTCTTATTCATACCACTAAGGGGGACATATGTAACTTGTGTCATATTTTTCTTTAAGCGCGCAACTACTTCGGTCGCCACCGTCTGAAAAACAGCATCGTGGCTCAACTGAGTTACGGCATTATGCTGAGACGGGGACAATTTTTTTTATACTATGTCGGGATACTAGCAGACGGCCCACCTGATATCAAACGGGTACCGCAGCTTATTAACGCTTGCGATATATTAAGTATCACTCGCGCGATGCCTTCTCTGCTACTTACACAGCAACTCCTTGGGAGCTTACTGGTGACCTCACTCACACGCAGGAACACAACAACCCCCTAGGGAGTTATTATTCGGTTTTGGAGGTGGAGGTACTTCCCCAGACGGGCTGCTTTGATGCGCCCTACCTCTCTTAAAACATCCAGACCAAGACAAACAGACATGGTTATGCACACAAATGTTTGCCATGTGTTGGAATCGAACCCACGAGCGTTGGTGTCAAAGTCGCGTCATTCACGACTGAGCCACTGAGCTCGTCAAATTTTCTGCTGCCATGACACTATTTTGTGGAATTTACAGAACAAAGGAAGGAACAACTTTTTATTTTGTATTTTATTTATCTTTTAAGCTTTTCTTTAGCTTTGTTGTCGTTTATATACAATTATGCTTTATGTTGCAGCAGAAATAAACAATTTCTTTCTTTCTTCTTACTAATATAAAAGTTGAACGTCTGTCATAGTTTCTGATTATAAACTATGTTTAAAAATTTATCACTAAATAAATAAAGAAATCACTAAAACGGAAAATAGGCGTATGGCCTGCCTGATGGTAAGCAGTTACCGCAGCCTACCACATATACAAAGGACCCATCTTTCAAACGTTGCACACCATGTAAAATCTCTTCACATTTCATTTGAAGAATCTCACGCTCCAATGGGAAAACATTAGCAGGAAATTCCTTACACTTTAGTGTTTTCGAAAGAAAGCTTCTCTACAACCGTACAGCAAGTACGGCGGCCTGCCGCTGGCTAGCGGTGCGGTCGCAGAAGGAAGCTGTGGGTATCATATCGTACAACTCGGTTCGGTACTTTAATTTAATTTCAAATGAAATAAAATTTTGGATCACCATTTTACATTTTTAAGAGAGGTAGGGCGCATCAAAGCAAGTACCTGTACAAATCTGGGGAAGTACCTCCACCTCACAGAAAACCGCAGCCAAATAACAACTACCTAGAGGGTTGTTGTGTTTCTGTGTGTGAGTGAGGACACCAGTAAACTTCCAAGGAGTTGCTGTGTAAGCAGCAGAGGAGGCATCGCGCGAGTGATAATTTAATATATCGCAAGCGTGAATAGGCTACGGTAGCCGCTTTACATCAGGTGGGCCATGTGCTTGTATGCCTCCCGACGTAGTATAAAACACTTATAATATTAAAATTCTACGCCTATATGCCATTTCGTTTACAAGCGAGAGACACAATAGCGGGCAGACGGCACACAGCAATAGGCAATAGGGGTTCCCGTATATTTTATTCGTGTATAGAACCCCAAAATAAATAAATCCTCAATAATGGCATCGCTAGAAAGTGAAACTCCAAACTTAATCAATCGAAATTGAAAGCTCGTAACGACCAACAACAGCACAAAGAATGGAGCATAGACAACCTCAATTAATATTATATTCGTATGTTGCATTGATGATTCAAGCCATTGACTCACAATACAGATGCGTTCCGGGCGTGTTATCGGCTGCGTGACTATTGTGGCCTTGGTGGTGCCGTGTGCGAGGGACCTAACTTACTAACAGTTACGTCACTAGTGTTGTAATTGTAGATAATTATCGTTTTGTGTGTCAGTTTGATGTCTGACGGTGCAGTCGGCTCTTTGCATCGTTTCGTTAAGGCGACACCTCGATCGTGAAGCTTTAAAATGGCTCCGCCCAATCACCCCGCGCCCCTCAATTGACACTCGTCGCTCGATTTGTAAAATTTGAAATTAGCGCCTAATAGGTAACCTGGGGTCAACGTATAGTCAATCCAAACGAACAGAAAAGCTACAGAGTCGCGTCACACTTAAATAAAATTTATAATATCAATATTTAATAAAAATTATTGATTTAATTATTATTTAGCTTTATACATACTGAACCAAACATATTTATTTAAGCTAGACGGAAAACAATAGTAATAATAGTAATAAAAAACTACAGAAACGTATTCACTTTTAAAAGTTTATTGAAAGAGAAATCAATGACATCGTTTTATGTTTATATCTCTACAAATTAACATGTCTTGGTATCTATGTTGTTCTTACTTAGGACTCGTTCAGTGGCGCCCTCATTGAATAAAAAAACATATTATAGCATAGAAGATAAACATTATGAAATCTTATGTTGCATTTATTACGAAGATAGTAAAGTATTTTTACGTCATTAAACCAACACTCAAAATATTCCACTATCGTTGTTATAAGCAAAAGTGCTAAAAGAGGCCGTTTTTTGGCAATTATGCCTATAACAACGAAAGCAAAACATTTCAATTGTTGGTTTAATGACGTAAAAGTACGTTATTGTATTTGTAACACACGCAACACATGACTTTATAATGTTTATCTTCCACGCTAAGATACGATATTTTATTCCTTGAGGCGCCACTGGACGGCATGTATCCCCCTTAAGAAGAATGAAACACCAGCTACATAATACAACATTGTTTATCGAGAGGCTAAAGCGGGCCATTTGTTGATTCGGACACATATGTTTAGTTAGCAGATACACCATCTAAACTGCAAACACTGGTCACAGCGATGAAAGACGACTGTATGGAGAAAGGCTTACTACTGAATGCGAAGAAAACAAAGATAATGGTATTTGAAAGAGAAGAATCCAGAATTAATGTAAGGATTACGATTGATGATGAAGTGTTGGAACAAGTGGATGAGTTTGTATATCTTGGATGCGCTTTCAGCAGGGATGGAAGGTACACCGCAGATGTGGAAAGACGAGTGAGTGCTGGGAATAGTGTGAATGGCGCGTTGGGAAAACTTCTTGGCAGTAAAATCCTGAGCCAGAAGGCACAACTCGCTATACACAATGCAGTGTTGGTCCCAACGCTAACTTATGGAAGCGAGAGTTGGGTATGGCAGAAAGAGCATGAAAGTAGAATAAACGCAGTTGAAATGCGAGCGCTGCGCAAAATTTGTGGCGTAAGGCTTGTAGACCGTATTCGTAATGATGATGTTAGAAATAGAGTTGGTCTGAAAGAGAGCGTCGGTGTTAAAATAAGAAGAGGCATGCTCCGATGGTTCGGGCATGTAGAAAGAATGCAAGATGAAAGAATGACGAAGCAGATATACAATGCAAAAGTTGAAGGATGTAGGAGCCGGGGAAGGCCAAGACTTACCTACCATGACCAAATTGGTCATGTTCTATCAGAAGGTGATGTCAGGAGCCCTAGAAACCGGCGTGCGTGCATGAGAAGAGCAATGAATGTTAAAGAAGCGAGTGAGATATGTAAGGATCGAGTCACGTGGCGCTCGGCTCTCTCTGCCTACCCCGCAAGGGATTTGGCTTGAAGTTATAGATGTTCGAGTGTCATAATGGCTGATAGCGCCGAGTAAACACAGGATTTTTTTATTTCGAATAAATAAGAGAAATAAAATTATCAGATTGAATTAGATTGAAATTGAAATAGAAAATTGGAATTTTTTTGCAACTCCCTCCTGGTGAAGATTCACAAGTTATTTTACACAGTTAGGTATAGCTCTGGTAGGGATCCTAGCTTTTTCCCTAAATATAATACACTCTCGAATGACTAGGTATGCGCTTTCACTAACAGTCAATTTAACTTCGCGAATTTTATAAAAAAGTACAGGAAGAACTTGACGGTTAGACGGTAATTTTGCGCCTATTATTTGATAATTTACGTCTCCAACTAAGAAAATACTTGATTTATTGCTTCTCAATTCCACTGTCATCTTATAAAAGTTAAAACATTACGTATTAATCACGAGAATAACTGACATTCAAAATTAATAGACGGTTAGGTAATTATGACGAAGTTAACGATGCTCTCTCTAAAGTTATTCATTGGTTTAGTGTTAATAATCTGCTTTTAAATGATAAAAAGACTAAAGTAATTAAGTTCTCAACACCTAATGTAAGGCAGGTGGCTACCAATGTACATGTTAATGGAACTAATTTAGCCTCTGTGGAGACAACTGTGTTCTTGGGTATAACAATTGACTCCAGACTACAAAGGGGCCCACAAATTGAAAAATTATCAGGAAAACTAAGTTCTGCAGCTTATGCAGTGAAAACTATTAGACGGCTCACTGATATTGATACGGCTAGAATAGTTTATTTCAGCTACTTTCATAGTATTATGTCATATGGAATTCTTCTTTGGGGTAACTCCGCGGATATTAACACCATCTTTTTATTGCAAAAGAGAGCCATAAGAGCTATCTACAAACTTGGTCCCCGGGAGAGCCTTAGAGAAAAATTCAAAGAAATAAATATTTTAACAGTCGCATCGCAATATATCTATGAAAATCTTTTGTATGTCCATAAAAACATAGACTCATATTGTAAAAAGAGTGATACTCATAGCATAAATAGATATAAGCATAATCTTGTGTTATATGCAAGCCGTCTCCACAAAACAAGTAATTATTTTATGGGGCAGTGTATACGGTTCTATAACAAACTTCCCAGCAATATAAGAGATTTGTCAATAAACAAATTTAAAACTACTATTAAAGCCAAATTGTGTAGCAGGGCATATTATAAAGTATCTGACTATATTAATGATAAAAATGCCTGGGAGTGAGTCGATCCAATTATAATGTAATTAACAAAATATGTAAATTTGTTTGGATACCAAAAGAGGGATGCCTGAGTTTTTTGGCAGTATTTTTATCAGTGCTCACCTAGTCATAAACTGCACGGTAGGGAAAAAAAATGTGACGATTCCAAACAAATGTAGCCATTTTTACGGAATAAAAAGATTTTGACTTTGAATTTGAACAAATGAATACCGCGAGTACGTGCGGCACTGCCGCGCAACTTGTATGAACATGTTTCGATGTAATTCGGCACGGATTATCGTAATCCAAATAAGTTAAAAATTAATTTCCGAGTGTTTTAAAAGCAAATGAACAAAACTAAGACATATGCGTTAGAAAATAAAAACTTTGAAAAATAAGGGACACCCTAATATACATATATACAAATAGATTTTATAATCTATTCATATTTAAAAAAAACATGTGACAAATGATTTTCTTGCTGTTTCATAACTTTAACTTCAGTATAATGACATTTATTGTATTTTACTTATGTATACTCTGTGTTTTGTATTGTTGTACGTTTCCTTGTTATTTATTAAACTCTCAAGAAGAAAGAACCAGGACCATCTCTGATGTTGCAAAATAAATCTAATCCGTACAATAGTTCAATACTAACCACAATGTATAGAATAGATGAATTTTTGTGTTTTCAGTGTTGGTTCATAGTAAATATTATTTGTTTTCACGAGTACCATGGGTATAAGTATACTATCTATCTATATCTTCACGCTAAATCCCTCGTGAGCGCCACATGACTCGGTACTTACACACCTCGCTCGCTTCTTTAACATGAAACATACCGAGTTTTTTTTAAAACTATCAAAATATACTATTTTACTAGTAATTATTTTAATACAAAAAAAAAAAAACTTCCACTGGTTTTCTATCTTCTGATTGGATAAATTTCCAACGTAAACTAACCTTCACCTACGTACAATGTCTAAGTCGGAGTTCGGTGAGCTTATAATGGTTACTATGAGTTTGTCGTCCCGTATGACACTTACGTTAAAGTAGCATATAAATCGAGTAGTGATTCTTCTAGTGGAATATGTTTATTTAGTAAGTTTCTCCTAAAAAACAAAACAGCAAAAATATTCTATTTTATAAGTTTTTATTTTAATACAAAGAAATAAAGAGTCTCCACTGGTGCTGAGAGCGCGAACCTTATTGGTATAAATTTCCAACGTAACCTGACCTCCACCGACGTACAACTTCTAAGTCGGAGTTCGGTCAGATTATAATGGATATAATAGGAGTTTGACGTCCTATATAGGTACGCGGTCAGCCTGTGGATAATGTATACCAATTATCAAATGTTACTGTTTATTCCTGCAAAAAATAACTCTTATTTAATTAATGCAGTTTTATATAGAGTTATTAAGTAAGCAAAATTAAAAAAAAGTTTGAAGAGGAATTAAATAGCTTGGGCCAACCATACCTAGGAACTGTTCTAAAAACTAGAAATATGTCTACACAATGTTATTATAATATGTTTAATGAATATAATAATTAAAAAAAAAAAATACCTTGTCTTGTTCGCCTCCGCCATTCTACGAACATTTTCTTTGTATTTTTATTCTATATATTTTCTTTTTAGTGTTCCCCATTATTACAACAGTATAATAAATATATATAAACCTATAATATTATTTACTACTTATATCTAATAATAATACACTTACGCTAAATACTATAATATTGAATATTTACAACTATTAATTATAAAAACTTTGGTGTCGCGATGTAAATGGAGCGAGCTCGAGCAGACAGTCGACATAGGTCTCACCTCGAAGCGGGCTGCAGCCGGACTGGCCCACGTAGTTAGTCAACGCGTTTATAATCCTCATTACCGCACAATAAGGTCGAAAACACGTAGCACCCAAGACGAATGTGATCGCTTAGAAATTGTCAGAAACTTAAAATATTTTTAAAAAATTTCATGTTTCACTTATCAAAATATGCAGCAACCATATTATAAACATAGATATTACTAATAGATTTAAGTAATTTTGAAGCGTATAAACAGAACAACTTCGTTGTAATTTCAAAAATAATGAATTTCAGGAGGTGTTTTCGAAAGTAATTATTATCGAATCAATTTTACACAATCGCGTATTTGAGCAAGCAAATTCAAGATAAAGAAATGAAGTTATTTATATTAAAATCTTAGATCCGTCAGTTTAGTCATTAGCCTATACTATTCGATGAAAGTTGGTCTAATTTTTCGATGTGTCGCCTTAAAAAGTCACACTTGAGCGTGGTATTTGAAAGGATTGCGTGTCACTGTGTTTGCAATGAACCTAAAACACAAAGGTTGATTGCAAGATATACAGAGTACCCTAACAAGCATCATACCATTTTGGAATCGTAGTAATCGTAGTATCGTAATCGTATCGAAAATAGTGTAGTACATTTTTTTTATAGTACAGTCGGTTAAATTTGTGTAATGTAATTATTTTAAATTAAATGTTGGCCAAAAGCAAAACATTTAATTTAAAACTGAGGCAGTTATGGTTTAATTTTCAATTGTATTTTACAGAAGGGTTATTCATGGTTACATTACAGAAGAAAGTCTGACGAAAAGTTAATATTTGTAGTCACAGGACTTAAAAGATCTTCACCGAGTGTCAGATTTTCTGATTTTTTTTTAATACTCAGAATTCGAAAAGTACATGACAAAGATTTTTTTTATGTTTTTCTGATAACTATCGTGACTTGGCCCATCGACCGTTTTTGGCTTGACGTTGATTTCTGGGACACCCTGTATATATTGAACTAGCGAAGCGGACAGACGTTGTACTGCACAAAAGTAATAAAACAAAATCTAGACGCCTAAAATCGCCACCTACTGGATTCAATTGTGAATCTAAACCATCCAACCGTTTAGAGAAGGTTCATTGAGAATTCGAACAGAACATATATATAACCTGTCCCTCCGTCTGTCACAGAGCTTGATCTTTTTAACAGTAATAGACTATACCTATTGTTCAAATTCTCACCGAGTGTGTATTACTATAGCCGCTATAACAACAAATAAAAATAATAAAAAAGTTAAAAATAAAGGCGGTCCTCATACAAGAATCGAGTATAGTATAGTAGAGCTATTGGCAAGCTTTAGTGTTATAAAACAATAGTGTGTATATAATAAACAAAAAAAATGCAATTTCATATATGATTTCCTCAAATATTTAGTATCGATCGTGGTCGAAAAAAAAACGAAGGTTGACCTTTGTGACGGACAAAATTCCGCTTACGTAGTACCTACACAGAATGGAAACACGTAGGGCGCTTTCACGAAGTTCTTATTGAAGTAAAACTTCTTTACGCACGCTTGACTGGGGAGTAAGCTGGTGAATGCGTGACGAGAGCGTTACGAAAAGTGTGACCGGGCGAGGCGAACGGAAGTTAAGAGGGAGATATAAGTTAGTGAAGATAGAGTTTCGTTCCGTATATTACTGTAGGGGCAAGAGAGAGGGGTGCGAACACACATTGTCTTTCTCTCGTAGCGAGTTAAGTTTCGTACATGTAAGACACAGTGCAGGCCTATTGTCTGTATCACACTATGGAGCTAAAGAAGTTTTATTTCAGTCGTGTGGTGTAAAGCACACTCGTTTTTTATATCAGTAAGATGGCATGGAGTGTCACATACACAAAGAGTGGTAGAAAACTAGTATTTATTTTAGACGCCGCGCATGTCATCTGCATTAAGCTCTGCTCATTAAGCAGAGTACAAATATGTATTGTATTATTATCAAAAACAAATAAATTCGTCTGTCTGTTTAGGACGGTGCTTGTAACGAGTGTCGTGTAAAAATTAAACCGTATCTATGTATATTTGACGGCAGGTCGGTCGCGGGGTAGGCAGTGAGAACAGAACGACGCCGTACGCTTCTTAAACACAGCTATTATCATGCACGATCACCGGTTTTATAGGCTCAGACTTCAAAAGGCGAAGACTTACCTACCATGACCAAATTGATCGTGTTCTATCAGTAGGTGATGTCAGGAGCCTTAGAAACCGGCGAGCGTGCGTGAGAAGAACAATGAATGTTAAAGAAGCGAATGGGGCGTGTAAGGATCGGGTCACGTTGCGGTCGGAACTCACTGCTTACTCCGCAAGAGATTTGGCGTGTCATTATAGAAAAGAATAGACTGTAAAATGTAAGGCATGCGGAAACGTTCTGTTTTTAAAATTAGTCAAAGTATTTCTGGCCAGTATTCCAAAATTAAAATAATAAGGTTTTGATAGAACCTAGGACCCGACTAGGTATACTACAGGAATAGGTCCTTTAAAATAAATATACTAAAAATAAACTCTTTTTTTTTATACAACGTCGGGAGGCATTCAAGCATACGGCCCACCTGATGTAAATGATTACCGTAGCCTATTAACGCTTGCAATACATTAAGTATTACTCGCGCGATGCCACCTCTGCTGCTAATACAGCAACTCCTTAGGAGTTTACTGGTGACCTCGCTCACACGCAGGAACACACCAACCCTCTAGGGCAATTGTTATTTGACTGCGGTTTTCTGTGAAGTGGAGGTACTTCTCCATGCGAGCTGATTTGATGCGCCCTACCTCTCTTAAAAACACTAATACAAACTAGACAAGTTCATGCACACAAATGTTTGTTCTGAGTGGGAATCGAACCCACGAGCGTTGGCGTCAAAGTTGCATTATTAACCGCGGCGCCACCGAGCTCGTCAGAATCACAGCTAGTCAGCTCACGATTAAGGAGGTCTTATAGACATCTCCAATTTTCATACGAGTGGAAATGTTAATTTGTGTGTCTATTTACTGATCGGATTTGAAAAAGTATTTTATCATTTGATAGCCCAATTCTCGAGGAAGGTTATAGGTTATCCAACATCACGATACGACCTTTAGAAGACGAGGAAAAAGAAGGAAAGTAAAAGCGGCGCCTTGGTATACTGGGATACGCGCAGAGGAAGACGCGGATACACACATATATATCATACACATTTTCACATTTATAGCATAAGTGTGAATAAGCGTGGAATGCAAAGGATATTCTTTTTATATGCTGCTATTATTTACCAAATGACGATATCGAAAACAGAGAATTGCCAGCTGGGCAAACACAATGGTAATTTGTCAATAACATAGCACTGTGCAACACAATACCACACACTATTAGTTTCAAATTGAGAAAAAGCAGTTACATATTTATTCAGTAGAATATCTATTATAATTGCCGCCAAAGTTGGCTATATAAATTATAGACTGGGAAATAATATCCTATCTATCTATAACTTCACAACAAATCCCTTGCGGCGTAGGCAGAGATAACCGAGCGCCACACAACTCGGTCCTTCCACACCTCACAAATAATATTCAAACAACATAAAATACTAACTTTATTTATGCAAAATCTAATCTACAGAATAATTAACTCAAGGATTTGCTGGAAATTTAGTATTTGAATAAACAAGTATTTGATTACAACATGGTTTTAAGAGAATTAGGGCGCATCAAAGCAGCCCGTCAGGGGAAGTACCTCCACCTCACAGAAAACCGCAGTCAAATAACAACTCCCGAGAGGGTTGTTGCGTTCCTGCATGTGAGTGAGGTCACCAGTAAGCTCCGAACAAGTTGCTGTGTAAGCAGCAGAGGAGGCATTGCGCAAGTGATACTTAATATTTTACAAGCGTTAATAGGCTACGGTAACGGCTTTACATCAGGTGGGCCGTATGCTTGTATGCCCCGAACGTAGTATAAAAAAATAAACAGGTTTTGTCTTTTTTATTACATGATAAGTGCTGTACAAGTTTGCATAATTTACGTTGTGCCTGTGCAGTACTTGTGCACATTATGTTTCAAAATTAATATTCAATGGACAGAGGAGCTGAGAAAGGCTTCTACATCTATATACTATATACAACCCCACGAGGTATTTTGTATGAAGACTTAGACAGTGCCCACTCTATCACTGACCACTAATTCTTTTGCTAAACTTTCTGAGATGGGAACACCATTAGCACAAACTCATCCTTAAGTAACAGTCTCTGGGGAAACATTGATAATTCAGTACCCACCAATACACATCAGACACATACACAGTTTTAGGGTCGGCAACGCGTGGGTGACACCCCTGGTGTTGCAAATGTTCATAGGCTACAGTGACTGTTTACCATCAGGCGAGCCGTATGCTTGATTGCCACCTTAGTGGTATAAAAATAAGAAAAAAAAAAGCTACTAGTCAAGAATCAGACTAGATGATAGTCCATAATGTCGGTTTGAAAGTATTCTATAATTCTCTTCAATGTTATGTAAATACATACTAAACTCTGCATATTCCACACATGACAAACATATGTGTGCATGAATATGTCTGTTTGTATTGGCTGGGTGTTTTAACAGATGCAGGGTGCCTGAAAGCCGCACACAGATAACCGCAGCCAAATAATAACTGCCTGGAGGGTTATTGTGTTCCGTCAAGTGAGTGATGTTACCCATGGGCTTTCAAAGAGCTGCTGTATGAGTAGCTGGGATATCACACAAATATTTAATGTATTGAAGTGTTCATAGGTTATGATACTGGACATATGCTTATATGCCTTTTTAGGGTTCCGTACCCAAAGGGTAAAACGGAACCCTATTACTGAGGCTCCGCTGTCCATCCCTCTGTCACCAGGCTGTATCTCATGAACCGTGATAGTTAGACAGTTGAAATTTTCACAGATGATGTATTTCTGTTGCCGCTATAACAACAAATACTAAAAAATAGAATAAAATAAATATTTAAGGGGGCTCCCATACAACAAATGTGATTTTTTTGCTCATTTTTGCTGGATATTGATAACGGCAACAGGTAGACACTTGAAATATTCACAGAATATTTAGTTATATATTCACTATAAGAATAAATAATTAAATTAAAATAAAACAAATATTTAAGGGGGGGCTCCCATACAACAAACGTGTTTTTTTTGCCGTTTTTATACATAATGGTACGGAACCCTTCGTGCGCGAGTCCGACTCGCACTTGGCCGATTTTTTTATGCAATGTCTGGGGCATATAAAAAAAAGCCGTCGAGTGCGAGAGCGACTCGTGCTCTGAGGGTTCCCTAAAAAAAATATTTTCGTTAATTATTGTCACAAGAAAAAGATTTGTTTTGTAATGGAACTACAAATTTACAGTTTTTAGATTTTTTCCTTTACTTGTGCTACATGTCATTACTTCTTACTAAACGTCTTGATTCAAGGTACACGGGAAGTACTTTATAAGGCCACGGGAAGTACCCTATAAGGTTTTGATTCCCTTGCAAGTGTCAAAATATGGGTGTATCTTTTAATTGTCTTAACTTAGAAGTTTGATATTTTCACAGCTTAAAGGGAATATAGACCTGAGTATTGATATTAGTTTCAGCTTGATAGCTCTACCCGTTCTTGAGAAAAATGTCTTGACAGACAGACGGACAACAAAGTGATCCTATAAGGTTTCCGTTTTTCCTTTTAAGGTACAGAACCCTAAAAAGAAGAGAACTCTCAATGAACCTGCATATACTATTTTGTGCTGTGCTGTGTTGTTTGTGTTGTATTTTATGCAATGTACTTATTGTGATTCCTCACTATTCCACATTCACTTATCACATGCTTTGCATCCAGGACAATTAATCTGGTATTTAGAGAGTAGTCATAGACCAGTGGGTAAACAACTGGCCTATTCCAACTGTACCAGGTTTAAATCCTGTTGGGGACATGTACCCCTAAATAAAAATAAATTATTTTTAAGGTAGGGGGGCATCAAAGTAGCCCTTCTGGTGAAGTACCCCCACCTCACAGAAAACCGCAGCGAAATAACAACTCCCTAGAGGGTTGTTATGCTCCTGCGTGTGAGTGAGGTAAGCTCCCAAGGAGTTGTTGGGTAAGCAGCAGAGGAGGCATCGCGCGAGTGATACTTAATATATTGCAAGCTATATATATAATAGGCTATGGTATTCGCTTTACATCGGGTGGGCCGTATGCTTGTATACCTACTGACGTAGTATAAAAAAAAAGAAATTTCAGATAGCTTGAAACTCAGGCCTGCGAAGACCTGCTGTTAAGATGTCGTAGAGTGCACTTTGAAGACATTCCAGCAGTGGAGCAAGTAGATGTTACTACAATTGCATATCTTGGCAAAAATAGACTAAACAACTGCATAAATCTTTTTACTAGCATTATACCATTTCCTAATTAGGATTGGGGTCCACTATCTCAGCCAAAAGATTTGGTGAAGAAAATAATTTTAACATAGTGTGACTGTCATCAGACCTAGAGGAAAGTCAGACCAAGAGAAAGTAAGACCAGTCTTAGGTTAAATCACACATCTTTCGAAATACAATTTCTTGGATGTATGAGTATCCTCACAATGTTTTCTTTCACCGAGGAGCAAGCGATAATTACTAATATGTTATGATAATTACAATAAGTTGCCTGAAACAGTTCTGTCCTTTCCTGACAATGTATTCAAAAAGCATACTAAAAATACTCTCTGTAGAAGGGCTTATTATAGAAATGATGAATATGTAACTGACAAAGATGTCTGGAAATAATTCAGCACAGACTACCTGTTCTTAATAATCTTTAATTTTACCATTTGATATCATTATTGTACCAATATGCTTATGTATTTTTTGTTTTTGTAATATCTAATAATATTGGCAAGTTTCTTTCGGCATTTCTTCTTAGCCAATGGTAATTTCCGAAATGCTAGTAGAAAAAAAAAGTTAAAAAAAAAATATATAAGATACAATAAGATTATATTTCTAAAACTGTAAGACGTGTCTAAGTGCCCGCAAGGGCCCAACGGCAAATAAAGAATTTTTATCTTTATCTTTTTTATATTTATATAAATAGGAAAACACGAGAATTTAGTGGTACCTGTGCACAAGATTCGAACCAAGACCAGTAATTGGCTAGTGTTTGATCCACAAGGCTATTACTGCTCTGAACAAGTGCATAAATGTACATTATTAATTAAGTCAAATTTATGGAGTTCAGTGAAGTGTGTCTAGATAAGGCTAACAGGCTTGTATTAACAAAAAACTACTTACAGACGTAGTCGGTTGACTGGCCACAGAGGACAAACAGCGTTTGTTATTCTTTGAAGCACTTGTACGCCGCACGGAGCGTCCCTGCTCACGTTGCTCATTTTCGATAAGTTTATTCTTCGTAAAGTTCTCCGGATAATCTCTAACACGCCCCTCATCCATGCACCCACCCGCAAAATGCTTATGTGCTCATTGTTTTAGACAAAATGTTCTTTGTTTACATTGAAATGAATATACCAAGCCAACTTTTTATATTATACCCATTTGTTCACTGAAATATTTCTAAACGTGGAATTTTTGAGATGATTATGATTTCGTAATTAAAAGTCTAGGTAATCAAATTGTTTCTAAACTAAATTAAAATTCATTGTCATCTCAGAAAACGTAAGACTACAGTGTAGGCGCAGTGAATGAAGGGAAATTGCAACTTGCAAAACGGGGGGAGGTCGTAGAATGAAGACACGTCGTCGTTACTTATGTCAAAGTGACAATAAATTAAAATGTTGTTTAACCTGTATTTTGTATTCTACTATTTTGTATTACATAGTAATTTTATGTAAAACTGTATTCTACATAAGTTGTAATAAAATAACAATATGGACTCCTTCGTTATACCTACAATCACCACACCGATATTTCAATGTAATGCACATAAGATGCTTAAAGTAACTGAAAAATTGTTTGTATATTTGTATTCATATATCTACTTACTATTCCCAAAATAATGTTAAATAAAACATATTAAAATAACATACATTAATGGAGTCAGAAATCATCTATATATATAAGTATAAAGATCGAATTTTTAAATTGGAATCAGTATTTATTTATAATTGTAACCTTATTAACATAAAAAGTTTACAATCATAAATAAATACTACATAATATATATACAGTACTTATTCAATTTAATTGCAATCGTACAATTGTTATTGTAATTGTACAATAACTACATAATTATAATAATTACAAGTACGGGACTACAGCATGAGGTTCTTTAAGAAAGGCGTGAGAAGGTTCTTACAGGGTCTGCAACGCAAGAGTGGCACCCCTGGTGCTGCAAATGTCCATAGCACCAGTCCACTGCGGTAACTGCTTACTTTCAGGCGAACCGTATGCTTTTTGCCACCTTCGTGGTATAAAAAATATAGATTTAATAGATGTCATAGCTTTACTCAGCCATGCAATTCTGTAAGAGCAAACATACTTACATCCTCGGAAACATCGGCTGTTACAGCCTTGAACACAAAATTGCAATTCTTTGGTGTCGCTTTTCATGGTTGTGGCGCTAGTGTCGCACGGCTGCGTTTGGAATTGAAATTCTACAAGGCAAACAGCCTCGCGTACGCTTACAACCTTATAGAATACCAAATAATTTAGCCGTAATCGCAGTAGACGATGTCAAAGCTGTGACATCTGTGATCACAGCGACGCACACAGCCATTACGAGTCGCTTAGAGAATTGCGTGGCAGATCAACTTTAGTAAAGTGCGTTTGACTTATTTAATTTAAAGCATATAAATTTGTTCATCAGCTTTTAGTAGATAGATAGTAAAACTTTTCAAAGTAAAAAGCATCACCAAAAAAATAATCTTGTACAAAAAAGCATAATTAAACGTATATTTCAAAGTTTACTGGAAATTAAACTAATAAATATTAAGTACATTCAACTTATTTAAATATAATTATAATGCAGTACACAGTTTACAATTAGGAACAGATGTTTTACTATGCCTACTACATATCACAGGCAAAATAGACACCGGACATTATTCAAGAATAAATTTGTCAAAGAAGCTAATGTTACGTAACAAATAAGGAACAATCATAAATACTTAAAGTACTTAATAATGCAATTTCAGACGCGATTAAAGTTTATGAATGAATAAAAATATTACGATACATTAATCACTTTAATTAAAATCTACCAAATGGTCATTTTTGTAATGGTGTGATGAAATATTGGACTAAAGTATGTATAAAGTAAGTTTTATCTGTCAATACGCTTGAATCTAGATCATTTTCGTTTTGAGGTAGTAACGGAGAACCTCAATCGTTGTATACTTCACTCTTTTCACTTTCTTTCTGCATGTCCTGCATTCTTTTTAAATGTCCAAACCAACTTTTGAACAAGACTCTTCTTATCTTGACACCGATACTCTATTTCACATCAATTGCTTACATGATCATGGTGAACGCAGTCTACGAGAATTACGGTGCTCTCATTCCAAATGAATTTGTTCATATTTATTGAATCAAAATTAAATAAATACAAAATAAAACTAAAACGAAATTACATTTAAAATTTAATAATTTAAAATAATAACAAATAATTGTTCTATTTTAATGCTTTATCTGCCATTCTTAGCTCTCGTTTTCGTAAGTTAGCGTTCGGATCAGCGGCTTATACTTTCTAGAAATTTTCAACGCTTTTACACTTTTCCTAAAGTAGGTATTTTAAGAGAGATATTGCGTATATAAATAAACCGACCGGGGAAGTACTTCCACCTCACAGAATACTGCAAACAAATAATTATTTTCTGGAGGATTGATTTATAGCAAATTAACCATTTTACATCAGGTGGGAGGCCCGTGCTTTGTATGTGTCTTGACTTTGTATAAAAAAGCTCACATTAGCAGTAGTCTTACGTCAAACCAAGAAGACAATGCTGCTGTTTAACCATAAACAGCTGTACAATTCTCATACGTGGACTGTACAACACAGCGCAGGGGCACAATTAATTCTGTATGACGCCTATATGTAGGTATCTGATCCTTTTACATAACATGTCAAATGCTTTCTGAAGATCTACAAACCATGGAAAACGTTCGAGTTTTGAGTTAGATATTTCTCTAATACATTGCGAAGTGAAAAAAATTGATCGGTACCTACGTCTATGTCTACTTTGGAATCTTTCCTGTAAGTGTCAATTATAAACTATGTTTTAAATGATCCGGAATACGTCCTCGTCCCACCACGAAAGATACTCTTATATACAAACTTTTCTATTTACCTCAAAATATATTATGGGCCCTGATAGGTACTCGACTTAATAATATTATAACTTAATGAATTTTTTTCATGATACACCAGTCAATAGCCTGCTTCTTTTTTTTTACAGATGAATACAGCAGCACTGCTATGTTTTACTGTGGTACATGCACACTTAGAAGTGCGCCCCGCAGGCTGGCTAGATCGGGCGGCTGCATATTACAAGCAGAAATTCTTTGAAGACCTGGATAGGTTTGCTCCAGTGAAAATCAATGGTAAATCGTTTTTTTTTAGATAAACTAGCTATGAAAGTTAAATGCGTTTATACGCTCACGCTGTCAATGAAAAAATTATAGCTAATGAACGGGTTTAAAAAATTGTACGGTATCTAATATTCCTTACCATAGCTCAAGAGTCAAAACAAAAAATGAAATGAATCCGTTTGAAACTAGTCCGTGTGAAACGAATTTTATTGTGGGACAAACAATTTACTGTGGGATTGTTTCTCTTCTATAGGTCAATAAAAAAGTCCGCGATGGCATAAGTTTATCTTTTAAGGATTACTTACTATACCCATTCTCACTTTTAAAAAATGATCACACATAATGTGGTATTTGCAAAAGTTATTTAGAAATATCAATAATTATCAAATTAAATACATCAATTTCCTTAAGCATTTCGTACACATTATAATAGCCCTTTACACCGTACAATGTAATGAATATCGCAAGAGTCATCATAAATAAGAACTGCGCGTGAGAAAATAAATTCTAGCTGTCTCGCACCAAAGCGACGCCGACGACGATAGGACTCGCGCGATGAAAGTTGCTGGAATTGACTTAACCACTAAATACTCACATGGACAATTGTATGATGCCCTGTCACGTGTAACGTCTGAACATAACATGTTCGTTTTTACACGTAATCAGTCAGAAGTTATAAATATTGTATACAAAGAAATACTTTAATCTGTTTTCTTAACAAATACTTTACAATTTTTTACAAATTTTTAGCGAAATTTACAATTTTAAAATACTGGAGAATGGGTATAGTATAGAAATAAAATACATTATCAAATACTTACAATGTTACATTTTAAATGTAATTCATACTCGACGCAACAAGCTGATGCAAAAACTGTTGGCATATATGCTCTACTACCCGTGTGAAGCCGGGGCGGGTCGCTATTATACATATATAACATATGAACACTTCATTGTCTATTATATTTGCTTTTTTAACTTAGTGGCAAAGTGAACGTTTAGCACGAGGTGTGAATTTTGGCAGCAGCAACCCAGACTGGCAAAAGAAAGGCAGACTACAATGATATTCAACAAGCAACAATTCTGGAGAAGTACCTCCAACTTATATAAGAACGTAGCTAAACATTTCTTGGGATGACTTTTGTATTGTGGCAGTAAGTTGTTGCTAGTAATGAGATACGTTGGCAGTTAGAATAGAAATACGCGAGCGTTACTGTTTAGGTTACAAGCGTTCACAGCCTCACAGTTCATATCCTAAGTTAACAGCTTCACATTGGCTCGAATGTTTGCTTATTTATCACCCCGTATCTTATAAAAGGGTAAGTGTGATGAAATTTACTCGTAATTTTTTCAATAGCTACCATAGAGCAAGCTCCACCAGGATACGTAGACTCAAAATTGTGGGACTATGACACCGTGGTGCATCTTCTAAATCTTATAAGAGGATCTGATACAGCAGCGCCAGTACGTGATGCTTTGCGTCGTGTGCTCAGACCAACACGAAGATTCATGAGTAGAGCAAAGAGTTTCAAACATTTTCCAAGTTTAATCAAAGTAAGTTATTTTTACAATCCGACAATTACAGGAAATACGTTTTAACAGGCAGTATTTTTTTATTTGAATCGCTCGAAGAGCCTTTAATTTGAATCCCTCACATCTTTAACATATAAAGCTCTATTCCTAGGTCTATTGACATCACCTTTTGATAAAACAGGATCAATTTGGTCGTGATAGGTGAGCAAAGAGCGACATATAGGTATTAAGTGCTTAAAGAGATAAAGATAATTATTTCTCAAAACGTACTCCTTAGATTTTATGGCCGAATTAAGCAATGCTGTTTATTTATTATACGGTAAGGTTTACGGACTAAAATTACAAGTAAAGCTTTTAGAATCAGTTAACAAACAATTTGATTTTAAATAGACAAAAAGGCAAACTGATTAGGTGAACTACGAATAAAACTATTTCTTAAAACTATGAAGTATGAGGACCAGTTTCGGTCTGATTAAAATTTAAAAATGAATAGCTCAGCTAGGTGTTAATCCATAAAAAAGAAGATTACTCTATTTTTGTATATTGTCAATTGCAATGGTTGTATTCTTTTAATGTAACCGGACGAAAATCAATGATCAAATGTGACATCATTCATCAAAGAGCCAATTGGGCCTTGAAAGGAATGCGTATGTACTTACACTCGACAGAAAAATCTTTTTCATTTATGCACACTATGACCAAAGTGCACCCTTGTTGTGTGCACAGTTACTTGACTATTAACTTTGACCGTAGGTGAACTGTTTATATGAGGACTATTATATTTGTGAAATAGCGGAGCTGAACTTGGTTTAAAGAAAATGTTTACCACGTCACTTAAAACTCCCTACATAAATTCATGTCCATCCAGAAATTAGGTGTTAAGTTAAAGGACAGTATTTTGAAAAACCACAAATTTTTATTTGTCTTACGAGACAACTTGTCTTATTTATGAGTTACGCAAACCTTATAGATTTTCTAAACTACTTAGCGCCATATGTACATCTCGACTGATACGACACCACAATCCGAAATAGAAGGTGAATACAACAGCCAATGCTGCTATCCCGACTGTAGTGATGGTTTCTGCGTATGCTTACTATATGTACCAAACAGAAAACGAGTGTGTCTCGTCCTCATCCCATCCCAGCAGCTGTGGTTAGCCGTACACGCCGACTATAACTGACTGTAGTTATCATTTACCCACACATTTTCATCTCCCAAGGCCTTTTCAGGCGCTGTACATGATGAACGTTGCGATACTTACATCTGAGTGTTGCTTATTATATTTAAATTATAAAACATATTTTGCCAATATGTTACATGACTTGATTTATTCTGTTGTTTAGAAACAATCCGACATGTTTTATTACGACCTAGAATCGGACATTGAAACGGATGCTGATGTAGACCAGGGATCGCATTTGAAAACAACAAAATTCCCTGAAGATAATGATATTATTGTGGTATCTAATCCGGTGGAGGCTAGGCTACCTAGTGCACAGATCAGTGTCAAATTGCTCAGGTAAGTTTTAATTTATGTTACACACTGTGGTTACACAACCTCGACTAATAATCTTGTGTTGCCAGCTTTAGTTCACACTGTTTACTGCATTATTAGTAGTTTTGAGCCTAGTGCCTATAAAAGTATAAATAGACAAAAATTTTAAATTCTAAGTAAGTCGACTATAACAATCTTGATCGTATTTAATTCGAGTACCTAACGATACTATCGGTAACCGAGTACTCCAGAGAATCAATCGGGGCCTTCGATTGCACCTTGTTTTTGTCGGTTGGATTGGAAATCCAAGACGGCCCACAGAACTCAGGCCTGCCTTTATTGACTAAATTATTCATTGGCATGTTGGTATATTACAATTAACATTAAATTACTTACAGGCAAATAATGGAAGCACGAGCTTTAGCTGGCAGAGTTATGCCAAGCACTAAACCATCGACAATGTAAGTTACACCATAATTATTACTTTCATTTAGTTTTATATTTTAGGGCGGTAGTTATCAAACCTACATCATCAGTTCTAAACTTTCGCTTCAGAGCGCGTTTGCAGAGTTTATGATCCCGTATCGCGCGGTCCGCGCCATTTCCCATACAAAATATTTTCGATTGGACTAGGAACTCGGCATATTATTCCTCTTAAAGATAAAAAATTGCCTTTAGACCCTCACAGGCACTTAGACACATCTTACATTCTCAATATTGTATCTTAATATTTTTTCCTCTTTTTTAATCTATCAGCATTTCTAATGTTTTTTTTTTTTCCAAATCATCTTATACATATTACAATAAATATAGTGATATCAACAATTAAATTTATAATAAGTCATGTGCTGAATCCTTTCCATACATCTCTGTCAATTAGATATTCATCGATTCTATAATAACCCTTTTTACATAGAGTATTTTGAACATATTGTCAGACAAGGATAGAACTGTTTCAGGTAGTTTATAATAGAATCGAATACAATTTACAACAAAAGATCTATTAGTCTTAGCAAGCCGATGTATTGGCATACGCAATCAATTCCTGGTTCTAAGATTTTCACTACATTTTGTAAACGAATTTATATTTTTACGAGCATAAATTATGTTCTCATAAATGTACCTTGATTCGTTAACTGATAGTCAGGGAGGCAGGCAGGAATTTACTGACAGCAATCTCGTGTAAGTTTTTTCATGAATAAGTATGACGAGCTCAGTGGCGAAACGCGTTGTTACGGTACTTTGACACTCGTGGGTTCGATTCCCACACAGTACAAACAATTGTGTGTATGAACACGTCTATTTGTCTTGGTCTGGATATTTTTAAGAGAGGTAGGGCGCATCAAAGCAGCCCGTCTGGGGAAGTACCTCCACCTCACATAAAACCGCGGCCAAATAAATCCATAGAGGGTTGTTGTGTTCCTGCGTGAGACTGAGGTCATCAGTATGCTTCTACAATTTTTCACATTCAAAATATTAGTAGAATAAAACGTATTGACATGTGTATATTTATATATTATATGAATAATATTAATATAACCATTTTTAACAGCTACTGGAAACCAATGAATAAGACAACCGAAGGCAAGTTACTATATTTCAGTAAACAATGTCTAAGTTAGTCATAGAAACCAGCGAGCGTGTAGGGTGCGCCACGTGCAGGTGAGGTTGGCTTTGGCTCTAAAGCGGGTTGCAGACCGAAAACTAAGCTATGCCAAAGCTAAACTAAGCAAGCTATGCTCTGCTAAGCTAAGCTAAGCTAGAAATAAATGGCGTGCACACCAAGAACTAAGCCACAGTTCAGTCAGTGTTGCGAAGTTCAATTACACGGACGACGCTCGCCATGAATATAATCGATGAAGAAAGTTCCGATGATGAATACGTTACACATAGAAAAAGAAGATTAATACTGACTTATTATTATTTAAGAAAAAGACATTCCAGATCTCAAGAAGTCTTTGCCAGATCTTGAATATGTCAACACATTCAATTTCGGCACACAAGTGGAGAGTTTAGAACTTTATTTTACGAGTTAACTGATGAACATTTTCAGTTATATTATCGTGTTACAAGACTTCAGTTTTATGATTTGTTATCATTGATTATCGGAGATATTACTAAACATACATATTTCCTCAACTATTTTTTTTCATACAACAGCCTTTTTAATTAAATTATGATAGTCCTTTGACTGTGTGTTCCATAGTACAGGAAATTGTTTAACAATTTCAATAAATTGCTCCATATTTGCTACAAAACGACCGTGCATACGACAAAGGACACTGGACAGCACTGGCGAAGGATGTGCGAAGGGCGTGCGGGGAAGGCGGGAGGAGCTTAGCTCGTGTAGCGCGCATCGGCATACACAACTAACTTAGCTTCGCATATTTTAGTTAGCTCACATAGCTTAGTTCGCATAGTTAGCGGTCTGCACACAAGTATGGAAAACTGCGTCAGCTATGCGAGCTAAGCTAAACTAACTTAGCTTAGCTCTTGGTCTGCAACCGGCATTAAGGTGGCATTGAGCCTAATACCTCAAAATTTATTCAAAACAATGTAATAAAATCCTTGTTTTATAAGCAAATCACGCAATAAGGAATATGCATGAACTTTTTTTAGGACAGATTTTAAAAGAGGAAATATAGACAGGAAGATATGCCAAAGTAAAATTTTTCTACGATAATTAGTTTGCGAGATAATGTTTTGTGAAAGTCAAAGACTTCTATGTATACTACTAGACAGGCTGAGTAACATAAATATTGTGTCGTAGCTCGGAGCGCGCCGGCTGAGGTGCGGGGTAGCGGGAAAGGGTTGCCGATGCAGTGAACAGGCTGCTCACGCAGACACGACAATCGATTGAACTTTACCTATTACCAATTTGACTTCGATTGTTACTAATACCATTTCAATATAATGGTAAATTAAAGTATATTGTAAATAATACTATATGTATACACTAATAATACATAATCCAGAGAAATCTACGATAGTAACAATTGTGTAATTATATAGTAGGTACATACAGTAAAATATTAAAACTTACTTATGAAAAGTTATTCCTTCAGAAAACTTTTTTGTTCTTTGAGAATAATTTTTGCAGTATCTAAGTATGGGTACCTAAAATACAAAATCACAGAATTATCTATTTGCAAATAAAATTAAGTTTCTACCTATTTCCATATCTGTTTGAGCACCTGTTACATAGATATATGATGTGATCGTCGGTAGCGCTACTTACGCTACTAGAGAGTAAACGAGATGGCAATAGTGTCATGGCTATTATTCATGTTAGGTACAGTTTCATAGTAAAATACAAAAAAAAAAGTTACTTACCAAAAATAACAGTTGAATCACTTGAACAAAGTATTCACGTAAATATAATAATGATTTATTGTTATTTCGTGGCATTTAAAACAAAAAAAGAAACTTATTTGTCGACCGTAACGTTCTCGGTTAATTACGAAACAAAGGAGTGCTTGTTTCGCTTGCTCGCAACCGACTAAAGGAGTTGCGGAGAATTGACCGTAACTTGATGCGCAAAATCCGAGTTTCGCTCAGCCTGTCTAGTAGTATACATAGAAGTCTTTGGTGAAAGTGACATTTCATCACGTGGCCTGAAAACTCTTCATTCGGCTTCATAATAAAAGGCCGCGGCAGATGACGCCACAAGCCGTGTGGCCACAATATGAAATGGGGTGTTAAAGAAAATAGGATTGCAGTGATTGCCTTGCACAAAGGTATGGAGCCGTCGGTCATATTCAAGACACTTCAAAAGCTTGGTATCAGTCGTATGTTCATATATCGTACTATCGACAGATATACCAACTCTTCCTCTGTCGAAGAACATAAAAGATCGGGGCGACCGCGTGCTGTTAGAACTATAAAGGCTGTTAATGCTGTTAAAGCCAGAATTCCGCGAAACCCCATTAGGAAACAAACATCTAATCGCGAGAAATGAAGGTTCCCTCTAGGATTCTCTCGTGTATATTAAAACTAGACCTGAAGCTCGGCGCTTATCGTCGACATATAGGACATGCCCTAAATCAATCCCCTATACGCAGGTGAACGGCACAAATGTCTTTACTGATAAAAAATATTTTCACGATTGAAAAGCACTACAACGAGCAAAATGACAAAGTGTACCCCTAAGACAACAAATTAAGGTCACTTTTAGAGGACATGGCCTGCTCGAAACGACACGCCGACATTGTGTCTCTTAAGAAATCTCTGGAGCACGTAGTGGCTAAATTTCCCATGGAAACAGTACGTAAACATATAGATTCGTGGCCAGACAGATTAAAGGTCTGTATCAAAGCCAAAGGTGGCCATTTCGAATAGAATCATTTTTTTATTTTTTGCTGACACTTCCATAAATATGTACATATAAGTTTTAGTAAGATTACATTAGAACTTATGAGTGTATGCTCATAATTAGGTACCAGTAACACTATTTGTGCGTAGTTTGGCGCGTGCTGTCTAGTGAAGCCACAGCAATTATTATTATTTCAATCTATCCTTTTATCTAGATAGACAAATTATTTAAAATCTTGTTGAAAATGCTTGAAGAAGCCTACCACTAGGAACGTATATTGCTGAGTGAATCCATATTTATATTGTACATAAGCAAATCTTAAAATGTAACGACGATGAGATTCTACACCATTTTTGTCTCCTAACTCGAAGTCCAATATTAATCTAAATATATAAATATTTCAAAGCTAGACAAGAATTCGAAACTTTTTTATTCGTGCTTTTTTTTTTAGTTCCTTCCATGTTCTGTTATTATTAATAAATTACTAATAATTATGTACTCCTATAGGCCACAAGACGACGGAAATAAAGGGAAATGGAACAGACACAACAAAAACACCTGATGGAAAAGAAACGACAAATACACCCGATGGAAAAGAAACTACGAATACACCCGATGGAAAAGAAACCACAAAAACACCCGATGGAAAAGATACAACAGAAATTCCGAAAGGGAGACGAGGAGACGAATAAAGGAGAGGGAGATAATGGTGAAGAAAATTATCGACAAAGCAGATACCTTAACTAATTTAATCCACCAAGGACTTCTGTAAATAAAAAAAAATAACCGACTTTTTTTATATATGTTAGTTGCAATATCTACATTCACGCCAGATCCCTCGCGCGGTAGGCAGAGAGAACCGAGCGCCACGTGACTCGATCCTTACATACCTCACTCGCTTCTTTAACATTAATTGCTCTTCTCATGCACGCTCGCCGGTTCCTAGGGCTCCTGAGAGAACACGACCAATTTGGGCATGATAGGTAAGTCTTGGCATTCCTCGGCTCCTACATCCTTCTACTTTTGCATTGTATATCTGCTTCGTCATTGTATACATGTAGAAAGAATGTAGGATGAAAGATCTTGCATTCTTTCTACATGTCCGAAAAAACGGAGCATGCCTCTAATTAATTTAACACCGACACTCTGTTTCAGACGAACTCTTGTTTCTCAAACTCAAACTTTGCGCAACGCTCGCATTTCAACCGCGTTTATCCTACTTTCATGCTCTCTCTGCCATACCCAGCACTGCATTGTGTATAGCGAGCTGTGCCATCTGGGTCATGTTTTTACTGCCAAGAAGTTTTCCCAACGCTCCATTCACACTATTCCCAGCACTCACTCGTCTTTCCACATCTGCGGTGTACCTTCCATCCCTACTGAAAGCGCATCCTAGATATACAATCTCAACATGTTCCAACACTTCATCATCAACCGTAATCCTTACATTGGTTCTGAATTCTTCTCTTTCAAATACCATTATCTTTGTTTTCTTCGCATTCAATAGTAAGCGTTTAGTTGCAATAAATCCTTGTTTTACAGTTATTCCTGTATGTAAAGCTTCATAGTCTTTTGGGGTTTGCTCAAAAGGCAGTTCATTCCACCCACTACGCGAAAGAAATTCCATCTGGAGCCGTACAATGCATGCTTACAATCAGGCAGCCCACTTGGACAATTGTAATTTATTGTATTTAATGGTGTAAATAATAACATTACTGTTCTTAAGGTCACGGGATCAATTCCCGCACATAAGAAACATTTACGTGAGTACGTAAATGCTTTAGAAGGGAAGCACTTCATCTTTACTTCATTCCGCGAGACGTTGTTATGCGTAGTTGGCCTCCATCTGTAGGTCGATTCTACTAAAAAAACTGCAACTGCACTGCAGCGCGGCGTGTGTCAAAATGCGCACATTTTGACGTTTCGTTTAAGCGATCTGACAGCAGCGACGTTTGAAGAACCGTCAAAATGTACGCATTTAGACACACGCCGTGCTGCAGTGCAGTAGCAGTTTTTTAGTAGAATCGGCCTACTGTTACCCCCGAAGGAAATGTGGTTACGTCATCATCTCACCACCTGCATCTATCGACTCCCTGCAAACCTCTTTGAGGTCGTCGCTCCATCTAGCGGCGGTCGTCCCACATTGCCTGTACCATTACGGGAACGCCATTCGAGACCCTTTCTTCCCCAGCGGTTGTCGGTTCCACGAACTACGCGGTTATCTACTGTTATGCAATGAATTGAAGAAAATCGACGCAACAAACATGTCAAATGTACTCACCGTTTGTTTTTGATGATTTTTCATTTCACTTACAAAGTGATTCGTGGACATTTTTTTTTATATACTACATCTCGTTAATGATAATACTTACACTTGTACAGATTCCAGTCACAATTTTATGTAATAATTATTTTTATTTTTACCGACCGGTTTCGCCTTTACGGCATTTTCAAGGTATTTTATATAACATATATACTACGTTGGTAGCCGTACGGCCCACCTGACGTGAAACACTTGCAATACATTAAGAATCATTTGCGCGATGCCACCTCCGCACACAGCAACTCCTTAGGAGCTTCGTGACCTCACTCACACGCAGGAACACAACAACCCTCGAGCGAGTTCTTATTTGGCCACGGTTTTCTGCGAGGTACTTCCGCAGACGGGCTGCTTTGATATGCGCTACCTCTCTAAAAACATTCAAGGATGGGTGTCTGATTCTAAAAAAATACATGAACATACAACGACAGAACATGCTATACGCTCTTGTATTGCAATTTTAGGAAAATGTCCAAATTCTAAGTTAAAATAAAAACTAATGAAAACTGGCAAAGTGTGCGTCGGGTCAGTGCCAAGTGTATTGGGATCCTTACACCAATCCAACTGGGATTTGATGGATTTTATATATTTTGATAAATAAAACCTACCGTAACCGCTTCTCATCAGACGGGCCTTATACCTGGTAACCATCTTTTCTTTTATACAACGTCGGGAGGCATACAAACATAGAGGGTACCTTATGTAGAACTTACCGTAGCTTACGAACGCTTGTGATACATTAAGTATCGTAATACATCAAGTACTCGCGCGAAGCCACCTCTGCTGTTAACACGGCAACTCCTTATGAGCTTACTGACGACCTCACTGCACGCAGGAACACAACACCCCTCTAGAGAGTTATTTGGCTTGGCTGCTGTTTTCTGCGACGTGAAGGTACTTCCCCAGATGGGCTGCTTTGATGCACCCTACCCTTCTTTAAAAGACCCAGGCCAAGGCAAACAGACATGGTCATGCACACAAATGTTCGTTCAGTGTGGGAATCCAACCCACGAGCATTGGTGTCAAAGTCGTGTTATCAACCGCTGCGCCACCGATCCCGTCGATATCTGACGTCATGATTGCAAAGCGCACAATGGTAACAGCCTGCAAACCCTTGTCACCTCCCGCTAGTGCTGCAAGAGTTCGTAAGCTACCATAACAGACTACTTTGGCCCTTTACAACTCCAAGCAATAGTCCCTTGGGAAATACGCTGCAATCTTTTTATTTTATACCACTAATGTGGCAATCAAGCATACGGCCTGCCTGATGATAAACAAGTCACCGTAGCCTATGGACATTTGTTACACCAGGGTTGTCACTCATGCGTTGCCGACCCTCTAAAAACCTCTTCACACATTTTTTGAAGAATTTGTATTCAATCTCATCATACCCTTTTGTTACAAACACGGTTAAAAAGGAAAACGACTATTAAAAAAAAAACAATTTATTTTCCAAGGAATGTCCCGATTGCTTATATTACAAGCAATTTTAAACAATGGTATCACTTTTGGAATTGATTCAAATCTTAAATAACTTAACCTAAAATCACAATTTCTAATAAACTATACAAGTACTGTAAAAGGTGCACAAAGAAGGCCATTCGAGTATTCCGTCTCACTCGCTCATGTCGACAACAATTACTACAGCAGAAACATGCACTAGGTTAACTTGCGCATTTATGACTTTATTCATAAAAGGGGCCATCCATAAATTAAGTCACACGTTAAGGGGGGGGGGGGGGGGGGGCGACGACGACGACTTGACATTGGGTGACGGGGGTGTCCTAATTTTCGTGACGTCACATTTCAAAATATAACATATCTAAAACACGAAATGTGAACTATTATGTAACGAAAAACTAAAAATATTTCTGACTCTAACTCAATACATAAGGTTCAAATTGTGCCTATTCGCTCTACTAGTATCACGCGCCGACCGCCTCGGTGTGGCACTGTTCCTTGACATGATTTCATTGTTAATATTTTATTTAACAAACTACGTGACGTCACACTAGGGAGACTTGACTTTGTCACATTTGTAAGACTCCCCGTCTTACAAATGTGACAAAGTCAAAAAAAGAACGTGAAAATCGTGAGATGTAATCTATGGACCTAAATTACTAACATTCACGTAGAATACTTCGCACATTTCAAGAGCGCGAACGGAACGGAAGACTGTGACCGATCGCATCAATTAGCCGCAAATCAGTTGTGATTTTCACACGAATCACACGCCGGGTAGCTATGTGAGTGTGACGATTTCCAATGGTTAACATATTTCTACTGTGTACTGCGATCTTCTCAGTCAATAACAATGTTTTGTTTTCTCGTAAGTGCACTTTTACAGGCTGTTAATAAAAGCGCCGGCCAAATTTTAGGCTCTACTGGTTTAAAGAAAAAATATATATTAACTGAAAAAAAAAAACAAAATTGGTTGTCTGTAAACTCGGTTTACGGACGATAATTTTACGTGATAACGTCATAAGAAAACATTCAACAGTTGACAAAACAGTTCACGTGTAGGTTGTGTGCGGCCGCTGTCTCTCTTCTACTCGGGCGCATCGGCCGATGGAGTGGAATAGAGATAGATGCATCACAAGCCGAACGCTTAGGCTGATCGTGCCTCTCAATCGCTTGTTCCGCGCTCTCGCTTGCACGCTCGGCTCAGGCGGAACGTGACACTTTTTCATGCGTGCAGCCGGCGTTCATCGATTTAAGACGTTATCACGTCAAAAAAATCAATGTCTTTAACATTGATATTTTTTAAATTATTATTTTTTAATAAAATCTATGTACACCATGGTATCGTGTCAATATTAAAATTCCCATAATTTATAACCTAAAAGTTACCTGGCACTTTATTAACATGCTGTATAATATTAAACACAGAATTTATTTTCCGACCTCTCTTATAAGTACTACTTTATCTCACGAGATGATGCGTGCATTGCTTGTGTGCGATGTTCTCCTTGTTAGGGAGTGGATCTTGCTCATTGAGTTATTATGTACTAGAGGAGCTATACTAAGTAAATTCTTGCTCCATTTTGGTAATAATTAAAACGAATGTCCGCTGCAGCGCTGAAATAATTTAGATGTCTATACCAAAGATTCGAAGATACAGCACTAAATCGCTTCTAAGGGGAATTTTTATCGCGACCAAAAGATCAAAAGCGCCGTGATTTTCATGGCGCTTACGCGTTTCGTTCAACGTTGTGCAGCAATGAATTGCTGCCGATCGGCAATAAAGCATGGCGCAAACATTTGGTTCGCGGCGTCGGTTCTAGTACACTAGTACATAATAATTCAATGATCTTGCTACGTTAATTCACAGGTAAGAAGTAACCTTCGATTAATATTTCAAATTACGTAAGTGATATAAGAAGCATTTCTCGCAAGTAAAATTAATATATTGAATATTGTCGGACAAATTACACAGCTCCATCTAGCCTCAAAGTAAGCGAAGTTTGTGTTATGGGTACTAGACAACTGATAAACATACGTAAATATTTTTTTTTGTAAGTATATACTTATTATACGTAGAAAATACCCAGACCAAGACAAACAGACATGTTCATACACACAAATGTTTGTCCTGTGTGGGAATCGATCCCATGACCGTTGGTGCCAAAGTAGCGTAACAGCGCGATTCACCACTGCTCCACCGAGCTCGTCAAAAAAAGTATCCACCATTTTTCAATACTATGTGAAGCGGTCATCGCAGCCTACGCATGCTTGTAAAACAAGAAATATTTACTGTGAAAACTGCAACTCTTCGGGAGCTTACTGGTAAATTCAGTCACCCGCAAGAACATAATCATCCAGGGTTTTCTTTGGATGCAGTATTTGTTTTGTACGTGGAGAGAGCAAATACGCACAAAGGGTTATTTTTTTCGAGATACTCGTTCAATATGTAGAAAAGCGCTTTCTTACCAACGGTAAAAGATTCAAACACACATAAGCATCAATTAAAATAACATTATTTACAAATATTATGTCACAGACATAGTTAATTAATTGTGTATATAAGTACATGGATAATTATGATATTTATAAAAAGTACCTATTTAAAAAAAATGTGATATTAGACATAAACATTTTAATTTAATAACATTTGTGAATATACATAATTAAACAATTCCGAATAAAAATTCGTCAACGACAATTGGGCAAAGGAAAAAGTATAAATTTTATAAATTAAAAAAAAAAACAGCATTTTGCAAAAAAATACAGCAACAATTATTGGAAGAATTTCCCAATTAACACAGCGGTTTGAATGAATGTTTAAATTTTTCGTCAACCATGTCTGTTCAGAGCACAAAGTTCAAATTTAACTGTCTTAATAGAAAAACTATGTATTACAATTTTTCATCTTAATACTTACTACTCTATATAAATAAATTACAAAAAAAATAATCACTGAGAATATATACATTCTGATTGTCCGGAGATCTTTATCACCCTCCATTTCTGTTTCTATTCACACACTTTCCGTTTCTATTCACACACTATTTCTATTTTTGTGTTTCCGACTTGTAAAATTTATCATATATTAGCTACCAACGCTTTACATTCAGTACATTATCGAAGAATATTCGAGGCACGAATTGATGGGGAAAACCAATCGAGAGTGGGTCGGACTCGTTAACATTTCTACTAACTTCCACAAGTCTCTTGGAAGGCACAATTTAACTCGTAAATAAAAGAGATGTTTTATAAATTAATGCATTGCTAATTAGAATACTCGTTTTATTTTTCCTCTAATAATTAAACAATCTTCTATCAAATCAATTTAGATTTTTCGCTTTACAAGTCGACGGAGTTCTATCTATTCTATCTCGAAAACTACATTGATCAGTCACAGTATAAGAATACAATCACAGTACCTCCCCGACCCGTCCCCAGAGCTTGTAAAGCGCAAAATCTTACAGCATTACTGCATTTGATAATCACTTATAGAAATATTGCAGGAAAAATAAAGCTTCAAGTATCTTTTAGTTTTATACTAGCGACCCACCCCGGCGTCACACGGGTAGCAGAGCATATTATGCTCCCGCAGTCCAACATCGCGCGTGTCGGGTCCATCATTTAAATTATACAGTGTGAAGGATTATTATAATGTGCACGAAGTGATTAAGGTAACTAACGTTTTTAAGTTGACGAGGATTAATACTGTATATCCGTATAATATCCGATGAAAGCTCCCAGCAGTTTGACTTTTTCCGACATTTTCACCAATTAATTATCGTCATATTTCAACCGATTTACACAAAACCTTAACAAGTTATACACGTAACGCTTCCTCAAGAATCACTCTGTCTATTGTTGAAAACCGCATGAAAATCCGTTCAGTAGTTTTTGAGTTTATCGCGAACAGACTGACAGACGCGGCGTGGGACTTTGTTTTATGATATGTAGTGATATTTTCTGGCACAGTTTTTGGAATCGCGCGGCCACGGTGCGCGAGTGCGTTCCACACTTGACCGAGAATTTTCACCACCACAATCTATACAATTATTTTATATTAACATTTTAAGTATATACATATTTTTTTTTATTACCGACTGAAGCCGGGTTTTTTATACATCGTGCGTCGGGAGGCATTCAAGCACAGGGCCCACCAGATGTAAAGCGATTACCGTAGCCAATCAACGCTTGCAATACATTAAGTATTACTTGCGCGATGCCACCTCTGCAGCTAACACAGCAGCCGCCTCCTTAGGAGCTTACTGGAGACCTCGCTCACACGCAGGAACACAACAACCCTCTAGAGCAGTTGTTATTTGGCCGCGGTTTTCTGCGAGGTGGAGGTACTTCACCAGACGGTCTGCTGTGATGGGCCGTACCTCTCTTAAAAACACCCAGACCAAATACAAACAGACATGTTCATGCACGCAAATATTTGTCCTGTGTGGGAATCGAAACCACGAGCGTTGTTGTCAAAGTAGCGTAACATCGCGTTTCACCACCGCGCCACCGAGCTCGTAAAAGTGGATTGTCTTTCGCGCATCATGCTTATCAGTCAAAAACAGCGAAATACTAAATAGATTTCATAAATTGAGGCATCATTAGTATGTGAATAAATGTTGACTCGACTGTGTTGATTCACGAACCAGACCTCTATACATTTGGTGTCTTGCGTTTCTAAATTTCGTGTTAGCTTTACTAAGAACCTATTACGTTATGCAAATTTATATTACGTTGATTCATGTTTATGCCATTTTCTTATTATGCCAATTCATTATTAGGCAAAATGTTATTGACCGATTATTATGAAAAGTCTGTTATGCGAATTTACATTACAAGAGATTTGTATCTTTGTATATACATAATTCATCTGTATGTACGTGTGTACGTCACTGAACTTCGAAAGTGGTAAACAACTGGACCAATTTAAATGAAACTTTTCGTGACTGGCTCACTGGATGGTTTAGTTTCACAATTGGACCCGGTAGGTGGCGCTGTGGTCGGCTCCACTACTAAGGATATATAATCATGACATATAACAATATAAGGTTATTTAGAATATATAATAATCGGTATATATATATATATATATATACATATTATTTATATATCACCAGAGGGAGACTTTGTACAAAAGTCGTCTGCGATCTGGATACCTCTGTCTCAGCTATATTTATATAGCTGTGTTTCGGTTTGAAGGATGAGATATGGCAGAGAAATTACTGGGTACTGTTACGAAATATCCTCAGGGCGCAAGATTGGCAGCGCGCGAGTAACATCCCCGTGGTGTTGCGAGCGTCAATAGGTAGCGGAGACCGCTCACCATCTGATGCGGGCCGCATGCTTGTTTGTTGAAATATATATGCTAGTTTCCCATCAACCCGTGTGCACTCGCCGACCGTGAATTAAAGCGATATGGTCTACACTGTGAGGGTGGACAATCCGTCTCATATGTCCACTTCGCATATTTTCCTCTTCTGTGGGTAGCCGAATTTGTCCTTTTTGATTACCTCTTGTTTTAAACGTAGATATGTGTCTAGCCTCGATTGGGCGTATTCCTGCGAAGAGAAACGTGATGATAAAGTTATAGTAAAAAAAAATGTTTTATTGATATATGAAATGATGCGTTGAGAGTTGAGACAAATCGAACGAGCTCAAACTAGACGGGCTTATCTTATCCCACTCAGATGTTCATCAAAAAGTCAGCTCGATTGTATTATCTTGTTTTTCTATCCCGCTAAACCCTTAATGTTATTCCGTTTCCTAAACCGTTCGGATTGGAGAGTTCCGCTATATAAGACTAAGGATTTAGATAAGCTCTCTTCCCTCCCTGGGTACTCTATCCTTATCTTAAGGATACCAGACCTTTCTTATCACACATGTGTGTGATGACACATCTCTGGAAATATAATTTCTTGAACGTGCGAGTACCCCCGTCATAATGTTTTTGCCTTCACCGCTGAACAAGTGATAATTACAAATATGTACATAAATAAGATAATATAAGAATTATTTTACAATAATTAACAACAAAAAAAAATTAACAATAAAAAAACCGACTGCAAAGATAGTTTTGTCAGATTGAGACGGCAACAAATTATTGAATCGGCACACGACGACAGATCATTGGTGGAAATGATAAGCAACGCAATCTGTCTTCGGCTCAACAATGAAAAGTTTCGATGGCCATCTTTACCAGCTCTATTTAACTAAACAAATTATACTTCTGAATGCGAATTCTCGATATTTTTTTTTGTTTGCTATAAATACCGAAATAGTTATGTGTGCCTATGATATATTTTTAGCATGCAAGCATACGGCCCACCTGATGAAAAGCGGGTACCGTAGCCTATTAACGCTTCCGATATATTATCACCCGCGCGATGCCTCCACTGCTGCTTACACAGCAACTCCTTGGGAGCTTATTGGTGACCTCACTCACACGCAGGAACACAACAACCCTCAATGGAGTTGTTATTTGGCTGCGGTTTTCTGTGAGGTGGAGGTACTTCCTCAGACGGGCTGCTTTGATGCGCCCTACCTCTCTTTAAAACATCCAGACCTAGACAAACAGACATGTTCATGCACACAAATGTTTGCCTAGTGTGGGAATCGAACCCACGACCTACCCACGCACCAATGCGGTGTCAAAGTCGCGTCATTCACGACTGAGCCACCGAGCTCGTCAAGAGGAGTTTTCTCAAATCTTCATGAACCCCACTATCAGAACTGAATTTTATGATATGAAAAAAAAATGGGACCAATCTGGAAGTAGGTATATACTTTTTCAAATAAAAAAAGTTTTTTTCAAATCGGTTTATAAATGACGGAGTTATGAAGTAACAAACATTAAAAAAAATAGAGCCGAATTGAGAACCTCCGCCTTTTTTGGAGTCGGTAAAAAACACGAATTTACTGGTACATGCCCACGCCAGGATTCGAACCAGGAATCGTCGGTTAATAGGTGGTCTCTTTATCCACCGGGCTATAGCTCATTCGGGTCGATAATATCAAATCAAATAAAAATATATACGAGTATATTTCTTATAAACTTGTATCCACAACCCCCGTATAAATGTGATATGGCAACACACAAAATCACATATGAAACTTACCCAATATCCAAATTCGATTTGACTGATAGATACATTGATTGACCATAGAGTCCAAAACAGGTGACTGGCGAGAGCGAACGCCTCCACCTCGGCTAAGAGTTTGTTTACGTCGTCTATAGAAGGCGGTTCCTGCTTGCCATCTAACATATTTGCGTTGTAATGCTTCAAGTATTCCTTGATGAAGATTTCCTAAGGGATAATAGGTTATAAATGAGTAACATATTTTTGTGACATGCAATCTTACTATAAGTAAATTGATGAAAGAATCTGAAATATTAAAAACATATCTTAAGCTGATATGCGAAAAAAGAATCCAAGACAGACTTATTAAACATTCGATGTAGTCCCAATGGACATAAAACATGATTACCGAAAAACATATTAATGATTAATTCATTGAGGCCCATTATATACTTGTTGCCATAACGCGCACGGCGGAATTCTACCGTCTGGGCGTCAACGGGTTAAGGTGCAAAAGTTGTCAAAAAGACAAACTAAATCAATACCTCCAGCCTCCTAATATGGGGAAAACAGTATAATAATCAGTCGTGCATTTATAGGGCAAAAACAAAGCGTCAGTGCTATCTGTGGAGTTTTACATTGGATGTCGTGTAAGCCTCTTTTCCAGGGACTTCCTTGCATGCACATTTATGAATCAGCAAATTTTGTTAAAGCCAATTTACACATGTTTTAAAAGTGAGGTGACTTTGTTAATTTGGATACTAGATACTCTGATAAGTTGGTTCGTCCAGTAGGCAGTAGAAATTTTCAATAAACTTACCAAATTATCAGAAATGTCCCAATTAAACAATTTGGTCAAAAATTACGTGAATGATTAATAGCGCAATGCAATTCAGTCAAAGAATTCATAATCTCTAAATGGACTTGAATTAATATAGCTATTTAATATAAGTGATGTAGCCTGGTTTTACTATTTGTGCATGAGTCTTGAAACGTGAAAAAAAAAAAAAATACTATTAGTATTTATAATGCTATTAGTGTAACTTGTAATTGTATTTTAAATGAATAATGTATTTATATTAAAGGATTGCGTTATCCGCGAATCGTAATAATATTTGCACGCCAAAATTATCAGGTGAATTATGCAGTGCTTAAATAGTTTTAAGATCTCGTATACCACACCACGTTTGAAGCAAATAAATTCTAAAATAACAAAGGCATAGCATTTATAATAGTGGTTGCCGAAACAATATTGGTACCTCGCGTTGGGGTTTCAATTCTCGTCTCTCATTGGCTTCAAACTACAGTTTGTGACCTTTTTGGAGACACATATTTTTTTTTCGCATATCCTCTTAATGATTTTCTTTAGATTTTTGGGAGTAGTAATAAAAATATAGCGCACTTTTTTTACATTTTCCGTAATATTTAGCAGAAAATGATGTATAACGACAGCTATAAGAATGTCATTATTTGCCTTTTATTATCTCAAAGGACAGTAATGCCCACGTGTCAGTAATGGGTGACATGAGAAGCAATATGTATATATTTAAATATAAAAAAATATAAATTTTAGCTATCGGAATAATATAGGACTAATTTATAAAATTTCTATGACCTAACGTACACGTAGGAAACAACAATCCTTCAAAGGAATTGTTACTTGACTTTCAAGAGTGGTTTACAGCGATATTTAAAGGAACAGACAGACTGGGTAAGTACCTCCACTTTTAGTGTACCGCAGCAAATAATAATTCCCTGGATGGCCGTCGTGTAAGTTCGTATGGTTGAGGATATGCTGTATAAGCAGTGAGGGCGGCAACTTGAGGTCGATCCGTTCCTCCGTCAGTTTACGCGTAATGGAAATCACTCATTCAATTTGAATGGGATCATAAAGGAAGTGTCTTTTTCGAAGAAAAAAAAAATGAAAAAGGCCCTGGAATATTATAAGACGTAATTCAGAAGTATGATTTCAGCAGTAAGTGGTTGAACATTATCTTCAGAGCCAAAGCCAACCTCAGCTGTAAGGATTGTTGTACTAGTGTGATTTAATGAATACCACTATGAAGCTGGTGAAGCATTGCTGGGTTAGCAGCGGTAGTGGCGAGTGTTATAAGCGTCCATGTGTCAGTAACTGCTTGATAACGGACGAGCCGTATTGCTTTTCGCTACCCGATGTAGTGTTAAATTACGTAAATTGTTCAAATTAAACATAAAAAAACTGGTTAAAATAGGTCCATTTTATTTGTAGCTATCAAGGAATACGATGTTTAAAGGGTTAAAAGTTACGCAATACTAACATGATGCTATATTTGTACTTTGTCATCTTCCGTAAGTAGAATAATTTCGTCAAACATTTTTAGTTTCTCGTTTTTTGATTTAAATTGGAATATTATTTTAGAGCTACTGAAACATTACATGAAACTATCAACTTTAAATAACAATATTTTAGTATAAAAGTACGACAATAGGTATGTCGATATGTTATGTATATATATTGTTTGCAATTTTGAAATGTTTGGCGAAATTAAAACCTAAATTGTGTTGTCAGTTGGTCAGACTTACAACACTTGCCAAGAATATGGAAAGTCAAAAAATTATGTAAAATATTAAAAAAAAAATGGAACAATCGATACTAAAAAGGGAAGTTTTTTAATACTTGAGCAAATTAAAATATGAATTTATACAAATCATCGTAGTAATGTCTGACCAACTAAAAACATAAAAAAGAAAACTAATTTAAAAAAACATTGAACTCTCATTTTGCGTTATACTTTTAATCCTGCGCGCCGCCATCTTAGTTTGGCATAGACAACGATCACGTCCGTCCACGCAGTCTATGTTCTATGGCCGGGGAATGATGCTGCGACTAAAAATGAAGCATAACACACACAAGCTGCGTAGTGGCAGATCTATGGTAACCCCAATCTTCATTCTTGATATTTTTTGATTGCGGCAACATTTATAATTTTTGTTTGATATAAAACAGCTGGTACTTTGTAATTGTTATGTTGGTAGCGTTCCGTTTACTTTAATATGTCAGTGTTGCCGTAATCAAGACTTTATTAGTATTGCTGATAAAGCTTATATAACAAGGGTTACCCTCTTTCAAATATTGATTTCATTTGAACTTGACGTTAATTCCTGTCGTAAGAAAATCGTAAAAAGCGAGTATCATGGTTATCGAACACTTTTATCGTGCGGTGTTCTGTAAAGAGGCACTTCTCCAATCATGCTGCTTCATGTTAAATACTAGTAGCTTTCGCCCGCGTGAATCCCGTAATTGTAGTAAATATTACGTTCATCTTTAGATCCCCGGCAAGGTCTTTTACCAAATCTTACTTTTTAAACAACGACAGGGAGTAAACGAGCATACAGCCTACTCGACGCAAAGTGGTTTTAAAAGCTTGTAATAAAAGGAGTATTGCTCGCGCGCTGTCACCTTCGTTAGGCTAACTCAGCAACGCCTCAGGAGCATACCAACAACCTCACCCACTCGCAAAATCACAACAATCTCAAGGGAATTGTTATTTTGCTGCGGTCTTCAGCGAGGTGGAAGTACTTTCCTATACATTTAGATACGATATAGATGATTATGTTAAGTACCGTCATGTCATGTGTTCAGTAATTTTCTCGGGAATAGTAACAAACAGACATACTTAAGTTTTTTTCCTGTCTATATATTAGTCTGGATCAATTACTAGAAAAATTACAAAAAAAAGATGTAATAATGAATGTTAAAAAAATTTGAAAGAGGGTATCAAAAACTAACGCGGTTGAATTACGAACATTATCTCAAACGAGGTTATGGTTCAGTTTCCATTCTATGACTTTAAAACGATAATGGAGGCTTGGACGAGCAATTTTGAAAAAGAGTTGGGCATACATTCATCAGGGCGTGACACTCTCTTGCAGTTTTTAACCAAGAATGAGTTAATGAAAATATTCGCATTAATTTATTTGCTAATTACCACATTGTATTCTTTACATCCTGAGGTAGTAAAAAGGTGAGCAGAAACATATGGACCTCCGCCGGCTTAAACTACTAGATGTACCTGTTTTAGTGTAATCAGTAGATACGATAAACTTTGTTAAACTTACTAAATCATTTCATCATCATCATCATCACAATAAATAATTTATATTATATTAAAATAATATAAATTATTTTTATTTTTATATATGAATAATTATAAGAGATCTTACAGCGAGTTAAAATAATAATAAGACACTAGTAAAATATGTCAAAACAGTAGATTATCTTTTTCAAAAATATTTTTTTCATTTACACAGCAAATTATTTGTTACATTAGAAAGTTTAAAAAAGTACAAAAATAAATGATTATCAAAATTCAAATTCAATCATCAAAAGTCAAAATTGCTCGTCGTAATAAAATGAACTTATTTCTACGAAAGTTAATTGTTATTTCGAATGAATGAACATTCACGATATACATTGTATAAAATTCGTATAAGAAAAAATTCGAAAGTTTGTACCAGTATCTTACGGTAAGAACAAAATTATCAAAAACATAATAAACCCTGTGACATGTAAAAATGCATCATTTTTTTCAAAAACTAAATCCCGTTTACATCGAAAATTATTCGTATTATTAATTCAATGTAATTAAAATATAAAACATTTTCATACCCTTTCTTTGTTTCTTTCATCAAAAAATCGCAAAATATAAAAGACGTACCTTTTGCTCCAAAGACGGGCTATTTTCTTGATTGTCGAAATAGAATGGATAATCCGGGTTGGTATAGTCGTAGCACCATTCTTGGAAATGATTCGCCATGTCGAACGCTCTGTAATTGTATGCGCAGTATTCGTAGTCGATCAAGACGAGCCTCGGCTCGCCGCTGTCAGAGATCTGACTGAGTATGCTGTCAGAGGTGGTCGCGTCCTCGTACAAACGCTCGAGGCTCGCTTGACGCGTATGATTGTTCTCTTTGCTTGATTTTGAGGATTCTGTATACGTAGGTAGATATTCTGTTACGTCGTCATCGGTTGTGGTTTGCATTACATCTTCTACTATGAGAATGTTGCCTACAAGAAAAAAGATTATTTATACTGGCTATTAAAAAGTGTTGAACTATTAATAATTCTTATAAGTATTATTATTAGTTATGACGGATGACAGTGAATAATCCTCAATATTGACCGAACCGATAACCGAGCGTCGTAAGACACAGTCATTATACACTTCGCTCGCTTCTTTGGCAACTGTAGCTCTTTTCATGCATCATAATTAATAATAACCCAATATTGTATAATAATGACATTAACATCGATTCATGCAGCCTTCCAATAAAAAAAACATGCCAGATCTAACTTTCTATTAATACATTCGGTAACAATGTGTCACAACAATTTTAAATTCTGGTGTATACTAGTCTAACAAATGTCCGCCCGCTGTTCAACCTTTTTTATACAACGTCGAATATTCTATCTAATCTTCCAATATATAGTTTGCGCGTTGTCAACCGACAACTAACACGGCAACTCTTAAAAGGCTTACTGATAACCTTAATCATTCGCAGGAACGTAACAATCTCAGGGAGTTATTTGGCTACGTTCTTCTTTGAGGTTTTTTTGATATTATATATAATATCTATATATATAACAATGAATCCCTATTTCCCTTGGTCACGCCATAATTTGAGAACGACTTAACCGATTTCATTCATCTTTTTTTTGTTTGTTTTCTAATACTTTATAGAAGGTTCTTACGGAAAGCAAAATTAAGAAAATTGTGCAGAAAATGAAGACTATCAGAAAACGACTATTTTAATTTTGCGCGTTTAACAGCCAATTGTATGTCGCCATACCGCCCACCTAACGTAAAGCAGTTACCGTAGCCTATGAACGCGTGTAATACATTAAGCATCACTCGCGCGATGTCTCCTCGGCTGATAACACAGCAACTCCTTAAGAGCTTACTGGTGACCTCACTTATACGCAGGAACACAACAACCCTCTAGGGAGTTGTTATTTAGTTGCGGTTTTCTACCCTACTCTCTTAAAGCGTCCAGACCAAGACAGACATAGTCATACACACAATTGTTTGCCTTATGCGGGAATCGAACCCACGAACGTTGGGTGTCAAAGTCGCGTCATTCACGACTGCGTCACCGAGCTCGTCAAAAAGAGGTGCTTCGCCAACCGGGTTGTTCCATTGCGTCCTAACTCTCGGCAGAACCTTGTTGGCTTTGCCATCGGGAGTACTTGGTTTTGACTGTAACGATACAAGCCACTTTGACGCCTGGTAGTAAACTGCTTACCTTCTTGCATGTCGTTGTGACAGAAGACGATGGGCGAATCAAATGTGTTGAGAAATTTCTTCAACCATTCAATTTCTTTATCAAAATCAATGCTTTTCAGACGTTTCATTATTCGTCGATCTGTTTCGTTCTGCAAGATAAAAAAAAAACAATAATCGTAACTTCACACTAATATCCTACTAATATTATAAATGCGAAAGTTTGTATGTATGGATGGATGTTTGTTGCTCTTTCACGCTTAAACGACTGAACGGATTTGAATGAAATTTGGCACGTAGATAGATTATGATCTGGATTAACACATAGGCTACGTTATTTAACTCCACGCGGGCGGAGCCGCGGGCAGCAGCTAGTTATAGATATGAAAGTGTGTGACGATATATAGATGTTCGTTAATCTTTCACGGAAAACGGTTGAAAGGATTTGTATGAAGTTTAGCACACACAAGGATTAACAAGTAGGCTAAATTTTTATATAAAAAAAAAATACTACGGTTTTTGCGTTGAACTACATACTGGCAGATACGCTTGCGGCAGATATAAAATTGAATACTTGTTTATTTGTAAATGGAACATTTTTTTTATATAGTGAGTCGATAGAGAATCCTAAAAGGAATAGCCTTGCCTATGCTGTAAGCTTAGCCTGGATTAACGTTGGCTCATTTTTTATTGCGGAAATATGAAAAGTGAATTTCAGATGAACAAGCGGCTTCATCACCAATTCTCATGGATCGGGGCGCACTATACGAAAATAAACTGAACCAAAAATTTTCCTCGTATTCTTATCATTAATTAAAGGCAGTTCTAGCGATTGATAATATATTAGAATTTGTTAATTCGTTTCTGATAATACTCTTATAGTATTTATACTATTATCTTTTATTAATATAAAAGATAATAGTATAAATATAATATTATGTTCTAATGAACATAATATTATTTGCAAGAATTGATCAAGGAAATACTGAGCAATAATTACATGTATGCACGCAATGGCAAACTTAGTTCTTAAAATGTTGATATGCGCGTTTACAGTGCCATGTACGCCAGCGACTCGAATGCACTACACACTAATGGTTCCTTACCTATAAACAATCGTAATAAAATATGCCAGATGGGATACTGGTAGCACCAAAGTTATAAGCGATTTCTACATAACATATTTCAACTCCCTATAGACCGAAATGAATGAAGTTTCACGTTAAAAAACTAAACGCTTTTGATTAGGGATCTCTTTCCCTTTACCTACTCCTGGTTTTTTATTGGACCATGCACCAGACACCCTGTATACTTTTCAGTAACTGGGCAAGTGAACTTCGCAATGGTGATTTTATGACTTTTGGGTAAAATTGCGTAGGGTTCCGTACCTCAAAAGGAAAATCAGAACCCTTATAGGATCACTTCGTTGTCCGTTTGCCTGTCATGACCTTTTTCCTCAGGGATGGGTGGATCAAATACTCGGGTCTGGAATAGCGTCGAACAGTGAAAAAATCTAACTTCTAAGTCAATGCAACCAAAAGAAACGGCCGTTTATGCGCATATTTTGACACTCGCAAGGGAATCAAAACCTATAGGGTACTTCTCGTTAACTTAGAATCATGAAATTCGGTAAGAAGGTCGGTCATAGGAATTTGGATATAGGAAAGGAAAAATTGCGAAGATATTTTTTTACGGAACCCTCGGTTCGCGAGTCGGACTCGCACTTGACGGCTTTTTTTGTCAGTTAAGACGACTATATAAATAAACTTAAAATATTAAACTTTACCTAAACACAAAATTTATATAGAGTCGTTTTGGAGCAATGCACCCCAGTGGTAAAGAACCACGGCCTATTGACCAATTGGTCACCGGTTCGAATACTGGCATACCAATAAATTAGTGTTTTCGGATTTATGTACATTTGTAATTATCACTTGCTCGGCGGTGAGGGAAGGCATCGTGAGGAAACCGTCCAAGAAAGTATAATTGGATAGACGTGTGATCTAACCTAAGAAAGGTCTTGGTTTTTCTTCTGGGTCGTGGAGATCTGACGGCGGTAGCTTCATGTCAAAATAATTATCTTCGCCAAATCCTTAGTCATTGGTAGCGGACACCTAATGGATTAGGATACGGGAGAACGCTAGGAAGAAGACGTTAGAGTAGTTATCGAGATATTGGAAGTACCGATATAAATACATATGTATAAAAAGCCTTAGTTCCCATGCTTTAAATTTAACCAACAATTCTTGTACATACTCGTATTTATATAGGATATAATTTTCACGCTGTCACGTAAATGTCACGCCAACGTAGACCCCCGTCAAGTCTCCCGTGGACCCGTGGACCCCTGGAGGTCCACCTGGATCACTTTCGACTCCTTAAGAAACGATTTTGAGTTACAAGGCCCGGTACGGAAATTTTATGAGGAGTAAAATCAAGTGAACGCGTTAACATAAAATTATATCGTTACTCTCGTCCGCTAAAAAGAGGCAAATATATCTGTAGGATTTAACGTGAACCACAGATATCCTATGATTTAACTGTGTTTTTTTTATACAACCGCAGACAAATAACAACTGCCACTAGGCAGTTGTTGTCTGGGTTGTCGTGTTCCTGCGTGTGAGTGAGATCACCAGTAAACTCCTAAGAAAGTGCTGTGTTAGCAGCAGACGTGGCATCGTGCGAGTGACAATGTATTGCAAGCGTCCACAAGCTACGGTAACCGCTTTACATCAGGTGGGCCGTATGCTTGTACGCTTCCCGACGTTGTACAAAGATTGACCTAATAAACTGAATATATCCTACCTTCCCTAGACTGGTGTTCGTCCATCGGTCTTCCTTGGCGGTCTTCAGCCACTTGGCCATAGTCTTCCATATCCAGCTGGGCTCTTTGGACAGTGGTACGTCCATGGAGTGGATTGCTGCCATTTTTTCAGCAATTTTCATGGACATGGCCGGCTCGGACATTTCTTTGGTGAGCAGGCAGCGGGCCTGGGAAAAAAATACAATAATGAATTAAATGGATGTAATATCATATCATATTACCAGAGGGAGACTTTGTACAAAAGTCGTCTGCGTGGGTACCTCTGTCTCACCTATTTCTACCGCCAAGCAGTGTATTTATATAGCTGTGTTCCGGTTTGAAAGGTGAGATATGGCAGAGACATTACCGGTACTGTGACGAAACAGCCTTAGGTCACAAGATTAGCAGCGTGCGAGTTACATCCCCGTGGTGTTGCGAGCGTCAATAGGCTGCGGTGACCGCTTACCATCTGATGCGGGCCGCATGATTGCTTGCCGGTCTAGTTGTATAAAAAAAATAATGCACTAATTCATGAGAGGAGATGTGTGCATGAGAAGAGCAATAAATGTTAAAGAAGCGAGTAAGGTGTGTAAGTATCGAGTCACGTGGTGCTCGGTTATCTCTGCCTGCGGTTATCACCGCAAGTTATAGATAGATAAATTCATTTTTTTTTATACAACCTTGAAAGGATATAAGCATACGGCCCACCTGATGTAAAGCAGTTACCGTAGCCTATTAACGCTTGTAATATATTAAGTATCACTCGCGCGATGCCTCCTCTGCTGCTTGCACAGCAACTCCTTAGGAGCTTACTGGTGACTCACAAGCAGGAACACAACAACCAAACATGACCAAAACAAACAGACATGTTCATGCACACAAATGGTTGTCTTGTGTGGGAATCGAACCGAGCGTTGGTGTCAAAGTCGCGTTTTTCACTACTGAGCCAACGAGCTCGTCAATATCATTAAATGATTTAATTACTATATTAAACTAATTAAGTCCAGTCCTTACACAGCTCGATCAATTTATCACATTTAACAGATTAAATTAATTAAATTGTTAATTGAATTCTATTTAATATTATTATCAATTAATTGAACGCATACGTTGCGTTGGCAGTGTGACGTTGAAATCGTAATCAACGCAAATGGTACGTTGACGACAATGGTTAGGCACAGGAAAGGAGGATTAGGAAACACACTAAGATTGTGCTATCACCTTACAGCAGGGACAGCTTCTTTCAACAACCGCACCGCTCGCCTACGGCGGGGAGTTCACACACTAGAAACGCAATGGTTGCGTACTGTGCGGTTCCAGCGACGTTTTCTTCCGAGAACTCTAAGTTGTGGAATGAACTTCCAGCCGAGGTTTTCCCACAGGGCTACAGCATGGGGTTCTTCAAGAAAGGCGTGAAGAAGTTCTAAGAGGGTCGGCACGCATGAGTGACACCCCTGGTGTTGAAAATGTCCATGGGCTACGATAACTGCTTACCATCAGGCAGAGCGTACGCTTGATTCACACCTTAGTGGTATAAAAAACCGGCCACGTGCGAATCGGACTCGCGCACGAAGGGTTCCGTACTATATATATATATGTATATAGTACGGATATATATATATATATATATAAATGAATGTTTGTCTGTATGTCCGCTATGGACTCAAAAACGGCTGGGCAGATTTTGATGAAATTTTCAGTGAATCTTCAGGTAACGATTGGATCACCCGTGCGAAGCTGTGTCGAGTAGCTAGTTATCTATAAAAACGGCAAAAAATCACGTTTGTTGTATGGGAGGCCTCCTTAAATATTTATTTATTCTGTTTTTTAGTATTTGTTGTTATAGCGGCAACAGAAATACATCATCTGTGAAAATTTCAACTGTCTAACTATAACGGTTCATGAGATACAGCCTGGTGACAGACGGACGGACGGACAGCGGAGTCTCAGCAATAGGGTCCGTTTTACCCTTTGAGTACGGAATCCCAAAACGGCAGCGGCCAAGTGATTAAGTAACCCTGGAGGATTGTTAAGCGAGGTGTTGCTGTAGCGAAGGCTGCCCAGTACCCGCGTTACTCCTTGTATAATAAGGTTTCATAGGCTATGGTAATAGCTTTATATCATAAGTATGCTTGCGTACCAGAACATGTAGACAGCTATTCTCGAAAACTGTTATTCGACCCACTATTTAAAACATAGTGCATGAAAGGAGCTATGAATGTGAAAGAAGCGAGTGAAGTGTGGGAGGACCGCGTCTTATGGCGCTCGGTTCCTTCTGCCTTCCCCGTAAGGGACCTGGCGTGAAGATATATATACACAAATACATACATATTTAAAACATAGGACTTACTGCGATATGTTTAAATGTGTTTCTAATCTTTGAAAGTTTTAAAATTTACAGTTGTTGTGCGAGTGAGGCCACCAGTAAGCTCCTAAGGAGTTGCTGTGTTAACAGCAGAGGTGGTATCGCGCTAGTGATATACTTAGCGTACGCCTGTAGCGTTCCCAGGCTACGGTAATCGCTTTACATCAGGTGGGTCGTATGCTTGTATACCTCCCGACGTTGTATAAAAAGAGCAGCGTGGATGGTAACCGCTTCACATCAAGTGTGTCCACAATCAGTGTTATAAAATATCGTACCGGGATGTACTCCTCAATCCTGCCACCTGAGAAGACACCGTGCAGCTTCGGACCAAGTCTTCGTTCCGACAACAGCGTAAATATGACGGATTCAGTCACGATGGCATCCATGGCCCTCTCGCCGTGCACCTGCCCGTATATCCTCAGAAGTACCTGAAATAGACAAATTTGTAGTTCAAAAATCAATACCTTCGCACCGACGGGGGCGAATCGGTGCGCGTCGCCTCCGGGGGGACGCCCTAATCTGCACATTGGTGCGCTCTCGGTCCAGAATTGCAATCTTAGAAACCGGCGAGCGCGCAAAGAGCAATGAATGTGAAAGAAGCGGGTGAGGCGTGTAAAGATCGGGTCACATGGCGCTCGGTTCTCTCTGCCTACCCAGCAAGGGATTTGGCGTATGCAGTTATAGGTAGATACTAGCTGTGCCCGCGACTTCGTCCGCGCGGAATAGTTTTTTTTAATTATTTATTTATATTAATAAAACTAAATAAATTTGCCAGTGAAAGTCCCGTCAAAATCGGACCAGCCGTTTCAGAGATTAGCCGGAACAAACAGACAGACGGACAGACAGACAATAATTGTAAAAATATTCATTTAGGTATATGTACTGTGTATCCATATGCATTTAGTAAAAAGCGGTTATTTTAATATTACAAACAGACACTCCAATTTTATTTATCTGTATAGATGTATAGATAATATAATGTATACTTGTTAATTAGGTATTACAATAATATCACGTCTGCTGACACGGTACATGTTTGTACAATGCTAATAACTTCAAATGGTAGAATTGAAGATTATTAAGAAAACTGTGCTGAATTATTTCCAGACATCTGTCAGTAGTTATTAATCAACTAGCGACCCGGTGTGTGTTACTACGATAAAAAATGAAATACATTTTGTTTTGTTTATAAATAAATAAATATTAAATAAATAAATATTGTCGGACAAATTACACAGCGCCATCTAGCCCCAAAGTAAGCGAAGCTTGTGTTATGGGTACTAGACAACTGATAAACATACGTAAATACATTTTTTTTTTGTAAATACATACTTATTATACATAGAAAATACCCAGACCAAGACAAACAGACATGTTCATGCACACAAACGTTTGTCTTGTGTGGGAATCGAACCCACGAGCGTTGGTGTCAAAGTCGCGTCATTCACGACTTAGCCACTGAGCTCCTTTAGATAGATAGCTCGTAGATTCTATGATATAAGCATTTTTACAAAGAATATTCTTGTTAATAGATTCAGGCGTTATTTTGCGAAAGTCAAATTTACATGCAATTTGATCTAACCTGCTTTGTGTGCTACCGCCACCAATTAGTTCATGCGGCCTAGCAAATAACTTGTAGCATGTTATTCTTACGATTAACACATCTACAGCGCCTGATGATGCCTCGTGGAGAGGCGAAACACGTGTTGCAGCGACGACCAGGCCAGTCGTGGCAGCGACGGTGGTGGGGGCATGCGGTTTCTGTTCCAGATGGTGGACGACCGCAGCAGCCGAGACAGAGACTAACGGAGCGGCCATGGCAGCGTCGGCATGTTGCATCTACTAACGGTAGTGGGTGGGTGCCGGCCGGCGCTAGGCCACATGGACTAATTGGTGGCGGGAGCCCACAAAGCAGGCTGGATCAAATTGTATGTGAAGAGTATTCTTGTTGTCCCTTTTAACATATTGTCAGGAATGTTAGAAGGTGGTTAGTGAATACCACTGTCCTTAGACCAGGACACCAAAGGGTCACCGATCCTCTTGGACCGTGGGACTCATTTCTCGAAGCTTCCACGTCGTATTAGCAATTTTGGCCGTATGGTCTTACCTTTTTCGGCTCCTCAATGCTGAAGGAGTTCGACCTGGTCATGTTCTTGGCCAGTATACTCTCAGCCTCAGTTTCCGGCGAGGACTCCCTCTTCTGGTAGCCTACTAGCTTGCTCATGTCATCTGGTAGAGCCAGGTAGTAAAGGAAGTTGGATAAACCGCCACTGTCAACAAAATATTAGATTATATCACTACGTGACAGATATACAATTGTGACGCGCTCGGTGGCTCAGTCGTGAATTACGCGACTTTGACACCAACGCTAATGGTTTCGATCCCCACACAAGGCGCATCAGAGCAGCCCGCCTGGAGAAGTACTCCCACCTCACAGAAAACCGCAGTCAAGTAACAGCTCCCTAAGGGTTGTTGTGTTCCTGCGTGTGAGCGAGGTCACCAGTAAGGAGTTGCTGTGTAAGCAGGTGAGGAGGCATACCGCGAGTGATACTTAATATATTACAAGCGTTAATAGGCTACGGCAACTGCTTTCCATCAGGTGGGCCGTATGCTTGTGTGCCTCCCGACGTTGTTTAAAAATAAATACAATGCGAGAGTGGAAGGACGTAGGAGCCGAGGATAACCAAGATTAACATACCATCACCAAATTTGTCGTATTTTATCAGAAGGTGACGAAAGAAGCCCTAGGAACCGGCGAGCGTGCATGTAAAGAGCTATGTTTTTTTTCGTATACTATGTCTGGAGGCATACAAGTATACGATCCACCTGATATAAAGTAGCTACCGTAGCCTACGAATCCTTGTAATACATTAGATGCTTAATGTATTACAAGCGTAAGGCTACGGTACTCGCGCGATGCCACCTCTGTTGCTAACGCAGCAAATCCTTAGCAGCTTACTGATGAACTCACACGCAGGAACACAACAACCATCCAGAGAGTTGCTTTTGTGCTGCGGTTTTCTGAGGTTTTTTTATACAACGTCAGGAAGCATTCAAGCATACGGCCCACCTGATGTAAAGTGTATCACTCCCTAGGAGCTTACTGGTGACCTCACTCACACGTAGGAACACAACAACTCTCCAGAGAGTTCTTTTTTGGTTGCGGTTTTTTGTGAGATGGAGGTACTTCCCCAGACGGGCTGTTTTGATGCGCCCTACCTCCCCTAAAACACCCAGACCGAGACAAACAGACATGTTCATGCACACAAATGTTTGTCCTGTGTGCGTGCGTGCGTTAGAGAGGCACTTTCGGCCTAAGCGTTCGGCTTGTGACGCACGTGAACTGTTTTGTCAACTGTTGAATGTTTTCTTATGATGTTATCACGTAAAACTATTGTCCGTAAACCGTCTTTACAAACAAGTAATTTAAAAAAAAAATCATATCCGCTCGAAAGTGTCTACGTCCGGTGTTCACAACTTGAATAATCCTCGATAGAAAGCATTCTGTGGAACTGAACAACAACACCACGTGATCATTACTGTCCCAGCCCGCGAGAGTCATCAAACAACTGGACATAAAGTTGTAAACAACGAAAACTATTTTTATCTCTGTACGATTGTTTAGTTCCGTTATCGGCTCCTTGTAGTTTTCCACTGTCCTATATCGAAGTCGGTGATAATATTATAGATGGATTTTGTTTAATTTTGTGTAACTTCTGGAAGTGAGAGCTAGGTATGGCAGAGAGAGCATGCAAGTAGAATAGATGCAGTCGAGACTTATCTCGACTCAGAAGAGCATTGCGCAAAATTTGTGGCATAACGCGTGCTGACCGCGTTCGTAATGATGACGTGAGAGAAAGAGTTGGTCTGAAAGAGAGTATCGATGTTAAGATAGGAAAAGGCATGCTCCGTTGGTACGGACGTGTAGAAAGAATACGGGACGAAAGAATGACGAAACGGATATACAATGCAAAAGTGGAAGGATGTAGGAGCCGAGGAAGACCGAGCCTAACCTACCATGACCAAATTGGTCGTGTTTTATCAGAATGTGATATCAGAAGCCCCAGGAACCGGCGGGCGTGCATGAAAAGAGCTATGAATGTCACAGAGGCGAGTGAAGTATGTAAGGACCGCGTCTTATGGCGCTCGGTTCTCTCTGCCTACCCCGCAAGGGACCTGGCGTGAAGATAAACATACATACAATTTTGTTTATGGGGTGTGCTATACATGAATCTATCAAAAACAATTCTGCATCTATTCTACTCTGTTGGTCAATAGAATTTCTTTTCTCTTCTTTACTAACTTAAGACGAACTTTAGTGTGAATAAAAAATTTTGAAACAATGAAAGAAGTTGGAAACATGCAATTTGTATGTTTTTTTATACGACATTGGGAGGCTTGCAAGCACACTCACCTGATGTGAAACGGTTACCATAGCCTATGAACGCTTGTAATACATTGATACACTACAGTACGCTTCTTGATGCATTTTCTACCACGTACGGTGAAATTGTGGAATCAACTACCCTCAGCGGTGTTCCCGAACAAATACGATATTCAAGAAAAGAGCCTACGTTTACCTAAAAAGGCTGCCGACGGATCAGTGACTCTTTGGTGTTGCTGATGTCTATGGGATGCGGTGACCACTTACTATCAGGTGACACGCATGTTGGCAAACCAACAACACCAGTCAGGTCCTAAGGAGTTGCTGTGTCAGCAACACAGCAACTCTTTAGGAGTTTACTGTTGATCTCACTCACAACAACCTTCTAGCTAGGTAGTTGTTATTTGCCCACGGTTTTTTATGAGGTGGAGGTTCTTCCATAGACGATCTGTTTTGATGCGCCCTTACCTCTCTTAAAAATACCCCGACCAAGACAAACCGACATGTTCAAGCCCACAAATGTTCCAATTTCCAGCACTTTTATCCTACACTCATGCTCTCATTACCTTACCCAGCTCTTAATTTCATAAGTTAGCGTTGGGACCAACACTCCGTTGTGTATAGGGAGCTGTGCCTTCTGGCTCAAGCTTTTACTGCCAAAAATCTTCCCAATGCTCTATTTACACTAATCCCTCCATGTCCATCCCCGCTGAAAGCGCATCTAAGATATACAGTCTCATCCACTTGATTCAACATTACATCATCAACTGTAATCCGTACATTGTTTCTGGTTTCTTCTCCTTGAAATATGTAACAGACTAGTTAGTATACGTAATTTAAGTTATTTATATGTAAGTATGTATATTTTCACTCCAGGTCCCTTGCGGAGTAGGCAGAGAGAACCGAGCGCCATAAGACGCGGTCCTTACACACTTCGCTCGCTTCTCTAACATTCATAGCTCTTTTCATGCACGCTCGCCAGTTGCTGGGGTTCCTGAGATCACCTGATAAAACACGACCAATTTGGTCATGGTAGATTAGTTTTGGTCTTCCTCAGCTCATACATCCTTGAACTTTTGCATTGTATATCTGTCTCGCCTTTCGTTTATTTTTCTTCTAATATCAAGAAAAATAAAAATTACGTGATATACTTAGTTTAAAAATCTCGTACAGTTTGCAATAAAATAAATCAAGACTCGCGTTATTTTCTTGCAAACTAATTCATATTCGACCTTTCTGGTGGTAGCTACATAAAAAACCATCGAAGGTCGCGGCGGGAGTTAGCTAGCAACCTAAAGTGGGTGTACATAAACCGTAGAGCGGTCGATCGTCCTCAATTTGATTTGAACATATTTCCGTTTCCGTAGTTAGTTTTCTGCTGATGTTAACTGTGGTTTAATTTGAATCATATGACGCTCGGTTCTCTCTGCTTGCCGCGCGAGGGATTTAACTTGAAGATGTGTGTGTAAAGTTTAGCGAGGGTAATCCCAAATTTATTTTAAATATTTACGTTTACCGAAACGTACATATTACGTATGTATATGTTCACGCCAGGTCCCTTGCGGGGTAGGCAAAGAGGACCGAGCTCTATAAGACGCTGTCCTTCCACACTTCGCTCGCTTCTTCTCTTCATAGCTCTTTTCATGCACGCCCGCCGGCTTCTAGGACTCCTGACACCACTTTCTGATAAAACACGACCACTTGGTCTTGGTCTTCCTGGGCTCCTACATCCTTCCACTTTCGCATTGTCTATTTGTTTCGTCATTCTCTCATCCTGCATTCTTTCATATTATCTACTCGGAATTTATCGTTGCAAATGAACCAGCCGAATGAAGTCAGCGTCGCTCGCTAGTTTACTATTAAATAATAAAAGAGATGGCGTACGTACACTTACAATAAAAAATCTAATCTGATTTCTTTTTAACGAAGAAAAAATCCAATTTAGTATCTGTATTGTTACATTCCGTTTTTGTGGAAACGATACGATAATTTCAAGTGAACACGACAAAAGCAAATCGAATCTCCTTTGAATACGGTTTTTATGAAATGTATGTTGGTTACATGTGGTCTAAGTTACAAAAGACGCGCCGTACAAAGAAATAACTCGCACCACACGGATATTTGTTGATGTCTTATTGCAACGTGTTAGATGCTGCATTGGCGTACCTATCTCCAAAATGTGTTTGTGTACTACAAAAAAATGTACGCATCTCCGTACATTTTTTTCACCATTTAACCTATTATTATTTGAATTATCCAGTGTGTCGATACACTCAGAATTCGAATATAACATAATGAATTCCGTTTTTATAGGTGTTTATTTTTATGACGTGCATAATGTTTAAGTTATGTATATTTAATTAATTTGTAATTTTATTGAATTAAACAATTTTTAACGGAAGTATCGCGTATTTTATTTATTTTGTTGAACCTGACGTTTCGAACGCTTTGCAGCGTCCGTGGTCGCAGGAAGACTAAGGTGGTATTTGTCTTACATTAGTTATTCAATTATTACATCTACCGACATGGATGGATTAATTATATATGTTCCGATTCACACAAAAATCGCTTACAGTGTCCGAACATTTTTTAGATCTTTGGGTTTGGGACTTGATTATTTTTAGGACTGGATCCCAAGCAGGTGGTACTTGCCAACCATCTTCTCTATTGAAATTGGGGTGTTTTCTTATTTCAATAGACCAGCCAAACCATTACATCCGATTCGATAAACCACAAATCCTCGCCAAGGAGAATCGCTACATGCCGAGAATGTTGCGCGAGGCTATTGAAATAAGAAAACACCCCAATTTCAATAGAGAAGATGGTTGGCAAGTACCACCTGCTTGGGATCCAGTCCTAAAAATAATCAAGTCCCAAACCCAAAGATCTAAAAAATGTTCGGACACTGTAAGCGATTTTTGTGTGAATCGGAACATATATAATTAATCCATCCATGTCGGTAGATGTAATAATTGAATAACTAATGTAAGACAAATACCACCTTAGTCTTCCTGCGACCACGGACGCTGCAAAGCGTTCGAAACGTCAGGTTCAACAAAATAAATAAAATACGCGATACTTCCGTTAAAAATTGTTTAATTCAATGTGTAACAATCGCGAAAACCTAAGACAATACTTTGTAATTTTATATTGTTTGCTTGAGTGCACCGATGCGAAACTTAATGTTTTTAAAATCGAAGAAACGGAACACATAGGTACGACATGCTTGTGATCAAAAATTGAAATGTGGGATAACAATGTTACTCCACGGCGAAAATTCGTTTGTTTAATTATTAACGAAGTTTGCTATAATTTCTGTTTGCTGGCTAGAAAACCGCTACCGCTGTCGCTCATACCTTTAACCATACATCATAAAACAGGTTCGCAAGGTCAAACATGTTTATTTACATTTTTTGCACACTTGCACGTACACAGTTGGATTGGATTTATAATATTGTATTCAGGCTTGAGCTTGCTCATGAAGAAATTCACATCAATACAGTTTGAATAAAATCAATAAACGTACTTCAATAAAATACAAAATAAGGGCATAAGTTTTTGACGGTAATCGTTTTCCATCTGGTGGACCATATGCTCGTAAGCCTCCCGACGTTGTATAAAGAAAAATGTTAACCTATCTTCACCTATACGTGATACACCATGTCTATTAGCAAACTATGATTTGGCAAAAGTGGGGGACACAAAGATAAGACAAACAATTGATAATCAAACTTAAATTGCAAAAACTTTCATAACTCAGAGGCGGCGCAGATGCGGAAAACTTCTTCCAAATCTCTTCGACTGCTTATAAAGTCCACGAGATTGTGAAGGCAAAGTAAATTCAAGATTTTTCACCGTTCCACGGAGCATGCTGCCCTGAACTGACTGGTGGTGAAAGCACACAAAATAGTTTGTAATTTAGACTTCGGAAAAATAACACATGATCATCTAATCAACCCTCGAAATAAACGCTGGGCCTATCATAATTTTATTTTTTGAGACTTAACCTGGTTCACAATTCAGTGTCATCTAAAGCAAATACTCCAAGACGAGATCAGGTCTAAGTAATAAATTCGTTTACCTCTTATAATATTATCAAGTTGTCTGTAATATTCGCAAATCATCTGTGAAAAAATGTTAGGACAAAAAACGAATATTGGACCTTTCAAAAAGAGAAAATAATAGAGGAGTCAGTATGCCACCCTGCGGAACGCCAGCAGTTGTACCACATCAAGCAGAACTGAAATGATAAATTTTGATATGAAACCAATCCATCACTATTGAAGATAAGGTAAGAGAAGAAAGAACTCTTAGAAAGGGATCAAACTCGGCACCATTGAAAGTATTGCTCAAAAAGAAAAGCAAACGGAGATAGGACGGTAGGCACTGAAGGATGCAAGAAATATATTTTAGCTGAATATGCTTCTTTCTTGGGATTTTTACAGAAGCAATGAGGATGAAGGAATGATAATTTTACGGCTCATGCCAATTTCAACCACTTCTCACTGCATTAGATCTGATAGTCGCTACTCGTACAAACTCGTTGAAATTATTTGTGCACCTGACCAAGTGACGTCACATAAACTGAAGAGTAAAGTTAACTAAAATAACAACGAACTCTACTTTATTTTATTGCAAACTGTACGAGATACTAACTCAAGTTGCTTTTGCGCTGGCATAAAAATCTGAAAACCGTAAATTCATGGTTCCATCACAAAAAAAAATATACTTTTTTTGCGACAATTATTTGCGAAAATATTTTTTTATGGAACCCTCAGAGCGCGAGTCGGACTAGCACTTGACGCCTTTTTTGTCATAATAAAAAGGTTTGTAATCTCCAGTATTATTTTACATCTTAATTGGAAGCGTTAAAATATAAACAATTAACATTTATCTACACAAATTGTTTAATAATGACACAAAACAGGTTATCGCCGGATATTTCCAGGTGTAAAAGCGGCGTTGACATTTATGCTGTTACATATAATTTTGTGACAAATTAATGACGTAGTTAATTAAAATGTAATTATCACTATGGGAAACTTCGGTACACATTTAACGCACAAATACCTCAATGCTAGAGGATCCAACTGTAACGAACGCGTGTCTCCTGTCACAATAGAGGGACACAACAGTAGGCAGACTATATAGGCTAGAGTGTGCAGGCTAAAAACTTGCGTTTGAGCGTCTGAGGTGGCTCGAAGTGTCAGCTGCGACTGAATATAAATGACTGAAAAAAATACTATCTTACTATCTTCAAAGAAGCAAGTGTAGTCACGCGTATTTCACAGTTTTTTTTATACAACGTCGGGAGTTATGCAAGCATACGGTCCACCTGATGTAAAGCAGTTACCGTAGCCTATTAACGCGTGTAATATATTGAGTATCACTCGCGCGATGCCTCCTCTGCTGCTTACACAGCAACTCCTTAGGAGCTTACTGGTGACCTCACTCACACACAGGAACACAAACCATCTAAGGAGTTGTTATTTGGCTGCGGTTTTCTGTGAGGTGGAGGTACTTCCCCAGGCGGGCTGCTTTGATGCGCCCTACCTCTCTTAAAACAACCGGACCAAGACAAACAGACATGTTCATGCACACAAATGTTTGTCTTGTGTGGGAATTGAACCCACGAGCGTTGGTATCAAAGTCGCGTCTTTCAGGACTGAGCCACCGAGCTCGTCAAACTATTATTTAGTTATTCTATTTTGAAGTTATTCTATTTTTTAAACAAGTGGGGAGGCAAACAAGCTTACGGCCCAACTGAAGTGGTGACAACACAGTGGTGGACTACGCGCAGGTAGGACGAACATGTTATGAGTAACACTACTTGAATTGCGTGGTAGAAAGGCTGGCACATATAAGACCATAGAGTAGTTGATACCTGATTCGTCTGAACTCCAACTGTGAAGGGTCCACAGTTTTCCACGCACCATGGAGGTAATTTCTGCAGATTCTTCCAGCCACCTCCCTCATTTCTTCCTCAGTACCACACATTTGCAATTTCTGAAATGAGCAACATTTGCATAAGTTTTTCCGTATTAGTCATAGTTCTAAACGTTCAAAGAATGAGCGGATTTTAATGTACAACTACAACCTAAAATCATAATGCAGTCGGTAGTAGCGTAGTTTTCCATAAAACTATTGTATATTGTTTTGACGAGCTCGGTGGCTCAGTCGTGAATGACGCGACTTTGACACCAACTCTCGTGGGTTCCATTCCCACGCAAGGCAAACATTTGTGCGGATAAACATGTCTGTTTGTCTTGGTCTGGATGTTTTAAGAGAGGTAGGGCGCATCAAAGCAGCTTGTCTGGGGACATACCACCACCTCACAGAAAACCGCAGCCAAATAACAACTCCCTAGTGGGTTGTTGTGTTCCTGTGTATGAGTGAGGTCATCAGTAAGCTCCCAAGGAGTTGCTGTATAAGCAGCAGAGGCATCGTGCGAGTGATACTTAATATATCGCAATCGTTAGTAGGGTACGGTACCCGTTTTACATCAGGTGGGCCGTATGCTTGTATGCCTCCCGACATAGTATAAAAATAATAATTAAGAAAAGTATTTTCATTTTGAAATAATTCATAATTTAATTAATATCTATTATTGTAAATTTTCTAATGGAAATGGAACGAAACATAGTGCAAGCCTGCTATCATTAAATACGGCACTTGAGTCTTACATTGTTAACCGATAACGTTTAAGTGATATTTATTGTACTTTTGTGGGATAAGTGTATCATATGTATCACTTCCATTACGTATGCCGTGTACGTACTTAAGTAATTAGTCGCGAACATTGCGCCGTAGAATAATTTTACAAGAATCCAACTAAATAATCATATTCACACCGAAAATTCGACTCATTCCTGCTACACGAGGCTAGGAAATCGATTAAATTTTATAACAGGATTGGCCATACATATGTATAAGTACAGACAACAGTAGATCAAGTTATAATATTGATGGATTTACGTCGTAGCAGTAAACGTGACATTTGCATGATTTTATATAGCTGAGGCATTCGTCATAGTTGATGAATGCACATGACAAACAAGTATATTATAAACTTGATATTTTGTTGTTGTACGCAGTGAAATTCATCCGATTAATCGATAATAATCAGGATATTTGTTCTATTTCCATAACGTAACATTATTGGTCATTTTAACCGGGGCATCACTGAAAGGTCTCAATCGATTTTGATCGTAAAAACCGTATTCTATCATGGCAGGGTCCAAGGTCCCACATACAATTAGAGATGATAAAATAACAAAAACTATGTCGTTGTTTTGTACATGATCAGATTTTTTCGTTAGTATCCCATTATTTTAAAAGGCAAAACTCACAGGGGTGAGACAAGCTGGAAAGAGGCAGCGTTTTGTAATATCCGTGTTTGTATCCGTGTAGCAACCTGTCGCATACACGCCGTATTTCGGGAACAGATTTATAACAAATTTTGTTATTTCACACAAAAAACATAATAAGAAGCCGAGCGAATCGCCAGGACATTTGATATGGTAAAGATCCAATGGACTTTTAATCGGACAAATGAAGACATTTTGGGACCTCAATCTCCCAAATTTTGTTTTGTTTGACTGAAAACCGTCTTTTCTTCTCGTAACCATTATATGTTTTTTGCTCGAAAAAGAAGGAACAGTTACATAGTTACATTAAAATCTTTTCAATCATATAGGGAAAACAATTTACTGCATCACTATACAATAACGCCAACAGTTAGAGTACGGGACCCTATATAGTCCCCGTGCTTCACCCAGGTGGAGAACCTAGGTGAAGCACAGGTCCGAACTCACAATATCACAGTGAAATCTAAAAGCAACTATGCCAAAAGTTTTCATTTCATAACTACCACCACTATGGACACAATTCGATTCGACTGGCTGGCACATCCACGTGACCGTTTTCGATCATTTTGTAGCCCGATGAAGATTCATTATTGTGTGGTTTCATCAAATACCGTCACACTATTCGTTCGGCTGTCAATGAGGTCGTGAGCCTGAAGAATGTCAGGCTATTACCGGGTCATTTTCGCTCAAGCTTCGTCAAGTTATATCAGTCACCTATCTATTTTGTGCCGCTATCGAGCACTTTGAGGAAAATGCGATGCGTCATCCGCGCATTACGTTACCATATTTTATATAATACTAGCTTTTACGGGTCGGTACCAGAAGCGTGCACGCCGCGACCCTGCCAGTCCAACACTTGGACTGCAATTCTGGACCCAAACCGCACAGACGCGCGGATTAGGGCGTCCCCCGGAGGCGACGCGCACCGATCCGCCCCCGTCGGTGCGAAATCTAAGGCATGCGGCGGTGGGGGCCGCCACCCACCACGCAACGCCCATCCCGGCGGGTCGAGGAGAGCTGAGTGTCGTATAGGCACATGGAATGTGAGAGGTGGTCTAAAAGATAAGATGAATGAGTTGATAGATATAATGAACGTGAGATGCCTAGATGCTTTGTGTGTGTCAGAGACCAAGCGAAAGGGAAGCGACACCGAAGATCTGCCCGGTGGCATGATGGCCCTGTGGTCCGGGGTGGACCAGGACGTTCATGCCAGCGCTGGCGTAGGTGTCGTGCTTTCATCTCGCTTGGCCGCTGGTGTGAAAGATTACGAATTAGTAGGTCCAAGACTTCTCTGGGTTAAGATAAAACTGGGGATTACGCGAGTGTTTTTAGTTGCAGCATATGCTCCTGTGAGCTCTGCTGATCCCCAGGAGCTCGAGAAGTTTTGGGAGACTGTAAGGGGTATTCTGGATTTGGCCGAAGCGAATGAACGGATAATTATGTGTGGTGATCTGAATGGATGGGTTGGGACCAAGCGAAGCAGTTATGAGGCTGTGCTTGGTCCATACGGAGATAAGAGAGTGAACGATGCTGGTAAGTTACTTTTAGACGTATGTATGGAACGAAACCTCCTTGTGTCGAACACGCTCTTCCATCACAAGGATATTCACACTTACACATGGAGACGGAATGAACAGAAAAGTGTGATTGATTTGATTTTGATAGATGAACGTCTCCGAAAGTCGTTAATGGATACAAGAGCCTTCAGAGGTCCCACTCTTGAAACGGACCACTATTTGGTGGTAAGCCGATTTGTGGGCCTTTTCAAGAAGTGGAGGCACTGGCGAGTGCGTATTCCTTTCGGAGACCATGAAAGAATAAGAAGTGAAAAATTGGAAGATGAAAGTGTGAGGAGTACGTATGTACGTCTAGTCAGTGAAAGACTTGCGAACGCGAGTCTTTCCGACTCAGATGTAGACGAATGTTGGAAAGTTCTGAAAGAAAGTATGGTGGACAGTGCGAAAGAAGCATGTGGATGCGCAAAGAGACGTAGAACACTAAGAGGAGATGCCTGGTGGGATGCGGAGGTTCAATCCTCCGTGGAAAAAAAGAGGAAAGCGTGGCTGGATTACGTATCATCTTTGCACCAGAGTGATGGTATGAAAGAAATGAAGAAAGAAATATACCGTCGATGCAAGAATGACTCCAAAGCTTTAGTGAAAGAGAAGCGTGAAAGACTACATATGATTGAGGAAGAGAAGCTGACGAAGAACTTCGAGGCAAATACCAAACTCTTCTGGAGAGAGGTAAAGAAGTCTCGAAGTGGTTCGTCAGCATCCAGAATGGACAAGATAAGATGTAAAGCTGGTGGCATTCTTGCTAACACTCAGGAAGTGTTAGAACGGTGGAGTGAATATTTTAGAGAAATGTATGATTATGTCCATGACGCTGGCATTGTGAATGAGTCTGTGATTGACTCGGCAGTGCCAGCGTACCATGAAGACATTACTATGGATGAGATTGAATGGTCGATACGAAGTTTGAAAGATGGAAAGTCAGCGGGAATCGATATGGTAACAGCTGAGATGATCAAGCTAGGTGGTACCTGCGTTAGGGACGCCTTCTGGTTTTTGAGCAAATTATGCTGGAGAACCGGAAGGGTTCCGAGCGATTGGAGACGCGCGGTCATCGTGCCCTTGTATAAAGGCAAGGGCTCACGTATGGACTGCGCCAACTATAGGGCCATCAGTTTGATCAGCTTAGCAGCTAAAGTGTATGGAAAAATCATTGAAAGGAGAATGAGGGTGAAATCCGATGGAATGCTTTGGGAAGCACAGGGTGGATTTCGAAGCGGCAGAGGATGTACGGATCAAGTTTTTTCACTCCGCAACATCGTAGAGAAGCATCTGGCTTTGGACCAGAAGGTTTTCTGCGGTTTTGTGGACTTTGAGAAAGCATTTGATAGAGTCGTGCGAAAGAATCTCTGGAACATTTTGCCCGGATATGGGGTTGACGGTGACCTACTCCGTGCTGTGCAATCCACTTATGAGGATTGTACAGCATGTGTGCGGGTGGACGGCAGCTTGTCGCCCTGGTTTGATGTCAACATTGGTGTCAGACAGGGATGCGTGCTGTCGGCTCGGCTGTTCATCCTGTATCTGGACAGTTGTCTTCAGAGAATAAGAAATATGAATGTGGGAATGCGAATGGGTGACTCAGTGGTCAACTGCCTGCTTTATGCAGACGATGCGGCATTAATAGCAGAATCACCATCCGAACTGCAAACACTAGTTACAACAATGAAAGATGATTGTATGAAGAAAGGCTTACAATTGAATGCGAAGAAAACCAAGATAATGGTATTTGAAAGAGAGACAACCAGAACGAACACTAGGATTATGGTTGATGATGTAGTGTTGGAGCAAGTGAATGAGATTGTATATCTTGGAAGTGCTTTTAGCAGCAATGGAAGGTACACCGCTGATGTGGAGAGACGAGTGAGTGCCGGGAATAGGGTGAATGGAGCGTTGGGCAAACTTCTAGGCTGCCGAAATCTAAGCCAGAAGGCACAGCTCGCTGTACACAACGCGGTGCTAATACCAACGCTAACTTATGGAAGTGAGAGCTGGGTATGGCAGAGAGAGCATGAAAGTAGAATAAATGCGGTCGAGATGCGAGCATTGCGCAAAATTTGTGACATAACGCTTGCTGACCGCGTTCGTAACGAAGACGTGAGAGAAAGAGTTGGTCTAAAAGAGAGTGTCGGTGTTAAGATAAGAAAGGGCATGCTCCGTTGGTTCGGACATGTAGAAAGAATGCGGGACGAAAGAATGACGAAACAGATATACAATGCAAAAGTGGAAGGATGTAGGAGCCGAGGAAGGCCGAGACTAACCTACCATGACCAAATTGGTCGTGTATTATCAGAAGGTGATGTCAGAAGCCCCAGGAACCGGCGAGCGTGCATGAAAAGAGCTATGAATGTCACAGAAGCGAGTGAAGTATGCAAGGACCGCGTCTTATGGCGCTCGGTTCTCTCTGCCTACCCCGCAAGGGACTTGGCGTGAAGATATACATATACATACATACTAGCTTTTACCCGCGGCTTCGCTCGCATTGATAAAAAGCATATTTTTTTTTTAATAATAATTATCCTATTTTACTTCTGATATCTCCAAAACTATGTGTAACAAACAAACGGACATTCACATTTATAATATTAGTAGGATTACAAACGAATTAATGAATATTGTACACATTCTACAACAGAATGAATTGAACATCATATGTATATCGGATTCCATCGGAAACCAAAATCGACAACCTGCACAGAATGCACCCTACTAATTAACGAACAGTAATGGAGCAATAGAGGTATTTCATAGGCAGCCTCCCCGAGTAGTTGTCTTGCTACAATTGGACTACGACTGATGTGAAACCGTTACGCGTGAACTCTTACAATACATGGAGTATCGCTAACATAACTTCTTTAAGAGAGGTAGGGCGCATCGCAGAAAACCGCAGCCAAATAACAACTCCCTAGAGGATTGTTCTGTTCCTGCGTGTGAGTGTGGTCGCCAGTAAGCTCCCAAGGAGTTGCTGTGTAAGCAGCAGGGGAGGCATCGCGCGAGTGATACTTAATATATCGCAAGCGTTAATAGGCTACGGTACCCGCTTTACATCCGGTGGGCCGTATGCTTGTATGCCGACGTAGTATAAAAAAAACGTACAAAAAATCACACAACTCTAAAAATGATACCATCGGAACTATTAAATCGTACAAGCCTTGTGGAGTGCTTGATAAATAATGTTTACAGGTACGCATTATAACCTTATCGACAGATTATATATGAGAACTGTTAATTAATCGTACCTACTCATAATGTGTTGATAAGACATTATCTGTTGCTGTGTCGCATCTCTACTAAGACGTAACGAGATACGCTGGAGATGCAGTACCCACTGTATTGCATAATTTCCTGCCATCGTTTCATATATATTATTATTTTGTAAGACATTTTAATTTCTTATTATCAATTTTAAAAATAATGATTGTTATATATTTATTTGTAGGACATTTTAATTATTCATATTTGTAATTATTTTTGATATATCTTATATATTTGATTAATATTATTGCTGTAATTTTATTTTTAAATGAATATTAATGACAGATGTATTTAATATCCATAACTTTATCAATGTAGTGTACAAGTTATGGATCATACAGTTATCCGAAATAAATGAATTTTATTTATTTTTTATTAAACTCGAGGGTTCGATACGGTGTGCAAATTTGGAATAGTCAAACAATTTTCACTGCTGATCTTTCATTAAATCACAAGATCCTAGTTAATATTCAAAGTCAAAGTCAAAATCTTTTTATTCCGTAAAAATGGCTACATTTGTTTGGAATCGTCACAATTTTTTTCCCTACCGTGCAGTTGCTCCCTCCCAAATGTGACCACTGTACTTCGTATATGGTTCGATTTGAGACTTGTATCGAATCTTTATCTTGAGCTGCAGTACTGCTTCGCTTTGTTGATTATGCAGATAGTTATTTTCAGCAAGTTACATAAACTGTACACACTTGGCCAATGATGAATGTTAATTAATACAGCAATATTTCAATGAAAAAGGTTGACATATACTGTTTTAATTAAAAGCGACAGGTTGTTACTACTCATCAACAATGATTTGCTCATCAACAATGATTTGCTCATCAACTGCAATCCATGGGCAAGGCTAATTTTCCATTAGGTTGGCAATGCATGTGAGGTAATTTTTGTACTGCTAGAAGTATCTGAGCAACTGGGCTTCGCTCATCGTTTTATGGTTTTTGTATAAAATTACGTTTTCTCAGGACAAACACCTACATACATAAAATTAAAAAAACCAAATTATATCTAAATACAATTTTAAGAGAGGTAGGGCGCATCAAAGCAACCTGTCTGGGGAAGTACCTCCACCTCACAGAAACAATTCTGTAGAGGGGCGAGGTACTTCTTGTACTGCTAGAAGTATCTGAGAAACTGGGCGAAGTACCTCCACCTCACAGAAACAACTCCGTAGAGGGTTGTGTTGCGTGTGAGTGAGGTCTCCAGTAAGCTCCAAAGGAGTTGCTGTATTAGCAGCAGAGGTGGTATCGCGCGAGTAATACTTAATGTATTGCAAGCGTTTATAGGTACGGTATCGCTTTAAATCAGGTGGGCCGTATGCATGTATGCTTTCCGACGTTGCATAAAAAAATCTAAATGTGAAATCTGATGCAAATTGTTAGAGCCGTTTCTGAGATGCATGGAATGTATACATATATCTATACAGATAAATAAAATTGGAGTGTATATTTGTAATATTAAAATAACCGCTTTTTACTAAATGCATATGGATGTAGTGATGTAGTGTAGACCAAAATTAATATTTTTACAATGTTTCACTGTTTGTTCCGCTAATCTCTGAAACGGCTGGATCGATTTTGTCGGGATATTCACTGGCAGATAGCTGATGTAATAAGGAGTAACTTAGGCTACTTTTAGTTTAGAAATTTTAATTAGTTTTATTAATATAAATAACTATTCCGCGCGGACGAAGTACATAATACATATCTATTATTATTTTGCTGTTCGCTATTTTACTCTGCTTATTTAGGTACTTATAATCAAATCAAATAAAAAAATATAACTGAACAATAATTTTTTTGTTAAATTCCGCGCGTACAAAGTCGCGGGCACAGCTAGTATACATATAAGAATCTACTCATTTAAAGTAAGTGAGTAAAGTAAAAGGATAAATGTGCTTCAAACAGAGATGTGATGATAACAATGAGGTCCTTTTAAAACGGAGACATTATAGGATGCAGAAGTTTATAAATGAAGATTCATAAAAAATATTTTATAAAATAAGGACAATATTGAAATCATAGACCCTTTTATTGTGATGTTAGCAGCGGGTATGAGAACAAACATCGGCTGTTTTTTGTAAGACGAGCATTCTTACAAAAAACATATACTGCATAGACTGAAGTAACCTTTTTAAATCAGGTGACCCATATAAATAAATAAATATTGTCGGACAAATTACACAGCGCCATCTAGCCCCAAAGTAAGCGAAGCTTGTGTTATGGGTACTAGACAACTGATAAACATACGTAAATACATTTCTTTTTTGGAAATACATCATTATTATACATACATAGAAAATACCCAGACCAAGACAAACAGACATGTTCATGCACGCAAATGTTTGTACTGTGTGTGAATCGAACCCACGAGCGTTGGTATCAAAGTAGCGTAACAGTTCCTTACACACTCTACTTGCATCTTTAACATTCATTCTTTCATTATTGTAATACTGAATAAACATGTTTATATAAATAAATGAACATACAATATAAACAACATTAAAAAAATATATATATAACAGAAATACTAACAGCTACTCCTAACTAAAAATTAGAACAGAGGCATTGTTTAACCCCACCTAATCAGGTATGAATGCAGTATGATAACACACAGTATGATAACATTTATGACTAACACATTCATTAAGCATCCATTCAATTGAATTGTGTAAATTTCCCGCTATTAAAATGATTTATACAGCTATTTAAACTAAACTTATGTCCAATTAATCAGTATTATATTAAACTGGTGTTAATTACTTACTGAAAATATGAAACACCATCCTTTTTTAACATCCTAGGCACATAATTTCGGCAGTTTTAAGGGAACACCGTGATATGTTTACTGTTCGAGCGACCAAAGGCTACTAATTTCAAAAGAGAACCCTATTCCGATTTGGTTCCTCTTTAGATGAGGATGTTCTTTGGGTGGTGATTTTGTATCTAGTATATTAGTGATCGATAATTGAGACAATTGCTCCACATTCATCATAAAGATAAGTGTCCATATCTTGAATCAAAATAGGTGTGTTCCCAGAGCTAATGAAATTTAGTAAACTAATTCTGTTATTCAACTCAGATAAAAAGAGAGAACTAGAGAGAATTAAAGAAAGAAAGAAAAAGAAATTTCAAGAAAGTTGCACTTATCAAGCAAATAAGTATAACTTTATTTTAAGATCAATAAATTTTTCACTAAAGTACAATATGGATTTATTGCAGGTAGATTAAATACAGCATACTATTGGGGTTTTCTCTGATCTTTCCAAAGCTTTTGATTGTATCTTTGATTTTATACTTATACTCGTAACACAAAATGAGCACTTAACACATATACTAATAATACACATACACACACATAAAATATTTATTAATTTTACCAAGTGATGTTAAGTCTTTATCTAATTATATATTAGAACTTTAGCACTTTTGTCTTTCTCATTGTTTGCAGCGAAAGAGCGGTGACTTCAAACACAAGCAGTGTTTTGCTTAAATGAAGTTGCCAGACACTGTATTATACCTTTTTACGAGAAAGAATAAATGTTTATATGTTATGTTTATCTTATTAAACAATGCAGACTGTTAATATAAATGGGGTTAAAACTGAAGGCTGTAAATGTTAATATTGGGGTACCTCAGGGCAGTTGTTTGGGTACCTTTTTTATTTTTAGTATATATGAATAATCTGCCCTATATCATGCAGAAAATGACGGATAAAAATTATATTATAATATATATATAAAAGATAAAATATTTGCTGATGATATTTCTTTAATTTTCAATGTTGTTTGTTAGTAAATATATTGAAATGGTACATAGTGATCCAACTATAATCTAAGCGTATGCTGCACAGAGAAAAACCAGGTTGCTAACCAGTTGACTTTGCTGTGCCCTCTGACACAAACCACCACTGCCATTTGTGGCTAGACAGTTGTGAACAATGACACAACTTAAATGTGTTCGGGATATTGTGGCTTTTAGCCTTTTAAAAATTTAAAAATGTTGACATGGCTGAATATTTTATTTTTCGAATGTGAAAAAATAAATCACCTAATATTCAGTAATTGAAATTAATAAAACTCTTGGACTTGGCCATATTGCAAGCTCTAAACTCCAAAATAATAAACTCAGGCCTGAATAATACACGAATGTCAGATTGCTTAGGAAAAGGTTTGTAAAAACAACTTTATTACCCAGCAATGGATCACAGCGGATGTATGAGTAATGATGATGACATTAAGAAGCTGCGGGCTTACCTCCAAGGGATTTGCTGGAGGCCTGCAGCAACTTCAAGAAGCTGCGGGCTTACCACCAAGGGATTTGTCGGAGGCCTGCAGCAACATCAAGAAGTTGCGGGCTTACCTCCAAGGGATTTGCCGGAGGCCTGCAGCAACATCAAGAAGCTGCGGGCTTACCTCCAAGGGATTTGCCAGAGGCCTGCAGCAACATCAAGAAGCTGCGGGCTTACCTCCAAGGGATTTGCCGGAGGCCTGCAGCAACATCAAGAAGCTGCGGGCTTACCACCAAGGGATTTGCCGGAGGCCTGCAGCAACATCAAGAAGCTGCGGGCTTACCTCCAAGGGATTTGCCGGAGGCCTGCAGCAACATCAAGAAGCTACGGGCTTACCTCCAAGGGATTTGTCGGAGGCCTGCAGCAACATCAAGAAGCTGCGGGCTTACCTCCAAGGGATTTGCCGGAGGCCTGCAGCAACATCAAGAAGCTGCGGGCTTACCACCAAGGGATTTGCCAGAGGCCTGCAGCAACATCAAGAAGCTGCAGGCTTACCTCCAAGGGATTTGCCGGAGGCCTGCAGCAACATCAAGAAGTTGCGGGCTTACCTCCAAGGGATTTGCCGGAGGCCTGCAGCAACATCAAGAAGCTGCGGGCTTACCTCCAAGGGATTTGCCGGAGGCCTGCAGCAACATCAAGAAGCTGCGGGCTTACCACCAAGGGATTTGCCAGAGGCCTGCAGCAACATCAAGAAGCTGCAGGCTTACCTCCAAGGGATTTGCTGGAGGCCTGCAGCAACATCAAGAAGCTGCAGGCTTACTTGCAGGAACTCAACTGGCAGTAGAAGCAGCGGTTTAAGAACCCAAAGCTGTTTCAAAGGGTGCGGTAAAAGGGGCCGGAATCAAGTAACAAGTAAAGATATTCGTAACTTCCTGAGAATGGAAATGGAAGTCGTCACTTTTACATATGTAATACAAGTACCTAGACGTGCACACTCACCTCCTACACTGTAGGTACACAAATGCACTTGAGTGGTTTGCATCAGCCGGCTACACACTTTACAAAGGGTGCCATTGTGAAAGCATACCTGCTCCCAGAAGACATCAGAATGACAAACGAAATTTAGAGGCAATTGCTGTCCACATAGTTAGAAATTAGCAAAGTCACCTCTGTGAACATCCTGGTTTGTTACCTCATAGCTCATGCTTTAATCTACTAATACCAAATTTATGTATGTCGTCCAAATAAGACTTCTGCCAATACACAACAACATTTATGTTACAAAATAGGGCCATCACCTGTTCAAGGAAATAAATATTCTCGCTGTTATCTCCCAGTATTTCCAAAATATCTTTAACCTGTCAGAGCCTGTTATATACGTTTTCCCATACATTTTCGATTGGATGGTGGCATGGGGAAACTGACCGATTAAAAGTCACATTTAAATATGACATGACATTATGAACATTATACCACTATACTGACATTAATGTATGGTAATAGTTATAAATAAAAAAAAAAGACATTGGTATGTTTCTTTCGACATTTCTTCTCACCAATAATTAAGTAACACAGGCAAATTAAAAAAGAAAAATTAAATCTACAAAAAAGTTTATAAAACCGAAAGATTTCATTTTTAAATTGTAAGATGTGGGGGCAATAAATTTGTTTTTTCTAATATAAGTCAATTTTATTTACTTCCACCCATCCTCAGTTGAAATTGAACTCCAGGGTCCCTTGAGTTGAAATGTTAATTATGTAATCTGAAATGAACTGGAAGGTGACCTAGGGTATTCACAAAAATATTTTTTTTGTGAGTTCCAAAGAATGTCTCCCAGTTTCATCATCGGATCAGCTCTATATTAAATTTCAGCGAATAAATTGATTTGAAATGTAACTAAAAATTGATATAAACAACTATGTGAATTTATATGGATTAATCCTACTAATATTATAAATGCGAAAGTTTGTATGTATGGATAGATGTTTGTTGCTCTTTCACGCTTAAACGGCCGAACGGATTTGAATGAAATTTGGCACGTAGATAGATTATGATCTGGATTAACACATAGGCTACGTTATTTGACTCCACGGGGGCGGAGCCGCGGGCAGCAGCTAGTTATTAATAATAATGATGATTCAGTGAAGTTTTCCGATATATTCGCAGTGGAAAATATGCAATAAAACTAATTCCGCGAGTCTTATACATAAGACCATTATATTTATTAATAAGATGTAGGTCAAACCTGTATGTTATCGTTTAAGTAGATATTTATCTCAAAGGCGACTCTACGATCCTCAATGCCATGACAAGGTATCACTAACAAATAGGTTTGTTTTGCAGTCATTATTAACTTACCCAGCAAGAACTACGATTCATGTCCACTAATCTTTTAAAACTCTTCCGAGCTTGTATGAAAAGATTTTTAATTGAAAAATACATTAATAGCACAGTTTATATGAAGAAACACCTAGGAATTCTGGAACTCGCATACATACAGTAATTTAATTAAAGTAGTGATAAAAAATATACTTCAGCGATTTAAATTTTGCATCCGACAGAAAAGGAAACAACTTCAATCAAAATGACACGACAAGACAACCGGGGTTTTTTTTTGTCAGGTGGATGAAATGAATGAGTAAAACCTTTACTTATGTATTGATTTTGTAAAGGCTTATTTTGCAAAACAAATGATAGGCAAAGGTTCTATGATCATACAGCTTGGTTTTCATTAGTTAATTTCAAACACGCATAACAGGTACATATCGTCTTATAAGACTATAAAAATCATGGATTGATGCCGTTTCGATGATTTCTTAATATAACACGAAAAGCATCATTTCACATTTTTATATTCAGATACCACATCTATCCAAAATGATCCTCTTATGCACGTTTCTACATTATGCTGTGTTAAAATTTGTAATTTTTAAAACAATTTCATTCGCCGAATTGTCGCCAAAATGTTAGTAAAATATTAATTTTGACACACACTGGTATGATATTGTCCATTGCCGGAAATGTACTAGACTTACATAATAAAATATTACGTGTGAAAAGATAAGAGGTTCTTTCCTAATGAAATTAGACGACGAAAACAAAACAGCAGTGACTGACGACTATGACTAATAGTATCATTCGAGTAGTGCGACAGGTGACGATGACGATTTTATTAGAAAGAAGAAACTAGAAAAGGTTAAGAATCACAGAGAAATGCGTGCTTTGCTACTTTCTTTATTCATTAATTTTTAATCAAAATTAGTACATAGGCAAAAATGTATGATTTGCGATCTTTATGTGTTTATACACAAAATGTTATATCAATTAAAACAGAAAATAAAAACTTTCTTTTGCTTAGTTTTCTTAATTACTGCGAGTAATGCATATGCATGTTACATGGAACACTTATTTAATATAAGGTTGTTTATTAAAGCCAGTATTAACACTAACTACGTACTAGCTAAATATGACTGACTTTTTTTCACATTCGATTATGTCTAAATGCAAAGACCGAATGACAAACGACACATTTTCATTTTTATGCCGCTGATCGTAAACCACCACAATAATGAACTTATTAATTTCATAGTTATCTCACGAAAACACGTCATAGCGGTGTTGTCAAAAAGCAAAGAGTAAAAACAACACTCAAATTTATATACATTTTCCTATTCATATTATAAAATATTACCTTAGCCATGGTACTCAATAATTCACACTTTTACTAACGAGAAAAAACAGTTCCTGTGTAATGAATTAAGAAAAAGTATGTAAACTAGACTCGATTACTTCGATACACGTTTACAAGACACGATATAAAAATATACACTGACTGACTGATTCAGTCAGGCTTGGATAGGAGGATGACGTAAAGAAATTCGATAGGGCAGCGCATTCGATATTTCATCAGTGTAAAAGAGACAAAATATCCGAATTTGCACGAAACATTGCGAAAGCACACGAAACATCAGCCCTTGTCCGACGTGTCGTGTCGCATTATCCAGGTAATTTCAGTAGTTACCCAACTTGCTATTTAATTGCATCCAATTCATGTGCACATTTCGTTAGTATGTTAATATTAATACGCTATAAAGTAATCAAGAATGGAAAAATGTAAATAAACTTACACACACACAAACACACATAGGTTATTCCTAACTAGTTATATATTTCGTGATTAATTTTGAAAATTGAAACTTATTGGTAGTTATGTATATGTCGCCAAGTCCCTTGCGGGGTAGGCAGAGATAACCGAACCATAAGACGCGGTCCTTGCATACTTCACTTGCTTCTGTTACATTCATAGCTCTTTTCATGCACGCTCGCCGGTTCCTGCGGCTCCTGACATCACCTTCTGATAAAACACGACCAATTTGGTCATGGTAGGTAGTTAGTGCTGTATTAACAAGTAGGTATTTAGTATGATAAGCAAAGTTAAGCAGATCAAAGTTACATTTAGATATATTGCGTATGTAAATAATTACTACTTTCTGAGAAATCACACAGCGCCATCTAGTTCCAGATTAAGTAAAATTTGTATTATGGATACTTACCAATGTCAATATATATGCTACTACTTCACAGTAAGACTTTTACGGGGTAGGCAGTGAGAATGTAATATATATATATTGATACTTAAGTACGAGTACATTGAAAACCACCCAGCAGACTAACAAACATAAATGATTGTCTTGTTCCGAACGATTGTTTTTTTTATTAACTATTACTACGAGTACCACCAGACTCATTCTGTTGCAGATGCAGGATATTAACTACTCAATTACCTATGAAATTTCCTTTCCATGTTGGTATATGGCATATGGTATACTATTGTGGGGTAGAACGGCTGATATTGAAACTATTTTCATATTACAAAAGAGAGCCATCCGCTCTATTTATAACATGGGCTCCAGGGAATCACTTAGAGAACTATTCAAAGAAATAAATATCCTCACGGTTACCTCTCAGTACATTTATAAGAAAATAATGTATGTTCGTAAAAATATAGTCGTTTTCAAAATTTTGTGAAAATCTTAGAAGCAGGAATAGATTGCGCATGCCAGTACATCGGCTTGCTAAGACTAATAGATCTGTTTACCATCAGGCAGGCCGTATGCTTGATTGCCACCTTAGTGGTATAAAAAATCTTTTGTTGTAAATTGCATTCGATCCTATAATAAATTAACTGAAACAGTTCTGTCCTTGCCTGACAATAGGCACATCAAAAATACTCTGTGAAAGAAGGGTTATTAAGCGATGAATATCTGACAGAAATGTATAACTTTATTTGTACCAATTGATATCTCTATATGTACATGTCATATCATTATATTTATTGTAATATGTATAAGATGATTTGGAAAAAAAAATTACCTATATTGGAAAGTTTCTTTTGGCATTTCTTTTTCGCCAATGGTCATTAAAAATGCTGGTAGATTAAAAAAGAGAAAAACTTATAAAATTAATAATATATAATATTGAGAATGTAAGACGTGTCTAAGTGCCCGTGAGGGTCTAAAGGCAAATAAAGAATTTTTATCCTTATCTTATATAACATGTAACATTTTTTATTGTTTATTTTACTTAATTTATATAAGTAATTCGTCGATTTGGCTATTATGAGTTCGATGGCGTCGTTGCGCGTGTTATTCTAACCGAACACGCAGGTTAGGCAACTTTGACCGCACTCTGTTTATGGATGGGTTTATCTATCTCGATCTATAGAGGGTACGTTAAGCCATCGATCCCGACTGCTTATTGTCGAAGCACTTTTGACATTTTCATTAATTTTGTTAGTACTTCATTGATGCCTTTGCTAAGAAATTCTTGTAACATTTCTCACGGTTTACGATGTTATAAATAAACGAAAAAAAAAAGAAAATGGCAAGCAGTGGATGTGGATCAAAGTGTGGTGGGTGTCAGGGATTTTACAGTCGCAACTCCTGTAGTTTTGGAGGCGGTACGTTGTACGATGTCGTGTGCTTTCGTAGTGCACTTCTCAGTAGGTAGGTCTCTGCAGTGACTGCCAGGTCTTACGAACCTGCAATGAATAACGCTGGTACAGGTTCGAATACACTCATAAGGATTCAATTTTCATTACAAGTGACAATCCGGTCCAGAATTACGTTATTTGTGTGTCTATTTTACAATTTAAGCCATGTGATCGGAATCGTTTTATGTTGAGATGTGATCAAACCAAAAACGCATCTTGCCTTCCCTTTACGTGAATTGGAATCCAGTGCTCGTAAAATAACGTGCAATTTCGATTTTCACTTGGTAAAAACGGCGCCAAAGTGAAGTATAATATGGCTACATATTATAAAATTAATTAGAATTGTAAGTAAAACGTAAAATAGCCGTACCTATTAAAAAAATGCAGTTTCTAGATAAGGATAGATATGTTGGTAATTTCTGATTTATTATTTTTACCACCTTGTTTACTCCCGCTGTGTTATTATTTATATTTCTTTAATAGCGTAATTAATTGAGATTGCAGTGACGTACTGTAATTGAATAAATTCTGAAATCTTTGCGCACTGGCGAGCTGAAGGCGTTGGTAGACTTTGTGATAGACAAACTTACACAAAAAAGAAACATAAATTATGTGACACTCATTGAACGTCGTACTTTTTTATTTTTTTTATACTACGTCTACGTTTATACTACATACAAGCATACGGCCCACCTAATGTAAAGCGGATACCGTGGCCTATTAATGCTTGCGATATATTAAGTATCACTCGCGCGATGCCTCCTCTGCTACTTACACAGCAACTTCTTGGGAGCTCTCACTCACACGCAGGAACACAACAACCCTCTAGGGAGTTGTTATTTGGCTACGGTTTTCTGTGAGGTGGAGGTACTTCACCAGACAGGCTGCTTTGATGCGCCCTACCTCTCTTAAAACATTTAGACCAAGACAAACAGCCATGTTCATGCACACAAATGTTTGCCTTGTGTGGGGATCGAACTCACGAGCGTTGGTGTCAAAGTCGCGTCATTCACGAGTGAGCTACCGAGCTCGTCAAAACGTCATCGTACTTTTTGATGTTGTTTAAAAATGCACAACAAGACAAAGCGTAGATACATAATAATTTGATATTCAATCTGTGTGCATCATTCGTGTAACAGTTCAATTAAATATTGTTTATGGCACTATGTATTGGTTTTTGGCAGAAATTTTATCATAAACTAGACAAGACACTTTTATCATAAACTAATATTTAGTTAACGTTCTTATCATGCAGAGTTATTTAAGATGTGATGTTATTAACTATATTATTATAAATGAACTAAATCGTAAATTGACGTGTTTCATTTCCCACACATTGTGTTTCAGGTCAATAACCCTGGCCTTTAAACATACCACCAGTTTGGAATCGACCATTTGGAACTCGAATTGCAAATAAAATTAGCAGTTTAAATATAACTGCTAAAGACCTCGCAAGGTCGGATTTTTTTTATACAAGAACGCGAACCAAATGTACCTACGATTAACATGGTGTAAAGCAGCCGGCCAATGATCGCAGCTAATTACGTATTGCATTAGTATTACGTGTTGGTTTCCTGCGAGTGAGTGACAAGTTGCTAAGGAGTTGCTGCATTAGTAGCTGGGGTGGCGGTGAGCGTGTGATACTTGTTGTATGGCAAGCGTTTATAGGTTAGGATAATCGCTTTACTTCAGGTGGGCCGTATGCATGTACGGGCGTTGCATAAAAAAATTACACACACGTCGTCAACCTCACCGCTAACAGAGCAAATTCTTAAGAGCTTACAGATAACCTCACTCACTCGGAGGAACACAGCAACCCTCCAGAGAGTTGTTATTTGGTTGCGATCTTCTGTAAGGTGGAGCGTGGGTATGCTAACTAATCTGCATGCATACATAGCATATGGTTCTTTAAAAACGGGGCAGAATGAAGAAAAACTGGCCAGAAAACTTCTTAATATATTTTTTTCTTTTATTATCTTTGTACCTACGTAGACCGGCCATTAGTTTTGTTACAAATGAATCTGCATTTTTTTTTATGAAGTAATGTAATCTTAATAAAACTTATATGTAAGTACGTACATATTTAAGGAAGTCTCAGCAAAAAATTAAATAAATATTCTATTCGAAATGACCACCTTTGGCTTCGATACAGGCCTTTAATCTGTTTGGCCACGAATCTATGAATTTACGTACTGTTTCCATGGGAAATTTGGCCACTGCTTGCTCCAGAGATTTCTTAAGAAATAATGTCGGCGTTTCGAGCATGTTTCCTCTAAAACTGACCATAATTTGTAGTATAAGGGGTTCAGATCTGGGCTAGATGTGGCCAGTCTTCAACTCATATAAAGTTCGAAACGTTGGTTTCGAGCCAGGCTTGGGTAGTTCGTGCCTCGTGACTAGGGGCAGAGTCCTGCTGGAAAGTGCACGGTACATTTTCAAAAATTGTTTGTCTGAAAGGTTTCATATCACGATCCAAGTCTCTTTTTACACTTTGGCTGAAATCTTCACTCCTTTTTCACAAAAATGAAGCTTTGTGACTCCGTGATAAGACACCCCTACCAAATCATTACAGATGCAGGATGATGACCACGCTGTACCTTTCTGACTACTTTGGCGGCTTCTTTCGAACTGTATGGGTAGACTTTGTCATTTTGCTTGTTGTAGTGCTCTTCAATCGTGAAAATTTCATCAGTATAGAGGATATTTCTGTGCCTTTTACCTGCGTCGGGATCGCGACAGAAGATGTTTTGATCCATCCACTCTCTTCTACTGTAGGGATTGATTTAGGGCATGTCCTGTATGTCGGCAATAAGCGCCGAGTTTCAGGTCTTGTTTTATTATACGCAACAAAGTTCTAGCGGGAATCTTCATTTCTTGCGATAAGATTTTTTTGTTCCCTAAAGGGGTTTCGGCGACTTCTGGCTTTAACAGAATTAACAGCCTTTGTAGTTCTAACAGCACGCGGTCGCCCCGATCTTATATGGTCTTCAATACAGGAAGTGTTGACATATCTGTCGGTAGTACGATATACAAATATACGGCTGATACCAAGCGTTTGAAGTGCCTTGAATATGACCGATGGCTCCATCCCCACTTTGTGCAAGGCATTTTGATGAATCAAAATTAATCAAATGACAAAAAATGTTAGTTTTATTTGTGGTCTGAAAGAGGGTGTTGGTGTATAAGAAGAGGCATACTCTATTGGTTCGGATATGTAGAAACCTTGCATGTCTGCCTTAACCAAATTGATCGTGTTTTATAAGAAGGTGATGTCAGGACCCGTGGAAAACAGTAAGCGGGCATGCGATGAGACATGAATATTAAAGTAGCGAATTAGGTGTCTAAGGGCCGAATCAAGTGGCGCTCGGTTATCTGCCTACCTCGCAAGGGATTTAACGTTGTAGATAGATAAAAAAATATATAATAGATAAAAAACTAGCAGTGCCCGGCACCGCTTAGCTGGGCTTTCTCCCCCTTTTTTATCTCTAAATCTTCTCGGTAATGTGTTGAATATAACCCAGAAGTTTCATCATACATCGGATGAATGGTTTCAAAGTCGATATATAAAGGTTTCAAAGTATATAAAACAATGTCTGTACCCATGTCCGTTATAGGACATGGGTACAGACATTGTTTTATATATCAAGATTTTTCTGTCTCGATGTACTGAAATAACTACATATAAATTATATGTATTCTTTATTTTTATTTTTTTTATTTATATATTCAGTACAACGAGTCAGAAAATAAAGATATACATGTATAAGGCGTGAAGAGCACAAGGCTGGCAATGCACGAGTGGCCCTGATATTGCAGGTCATAGGCTACTGTAACTTTCTATGAAGTAGGTCGTACGATTGTTTGTTAGTAATATAAAAACATTTGGTGCTTTTTACGACACTACCAAACAAGCGTTTGCCTGCCGATGACCAAACTAGCACTGACAAGAGAGTTGAGGCCATCTTTATAGCAGAACTTTTTATGTTATAATATTATTATGAATAATAGCGAATGGCAGAAATATTATTTCGCAGAAAATCATTTTGGCTGCACTCTTTTACTATACGCCCAAAACGCAGAATAGTGTAAATTAGAATCATCTTTAGGCATACATTTCATATCCATAATAATTAAAAATTATGTCGCAGAAAGTTCACAGTCTGAATTGTCTTTTGGCATACATTCATATACCTATATAGTCATTAAAAGGCAGAAGTCATCTTTTGGCATAGATACGTTTTATATTTGTTACCATATTCTTTTTTTACTTCGTTTCTGGGTGGTTATAAAAATTTTGCCATCTTCGTAGTCGCGTAAAAAAACGTTATGCTAAACGAAATTATGCGAAATTTAAATTTGCCAAAGGTAATTATGATGAGTGTTATTCTGCCATCTAAAAGTATGCCATTGTAAATTCAGACATTTAAACATTCGACCAGACAATAATTCTATTGAGCAGTCAGAACCCGTTATACCTATACGTTTTCTCATACATTTCGCGGTCGTATACGACCACCCGGGTTTCGAAGGGTTAAATGATTTTTATGCATTAAGAATATTCGTTTAAAGAAGAGTCAAGTGTGTTATGCCAAACAAATATCAGCAGCATCAAGATTCTGCCACATAGAGGGAATTCGAGAGAGTTATCTCAAGAGTGATGCGCAAAACAGTGAGTGCTGTGACAGCCTGGTGGATAAAGGACCAGCCCATTAACCATCTAGTCCTGGTTCGAATCCTGTTGTGGACAGGATCAACTAAGTTCTCGTTTTCGGATTTATGTACTTCGTGAAAACATCGTGAGGATGTCGCACGTCAAAGAAATTATGTTTAAAAAAATGCGCGACTTTACCTATGAAAGGGTGCTGTTTTAGAACCAACGTGTTGCTATATTGCTAATCATCAAACGACAAGGGAGCAAGGGAGGTAGGCTACCCGACCCATCCGGTCAAAACCCGACCCTTTAATTCCCAGAACACCATAGACTGTGGTTGACGATACATAACTTGAGTGTTTTTTTAATAAAACGTAGGGAGGCATACAAACGTACGGTCCACCTGTAAAGTGGTTGCCGTAGCTTTTGAACGCTGGCATTACATTAAGTATCACTCGCGCGAAGCCATCTCTGCTGCTAACACAACAACTACTTAGGAGCTTACTGGTGCCTTACTCACACGCAGGAACACAACACTTTGAATGATCTGCCGCCAAATACGAGTATATTGAGTTTGGCGATAGATCATTCCGGGTCAAATCCAAATCCATACGCGAAATGTAAAAAAACACTTCAACAAAATTTTTTATATAAGCCATAAAGAGCCACCTTAATCCATAAAAAAAAAACATTGTTTCGTGTCGAGCATGTGATCCCACCACGATTCCTTTAGCTGATAAACCATTGCGGGTTTTTGCTAATGGTCGAAATAGAATTTTGTTATTATTGTGTATAAATAAATAAAAAAAAACTGGTTATGTGGCCGTGGTTTGTCTGTGTGGTACTTCCCCAGAGGAGCCGCTTTCTTGCGCCCTACCTTAACAAATGTTGGATTACACTGGCATGACCATAGACGCGATCAGTGATGGTACTACTGCCAAATAACGACTGCCTGGAAGGTTCATCATCATTATTCGAGCTTTAATCCAGGTCGCATTCTAAGCCTTCGCTTTGGAGTCTGGGATCCACTTTCCTACTTTTACTTCTTCACTTCGCGCAGTGTGGATCTCTGATGCTGGCTGACACTACGTTTAATATAATGCTGAACAGAAACCGGCTAAGGACGGATCCCTGGTGGACTCCGATCCGATCGGATAGGGTTGTGCCAATAGCAGTCCTAACTATGGAGCCGGAATTGAGATACATTTTTTTTATACAACGTCGGGAGGCATACAAGCATACGGCCCACCTGATGTAAAGCGGTTACCGTAGCCTATTAACGCTTGTAATATACTAAGTATCACTCGCGCGATGTTTCCTCTGCTGCTTACACAGCAACTCCTTAGGAGCTTACTGGTGGCTTCACTTACACACAGGAACAATAACCCTCTAGGGAGTTGTTATTCGGCTGCGGTTTTCTGCGATGTGGAGGTATTTCCCCAGGCGGGCTGTTTTAATGCACTCTACCTCTCTTAAAAACACCCATACCAAGACAAACAGACATGTTCACGCACACAAATGATTGTCTTGTGTGGGAATCGAACTCACGAGCGTTGGTGTCAAAGTCGCGTTATTAATCACGGCGCCACCGAGCTCGTCAAAACACTTCCGGTTTTAGCCTACCTTATAATTACGTATATTATAGTTACGCACTTTGATGGGTCCTACCTCTCTCAAAAAAATACATGTCTCGGCAAATATCAATATAGGCTTCAGGCACACTCTTGGACCTCGGTGCTCACCAGATCACCGCGCGAGGGATACAGCCGGAAGTCTTCTCCGTGTCCAAGAACTGTCTGAGGTTGTCGTGTACCAGCGAATGATTGAACTCACCCTCACGAGGTTGCTGTGTTAGATGCGGAGGCGGTAACGCGCGAGCTATACCTACTTCTATATATATATTTATTTATACCACTAACGTGACAATCAAGCATACGGCCTGCTTGATGGCAAACAGTCACGTAGCCTATGGACATTTGCAACACCAGGGGTGTCACCCATGCGTTGCAGACCCTCTAAAAACCTCGTCACGCATTTCTTGAAGAATTCCATGCTGTAGTCCGTTGGAAAAACCTCGGATATTGATATGCAAACATTTCAAGGCTACGGTCTTCTTCTTCTTAGTCTTTTCCGCTTTTTTCCTAATCCATTAGGATTGGCGGGGTCCATTAGCTGACCTAAGGATTTGGCGAACATATTGATTTTTAAATGGAGTGACTGCAGTCTGACCTCCGCAACCCAGAGGGAAAACCAGATCATTCTTAGGTAAGGACACACGTCTTTCTAAATATAATTTCTTGGACGTGTGGGATTCCTCACGACGTTTTCCTTCACCCCCGAGCACGTGATAACTGCACAACGTACGTCAATCAAGTCAGGTGGGCTGTATGCTTGTATATCTCCGGATGTTGTTTATAAAATACTTATCCGTGCCCTAGTTTGAATGAGACATCTGTATGTACGTCAGCCATAGTTATAAAGGTATGTCTGTATTAAAGTAAATTTAAGTTATTCAGCCTTCGATGATCGCTGGAGCGGAACAAAACGGACAGACAACCAATCTTACTGATATATAAAATGGATAAAATGAACAAATCGATAAGAAGTTATGTCTTGTCCTTGATAATGTTTACGCCCAACGTAAACGATGACCCACAAAATAAGAACTAACCCACCCTGAGAGTGGGTCGCATCCGCTTGGTGCGTCGGATATGTGAATAAATTAAAATGTAACATACGTCTGTACTGGCGCTGCAATCGGGTTCTAGGTGAAAAAATAGCAGGCAACGTTCAGGCAGGGCAACGTCTGTCGAGTCCATCATTTAAATTATATGGTGTTTATCACAATGTACATAAAATGCTTAAGGTAACTTAATTTAAGTTGATAAGTATTAATACTGTATATCCGTATAATAATGCAATGAAAGCTCCCAGGCGAGTTGACTTTTTCCGACATTTTCAACAATTATCGTCATATTTCAACCGATTTACACCAAAATTTTAACAAATTTTACACCTAAACCTTCATCAAGAATCACTCTGTCTATTGGTGAAAATCGCACGAGAATCCGTTCAGTAGTTTTGTAAGTTTATCGCGAACAGACAGACGCGGCGCGGGACTTTATAATGTGTAGTGATAGGTACTGATAATTACCCTGTGACATTTATAAGGGTTAGGTGAGGATATTGAAGGAGTCCGTCAGCCTCTAATATCTCATCGTTTGGGGGCACTGACTCATCATTGAAGTTCAAACCGCGGTCGTGTTTAAAAATAACGCGGTTCAAGTACAAAAATATCGGTCAATAACGAAACGACACAAAACTTACGATAATCTAATGTCAATTAAACCTTTTTTTATACTATGTCGGGTGTCAAATACAGTTATTAACTTAAGTTTAAAATTTTATTTTTTATTTTTTTTATTTATTAACATGGACCACAAACAGGTGCACAATATAAACTTAAATATAACAAAATTTCAAAAAGAAAATGTTATTGTGAACCCAGCACAGTAGGTCGCACTATTATTACAATACTTACATTTTGTGGCGAGTTAACAAGCAAACCACACGAATATTGCATTTAATCTTTATGATAACTATTCTTATTATATTTTTATGTTAACAGATGTAAAAAAAAAATGCAGTGTAAATCGATGAAAAAAGGAAACAATCATACTATATTTATTCAAAAAAATACATGAACGAACTTGTAATTTCCAACATCAAGAAAAGTGTCAAACGCCAGAACACATCACCACTACATTCCTATATTCAACTACCCACTGAGCAATATATCTTTAATATATTTTTTTTAAAGTGTAAGAATTTGAAGCAAATATGTCTATATGTTGTTATACGTTGACATCAAACGATTAATCGGACAACGAAATCCAGCGTTAGTGCGGCATAACTTAATTGAAAAAAGTTTATGAGGACGTGCCGTGCGCATGTGCGATCTGGTAGGTATTTTGTAGAACAATTTTCTCGAGAGTTCCATACAATCATATTTATTATGTTGTAGATCATATAGCAGCATTATCTCCAACTGCATCCGTCTCGATTTCAATTCGAGTAGATTATATTTTTTAAGCAAATCACAATATGGTAGTCGTTCCCCGACACATCTATAATGCATAGAACGAAGATACTTTTTCTGCACCATTTCCAGTTTATTAACGTATTTAACATATAAAGGATTCCAAACGCATACCGCATACTCAAGTTGTGACCTGATGAGTGATTGAAAAAGTATAAGTAAGTTGAAGGCTGTTGAAAACCTAGACTGGAGCGAATGACGAACCCATACATCTTATAAGCTTTATTGATAATATTTTCAATGTGCATATCTAAGTGCAATTTAGAATCAAGGGTGATCCCAAGATCTTTAACGTTATCAACTCTCTGTAAAGTGGTTCCACAAAGAAAATACGAAGCATTGACAGTTTCCCGTTTTTTTGTAAATGTTATAGTTTTACATTTGTGAAGACTAATATCAAGTTTATTTTCGTTACAGTATGAAGAGAAACGGTCCAAGTCTTCTTGAAATTTAGCAGTATCACTCTGATTATCAATAATATGGTAAATCTTTAAGTCATCGGCATACAAAAGCAACTCACAAAAATGAAAGCATTTACCTATATCATTCAGAAACAGGATAAACAGTAGGGGCCCGGCTATCGAGCCTTGTGGGACTCCAGAGCTAACACGTAAACACTCTGATTCATATCCCTTAATAACTACCTTTTGGGTTCTATTAGAGATATACGATTTAAACCAGCGCCAGAGGTTTCCTCTTATGCCATTATAGGCAATCTTCTGCAACAATATTTTATGGTCCACCCTGTCAAAAGCTTTACGAATATCGGTATAAACAGCGTCAATTTGCAAAATAACTTTTGTTTAGTTGATAGATTCTAGGCGGTGGCGCAGTGGTGAAACACGGCGCTACATTAATTTGACACCGACGTGGGTACGATTTCCACACACAACAAACGTTTGTTTGCATGAACACGTCTGTTTGTCTTGGTTTGGCTGATTCTAAGAGAGGTAGGGCGCATCGAAGCAGCCCGTCTGGTGAGGTACCTCCACCGCACAGAAAACCGCAGCCAAATAACAACTCCCTAGAGTCCCTCCCTTTCATGGCAACATATATATATATATATATATATATATATATATATATATATATATATTCTCGCAGAAACACTAGAACCCTATATATATATATATATATAGTTCTACTGTTTCTGCGATTGAGTGTAATTATGACGCTATATGTTGTCCATATGAAGAAAATTTATTTTCTTCTTTAATAGCATTTAAATATGCCGTGTACGATATTAACATATGAAAATTGATTTATGTTTCCTATTATTTGTCTCTGGAAGCCACTGTACAGAATAAATACATGAACATGTTACGGTAACCACTAACAGGTTAGGTGGACCGTATATTGTTTACCTCGGTTCTTTTCTCCGTCTAAGGTTGGCATACACATTGGCGTGGGTAAGGATGGGCACATCCCTCTGGTTTGACATTCCTACATACGGTTGTCGATAAAAGTTATGTTACGGTATAAGGCAAAGGTGCTTGCCATGAAAGTGTTAGACTTCCACAGCCATCAGAAGGTAAGTCTTTAACATAATATATGTAGCTTGTTACTATAAGCTAGTCTGTAAGTTAAGATGGCGGTGCGGTTTAGTTTCCGTTTTATACTTGCGCTGATTAGCAGAGTGGTAACAAGATGTTTTCTATTTATCTGTTCGTTTCGTTAACCTTCAGCTAGACATCAACGGCGCAGTAAACGTGCCCGCACTCAAGACTTGATGTGTTTTCTCATTGTCTGCACTTTATCATAAAGCAAAGAATGTTTAATGAGAGATAAAGCACATTTATCGCAGAGTTCTTTAATAGACTTCACAAAGGAGACGTTTGAATGTTCTTTTGTGCAGATTTTTTATGTGCCTACATGTTTTTAACCGATTTGAACAGCTTGACGAGCTCGGTGGCTCAGTCGTGAGCGGCTTTGACACCAACGCTCGTGGGTTCGATTCCCACACAAGACAAACATATGTGTGCATGCACATATCTGTTTATCTTGGTCTGGATGTCTAAAAAGAGGTAGGACGCATCAAATCTGGGGAAGTACTTATCTCACAGAAAATCGCAGCCAAATAACAACTCCCTAGAGGATTGTAGTGTTCCTGTGTGTGAGTGAGGTCACCAGTAAGCTCCTAAGGAGTTGCTGTGTAAGCGGCAGAGGAGGCATCGCGCGAGTGATACTTAATATATTACAAGTGTTAATAGGCTATGGTAACTGCTTTACATCAGGTGGGCCGTATACGAGAATGCCTCCCGACCTTGTATAAAAAAAAAAGAGTTTAAATTGTAAATTCCAAAAGAGGTATAGGTATATCAATACTGATATTTGGAAGCCTACGTCCCGTCTGATATAAAGTACTTGGTGTAGCCTATGAACGCTTGAAATACATGAAGTCGCCATTCCTGCTGCTATCACAGCACCTCTGCAGGAGCTTAAAGAAAACAACAACCCTCCAGAGTGTTGTTATTTGACTGCAGTTTTCTTTGAGATTGCGGTACCCTGCTTTCATGCGCCCTATCTCTCTTGAAAACATCCAGACTAAGACAAACAGACATGTTCATGCACACAAATGTTCATCTAATGTGGTAATGGAACCCACGAGCGTTGTTGGCATTAATGCTTTGCTTACCACTTTGCTTCCGAGGACGACATACAAAATTTATTACATGGAAATAATCTGGTTAATTATCAAAAGTAAGCTAAGCTATATCCGAATTTGGATCCATATAAACATGGTACCTAAAGATATAGCTCGATGGCGCATCGGTTAATAATGCAACTTTGTCACCAACGCTCGTGGGTTCGATTCCCGCGCTGGGCAAACATTTGTGCATGTGGGTAGTGCGACTGGGTCCATCATTTAAATTATACAGTGTAAATGATTATCATAATGTGCACGAAATGATTGGTAACTAACGTATTTAAGTTGATAAGGATTTATACTATATCGTATAATATCCGTCTGGAGAAGTACCTCCATCTCACAGAAAATCGCAGCCAAATAATAACTCTCTGTAGGGTTGTTGTGTTCCTTATGGTTGTTGTGTTAAACATTTGCAATACCTTACCTTCGAAACCCGTGTGGTCATATATGACCGCGAAATGTATGGGAAAAGGTATATAACGGGTTCTGAAGGCTTAGCAACACTCGCGCGATGCCACCACCGCTGCTAACACAGCAATTCCTTAGAGCTTACTGGTGACAACACTCACACGCAGGAACACAACAACCCTCTAATAAGTTGTTATTTGGCTGCTGTTTTCTGTGCATTGGAGGTACCTCACCAGACGGGCTGCTTCGATGCGCCCTACCTCTCTTAGAATCACCCAAACCAAGACAAACAGACGTGTTCATGCAAACAAACGTTTGTTTACTTTCTGATGGCTGTGGAAGTCTAACACTTTCATGGCAAGCACGTTTGCCTTATACCGTAACATAACTTTTATCGACAACCGTATGTAGGAACGTCAAACCAGAGGGATGTGCCCATCCTTACACACGCCAATGTATGTGTATGCCAACCGTAGACGGAGAAAAGAACCGAGGTAAACAATATACGGTCCACCTAACCTGTTAGTGGTTACAGTAACATGTTCATGTATTTATTCTTTACAGTCGCTTCCAGACACAAATAATAGGAAACATAAATTAATTTTCATATTAATTGGTATATTTAAATGCTATTAAAGAAGACAAATAAATTTTCTTCATATAGACAACATATACCGTCATAATTACACTCAATCGCAGAAACACTAGAACTATATATATATGGTTCTAGTGTTTCTGCGTGAATATATACATATAATATATATATACATATATATATATAGGTAGAGGAAGATAGGGAACAGTTTAAACAGAGATGGTCACCAGTGTATTGATGTTGAGAATCGCATTTGTAGAAAGAAAGTAAGAGAAAAGAATGACGAAACAGATATATAACGCGAAAGTAGAAGGATATAGGAGTCGGGAAGGCAAGACTGATGAGTCAGAAGTACCATCATATGTATATATATGACTTCACGCCAAATCCCTTGCGGGATAGGCAGAGAGAACTAAAGTAAATACCGAAGTCATCTGTAACTTCTATCTATAACTTCACGCCAAATCGCTTGAGGCAGAGAGACTCTCACGCTCACGCACGCACACTCGCTTCTTTAACATTCATTGCTCTTCTCATGCATATTCGCCGGGCTCCTGTCATCACCTTCTGATAGAACACGACCAATTTGATCATGGTAGGGAAGTTTTGGCCTTCCTCGGCTCCAACATCTGTAGACATATGATGTAGGCTGCTTTGATACCAACGCTCGTAGGTTCAATTCCCAAACAGGACAAACATTTGTGTGCATGAACGTATCTGATTGTCTTGATCTCGCTGTTTACTGTGTATCATATTCATAAGTATGTATTTACAAAAAAAAAATGTATTTACGTATGTTTATCAGTTGACATAACACAAGCTTCGCTTGGAACTGGTGAGTGAGCATATTAAGAAATATAAATGTTAAAGAAGCGACTGAGGTGTTATGGATAGACTCATGTGATACTCGATTCTCTCTGCCTACACCGCCAGGAAGTGGTCGTGAAGAGATAGATAGATATAATGGAGCTTTTATTATTCGGCGATTCTTTCGTCCGACGGATTAGTACAGCTCCTTTGTCGACAAACTAATGGACAAACAGTCCATGGCGCTTCTTCTCCAATGTCGTGGCAATTCTCTTCCGCTTCACGCTTCCTTCTGTTTTCCTGTCATAACAGCGCAATTAGGAATAATTATAAATAAATATATTGTCGGACAAATTACACAGCGCCACCCAGCCCCAAAGACTACTAGACAACTGATAAACATATGCAAATACATTTTTTTTGTAAATACATACTTATTATACATTCTGTGTACTAAGTATCGGGAATTTGTCAATAAAACAAAAAATACAAATTATTCATCTAAATTTATTTTATCGCCTTCAAAGTAGGCCCCATCGCTTGCAATACAACATCTCCACCGCTTCACCCAGTCTTCCATACATTTTTCATAGGCTATTTGCGGTATGGCCTTTAGCTCATTCAGCGAATTTTCTTTTATGGCTTCTATCGACTCAAAACGTTTTCCTCGAAGTGGTAATTTTAACTTGGGAAATAAAAAAAAGTCAGACGGAGCCATATCAGGTGAATACGGTGCTTGGTCGAGAACTTTTGTTGAATTTTTCGCTAAAAACTCTTTCACTATAATGGCTGTGTGTGATGGTGCATTATCATGGTGCAGCATCCATGAGTTGTGTTGCCACAAATCTGGACGTTTTCGGCGGATACTCTCACGCAAACGCTTCATGACGCCTAAATAATATTCTTTATTCACTGTTTCTCCCTCTGGAAGGAATTCGGAGTGAACCACACCACGGTAGTCAAAAAAAACTGTCAGCATCACCTTGATTTTGGAGCGACTTTGCCGCGGTTTTTTGGGTTTCGGCTCGTTTTCGAGACGCCATTCTGAAGACTGTTGGCTTGTTTGCATGTCGTACTCATAAACCCATGTCTCGTCGCCAGTTATTATACGTTTCATAAAGGTCGGATCCGTAGAAGCTCGGGAAACCATGTCTTCAGCGACATGCTTTCGCTGCGCTTTTTGAACAAAATTGAGCTCTTTTGGAACTAGTCGAGCGGCGACGCGTTTCATGCCTAAAATGTCAATGAGAATGTTGTGGACGGACTTAAAAGATATGTTCACCTCACTAGCCAACTCTCTCAGACTCATACGTCGATTTTCGAGCACTAGCTTCTTGATTCTGTCGATGTTTTCTCTGGTCGTAGCGGTTGAAGGTCTACCAGAACGAGGCAAGTCTACTACTACTTCTCGGCCTTCTTTAAAAGCCTTATACCATTCATAAGCCCTTGTTTTCGATATACACGATTCGCCGTAGGTATTTCGCAACATTTTTAGTGATTCACCACATGAAATATCATTTGAAACACAAAATTTAAGGCACACTCTTTGTTCAACAATATTTTCCATTGTAAAAATCGCCGAGGACTCAAAACTATGACCAACAAAAAGTGTAGTTTAAAACAAATTAAATGACAGATCCCGCTCAAATTTTGCGCGCTAAATCAGTACAGTGCTACCAACATGCAGTAAAAAAATTAGAACGACCTCTTTTACGCGGGTCTTTTTATTGACATATTCCCGATACTTTTTACACAGAGTAGTATATTGAAAATACCCCGATCAAGACAAACAGACATGTTCATGCACACAAATGTTTGTACTGTGTGGGAATCGAACCCACGAGCGTTGGTGTCAAAGTAGCGTAACAGCGCGTTTCACCTCTGCGCCACCGAGCTCGTCTAATACAGGGTCTTACAGCGGTGCGTTCCCCCATCACCCTTTTCAAGGTTGAGTTCGTTAACATCCGCGGACTCCACTCAAACCTAATGCCGTCCACAAACACTTTGAGATGGCACGGTCCGCTATGCTCTTCCTGACGGAGACACAGATCCAGTGTCCAGCGGGCACGTCCTACATCCAGTACGTGCTCGAGGAGAATTTCCTGGCGAAAGCTGGTTGGTGTCTGTTTGTTTGTCCGCTCGGATGTATGTTGTCGCTATCTGCCTAGAGGTGTTTTTTGGAAAACAAGCATACGGTCTGCCTGATGGTAAACAGTCACCGTAGTCTATGGACATTTGCAAGAACAAGGGTGTCACTCATGCGTTACCGACTCTAAAAGGATTCCTCCTTTCCCTTTCTGGATGCATGTAAAACTGGGCCTTCAGAGCCGTATTTACATGTGCCCATACCGACCCCATACTAAGGACACGGAGACAACTCGGCTCTTTGAGAACACGAGTCGGGCGGTAGATGAAGCGCAGGAGCGGTACCCTACTGCAGAGATGGTATGTTGGGGGGCTTTAACTCTCACCATGACTCCTGGTTGGGATCCTCTACAACTGAGTATGCAGGAAGGACTGCCCACGCGTTCGCTCTTTCGCACAGCCTGACGCAACTGGTAGACCAACCTATCAGAATATGAGACGTCGCTTATGGAGCCCTCTCTACTAGACCTACTGCTGACCACCCACCCTGCTGGCGACCGGGTTGAGATTGGGGCGTCCCTGGGCACATCTGTCCACTGCCTAGTCCAGCACAGTGCCAGGCACAGCTCCAGCACAATCCACTGCGGTTAAGCGTCATGTCTGGACGTACTGTAGTGGTCAGCAGATTGGGACGGCATGCGCGAGCGCTGTTTCAGTGAGAAGATAGCAAGGCGAACTTTGCTCTATATGTTATCGCTTACCAAGTTGTAGGTACAATGCACCATTGATACGGTTTCCCGTTTTCCCCCTTCTTTCAATATCGTCCTCATATTACCAAACTCTCGTAAACATAGAACCTAAATGAACAAATTCATTCACTTTGATGAGCTTTGATGAGCTCAGTGGCGCAGTGGTGAAACGCGCTGTTACGCTTCTTTGACACCAACGCTCGTGGGTTCGATTCCCACACAATACAAACATTTGTGTGCATGAACATGTCTGTTTGTCTTGGTCTGGGTATTTTCTATGTATAATAAGTATGTATTTACGAAAAAAAAATGTATTTACGTATGTTTATCAGTTGTCTAGTACCCATAACACAAGCTTCGCTTACTTTAGGGCTAGATGGCGCTGTGTAATTTGTCCGACAATATTTATTTATTATTTATTATTCACTTGTTCCACGTTTTCATCTCCGATCATTATCTGGCATCTGGCACACTTTCATTCCTTTCAAACACCATCGCTTCATTACATTTATTTTCAGGCCTCGTTCATTACAGTAACCGTTTGTTGTAGTTCTTCCGCCGAAGATGCAAGGAGAACCTGATCATCGGCGTACAACAGGGTTGTAAATATTGACTCATTAATTTTTATCCCACAGTCATACTCTTTCAAGTCTGTCAAACAACTGTCCATGCATAAGTTGAACAGCCAAGGGGATGCTACACAGCCCTGCCTAACACCACATTCGATGCTGAACCAGTCTGTATAGACCCCATTTACCCTGATCGAATCGGTCCGATTAAATTTGGCAACATGCAAAATGCTGACATGCTAGTAATTAAATATGTATTCTTTAAATGTTTTCCCCGTTATCAGCCAATTACATACGCATGCATTTTATGATGCGTTACTAGGTACAAAATGATAAAAGTTTATTATGATCCTTGTATCTATATTTGTAAATATGTAAGTTATCTTATCGTATCATTCAAGTTATTTGGTAACAGGCATGTTTATCAATATTATCTTAAGGTGAAACGTGTACATAGATAAATATTTTACTACGAAAATCGTAAAAATATCAGGTCTAAAAATTATCTATGACGATAATGTAGGAAAGTACCCAATAGCGCGTGTCAAACAGCTATTAGTTTTTTTTTAATTTTAGTTTTGGCTTTCGGTTAAGATCAATTTATCAATAGACACTTCAAATTTTCACAGAGCTACTACGCCTTCTACAACTACAAAGAATAACAAAAATTAAAAAAGATATCATGCCTTTTTGTGCGAGCTCGCCTTTAGGCAGATTTTTTAATTTATATCTATCTTAATATATATAATTTTTCTATACGTGTGCTTGTCGCTAACTCTTCCTAAGCGGCTGGATCGATTTGGATGAAATTCTTTCTGTATTTCAATGGGTTCCTTGATAGTTTGAAAACACAATTGGACCCGGTAGGTGGCGGTGACGTCGGTATGTCACTCAAATCTTGAGACTGGATTTAATGTGGCGCTGCTTTTCCGCCAGGACGACGTCTGCCGGGTCCGCCGGTACTAATATGTAAACCAGAAGTGTTTGTTTGTTTGTACTGATCTCTGGAACTCATTGGTAGTTCCAGAGACCAGTGCAAAAAGTGGATTTAAAAAATCTTTTAGCATTGGATAGCCTAATTCTTGAGGAAGGTTATAGGCGTTACGATAGAAGCTGAGCAAACAGAAAAAAAAACAAGAAAAAGTTCCAATGAGATACCGGGATAAGCACGGATGAAGTCGCGGGATGCAGTTAGTATATATTATGATGAAAAATTGTATAAGACATACGGCTTACCTATGCATTTTTCTTTACCAACGATTTGTTGACTTGTCGAAGTGCATCGTAATTACGCATCCGTGTCAACTTCACTCGACTCTCAAGGACGAGAAGCCGGTTTTCCGTACATGCCAACTTGTTTGTGAAGTCGTTTGAGATGCAATTGCACAAGTTGAGCGATTCTCCGAAGATGCGTATCTTGCATTTCAACTCATCGAAATCGTTACAAATCGTCAAATTAAGGATCACATTATTTATATCATTTTTATAAAAGTATGGACCATGCGGTTTATTTATTTGAAAGCAGATTTTCTAGTGGCGGTTCTTAAGTAAGATTTATCAAAATCGGTTCAGCCATTTCAACGCCGTCACCTGTTTTGTTAGCTGCGGTAGGGATCTTAGACGCATAATGGGTATTTACTTTACTTTCAAACATATGAGCGACCTAAAATTTAAAATACCCACGTATGCTACATAACAATGCAAGATTATGGAATTCTTGGTCTGATGCTGCAGCCAGGATATCCAGGGCTCTCTAGAAAAAATAATAGCAGATATGTCGTGTTTGAATTCGTTTTTGGTCAATATTTTTGATTCTACATACAATGATATGGTGGCAATACGATGAGCTGATGCTGCAGCCAGGATATCTACCACACTAGTACCCTCTTGAAAAAATAATAGCAGATATGTCGTGTTTGGATTCGTTATTGGCCAGAATTTTTGATTCTACATACAATACAATGGTGGCAATACTTAGGTCGGGGGTTTTTTATGTAATCCAGAAGGCACGGCTCGCTGTACACAACGCGCTACTCTCAACGCTAACTTACGGAAGTGAAAGCTGGGTATGGCAGAGAGAGTGAGAGCATGAACGTATAATAAACGCGGTTGAAATGCTCGCATTACAATAGGCTACGGTAACCGACTTACATCAGGTGGGCCGTATGCTTGTATTTATTCCGACATTGTAAATACATATTTTTTTTTCTTTGGGACAGGCCCACCACTCATACCCACCACTGTGTCTCCTGTGTAGCCAGAATTAACAGCGGCGACCACAAAAAAGGCAATGAACAGTGAAGTTCATTGCCGTCCCGGGGGTTAAACTACAGCTGCCTTGGAACTCACAACGAATTTAATCAGAAGAAATTTGTAGGAGTAGGAAGTTTTGGAATTGACTTCCTTGTAAATACATATTATTTAATATTGTTTCTAAAGTAGAAAAGGGCCGCTGTCGGTGCCATCACGCCATCCCTAAACGACCGAGCATATATCAACGACAACCGTACTGTGTCTATTCGTATAAATGTAGTTTGAAACCTTATTGTATCTTATACAATAACTAGCTGTGCCCGCGTCTTCGTCCGCGCGTAATAGTTTTTTTTTATTATTTATTTATATTAACAAAAATAAATAAAATTTCTAAAATAAAGGTAGCCTAAGTTACTCCTTATTACATCAGCTATCTGCCAGTGAAAGTCCCGTCAAAATCGGTCCAGCCGTTTCAGAGATTAGCCGGAACAAACAGACAGACGGACAGACAGACAGACAAAAATTGTAAAAATATTCATTTCGGTATATGTACCGCGTATATATCCATATGCATTTAGTAAAAAGCGGTTATTTTAATATTACAAACAGACACTCCAATTTTATTTATCTGTATAGAAGATTATTAGATATTATATTATTACATATTATGTTATTATGTATATATATATAAAAAAATGCGTAGTTATTTTATGTCACAAAAATACGTATTCTGTGAAAATAATAATAATAATTAAAATAAAAGTGCAACGTCCCCCTAAGGGAAGATATTTCCCCCTAATTTTGACAGTTTTTCATATTTTACGCAGGAACCCTAAATATTTACGTGATAAAAAGGACCTTATATTGTGCTCTGAACAGTCGTCTACCTACCAGTGAAAGTCCCGTCAAAATCGGTCCAGCCGTTTCAGAGATTAGACGGAACAAACAGGCAGACAGACAAAAATTGTAAAAATATTCAATTTGGTATAGGTACCGTGTATATATCCATATGCATTTAGTAAAAAGCGGTTATTTTAATATTACAAACAGACACTCCAATTTTATTTATGTGTATTTATCTGCATAGATAATGTATATATATATATATATATATATATATATATATATATATAATGTTTTAAAAAGTATAAACGTGTCTAAGTGTCCGTGAGGGCCAAATAGCAAATAAATATTTTTATCTTTTATTCGTCAACTTTTGTCGATCAGCATGGCATTGTAATACGTACTGTAATTAAGATAAAAGCTAGGAATGTACACCGGTACGATCCTTTTTGTCTTCTTGCAATTTACACATTAGAATTTTTGAAGTAAAACTTCTTTACGCACGCTTGACTTGGGTAGTAAGCTGGTGAATGCGTGACGAGAGCGTTACGAAAAGTGTGATCGGGCGAGGCGAACGGAAGTTGAGAGGGAGATATAAGTTAATATCTAATATAAGTAGTGAAGATAGAAAGAGAGAGAGTTACGTTTCATATATTACTGTAGGGGCAAGAGAGAGAGGTGCGAGTACACATAAGTACAGTGTAATTTTATTACCTAAAAGGGAAGGGAGAATTTGATTTTTTTTCCCTTATGACAATATTTTACTTTGTCAACGTCAAATATAATACACACGAAAAGAAAACTAAGATAGGTAAGAGAGGTAGGGAGCAACAAAGCAGCCCGCCTGGGGAAGTACCTCCACTTCACAGAAAACCGCAGCCAAATAACAACTCCCTAGAGGGTTGTTGTATTCCTGTGTGTGAGTGAGGTCACCAGTAAGCTCCTAAGGAGTTGCTGTGTAAGCCGCAGAGGAGGCATCGCGCGAGTGATATTTGATATATTACAAGTGTTAATAGGCTACGGTAACTGCTTTACATCAGGTGGGCCGTATGATTGAATGCCTCCCGACGTTGTATAAAAAAAACCGAACAAATTGGAATTTAATGGAGTTGCATTAATTCAGGACCTGAAACACTATCTATTTACTATCTACGAGTAGGTACATGTTAATTAAAGGGTGTCTCAGAATGATTTTCGTTTTTGAATTTCTGACCGATATTGCCATATGATCCGGACTTTTTTGGCTACAGAAATGCAAAACCAGAAGGGCTACCACCGCAACACCTTTTTCCAGCAAGATGGAGCCACTTCTCATGTTACAAATGACTCATTAGCTGGTCTTCACGATTTATTCCCTGGAAGAGTGATATGTCGCCGACAAGACAGCAATTGGCCACCGAGGAGCCCTGATTTAACGCCTTTAAAAAGCAAAGTTTACAATCCATTGCCACCCAACCTGAATGTTTCGAAGCAAAGAATCACTGAAGAAATCAACTCTATTCCAAGAGCGATGCTCCAGCGAGTTATTGAAAATTTTAGCTCCAGGTTAAATGAGTGTGAACAAATGAATGGTGCGCATTTGCAAACGGTTGTTTTTCATAAATAAACTTCAAGAATTGCTCTTTAAATTAACATTAAATAAAACGAGATTTAATTGATATTTTGTTTTTTATTTAACATCTAAAAACGAAAATCATTCTGAGACACTATATTTATAACCAAGCAAATATACTGTAAGACGATCATTTAGGTATAGATTGTTCTTGCTCTAGCTAGAGTTTAATACTATTTAATGAAATAAAGTCTGTATGTATAAAGAATGGGTTTAAAGATGATACTATACATTCGACACTATTAGGAAATATGTGTTTATAACAGAGTTTATAACGACTGAGAGATTAAAAATGGGCGGCAAGCGTTTTTATTTTTTTGATCTGACTATGTAATTGGCCCCTGTGGGCCGTTACCACGTCACCGGAAGGGAGAGGCGGGCGTGAGGGGGCGATCGTATTTGTTGCAAGCAACAAACATATGATTGATATCCTATTCCTCAAGATAGAGGAATCAAGTGTTTTTCACGTCTTAAATGGGCAGCTGTGTAACAGTGGTCAAAGCGAATGCGACAAATTGTTAATGTGATCCGTCTGGATGCAATAAATTTATAGTGCGTAGGTTAATTCATTACAATTTTGACAAGAAATTATGAGTGATAAGTATTCTAGAAAATGTCTCACTTATGTGCAAGAATGTCAGTCGATGTAATAAATGTTAGTATATTGATTACTTTATTTCTAATAAACTGAATTAAAAGCAATAATAACGGACGTCTGCTTAAAATTATTAAAATATAACTAACCGTAAAATACGGCTGGAAATGATTCAGCATAGACACATTAAATATACAGTTATAATGTAATTATGTTACATTATAAATTAATGAAGGTTCCGTTGGGAAAATTAATTTAATGTGTCCATGCGTATTTGTTGCAAAAACTACTCTATGAAGATCATTCTACACGCGGGAGTCTTGTTGTTTGTTGTAAATATCTACTTCTATCTGTTTATATGTTCACACAAAATCCATTGCGGGGTAGTAAATTTGTAAAATAAATTGTCTAAAAATATGACATTTTTATACCACTAAGGTGGCAAACATGCGTACGGCCTGCCTAATGATAACCAGTTACTGTTGTGGTCATTTGCACACCAGGGGTGTCACTCTTGCGTTGCCAACCGTCGCCGCTTGCTAGCTTTGGCAAAGTGCGAGTCGGACTCGCACATTATAAATTCCGTACCATAGTTCAAAGTAGCAAATTATTCTTGTATGGTAAAGAAATTGAAAGTTCTGTTTTTAATTTTTGTTTATATTATTCCTTTTAAGATTATATTTAATACATGTATTAAATTGTAGCGACATCTATGGAATTAAGAAAATAGTAGGTTTTTGATACAACTATTCGACGGTAGATGGCGCAGCAAATATTGTGCGTAAAAATATTCATGAGCTATATTTTTGTAAAGTGCACTTTTAATTTTAGGTTTATATCCATCCTTAATAGTAGTATTGTATATATAGTGTTTCGTGTGTAACAATAAATTGCTTCCTGCTTAAAATATAGAACCTAAAAATATAGATAACGTAAATATTTATATGCTTTTCCCCACATTAATGATTTCACTATTCGACACTAGATAGCGATGAAAATTCATATTTTTTTAAGTATCCAAGGGTAATTGAAATTCCTTACTGGTAACATATACAGATAGTTTTATAGAGCAGATATAAAAATCATATTATATTATATTTATGTATACATCAGAACATCTGGATCAGAGCTCGTGCATGAAAAGATATATGAATGTAAACGAGCAAGGTGTATAAGAACCGCATCTCTGTCGGTCGTTCTCTCTGCCTATCCAGCAGCGGACCCGTCGTGGAGCAATAAATTCATACATATAAAAAAATCGTTGACAAATTGATATATTGTATTTAGCTCTTAAGTTTAAGAAGGTAATTGACCTGCCTTTGTGTGTTTTACCGATTGCATTCGACATAGGTAATGCTCACAGTTTCCTTGTACACAACTACACTGCTCGCCACGGCAGGGAATTCATCCTGACACACTAGAACCGCGAATTGTTGCGTACTGCGCTGTTCTACAGAAGTTTTGTTCCGATAACTTTTAAGTTGTGGAATAATCTCCTTGCCATTTTTTCTGAAGGAACTATAAAATGGAGTTCTACAAAAAAGGCGGGATGAGATTTTTACAGGGTCGGCAACGCACGAGAGATACTCATAGTGTGCATAGGCTTCGGTAACTGCTTGAAGTCGAGCAGCCCGTACTTTACTTTATTCGAATATTTATTGCTTTCATGTTGTTTGCATGGTCTTACAAGTAGGTATATATTTTATTCCAAACATGATAGGGCATTGCAATTATCACAGTTGTATAAAAAGAAATTGGTTTTGCGCTTTTTATGTCTGCTCTTTATGTGCATACGGAAAAATTACTACATATTTTTATGTACAGACAGCGACAAGTCATGTTAGACACTTGCAGTGCCATTTTGTTATTCTCTTATTAGTCCATTGAAATGTTACATTTTATTGGGTTTAGCGGGCAAAAGTCAGTTCAATGGATAGTCCATTGCGGGCGCCATAAGAACAACGAGGTGGCGTAGTTGCGAGACCTTGATGACTTCGTCTTCACTACAGGGTAATAAGAAAATTTACGAACTTATCGGTTTTATATCCTTACACTGTTTACTTGTTTGTTGTGTTATTGTTTTAGAATCATTCGAAATTGTAATAAAAAAATCATCGAAAACCTCAGCTATTTCACTTGATTCATGCAGCACATTGTTTCCTAGTTATATTTTCTTGACTTCCTGTCTATCTACTATATTATCAACATTATTTTTTACTGTGTCCCATGTAGCTTCACATCTATTTTCGAATTCTGAATGTATTTCTTATTATTTATTTTTGAACGGCGTATAGATTTATTTAATATCTTAGAATATTTATAATATCGGATTCCATTTATGTTTGTATTGTTTTTTTACATATTGTATCTTAATTTACGTATTTGAATACATGAACATCTTATCCCCTTCGTAATCCATTTTGGTGCATTATTCTTAACTTTAAGTTTAACTTTTTTTTATTTTATTTTTTTAATTTATTATTATTAAATTATTTCTTTACGCTTAAGAGAGACAAACAAGGCATTCAATTTATTTTATGACACATTAACTCTTTTTTTATAATTATGCATAATTATAAAAAAAGAGTCAAGTACAAGCACTCTTTTTTTTTAATTATGCTTTTTTTAATGTGTCATGAAATAAATTGAATGCGTTGTTTGCATCCGATTCATTATAGCAATCAGTCCAAGACATGCTTTCAAGAGCTTGTTTGAACTTCCGCAAATTATCTTTGCTGTAGTCTCTCTTAAGTGTAAAGTAGTAATTTAATGTTGGTATTTTCTTATCACATGTAAAGCTAAGTGTCAGCTCGGTATTGTGGTCTGATAGAAAAATATCCATCTTTTCCGCTTCTGCAATGTTACTTTGATACCAACGCGATTCCCACACAGGACAAATATTGCATGCATGAATATGTTTGTTTGTCTTGGTCTGGGTGTTTTAAGAGAGGTAGGGCGCATCAAACTAGTCTGTCTGGGGGAAGTACCTCCACGTCACAGAAAACCGTAGCCAGATAACAACTACCTATAGGATTGTTGTGTTCCTGTGTGTGAGTGAGGTCTCCAGTAGTCTCCTAAGGAGTTGCTGTGTTAGCAGCAGAGGAGGCATCGCGCGAATAATACTTAATGTGTTGCAAGCGTTTATAGGCTACGGTAACCGCTTTACATCAGATGGGCTGTATGCTTGTATGCTTCCCGACGACATTGCATAAAAAATATATTTTCAATTATTCATCATTTATTATAAAAGATATAGGTACTACATGGAAGTGTTGCTTATAACTCTCCGTGTTAATATTTGTCGTAGACTGAGTATGAGTTTTACTTTAATTATATAAAATGTATGGCGAATCTTCTCATTTAAAAAATAAACACTGGGTATTGGAGAATATTTTTAAGAAAATTCATAATTCTAGTTTTTCTACTCATAAATGTAGAACACACTTTATCACTATACACCCGTCTCGAAGTTACACTCCGTCTGTAGGAAATTGTATAATAAAACACATAAAATATTGTAAAATACCTCCATTTTATTTCAGTTGTTTAATACTAATTATTGTAACAAATTATATGTATATATAATATACAGTACAGTGACTCAATACTTTTACTATCAATTATATTATAATATATAAAATATCTTATTTAAATTCGTGTTACAACTATCGGATCGTATTAGAAAGTCGACCATTTTGGTTAAACAACAAACCAATATGCTCAAATATCTAATTTATTTTTTTATAAAAATTTCGTTTCTTATTTAATTATTTTACTAAAACTAAAGATTATTCGTAAATATATAATAAGAAGATAATAAAAAATGTTGGCAGTTTTTAAACTTAAAAAGAAGCAGTAATTTTATAAATATGAAACAAAATAAAAGTTATTCGAAATACTAAGAGACAGATAAACTATTTACAAAGTTTTATAATCCAAAGACAATATATGCGTATAAAACTGTGCAGTTTCCAATTTATACAGTACATAAAACGAATAAAAAACATCGGTAACCATTTGTAGGAACTGCATTTTTTTGTACTGTCAACGAAATAAAAAAATAAACACTTTTTATGGCACAACAACCCAAATGAAACCAATTTTTAGTATATGTCAGAGACTAAGCTCATTTTTTGCCTTCGCATTTGCATAGAGCGTTGTGAGTGTGTCCTTTGATGGTATCGGTAAAGCTGGGATTAAAAGATACGTTAGGTGCTACATATTGTGAGCTGGTGTCACTGCCTGATGTTTCGTATGTTATTATTTGGGGCTTAGTTGTATACGTTACTATTTTAGGCTTAGTTGTGTACGTAAAATATTCGGGCTTAGTCGTGTACGTCACTACTTCAGGCTTAGTCGTGAAACTAATGATTTTCGGTTCGGATTGGAATACTTTCTTCTCTACAATTGTTGCTGTGAAGGTTTTTAACCCACTGTCACCCTTCAACTGAGCATTAAAACCTGATCCACCTGTGCCAGCAGTATATTTACTAGATTGACTGAACTGTCCTCCAAACTGTCCTTGCCCGCTTCCAAATTGTCCTTGCCCGCCTCCAAATTGTCCTTGCCCGCTTCCAAATTGTCCTTGCCCGCTTCCAAATTGTCCTTGCCCACTTCCAGCCTGACTTTGGCTGCTTCCGAATTGATTAAACTGGCTTGTGGTGCCAGTGAATTGGACTTGCCCATTACCACCAGAGAATCCTTGTCCAGAGGTACCTATGAGACCTTGGTTCGATCCAGTCGAGCCTTGGCTTGTAGATAGCTGAGTTTTTCCACTAGTAAACTGGTTGAATTGTCCGAAGCTGCCGGATCCTCCTTTGACTCCTTGTCCTCCTTTAACATTTGAATTGATTTGACTAGAGAAATGGTTGCCTCCGCTTTGAGCTCCTTGGTTGAACTGGGCGAAGCGAGCGCTTTCTATTAAGCCAATTGCCCACTGGTACCACTCGAGATCGAATTTGTAGAAGGCAGCCAGCTGGTTGCCTGGCTGGCAACCTGGAAGAGAAACAATATTAGTTGCCATGGGTTTACAAAAATGTTGAAGTGTACTATGGCGGGCCTCGTACTAAAAAAGTGGCAACGCACCCCTGATGTTGCAAATGTCCATAGGCAACGGTGACAGTTTAACATCAGGCAGGCCGTATGCTTGATTGCCACCTAAGTGGTATAAAAAAGTCTCAAGTTTTACGTTGGCAAAAAATGTTTCCGAGTTTACCAACCACATGAATCGATATTTGCAGTGTATCAGAAGCCGAATCATGTACTAATTTTTAAGATATGCGCCGTACCTATCTTAGTAGGGCACTAAGTAGCGTCAACTGCATGTATGAAAGGGTTTCGTCATCTCATAATGGATTACGAGGTAACGTTAAGTCGTCAGTCCCAGATGATGTCGATAGCTTTGTTGGTTGTTGCGTTCCTGCAAGTGAGTGAGGTCACCAGAAGATGAGGAGCTAGCGTTCATAGGCGTAACCGCTTTACATCAGGCGGACCATATGTTTGTTTGCTATCCGTCGTAGCATAAAAAACCTGCAGATATTTAGCGGCAAAATGTTGTAAATATAATGTACAGCGAAGAGCAGATCATGCTTAACACTCATACGATTGTAACTCTTAATACGAACGGCATAAGAACGGTATCAAGGTTAAATTGTAAAGTGAGCTGCACTTAGCTGTACAAATACTATATGAATAAATAATAAACGCCAAAAAACGCGACGTAATATGCTGCGAGGCACTTCGATTCTTCTTCACACTTAATTTTTCCAAAGAGCCCTTCACACATACCGGAATCCCAGGAGTAAACACCCCGGAGCACGTAGTGGCCGTCACCAGTGGTGCACGCCAGGGCGCTGCCGATGTCCACCTGTGGGAATAAAGAGAGGTATGAGGTTAGAGAAAGAGCAGTGAAAGACTAGTGGAGTGGAGTCGGCCTAGTGGCCAACTGGTCCTGGTCCTGGTCAACTGGTCTGTGGCCAACTGGTCCCCGATTCGAAACCTGCCATGTACCACTAAATACGTGTTTTCGGATTTATGCACATACTTGTAATTTGTAATTACCACTTGCACGGCGGTGAAGGAAGCTCACACGTTCAAGAAATTATATTTCAAAAAACGTGTGACCTAACCTAAGAAAGGTCTGGTTTTCCCTCTGGGTTGTGGAGGTCGGACGGCAGTAGATCCACGTAAAAATGTATCTTCATCAAATCAAGGCTTAGGTAGCGGTCCCCGCCGATTCTAATGGACTTGGAATCGGGATAAATCTAAGAAGGACATATTAGAATAAAATATAAACATTTGTTTCATAATGACCAGGTAAGGGGGCGCTGCCCGTGACACTTTTTAGGGGTCCGTACCCCAAGGGTATGACGGACCCTATAACTGAGACTTCCCTGTCCGTCCGTCCGTCTGTCACCAGGCTGTATCTCATGAACCGTGATAGTTAGATAGTTGAAATTTTCACAAATGATGTATTTCTGTTGCCGCTATAACAACAAATACTAGAAAATAGAATAAAATAAATATTTAAGAATAAAATAAATAAAATTTTTATTTTATATTCCATACAACAAACGTGAATTTTTTGCTCGTTTTTGCTCGATATTGAAAACGGCAACAGGTAGGCGCTTGAAATATTCACAGAATATTTAGTTATATATCCACTTTAAGAATAAATAATTAAATTAAAATAAAATAAATATTTAAGGGGGGCTCCCATACAACAAACGTGATTTTTTTGCCGTCTTTATAGATAATGGTACGGAACCTGTCGTGCGCGAGTCCGGCTCGTACTTGGCCGGTTTTTTAATTTGTGTATTGAGTATGACGGAAATTATATATTTGTTACTTTTAGGATATGTATGAGTAGTTGTCTGCTGTACGGAACCCGGTGTCAGTAAGGGGCACCAAGTGAAAAACAGCGTGGGATTACACGGACACCCGTGCATTGCAACATGATGCTGAGAAGGCATATTACTGGCGGTCATTACACGTATTTTAGTATATTTTGACCCAATTTGCTTTGTTTCCTCTTTTATTGTATACATTGTCAGCAGTTTCTGCCAATAGATATTTCATTCTTTCTTGTTCTGTTGAAATATAAATAATAAATAAATAAATATTGTCGGACAAATTACACAGCGCCATCTAGCCCCAAAGAAAGCGAAGCTTGTGTTATGGGTACTAGACAACTGATAAACATACGTAAATACATTTTTTTTTTGTAAATACATACTTATTATATATAGAAAATACCCAGACCATGACAAACAGACATGTTCATGCACACAAATGTTTGCCATGTGTGGGAATCGAACCCACGAGCGTTGGTGTCAAAGTCGCGTCATTCACGGCTGAGCCACCGAGCTCGTCATCGTCAAATAAAACAAATTGGAGTGGAAGAAGTTAGGGTACTACCCATGTTTTCATAAACTCGATATTTTTTGGTACTGTACCGCAATCGGTAAAAATATACATAACAGAATTACGTCGTTGACCGTCTGTCTGTCCGATATCCTTTTTCTCGGCGATGAATAGAGGTACCGAGTCGAAATTCATATTGAATACTTTTGTCTGAGGTCCCTTGGAGCTGTAAAAAAATCCAGCGTCTAAGTCAACGCTATAAGCGAGAACGAGCTCGAGCTCGAGAGCGAGCACGATAATTTTAATTGTATTTGATTTTATAATTTACGTAATATTTTGATTTATGTATTATTCGTATTATTATTATTATTATTTTATTTTTGACATTTGATTTGATTATGATGTATTTTATTTGATTTTGTATTGTATTCTTATTAATTATAAAAGCTGTAAAGTATGGATCTCTGGTCTGCAAATAAATGATATTATTATTATAAAAAACAAATACGGCCGTTTATGCCTTATATTTTGACAAGCCTTAGATTTTCGAAAGAAAATGAAACCATTCACATATAGGCCATTCTAACTTTGTTCTCCGTTTAATTTTCTTATTCTGAACTCTATTCCCTGGAGAAACTCCGCGCATAGCTCTCTCCATTCGCTTGGTTTCTTTTAATGTGTGTACCAAACCAAAGGACATGCTCCAGACATTCTTACCTTGCAGATGTTGTTGGTAGGGTTAGTGGGCTGTCCGCAGACGCAGCTCTCCTGATCGTACTGCTCCAGAAGGTGAGGGTACTCCTGGGATAGTTTGGATTGACATTCAGCTGGGTTAATCAGGGAGACGTTAACGCTATGCATTATAGCGCCGGCGAGGTGAGCTGGAAGAAAGAAACATAAAATGTTGTTAAAATGTGTTACAAGTCATATTTACAACACACAAGTTAAGCAACATCTGATGGAGCTTGTCTCTGGATAGTTTTTTATATCTCCAGCTTCCTTTCTGTGGTTTGAGAGCATTGACTGTGGCTGTCGTGGCTGGTTATTATGGAGACAGATGACAGAGAAGGCTAGCTTTTGTTAATCAACCATTGAGCAGCCTGCTGAAGTAAGCTCTGAACCTTGAAGGGAGGCCCATCTCCAAATTAAGAGAGGTAGGGCTCATCAAAGCGGCCCATCTGGGGAAGTACCTCCGCCTCACAGAAAACCGCAGCCAAATAAAATCTCCCTAGAGGGTTGCTGTGTTCCTGCGTGTAAGTGAGGTCACCAGTAAGCCCCTAAGAAGTTGCTGCGTAAGCAGCAGAGGAGGCATCGCGTGAGTGATACTTAGTGTATCGCAAGCGTTAATAGGCTACGATACCCGCTTTACATAAGGTGGGCCGTATGCTTCTATGCCTACCGACGTTGTATAAAAAAAAACGCTGAGATGGTATATGAGCTGAGCTGATGTATAATCAGTTAGTTCAAGCGAACTGGTAGTACAGTGATAGCCCAGTGGATAAAGAATCTATTAGCCGACTGTCGCTGGTTCAAATCCTGACATCGGTATATGTACCATTAAATTCGTATATTGGGTACATATTCGTAATTGTCGCTTGCTCGGCGGTGACTGAAAACATCGTGAAGAAACCCGTGCGTCCATGAAATTATATTTCAAGAGAGGTGATCTAGATCTATCGGTGAAGAAAGATCTGATTTTCACGTTTGGATTATGGAGGTCTAACGACAGCCGTTCCATGTCAAAATCAGTATCATCACCAAATCCTTAAGCTTAGATAGCGGGCCTCACTAATCCTAATAGATAACGATATAGCTAGGAAGAAGATGAGTTCAAGCGTACTGCAACAGGACAGTCACTTGCACAATTGGGGACAGTGACAGAAAAGCTAGCTTGTATTTTAATTTGACATTTGTATTTTAATTTCGTCTCCCATTACGTCATAGGAGCGATACAAAGGTCAAAGTGGCAAGCATACGTGCTTTCAACTGTTCAAGCAAATATAGTAAAAGTAGAGGTCAAATCTGACGCATCGTTACTCAAACAGCCAATATCATAGTATGTCATTAATACATCATCGATGACACTTCAAAACATCATTGTCATTATGGAGGCGATGTGTGCATAGGGTTGGGTCTGACTGAGGGCGATAAAAAGTTGCGGGCTTGCTATTTTTTCAATTTTTTGAAATAATGATGAGGTTCTATATTCGACGCGTATATTTCTTTAATTATATTCCTAGATATGTATAAAAATCCGCCATACATTTTCATACAATTTTTTATAACATATTTTTAATTCTCTTACAAGCAAGCTACCGAAAAGTTAGATAATCAATTACTTTAAACGAGTAATCATTATATTCCTGTATCTCAAAACAGCTTTAACTGTGCCTTATGGCTTAGATTTTGGCTACCTACAATCTTACCCAACGCTCCATTCACACTATTCCCTGCATTCACTCGTCTCTCCACATCAGCGGTATACATTCCATTGCTGCTTAGATATTTGTGAGTTCGGGACAATAAACTACTTAACTGCGCGTGAAGGCATCACGCGCAGTTAAGTAGTTTATTGTCTTGTAATCTTTGTTTTATATCTTATTCTCATTGCTAGTTCCGATAGCTCCGTTATATTTTAAGCAATCATCGGTACTTATGTAGATAGGTGAATTTTGTTTTTGTACAAGATTATGAATAAATTACTTTAGTTCTAGTTGATGTTAGAAACAGAGCTGGTCTGGAAGAGAGCGTCGGTGTTAAAATAAGAAGAGGCATGTTGCGTTGGTACGGACATGTAGAAAAATGCAGGATGAAAGAATGACAAAAGTGGAAAGATGTAGGAGCCGAGGAAGGCCAAGACTTACCTACCATGACCAAATTGGTCGTGTTCTATCAGAAGGTGATGTCAGGAGCCCCAGGAACCGGCGAGCGTGCATGAGAAGAGCAATGAATGCTAAAGAAGCGAGTGAGATATGTAAGGATCGAGTCTCGTGGCGCTCGGTTCTATCTATCTATCTATAACTTCACGCCAAATCCCTTGCGGGGTAGGCCGAGAGGACCGATCGCCACGTGACTCGATCCTTGGTGCTCGGTTCTCTCTGCCTACTCCGTAATGGATTTGGCGTAAAGTTATAGATAGACTTTACTTCTATTTAAGAGCAGTGACAATGGGTAAAGAGCTAGCCAATTGACCAATGGTCCCTGGTTCGAATTTGGATTTACGTCGATCGGCGGTTATGGAAACCCGCACCTCCAATCAATTATATGTCAAGAGAAGTGTGACCTAATCTAACAAAGCTTTGATTTTTTCTCCCGGTTGTGGAGGTCCGGCAGTCGCTCCAAATCAAAATCGATATCTTCCCCAAATCTAAGTCTCAGGTAGAGTGAATCCTACCAATCCTAATAGTATAGGAAACGGGATATGATGCTAGGATAAAGAAGTTCTATATAAACCAGTTGAGAATGCGAAAGCTTGTATTGCCAGAGGAACACCTGGCTCGTCAATTATATAACAATTTAATTATATTTTTTGAAACATTGTCAGCCATTTTGACCATGTTCCTTAAGAGATAGGAGGTTGGTTTTTCAGACATTCCTATTCTACTTTTTTATGCTGAACCCGAATCTGAAGTCAAAATTCGAATATTCGAAAAAAAGCGACAGACACACACAGTAAAACATATAGATTTTATATAGGAACGGTGTTCCTGAATATAAGTTCTATAGTAAGTAGTAGATACTGGTAGGAAATTGGTTTGACAGTTTCAGATTACTTGACCGAGCGTTACGAAACGACACGCCGTAGTGTGAAATACTTATCTGTTACAGGAACACGCTAAATATAATAATATAGAAAGTGTCAAGCGCCAAACGTGACGGCGTTTGGTGACTTGGCACCTACTGCGTTTGTTCAATTTACACTTTTTTGACATTTATTCCAAATAAGCTTTATTTTTTCAATTGTTTACGAAACAGCCTCTGAATAATTAGTATAAGTGGTATCTCAAAAGTGCATGTGGTGCACTCAAATAATTATCAAATAAGGCTACATTAACACAATAGTGTAATGTAAGGGTTTTTCCAATTTTCTAGACATACACAAAATTTTATAATTATTTACATCATTCCTTACCTTTTATTTAGAAAATAGACCACGTTTATTATTAATGTTCAACATTACTAAAAAGAATCACTATTTTGTTTAGAACTAGGAAGCTAAAAACATCTCTTTTCATGTCTAGCTAGTTTTGCTGCTTTGCCTATTTGTACATATATAATAGTGTATATGTACAAATAGGAAATAGGGTAGGAAATAGTGTATATGGTAGGTTGTTGTGTAGGCAGTATGGTCAGGTGACCACATCTTCATAGTTTCATAAAAACAGTTCTCACCAAAAAAAAAAAAAAAATTGCAACGTATATATTCAAGCTATCTCAGAGACTAACTAATCTATATCTTTTTATTTCATTGTCTAGTTTTCACAAATAGACAACATTCAAGAAGGTTTAGATAGTAACAAGAGTCTGTATAGTATAAAACTGATTTGTTTGTAGGCTATTACAAAATCGAAATCCGACTTTCCGCACACGTGTGTGTATTTGCGTAAAATGTTACAGCTGTCAGCTGACAGATTGACACAGCGTACAAACTGTCGACGTAACAATAACCTTATTGTGTTAACGAACGAAACATTTGTTTGACAATATTAATATCGGCAACACTGTGATATACCTAGTCACGCATTGGAATGTAGTTATATTGATTTTTGAGGAAGAAAAATGTGTTAAGTTAAATGAAATGCGTTCGTTATTGCACAGGTCAGGGAGTTTTACACAAATAGTAGCAAAAGGACCTTATCTCAGCAATCTGCACAAGAACTACCCGGTTTATATTACACTAAATATCAAGACGAACTTATTCCAAGGTAGGTTCAGTCGGTTTCTACATTTCTAACCCAGGCCAGAATTTCATCCAATGTTACTTGCCGAGAACTTTATTGTATTCATAAATGAATAGTTATGTTTTCCTTATCTAAATATGGGATACATTGGGGTTTGCCTAAATACTTGAAATCGGTGGAACCGTTTCCGAGATATCGGTAAACATTAAATTTTACTCCTAGGCACATCTTCCTTTTTAAACCGACTAAAACGCAGTCGCCTTTAGAATTCCCTGCTTATCGAAATATATTAAAAACGCCCAATAGACAGCGGTATTTGCTCGCAAAGTTTGCCCGGATTTGTCAATTATGTCACAATTTCTTTGAATTCCATCTGTACAAATGTTACAGTTCGGTGTGAGTGCGTGATCACTACAGCCTTGTCAACATTGGCGAATATACGCGAATTGAAAAGAATTCGTTGCATTGACGACACGTCCTCGCTGAATGTCGTAATCTCTGTGACATTTATATAATTTAAAGTACGCAAAGTCTTTTCTAATCTATTTTAACAGCCAGTATGTACATAATGGATCAAAATTTCAATCTTTCTTGGAAATCTTTCTTTCTTTCTCGGATATGAAAAAAAAATGCATTACATACCACAACTCTGGAGAAAGGTTAGAAGTTATTCAACTTCACGATACGACCCTAAGAAGCCGAAAAGAAAGAAAGAAAGTGGAAAAGCTGTTCCCACGGGATACGCACGGAAACCTCTCAATTAAGCGTAGTTTCAATAAAAATGCTATATAATGCGGTACCACTAAACTGGCCTGACGATGTGACTGGTGTCTATGGACATCATTATGGTTAGGAATGACGAAACAGATATACAAAGACGTTTTTTCAGAAGGTACTGTCGGGAGTGCTAGGAATAGGCGTGCGTGAAAAGAGCTATGAATGTTAAAGAAGTGTATGATGGTGTGTAAGAACGTCGTGTTGCGCCCGGTTGTCTCTGTCTAACCCGTAGGGGATTTGGTGTGAATATGACCCATTAGGCAGAATGATTAACAGTAAGTTCATCTTGTTTGGGCACGTTGATTTGTTTTAGTGCTATACAGTTGCAGCGTAATATTCTATTTGTCAGTTACTTTTTTTTTTCCTATATATATTAATATATATATATTTAAAGTAAATAAATCTTTTTTAACTAAATTGCTCACTGAAAGACTGTGTTACTGTTAACAATTGAGCAGTTCCAATGTTCATGAGATGTAGGTGGCTGCGCATCAAAGCAGCCGTACGGGAAAGTAACTCTATCTCACAGAAAACTGTAGTCAAATAACAACTCTCTGGAGGGTTATTGTGTTTCTGCGAGTGAGTGAGGTTACCATTAAGTTCCTAAGGAGTTGCTGTGTTATATAAGTGAGCTATACATCAGGTTTTACAAGCGTTCATAGGCAAACGGTAACCTCTTGCATGTGTCCTGACGTAACAAATAATCGCCATCAGAAATATCGCTAAATTTCGTGATGACAAAACGATTAGAAGCTGTTATAATTCAGTTCCTAACATTATATTAGATACAGGTTGATCTTAAAAACGATTAAGTAATAAATATACATAAGTGATACATAAACTTTTGAAGATATGGGAGTTTGCATCATTTGATAATACTAGGCAGTCATTCGAGGACCATGACAATATTTTCATTGACTAGTTTATTCTATTAGCTCAAAGGTTAACCAAATAATACTTATTTAAGAAATTTAACTCGACACGTCGCTGTTAAGTTGCACGTTTAACGTTTATAATATTTTGCAACAAATTCCTAGAATAATTAAGAAGTCACATGTAATTTCTCAATAGTGCATACTCGCTGGGAGATAATATTTTGTCAATATGATGGTGATTTCAAAGTAGCATTTCAGTATTTAATATTATGAAATTGTACATTTAAATCCCGGCTTGTATAGTATAATGTTAAACAAGCGATTTAATTATGTGTACGCGAATGTCTAAATCCTAAACCAGGAACTGCCCAGTGTATTCAAAGGATTTCTAGGACCAATTGTTATGAAAACTAGGCATAGGGAACCGAGTGCTACATGGCTCAAACCTTGCACACCTCACTCGCTTCTTTAACATAGCTCTTCAAATGCACGCTTACCGTACCGTCTATCACACGACCAATTAGCTCGTGGTAGGTAGGCCAGAGATTTCCTATCATTTTTGTCTCGTGGATCCCTTGCGTATATATTCTCTGCTCCTCGTAGACCTTACAATCGGCCTCATGAGGTCGATATAAACCACAGTTGGAAGCACGGGCCTAGACCTGCCCTGGCACCTACGCCCTTCTACTTTCGCGTTGTGTATCTCTTTCACCGATACAAAAGACGTATCTATTAATTATGAAAAATTTAAGTAAAAAGACACATCATGTGTGTTCCATTTCATCTCGAATCTGATAACTGATCGCCGAACGGTGCATCACAGTGCTTTTTCAGGAACACCGTTACTGTATGAAATCTGTACTGTACTGTATGTTTGTCTGTGCGTTTGTTTGTGTGTTTGTCTGTCGCTTTTGACGAATTTTGACTTCAGATTCGGATTCAGCATAAAAAAAGTAGAATAGGAATGTTCAGGAACACCGTTCCTATCTTTTAAGGAAGGTGTTCAAAATGGCCGACAAATTAAAAAAAAAATATTGTTATATAATTGACGAGCCAGGTGTTCCTCTGGCAATGCAAGCTTGCACATTCTCAACTGGTTTTTAACTGTCTTCAAAAAGGAGGAGGTTTATTTGGCTCCGTATTTTTTTTTTGTGGCTACTTGTAAACTTATTTGGATTTTTATTATTATTAGTAAATCGATGTGTCCCATGTAAATTTGGAGACGTATGAATATTTGGGCTACTTGGAGTTTTGAAGGGTTTAAAATCTTTGTATCATCAGCCACTGCATATAAATAGCCAGTCCGAATATCACGCGAGTGGAGCTGAAGGCGTGTGTTAACCTTTGCACAGCTAACCAAAGATTACCGTCCTTAGTGAGGCCGACTCGACAATTGCTTGGTATAACAATAAATATTGCTGAGGAATGTTGGACCAATGGCATAGCCTTCAGGCATACCTCATATTTTTTTTTCTTATGCAAGAAGTAAACAAGAACACAGATGAGAAGATAGTGGCCTTATTGGACTATCATGATATCAGTTTAGTATTAACGCGATAATCAAGTTTACGACCTGCCCGATAATAAGTAGCTTTGGGTGCATGCAATATCAAATACATCATTCGTGCATGATGAAGGCACATTTAAGTTATCGTTTAATATCTAGAAACTAATTAACTTTTTAATACGTCGTTAAAGTGGTATAAAAATGTATAATCAGAAAACGAGAAATATATTTAAATCTTAACTTACCTAAAACGCAAAAAAATTTAAAAAGGAATGTTATTAAAACTTTTTTTGAGAGTATACACAAAAAATTTTTTTTTTTCAAAAATTCTAGAAGCCTTGTTGACGGGAGTTTACTTTGGTGTTTGTAATGATGTTAATTATTGTATTATCGAAAAAAAGGTAGTGACACTAAATTGGGGTGTCGAACACATTGTGCATCGCCTACCCTTTAAAAACAGCTTCATGCATTTTTTAAAGTCTCTTGGAAAAGCCCCGACAGGCTATTCCTTCGACAGCCTAAGGATTCCCGGAAGAAAATCCTGAAAAGGCACGTTGAGTACATGAAATTTCTTATGCCAGACCTTCTGTCATAATTAGTTTCATATATTATCTATCTACCTATAATTTCACGCCAAATCCCTTGCGAGGTAGGCAGAGAAAACCGAGCGCCACGTGACCCGATCCTTACATACCTCACTCGCTTCTTTAATATTTATTATTCTTTTCATGCACGTTCGTCGGCTTCTAGGGCTCCTGACATCACCTTCTGACAAAACACGACCAATTTGATCATGGTAGATAAGTCTTGTCAGATTATTATTATTTTCTTTCATCACGGGTGTTAACCCCGGTCTTTTGATAGGCGTGTGCGGGGATATGGATCCAACGCGTAGAGGCCCCTTAGAAAAGATTGATGTAATGTATTATACCCGCTGTGACCTGCTCTAAGGGATATCAATGAGAGAATATACCCACGAGCAGGTCACGGCAGGTAATTGGGACTATTGCAAATGTGTCGGAAATAATTGAGCTATTGAAATGAGATCTGGAGGGATTATTAGTACTGGGCTATTACAGAAGAGAGACACATTTGCAATAGTCCCAATTACCTGCCCAGGTAATATGCTCACCTGGACACCTGCCATAACTATCATATCTGACTGTTACATTTGGCAGGCGGTGGTTCGCCACTCACTAGATGGACCCCCGATATGCCAGCGAAATTCGGCCGGGGGCAACACCGATGTGAGTGACTCAGGGGTGTCGAGAGGTGTGCTGCGCTTTCTCCGAAGTTACTCGCGGCGTTATGCCCTTTAACACTTCCACCCCTGGAGCATATTACCTGCTAGAGCAATATACTCTATCGACTCCTCTCTGGACGGCCAATGAAGGCAAGCCAGAGCTGAGAGTCCTGCGGGCCTTCTTGATTTTTCACACCGACCGATGAAGACACGCCGGAGACGAAGGCCCTGATCGACTCTCTGGAGCACTCGGGTACCCGTGGTGTCGTTACGCACCAACAGCTCGCCACAAGCTGCCCTGCGGGCTTATTATTATTATTATTCATATATTATGATTCTTGTAATACAAGGATTATCGCCCACGTGCTGCCAACCCCGTTGTTGTGCGTTGCAACTTTTCAGAAGCTTTTTGATTAATTCTCCAGGAAGTTGTTACATGACGGAGGTAGAACCCCTTGCCCAGTTCGCACGCCTCATATAAATAGAGCGATCTTCTACCACTCTTTCGCCAGTCTCGTTTGTTAATTAACGTAAAAGTGGTTTGTAAATGGTGCACCACATGCAGCTGAAGTTGGCCTTACTCTATGGATGATAGTGAAAAAGGATCCCTAAAAAGTATATTTCATTTCATTAATACGGTTCCAAATTTTTTTTATTATCGGGGGACATACAAGCATACGGCCCACCTGATGTAAAGCGGGTACCGTAGCCTATTAACACTTGCGATTGCAACGCTTTTTTTTGGCCACCACAAAAGTACCAAAGACGCGTTGGTCAGACGTAAAAAGCGTGATTTCACTCATTAGTATGAAAAATATTTTACTGTGGAATAAACATGGAAGTTGAAAAAAGGTAAGCGCGGTGACATTATGCCATCGGCAAGTTTTAATTACTTCCAATTCTTTTATTTTTATTATTATATACAACGTGGTTACCGTAGCTTATGGACGCTCGTAATACATTAGTATCACTCGCGCGATGCCAACTCTGCTGCTAACACAGCAACTCCTTATGAGCTAGCCTTTCAATACCCTTTACAATTTTTATCACTATATCATCTTTCATTCCACAAAGTTCTCGTATCGTGCCATTTCTTACTCTATCAACCATTCTCACTTCACACATACTCCTCAGCGCTCTCATTTCTACGTCGTTCACCCTGCTTTCATGCTTCTTCTGCCATACCCATGTTTCACTGCCGTACATATATTGTCGTTAATACACCCTGCATGATAGCAAGGCGAGCTTTTTTTTTTTTTTATTATAATATATGGCAATAGTGTTGCTACTTTATGCCAGTGTCAAAGTCTTCAGTTTAGAACCATTTGAAAGTCTTAATTCTATGTTCCAGCTTCAGGAACTGTGCTGAAAAAATACTTGGGAAGGGTACCTAGACCCAATCAACCCAGTTTAAATACCACCCGTAAAACGATAGTGATTTTTACAGGTGTTCTTGATGAACTTATTCACGTCTTCCAAAAAGTGCATAAACGTGTTATATTTGAGTTTTTTCATTACTGTATAATTTCACTAGCACTTATGTTACAAAATACTATCGAAATTGTCACATAAAACTAATTTTATACTGAATTGTAAAAATTTCAAGTAGACCAACAATGTCACTCGTCAAAAGCGCGGGAAGAAGTCCCAAGGCGAGCTTTGTTCGATATGTTATCGTTTGTTACCACGGAGTACAACGCACCATTGATGCGGTTTCCTGCTTTCACTCTTCTCTCAATATCGCTCTCAAATTTTCCATCTCTCGCACTATAAGATGTGTGGAGTTAATGATGGCAGATAGGAGAGGAAAGTCATACAGTAGACGCTGTATTTAGAAAGACCAAGATTAAGCCGTTTCCTATTTAGATGGATCGATGAACTCAAAATAGGGACCGACAGTGCTTATGAAAAGAATTAGGAGAAGCATACGAGTATGTGAATCTATTTGTTGATCCAGTGAAATTCCTGGAGTGTCGTCGTACTCATGCGAGCAATTGGGATTACCAATAAACTCTCGGTGGGTTTTTACATTAAAATGTTGCTACGCTCGAGCGATCAAGCGTTCATAGGCTTTAGTAACCGCGTTTTATACCACGTGGCTCATGTGCTTGTTTGTCATTCGACGTAAAAATAATAATAAGAGAACTCTACTAGACAACCTTCGAGTGTTGGCTATATTACGGCGAAGTGACAAGGGCATACACGATCACAGAGCAAAAGTGTACATTTATCTTTTTTATACGTTAAATTATAAGCACAGATTTTTCTAACATTTTTTTTATATTCATAACAAATCACCAAAGGTTAAATTTATCAAACATCAGTTCAAATAATTAACAGTCAATGTTTAATATTGGCGTGTCTGTCAGTTTGTTCACGTCCCGAGAAGTATTTGTTTATAAAGTTCACGGTACTCCAGTGGTCATTGTTGTTAAATATTTTTATGTTATGTCATTAGGTTTTTAGGGTTCCACGGAGAAATATAGTATCGGAGTCCTTATTATGTCATTTTTACTTAACTTAAGAACACTAATGATAAAGTGGCTACTATGTAAGTACTTTACTACAAGTAATATATGTATATCATCACGCCGGGGCCCTTGTGGGGTAGGTAGTGGCGTCCTGTTGCCACAAGTAGGTAATACAATATTTTAATACAATTAAGCCGATTACCGCACAAGATTTGTGTGCACGTACATACAGTATGATTATGTCTGTTTGGTTCATTTATAAAAAAAAGGTAAGTTTATGAGTAGGTACCTAAGATAGTACACATAGTACAAGTTTGGGACTAGATGGCGGTGTGTAATTGATTCGACAACGTTAATTTTTAATAAAGTTTCATTATAAAGTAATATTTTAATTTACAGTAGAGGTTAGTAGTAACGAAACAGTGCGTTTCACCGCTGAGCCAACAAGCTCGTCTAATTGTCAGAGCGGATGTTAAGATTGACAAAATATATGTGCGAATTCATGATTTTTACCTAACGTAAATTGTTAACCGTGACTAAAGAATTTTCACTTAAAAAAGTGTTTTCAGTACTCTGAGTAAAGGCTTTGCTTGTATGTAATTTGTATGTAAATGTTAATTTATTCATTTCTCCGCATTCTTTCTCTAATCAATTTCTAGTCAGAAGTATTACAATAACGATAGAGAACCCTTAGTACGCGAGCCGATACCCCTTGACCGTTTTTTATTTACTAATTACTACGTACGTGATGTGCTCGAAGATGGAGGTTACAATTAAAATTTGCATATAAGGTCGAACTGCTTTAAGCTTGCCGAAAGAACCTCCAGATTCGACATATTTTAAAAGTAAAAAAAAGGTATAATTTAAAATGATATAGAGGGAAGGTTAAGGGCTTTTAAGGACTGACCCTTCGTCATAAAGGATATATCAAAGAAGACTGCATCGAAGAGGGGGAATTAGAAGGGAATTGAGTACCAAGACAAGAAGGCAACTCTATCGAGTCAAGTTCAAAGTACTATCGAGGCTACGAGACTACGTAGTAGGCCCCTGTGGGCAGTTACTATGTCACCGAAAGGAAGAGGCGGGCGTGAGGCGCCGTAGCCTAAAAGGAGGAAAGCGACTGCCTAAGGGCTTAGGGCGTCACGGAGCTAAACAATCGAACACGCAGGTTCATGCCTGAAGGGCCTATGAGGAGAGCTCACTCTTATACGACGGAGTAAACAAATAGACCGACAGCAGTGCCTCACACCTGGCGAGATAGCGAGCTATTGAGAGAGGCGCTACAACATCAACTCTCCCCTATCACGAAGATGTTAAAAGAAAATCACCTCACGATAAACCTCAGCCAAATAACAACTCCCTCTAGGGTTGTTGTGTCACAGGCGAGTGAGCAAAGACCGGGTCATATGCGTTCAGTTCTCTCTGCCTACCCCGCAAGGGATTCGGCGTGAAGGTAAGTAAATAAATAAATATTATTTTACAAATTACAAGATTAAGTTGTAAAAAATATATAGAATATAAGTAACAATGTAAACGAACGTTGGTGAACTTTAATAAAAAAAAAAATACACAGCACCATCTAGCCCCAAAGTAAGCGAAGCTTATGATATGTGTACTAGACAACTAGGTAACATGCAAAGAACATATTTCTTTGTAAATACATACATCTGAAACATAAAGGACACCCAGACCAAAACAAACATATTTGTCCTGTGTGGAAACCGCGAGCGTCGGTTTCAAAGTACCGTTACTAACCACTGTGCCATCGAGCTCATCAGATAAATAGATAGTTTGGAAACATTTTGAAAATGTAAGCGATGGAAGAGGTTTTTTTTTAATCTATGACCGTGACTCATGGGTATTAACCGAAGGTAATCATTCACAGCAAATTTATTCGGTATTTGTGTTCGAATGTAAACTGCGAAAACCTTGGACATGATAGGGTTGGCAGATTATAGATTTATTAATATCAGTGATCCGCGTGTGTGTGAGTGGGTCCTTAGATTGTTTAGATTCACAATTCGATCCCGTAGGTTGCGCTGCAAATCTAGGAACAAAAATAGCAGGCTAGTCAACGGCAACGTTCAGTAGGCCAATTCTACTAAAAAACTGCAACTGCACTGCAGCGTGGCGTGTGTCAAAATGCGTACATTTTGACGTTCCGTTAAGCGATCTGACAGCAGCGACGTTTAACGAAACGTCAAAATGTACACATTTTGACACACGCCACGCTGCAGTGCAGTTACAGTTTTTTAGTAGAATCGGCCTACAGGCAGGACAACGTCTGTCGAGTCCATCATTTAAATTATATGGTGTGAAGGATTATCATAATGTGCACGAAACTGTGTAACTAACGTATTTATGTTGATATCGATTAATACTGTATATCCGTACAATATCCGATGAAAGCTCATAGGCGGCTTGACTTTTTTCTGATATTTTTTAACAATTATCGTCATATTTCAAACGATTTACACACAACATTTACAAATTATGCACCTAAATCAACCTCAAGAATCACTCTGTCTACTAGTGAAAACCGTATGAAAATCCGTTGAGTACTTTTAGAGTTTATCGCGTACATACTAACAGTAAACATAGTTTACCATAATTTATAAACATTAAAATCATATGTTAACAAAATACCTACAGTGCCGAAAATACACGTTATATAATAATATTGGAAATATTTCGAGTTCAGGGACGTTTGGTTCATGGTTCATGAGATGCGCTGTCACAAACATTTTTGACGACCTCGGTGTCGCAGTGGTTAGTAACGCTACTTTGACACCGACGCTCGTGGGTTCGATTCCCATACAGGGCAAACATGTGTGTGCATGAACACGTTTGTTTGTCTTGGTCGGGGTGTTTTTAGGAGAAGTAGGGCGCTTCAAAGCACGTCTGGGGAAGTACCTACATTCACCTCATGGAAAACCGCAGACAAATAACAACTCCCTTGAGGATTGTTGTGTTCCTGCGAGTTATTGAGGTCACCTGTAAGTTTCCAAGGAGGTACTCTGTTAGTTAGGTAATGATACTTAATGTGTTGCAAGCGTTCATAGGCTGAGGTAACCGATAAAATGCCGTTACCGTGGCCTATTAACGCTTTACATCAGGTGGTTGTGCTTGTATACCTCACGGGGTCGTATAAAACTTATGAGATATTAGAAGGGCCCAATGCACGGGTTACAAGCAATAACACATGGACCAAAATCATGTCTCTATTGACCACTGTAATAACATATATTTGGTCCAGAGTCCACAGCAGCCTATGTCTATTACTAAGTGATAACAGCGACTTCGTCCGCATTTTGAACTGAACCATGTGTATAATAAAAAAAAGAAACATTCTGCTCCGTTGGTTCGGACATGTGAAAAGAATGTAGCGAAAATAATTACGAAACAGATATACAACGCAAAAGTAGAAGGATGTGTAGGAGTCGCGGAAGGCCAAGACTAACCTACCACGATCAAATTGATCGTGTTCTATCAGAGGGTGATGTCAGGAGCCTTAGAAACGGGCGAGCGTGCATGACAAGTACAATAAATGTTAAAGAAGCGAGTGAGGTGTGTAAGGATCGAGTCACGTGGCGCACGATGCTCTCTGCCTACCCCACAAGGGATTTGGCGTGAAGTTATAGGAATAAGATGAAGTTGAAGTCAATAAACGATGGTACGCAATGAATACTGGAAATGTAGGTGTTATGTATCCTTTTGTAAGTGTACGAAGTCGTAAAACGTTGAAAACGAAAGTGATGGCTCAGATTGTAGGTCACCGGCGGAGGGGATTGTCCGCCAAATGACATGTTCATCATCGGCGAAACCAATAGTGCACACCCCAAGACATGTTAGCTATAGCCGAAACACCGAAAATGTCCGTATTACCTATCAACTAAGAATGCATAAATCCTGTTACTTATAGTAAACGGGTTGTTTGTACATTCGTCATAAAGTAAATTAATCACACTTTTGTACACTCCATACATTGAAAATAATTCGCCACTTGAATTAAAAAAAAAATTGGTTGTCTGTAAAGTCGGTTTACGGACGATAATTTTAAGTGATAACGTCATAAGAAAATATTCAACAGTTGACAAAACAGTTCACGTGTAGGTTGTGTGCTGCCGCTGTCTCTTCTACTCGGACGCATCGGCCGATGGAGTGGGAGAGAGATAGATGCGTCACAAGTCGAACGCTTAGGCCGATCGTGCCTCTCTATTGCTTGTTCCGCGCTCTCGCTTGCACGCTCCGCACGGGCAGAACGTGACACAGTCCCTTGGGAAAACCTCGGTCGGGAGTTCATTCCACAACTTGAGAGTTCTTTAATTTATTCAACGTAAAGTTACATTCTATCCAAGACGTTATTCAGTATACATCAGTAAGCAGTGTCGACTGCAGTCTGTATATGGATGGGTTTAATGATCACGATTTCCCCCGAGTTTCGGAGGGCATGTTAAGCTCCGGCTGTTCGATAAATTACAGTCGTTAACTAAAGAGAGGTAGCGTGTATATAGGCATTACGACTGGGGAAGTACCTCGAACGCAGGAATCCGAATTAGAGGATTTTATAATATATACTTTTAGTAACGGGGATGCAAACGCGTTCATAGGCAACGGTAACCACTTTACATCCGTGACGCGCATGCTTTTATGCCTCCCGACGTTGTATAAAAAATAAACACAAGCTAAAATAAATCTACCCAGATGATTTCTATTTTGTACCCAAACTGTAATATAAAAAATTTTGCATTTAAAATAATTCTTATTGTATAAGAGTATAAACTAATATGGCGCCATCCAAACACTGTCGATAGATGACATTTGGGGCTTCAATATAATATAGGTACAGCTAAGTGCAGCTCAAGCTTTACACTTGGACCTTCGTACCGTTCTTATGCCGCTCATAATGAGAGTTACTATCGTACTTCGAGTGTTAAGCGTGATCTGCTCTTAGCTGTATGTCTTATAATTCACGACTAAATAAAAAAAAATATAATAACAATGGACGCAATTTTTTTTTCTATGGTGACTTTGGATAACTTTAATATTATTAAAACGGTATTGATTAATCTTTTTAACTATTTGTTTTTCTATTTAAATTAAATGTAATATATATAATATAATATAGATATATATATAAATGTAATATATATATATCGATACTTATATGAACGAAATCTAAGTTCATGTAGGTCAAAACGGAGTAGAGTGGTTAATGACTTTGGTTTTCATTATTTAAGGCATATCTATAAGAACATATTTTAGACTCCTTGACCTGGCATACTTATGTCTATATAAATAAATATTCTCGGGTAAATTACACAGCGTCATATTGTCTCAAACTAAGCAATCCTTGCACTATGTACTAATCAACTAATAAACATACGTGAGTAACTGGTTTTTTAAATACACTTATACATAGAAAACACCCAGACAAATATACGCAAAACGGAATCGAATAGCCTTGGTGGCTAAGTAGTCATATCTAGCCATTTCCCTACCATGGGGATTATCATAATATGCACAAATATAACCTAGACGGCTTAACGCAATAACTCAATCCTATATATCTAACCCAAATCAGCACATAGGAAAAGGCAAGTGTGATCCTTGTGTTGCCATGTCTAAATCGATCGAATTATCAGTTGAATCGATTTTAATGCATTTTTTTATCTGAAAACTGATAAATCTGGGACGTTTCTAAGCATTTCCGAAAAGCTGGTAGAAAAAAAATGCGAACTATGATAAAATTATATGAAACAAAAATATATTTATTTAATATTTGAAATTTATTAAAAACATAAAAATTCTATGCTGTGGTTCATGTACCTACTATAAGAAGCGATATTTTGAGGGGCTTCTAATACATTTTTAACAAATGTGATTATTTTAATCAGTAATTCGTAATCATTAAATCAATGATGCAAACAGGAAGGTGTTGATGTATTCATACGGAGGTCTTGGTGACGCCATTTAAAGAATTAATGACAGATAACCTTAGGGGTCAAATGTTACCTAATTTATAAAATACGTGCTGTTTAGCATCGGAGTATAAAAACTAACCTTTCTTAGTAAAACAGCTTTAAACAATACAGCCGAAATGATGTGTCAATTCGATTGGAATTTTATTCAATGGAAGTATGAAATGCAATGTCAAGTGTCAAGTTTGCGATTCGCCTGTGCAAACTCGAATCGGTCCAATATAAATAAAAACCCTAAAGGACAAAGTATGACTTTCAGGGTGTAAGACAAAGTGTAAGGACCGGGTCATGTAGTGCAGGGTTAACTCTCTGCCTACCCCGCAAGGCACTTGACGTCACGATATAGATAGCTAAATCGTTTTTAATTATGTTTGTGTTTCTGTTATACATAATATAACGACATTTTGACAAAATTACCACTGAGTAAGGAATAGGGGACGAAAAACTTTTTAGTTCTTTTGTATTATGAGTGCTTACTTCTATCAGAATTGTAATATGGTTTTACAGCATAAACACATAATGTAGGTATTACTAAATAATATGAGAATTCCTTCTACGCTGCATAACTCCTTTTTTTCATATTTATTATTTTACGCTAGTTTATATTATTTTACGCTGTTCTTCATAACTCCACCTTAGAGAATTTAGAATTTTAAGTAGACAATAAATATCACTCACGCTGTTCGAAATATCTCTGCGCAAAAAAAAAATACATTGCATTGTCGCACATAACTGACATGAATGGCGAACACATTTTCGCAGTTGCTTTATAATTTAGGACTTGTACAATATTACGTTATTGTTCAATTTACAAAATGGCGTCGATTTCACCAATTAGGGTGACAATGCGTTTATTTTAATGAGGACAAAATGATGTCAAGTTAAATTTGTGCAACAATTTTGCACATTTTATGCACTATCTTCGACTAGGCACTAAACAATGTGAGCGTATAAATTGGTGACAAATTGCAGACTAACAGTGGTGTAATCACAAGTCACGACATCGAGAGATGAGGCTACTGTAACTTTCATTGAAGAAATGCGCTAGTATTTCTATTTGTTCGCTGCTGAAAAATATAAACCCAACGTCAGGTATGGCCTAATACTTTGAACTAATGTTGACTTTAACAAAAAATGTTTTGCGAAATTCGACCTTCGATGCACTATTTGGTTCGATGTATTACTTTGACTTATGAGATCCTTATTTTGAAATAAGAGTTCATCTATCACGTTTTGACCTTGTGTAATTAGATTGTAAGTATGTCTGTTTGTGTTTATAATAGGAAGGTTTGTCATTTGCTTTCGTATTATTAATCAACTAAAAAAGTATGAGGTAGTTCTCTTAAAATTGGAGGGTAAAAAAACATGGATCAAATCCATGTTTTTTACCCTCCAATTTTAAGAGACGGATCGAGTTTTGATGTATTCCTGTGAGGTTTCCAGTAGGCCCCTGAGGCTTTGCTGTGACAGTAGCAACGTACGAGCGACACATCTTTTGTTGCAAGTGTTTATAAGCTACGGCAAGCACTTCGCATCGGGTTGGTTGTATGCTTGCATGCCTCACGACGACGTTGTATAAAACGTTTAAAATAGTTGTTAAGATGAATATATTTATAATTATTTTTCATCAGAAAATGCCGATCGATGTTCGGTGTCAGGCACTAGTTAAATCCTGGGCAGTGGGCAGACGAACTTTGCTCGTTTCTTTTTGTGTTGAAGCGCGTTATTCAGGAAAGACACATTTACAAAAATAAATACCTAAACTTAAAAAACAAAAGCTTATTTAAATTCAAAATTTGCTTCAAATGAGATGAATGAATCGCTTCCGAGATACACGGACGAATAAAATTTAATTTTGATGTACAAGAATTTGATATATATATATATATATGTCGTGGAGCGTAGAAATGGAACGTCAAGTCACAACCGACTTGGGTGTATTCGGGAGCTACGGTTGGCAACATCAAGCTGTCAATGGCGGGCAAAAAGGGCGGGCTGAGTGGGGACCATGGTATAATAATATACTACGCCAGGTATGGCACTCCCGGTGACAGCTGTGACGTAGGAAACACAAGCCTACGTCATCGCCGCTATCGATGGTTCTCAAACTTTATAATTTGGGAAAATTATGGGGAAAATTTAATCTCACTACATTGAAAAAAATACCTAATTATAATATATCTGTCTGTAGATATTTTGCCTGTATCTCCAAATGTATGTAATGTATATGTTTCTACAGATATATTATTTCGGTGTAGGGCATCTAAGGGTTACTAATACACAAACAAATATTACAGTAAAAAAATTTTTTATTACAATTTTTATAGTTCAATAATGAGTCTTTGATACGTTATATAATTTATTTTATACTTTTACACTTTTTTCCTTTTTTTATACTACGTCGGGAGGCATACAAGCGTACGATCCACCTGATACATCAGCGTTAATAGCGTTAATAGGCTACGGTACCCGCTTTGTAAGTATCACTCGCGCGATGCATACTCTGCTGCTTATACAGCAACTCCTTGGGAGATTACTGGTGACCTCACTCACATACAGGAACGCAACTACCCTCTAGGGGTTGTTATTTGCCTGCGGTTTTCTGTGAGGTGGAGGTACTTCCCCATACGGCCTGCTTCGATGCGCCCTACCTCTTTTAAAACATCCAGACCAAGACAAACAGACATGTTTATGCACACAAATGTTTGCCTTGTGTGGGAATCGAACTCACGAGAGTCGGTGTCAAAGTCGCGTCATTCACGACTGAGCCACCAAGCTCGTCACCTAGTTGATGACATGCATTATTTCTATTTAACCCTTTGAGTCTAATATAGGTTCTAGTTCGAACCAAGCAAAGTATTACAGAGTGATCTATTTGGGGGTAGCGATCCTTAACACAATTGTATAAAAATGTAATCCAAGCTCGGAAAATGTTTTTTTCCGTACACAGCAATTTCCCGTGGAATTTCTCAGTTTAATTATTTATGCCACACTAATATGCTCTTCACATGGGTAAATAAGTTTTCCTCTCGATATAAAATGTATCCACTCACAGGAGGCACTTTCAGTATTTAATGCTCGGGTTTGATTCCCAAAGCGTTGCATATTTTGCTAATATATAAAAGCTGCATAGCTGGCAATGTATTTAAGGCCTTGTTCATTGATTTGATTTTTAGCCACCTCGGTTTCAAAAGCATTCAATAATTGCTCTTCTTGGGCAGTTGACATATACATAGTTAAGTCGCAATCTTCAACGTTTTCAGGTTCTAATACGTCGCAATTCAGAAAAGTAAGATTTATTTGCTACTGGCTCTTCGAAGAGGCGTCAAATTGGTATTCTTTTTGTCTGATTTTATGTTTTCTACTAAATGGTTCATTTTCTCCAGTACCAAATTTTATGCATCTAATTTAATTCCATATGCATTTTATTTCCTTCGAATTTCATGCGAACGTTGAAAACATCGAACTAATAATTAAATGCTTTCTGTCTGGGTCTGTACAATATAAGTACAAGGACCTCTTATAATTTCGTCAAGTTTATCTTACATAAAAGAGATAAAAGGGGCTTGGCGCCAAATCTCGTACAGGGACGGTGACGCGAGAATTTGTTTTATTAATTTAAATGTTTACTGTGCGAATTAGTGTTTAAATCCAGTGCCGTTTTACACAGTCATCATACTGAAGTGTACAGTTACATGGAATATTGCAAATTCATCGTTTAAACATGGCATTCTGTGTCAAGTGATTTGTGACGTTTTCATACGAATGACTTCTGTTTAGTATTCAAATTGTGCTTTTATTGACGCCAAGTCCGGGAAGCTTTCAAACGAGTGGAACGAGCATTTTATAGTAAATATTGAAGAAAAAAATTATGTTAGACGTTTAACAAAAAAAAAAATTAATGTAGAGGACGTACGGTAACCTCACTTTTACATAATCTTTTGTATAGTGCCACCGAAATTAAAAATGTTGTTTGAATGTATAAATACCGCGAGAACTTAAAAGTCTATAAGGGTAATTTTATATACTTAGGTACCTACTAACCATATTTTGTAGTTGTTTGTGGTCCACAATAGCGAAACCAGTCGTTGGCTACAGATTTTTTTCGTGGAAATGAAAAAAAAATCTTATTGTACCGCCATTAACACTTTTACTCGTACAGCTCAGAATGGAACAAATTACTATTTTAAAATAATAAACTTTAACCGGCCTTAAAAGTTTTGCAATCACTGTGCACACAAGCACCGACCGAGAACGAAATATACAATTCCAACAAGTGCGAATGAGATGGCGTTAAACGTCAAAAGTCAAAGAGACAGTCCGTTACAGTCTTGCCAGTGGTATGAAATCAAACTCCGCAACTCTCATATATTACCTGTATGATATGCAATAAAACTGTGAGTATAATTACCTAATTACATTAATTCATGTTTAGCATGATCTATTTTGTTTGTAAAGATAAACAAATAACAATTGTAATGCGTAAATAATATTTTATGCATGAGCGACGGCAGAAAATCTTTCCTTAATTGTTTGTAATTTACTTTAAAGTGGCAACTCGACAGTGACGTAAGCATGTGTTTCGCCCGGAGTGCTAGACCTTGTTTTCTTGGATCATGGTGGGGACAACACTACAGCGGCCACTTTTGAACGAGACGTCAAGTCGTGCGGACGTCCAACCAACCGCATTCCGACTTCACCGCGTTCCTATAATTAATCCGGCTACATCCGATCCGCGTGCATACATTTCGCGAGAGTTTAATTGTAATCAGGACTGATTAAACCTACTGAGCGTACCACGCGTTTTCGTTTCGTTTTCTACGGCAACCACAATGGATGAAGAGCAGATAACTCGTAAACGCCCACACTTCCCTCCGACATATATATACAAGAATTTCTCGATTAAAGTCATCTATCTATATCCAATTGAACACTTCTTTTTTTAACAAATTATTGAAACAAATATATCGTATCAATGAGCTGCTAATATTGACACAATAGGATAAAACAGAAAAAGCGGCTCCTTTTCATGTATGCGACACCGTTTGTGAAACATTTTAACTAATTGAAATTCGAATTGAAAAAAGCTTCAGGTCATTTAGCTTCACATTTCACCCGATATGTTCGATAGTTAGGTGTGTCACTTATTTTGCCAAGAGGTTCTTGACATACGGTATGACAACAGCAGAGTCATTCCGCCATAATGTCAAGGTCCTCAGATGATAAAATAGGAGGTGTTAGCAAACGGTTTTCGATTTGTAAAAAAAAGTAAAAATCGGTCGTGTGGGGTGTCCAAGGTAACTTATTAACTTATGTAGATAGATAAAGTTTTTATTTGTACCAGGGGACACACATTTACAATAATGTAGGAGATCCATATTTAAAGAAGTAAACATAATTTATTTAATTAAAATAAATTAAAGCACGTAATGCTTGTATCACAACTTGTTATAAATAAAGTTAAAAAAAAATATTATAGAGAATGCGAGATATCGATATGAGAAAATATCTGTAGAACGGGATAGCATGAGATAATAACGGGCAATTTGATCTACCTAAACTCCTATGTCCGCTATCGCTGCTAGTTAGTTCATTCAAACTATCGTCGGTTGTGGTCATCTCTGCTTCGGATACAGTATACTTGACAGTTTTTTAGATGAGTTCGTCAAGTTTCACTATCTATGTCCATCTTCAATGCGTACCTATAAACTTGTTTTGAAACCCACTGCAGGGATACCGGTCTCCCTTCAACCGAAGGGGTTTGGAGCATACTCCACCGCGCTGCTGAAATGCGGATTGGCGAAGGCCAGTGTTTACAAGCTGCCCGAGGGCCGCTGACTTAGCTTAATGACTGTCATCTATCGACAACAGCCGGGATCGACGGCTTAACGTGTCCTCCGAAACACGCAGAAACTCGAGATCGAAAAGCCCATCCATAGACAGGCTGCTATCGACGTTGTTAACCTGCGTGTTCGGCTAAAACGCGCAATGACGTCATCGAGATCTCTGTTTTGAATATATTGATATAATATTATATTTTTAAATTGTTCGCCATTTTCTATACACGATGTATATTATGAACAGATTGTTTATGCTATTATTCACAGAAGTTAACAATATTTCAACTGGAAAGACTTAAATTTTCAAAATAAAATTAATGAAACCGAAGGCCTCGCCAGGCAAGTGGTATCCTAGAGATATAACTTCGAAATTACTCACCTTGAAGAACTTGCTTGCCCCAACCAGTAACAATACAGTCTCCGGCGCCATTGTAGAAAGCATCCAGGGTATCCCTTGAACCAGGCAGGCAGATCGGGAAGATGTTGTTGGCGAATCGGAGGTTCTCTGTCAGAACTAGGATAGCGACATCATTGTCGAGGCTGCCTCTCTTGTAGAATGGATGACGAAGAATATGCTTGACCTGGACTATTTGGAACGGAAGGGGTTCTTCGTCGATTCCAAGTTTCCATTCTCCACCCTTGATTAGTACGTTGGCGGCTTCAAGCCTAAGAAAAAAGAAGTATCAGTACCCTTGAGCTAAAATTACAATTACAAATACAGGAAAGACATAGCCCAAGGATATTTCAAACGTAATTGGCCTATTCCCTGCCTGTTAATGATAGTACGGGTGGCATGAAGTCCTGAATAAAGAACCCAGCATCTCATGAAGTGGCTCCTGGTAACCACGATTATTTGAAGGTACATAAAAATCCTCCAGGAAAGCTCAAGTACCTGCAGAATAATGGAAATTGGAGGAACTTCTCGGTTGTCATCACATATATATATTTTGACGAGCTCGGTGGCTCAGTCGTAAATGCCACGACTTTGCCACCAACGCTCGTGGGTTCGATTCCCACACAAGGCAAACATTTGTGTGCATGTACATGTCTGTTTGTCTTGGTCTGGATGTTTTAAGAGAGCTAGGGTGCATCACCGCAGCCAAATAACAACTCCCTAGAGGGTTGTTGTGTTCTTGCGTGTGAGTGAGGTCACCAGTAAGCTCCCAAGGAGTTGCTGTGCAAGCAGCAGAGGAGACATCGCGCGAGTGAAACTTAATATATCGCAAGCGTTAATAGGCTACGGTACCTGCTTTACATCAGGTGGGCCGTATGCTTGTATACCTAACGACGTAGTAAAAAAAAAACATATATCATTAATATAGATCTGTCTGCTCTGATCACATTCCCATATACAGTGACCTGGAATAGGTCCCGCTTAGCTACCTAAATTGTCAAGTCAGTATTCTATGTACAAATTGTGGGAGAAAATTTAATGGCATCACTTTCTGATAAAACATGACCAGTTTTATCGCGGGAGGAACCTTGGCCATCCTCTTGGATTGTTCTCTTTTCGAGTTGTATATCTGTTTCATCGTTCTTTTCCTGGGCATTATTCTATGTACTTGAATCAATAGAGTATATCTTTTATTATTTAATATAAAACCAATTTTCATCTGAATATCAACTTACCCTTCAACGCAAGCAGCAGACGTAATGACTACGTCGGGTCTGGTAATGACACCGCCACATAACAGGCTCCTGTTGGTCTGAAGGAGCACCATAGCTTGCCAAGGAATCTCGGCGAAGTCTACTTCCAGTTCGTTGCGGTTACCGAAGGGATTTTGAGGCTGGTGGAAGAAAAAATACATTATGTAGATATGAATCACCTCCGTTTGGCTTGACGAGAAAGACGGTATAAACCTGAAAGGGCAAAACATCCAGCGCATACAAAAAAGAGCCATTCGCTCTATTTATAACATGGGCTCCAGACAATCTCTCCGGGAACAGTTCAAAGAAATAAATATCCTCACTGTTACTTCTCAATATATTTATGAAAACATAATGTGTGGTAGATCATCGACTTGCTACACCCTTTCTTGTAAATTGTATTCGATTTTATAATAAGTTGCCTGAAACAGTTCTGTCCTTTCCTGACAATGTATTCGAAAAGCACATTAAAAATACTCTATGTAAAAGGGCTTGTTATAGAATTGATGAATATGTAACTGACAAAGATGTCTGGAAATAATTCAGTACGTACGACCTGTTCTTAATAATCTTTAATTCTACCGTTTGATATCATTTGTACTAATATGCTTATGTGAATTAATTGTAATGTCTAATTAACAATTTTAAAAGAGACCTATCGGCAAGTAACTTTGGGCATTTCTTCTTCGTCAATGGACATTTCAGGTATGGTAGTACGAGTAGATTATAAACGTATAATAGTAACACGAGAGAATTCAATAACATACAAACATACATATACATACATACATATCATGACGCCTGTCTCCCATTGGGGTAGGCAGAGACTATAGAACGCCAGGTGCGCCAATTCAAACATACCCTCGCTTCTTCCACACTCATCAACCTCTTCATGCACGCTCTTCGGTTTTGGGTACTTTTGATTTGGCTCTTTTTCAACACATCGCTAATTTGATCTATATGTGTGCGTCTAGGGCGGCCCCTCCCGACATCACCACTTTTGCTTGATACACTCCTTTTGTAACTCTTTTGTCATTGATTCTTTCTAAATGACCGAACCATCTCAGCATACCCTTTTCAATTTTTGTCACTACATCAACTTTCATTCCACATAGTTCTCGTATCGTGCTATTTTTTATTCTATCAACCATTCTCACTCCACACATACTCCTCAGCGCTCTCATTTCTACGACGTTCACCCTGCTTTAATGCTTCTTCTGCCATACCCATGTTTCACTACCGTACATCAATGTTGGCGTTAATACACCCTGAATAATAGCAAGGCAAGCTTTGTTCGATATGTTATCGCTTGTTACCACGGAGTACAACGCACCATTGATACGGTTTCCTGCTTTCATATTTATTATTTATTTTATATTGATAAGATATGAATAACATACAATAAGGTTATATTTCAAAAAGTATACGACGAGAATCGAACCCACGAGCGTCGGAGTCACAGGTAACAGCGCGTTTCACCACTGCGCCACCGAGCACGTCATAAATACTACATTAGTGTGTCATTTGGTAATATTTGTGCTAAAATTAACATCACAATTTGACGTCGAGGCTGAACAGTGATTGATTGTATTCAAATTGATCTTTGATTGCCATCTTTGGCTCAATTTTGCGAAGGTTTCATGAACATATTTTATATAAAGTAATTTACTTACTGTCATTACTTAGAAAATAATTGATTGACTTTCAATATTTGATGGCTAGTATTTTAAATGTCATTGTCGGCCACGTGAAGGGTGCGAATGTATCGTAGCCTTTCCAATAATAGTCAAATAAGGGTTGAAAAGTAATTTTGGCGAGCTCAATGGCGTCGTTGCGCGTGCCATCCTAACCAAACACGCAGGTTAAGCGACGTCGACCGCAGCCTGTCTATGGACGGGTTTATCTATCTCGAGTTTCTCCATGCTTCGGAGGGCACCGTCGGTTTCGGCTATTGTCGATAGATGACAGTTGTTAAGCTAAGTCAGTGGCCCTCGGGCGGCTTGAAAACACTGGCCTCAGCCAATCCGCATTTGAGCAGCGTTGCGGGGTAAGTTCTAAACCACTTCGGTTGAAGGGAGACCCGTATCCCTGCAGTGGGATGAGTAAGGGTTGATGTGGTAAGGGTGGAAAAGGGTTAAACCTCTTTAAAAGGGTTAATGGTTAAATTATGAAAGGTCAATGATAATGTGAAATAGCAGTTTTTCGTATTTTAAGACGCATGAGCTCGCAGTCGAGGTTTTTCCAAAGGATTAGAGCATGGAGTTCTTCAAGAAAGGTGCGTAGAGATTTTTAGAGGATCGGCAACGCATTAGTGACACCCCTGGTGTTGCAAATGTCCATAGGCTACGGTAACTGTTTAGCATCAGGTAGGCCGTGTGCTTTTTGCCACCGTAGTGGTATAAAAAAATGTAAGGAGTTCATTTATCATTGTGGCAAACACGCGTAGCACTAGTGTTGTCTGATGTGACATTGTCACCGAGCCTATTACATACCTCACTCGCTTCTTTAACATTAATTGCTCTTTTCATGCACGTTCGCCGGTTTTTAGGGCTCCTGACATCACCTTCTGATAGAATACGACCAATTTGATCATGGTAGTGATAATTAATTAATTAAGTGATAATTAATTAAATTATGAAGCAAGTGATAATTACAAATATGTACATCAATCCAAAAACACGAATTTAGTGGTCCAGGATTCGAACTGGGAACCAGTTGGTCACTAGGTCAGTACGTTACTAGGCTATCACTGTTCAATTTCATTCATCATAATGTCATTTGTTATCGGTAGAGCATTCCACGTGAAGATCAGATTGGTTTTCTTCGCAAAGATATCATCTTTACGACAATTAAACATAAATCAATAAACAAGTACCATAAGTTAGTTAAGAATATGTAAAATTGCTATATACACCTACCTACCTACGAGTACTTCCTAATAAATAACTTACCAGCACAGTAGCAAGGAAAGATTTTATAACAAGGTTCCTCAACTTTTGACCTTATCAGATGTAATCGTTATAAAACCATCATTAAATGATCTGTCAAATTGTGAAACGTATAATTTCAATGATAATTTGAATGGGACTTGCAAGTAAGTAGTTACCGTATTTACACTGTCAAAACATTAATTTCATAATCTATCTATCTGTAACTTCACGCCAAATCCCTTGCGGGGTAGGCAGACTACACGTGACTCGATCCTTACACACCTCACTCGCTTCTTTATTCTTTATTCATTGTTCTTCTTACACACGCTCGCCGGTTTCTCCTGACATCACATTCTGATCATCACATCAACCCTTATTCATCCCACTGCAGGGATACAAGTCTCCTTTCAACCGAAGGGGTTTAGAGCATACTCCACCACGCGGCCCAAATCAGATTGGCGCCCGAGGGCCACTGACTTAGCTTAACGACTGTCATCTATCGACAACAGCCGGGACCGTCGGCTTAACGTGCCGTCCGAGCTCGGATAACATTCTAACAAAACACGATCAATTTGGTCATGGTAGGGTAAATCTTTGTCTTCTACTATCGCGTTGTATATCTGTTTAGTAATTCTTTCTTCCTGCATTCTTTCTACATGTCCGAATCAACGGAGCATGTCTCTTCTTATTTAAACACCGACGCTCTCTTTCAGACCAACTCTGTTTTTAACATAATCGAAAGGAATTGATTTCATAATCACTTCAATTATGTGTTTTGCAGGTAATATAATAAATAATTACAGGATTTTTTATCGGAGATTAGAAGTCATTTATTCTGACTATATGTTGCGTTTATAGGCTACGATAACCATTATACATTAGGCAGGCTATATGCGTGTATACCTTCCGACGTTGTATAAATTAAAACTCTTATTTTTGAGGTTTTTGTATTTTGAAGGAAACATAGAAGCGTAATCCAATAACAACTCTTTGATTATTTAAATGTTCTGTGAAAAAAAAACAAAAATATGGGAACCTAATTACTATTCCTGTTGTTTATGTGGGAATGTAATTAAAAAGTATTGTATAAGTATATATATATGTATTTTCCAACTAAACTCTTATTTATTAATTTTTTATCCCGCGCACATTGTTTCACCGTTTCCATCTTTTGAACCCAGTCCTCCGTCCCTCTCGCACATCTCCCCTCTCTCTCTATATCCGCTACGTTCATTTCCTCACATACTACGCTACATTCCATTTCCCACATTTATTTATCAAAGATCATAATTGTTATCCGTATAATTCGAATTGACTGCTTCCATAGACAATAATGAAAGCGGCAAAAACAACCAACATGAACTTTTAATAGGTGATCAGGAAATACAAATTCTTGATCACCAACTGAAATTCTTTGTGTACAATTTACAAGATTATTATATCATTGAATATTTTGCTAATAAATTAGATCAGCACAAGACGCGCTATTTTTTCCTTTTGACTTTTACATTATTTAGAAGCTTTATACGAGTATAGCGATGGCGTCAGTGCTACTGTAAGCTTTAAATGTTAATTGACATAATTATATTTTAGCATAATTTTAATTGCAAGAACATTATTTATAATTAATGCCAGAAGACATGTAATTAATATTTTACTGGCAACATTTAACGATGAACATTAATTAAATAATCTTGATAAGTTTCAAGGTTAGTATGTGTGAAATAAAAATAATTTTATGATTATTGATTCTACGACATACAAAAAAAAGAAAGTTTTTGCAAATTGTTGCGGGATTCGTGTAACATTAATAATACTTGAAAAAAAAAGCGAATTTGTCTGCACTCGACTCGTGCCAATTACATTCTCGATTTAAACGTGATTATGAAATAAATCACACGTATAAAAAGGCTATTATTGATGAGCACTTTTATTAAACAAACAAACAGTTTATGTACTATTACGAGCACAAACACAAGTCGACAAAACAAACATGAAGTACAAGTAATGAAAGCGGGCCGCCGACTGGCGGGCGGAACGCGGCCTCTCATGTCGGTAGAGCCTAAAGGAGCGCAGCGCGCATGCGCTGCGCGGGCGCGAGTAGGGTGCGGGACGAGGTACGGCTCCGCGAAGTGCGCGGACGAGCTGCGCGTTATAGTTCTCCCCCTCTAACCCTAACAATGCGTCCCCGCGCTGGGGTTAGCCTTCTTACGTGGTCTTCCCCTTCTCCTCTTTTCCTGTACGGGAGCTGTCGCGTGGCCAACGAAAGGTGTCAGACACGAAACGTGATACTTGCCTAAGATCGTACCGTCGGGAACGCGCTCCAGAATATAAGTTGACGCGCTGGTTACGTTTTGTATCATATACGGACCGTCGCGGCGAGGAATGAATTTAGGAGTTTGCCCCTTCCCCGTATCATTCAGACCCTGCGTTTTGAGCAGTACGAGGTCACCTACCTGGTATTCCGGTGCAGGTCTGCGCCCTGCATCTGCGTGAATTTTACCACGTTCCTCCTCCGGAACTACGAGACTAGCGTTGTCATCATCTTCATTCTCAGGCCTGTGCCTGTACAGAATGCCATCATCGAGGAGGTAACCCTTGCCTGCCCAGGCCCTCCCCCTAAACGGATCGTCGGACTCGAGGGCATCAACGATCTTACGTACCTCCGGGTCCAGCACCTGCCCCTCTCGGATCTCGTGGGTACTGCGTGCCGGAACGTCAACGACTGCCGTGCACAGGTCGCACTCCACGTCGTCCACACACTGCGGGCGGGAGAGTGTATCTGCTAGGACGTTTGACTTACCCGGTGTATATTCGATCCTAAGGTTGTATTCTTGCAGGCTCAGCGCCCACCTGGCCAGGCGACCGCTGGGTGACTTGACACTCATCAGCCATCTAAGAGGCTGATGGTCGGACTTAATAACCACCTCTGCTCCATCTATGTAGCCGCGAAACCTTGAGACGGCCCATACGACAGCTAAGGCCTCCCTTTCTGTCGTATTGTAGTTCCTCTCAGCGGCGGTGAGTAGACGGCTGGCGTACTCAACCGGGCGCTCATCATCTCCCTCCCCCTGGAGGAGAGCTGCCCCAAGAGCGTAAGCGCTGCTGTCGGTTCTGAGGGCAAACGGCATACTCTCGTCTGCCTGTCGCAGGATCGGCGCTGACGTCAGCAAAGACTTAATGTGCTCAAAAGCCTTTTGTTGATCAGAGTTCCAATGCCAGATACTTGCCTTCTTCAGCAACGTCGTCAAAGGCCGAGCAACCTCGGCGTAATTGGGGACAAACCGCCTAAACCAGCTCGAGGTCTGCAGAAAGCACTTCAAATGTTTGACATTATCAGGAGCAGGCATCTCTGCTATTGCAGAGGTCTTACCGGGGTCTACATGTATACCCCCTGGGACGATAACGTGTCCTAAAAACTTCACCGAATCTCTCGCGAAATAACTCTTCTCGCGGTTCACTCTTAAGTTGAACATAGCGAGTCTATCAAATACCGCCTTCAAGTCCTCGAGGTGCCGCTCGAAGGACTCCTGTGATAAGACCAACAAATCATCCAAATAGGCTACCAGCGTGATACCCGGGAGGTTAGACTTGAACCTGTCAATTAAACGCTGGAAGGTCGCTCCAGAGTTACGCAAGCCCATGGGCATGCGTTTAAACCTGAAGGTTCCAAGCGGCGTGGTGAATGCGGTCTTGTCCCTGTCGTCTGGATCTACACTCACCTGGAAATACCCAGAGCGAAGGTCTAAAGAAGTCATATACCTGGAGGTCTTCGCAGCGTGGAGTATGTCCTCGATCCTGGGAAGAGGGTAGCGGTCCGGCTCCGTCACTGCATTGAGCTTGCGATAGTCGATGCACAGCCTATAGCTCCCATCCTTCTTCTTTACCAGGACGACGTTGGATGCCCACGGCGACTCGCATTCCTCAATGACATCAGCCTCGAGTAACGTCTCCAGTTCCGTCTGTAGCGCCTCCCTCTTGGACGGCGATAGTCTGTAGGGTGAAGACGCGAGAGGCTCCTGGTCTGCACTTACCTTTATTTTGTGGGTGGCGAAGTCTGTGGCAGGCCCCGCCAAAGCAAACTGTCCCTCTCTGCTAGTTAAGAACTTATTAAGGGCTACCCTGTACTCTGGTGCCAGCCCAGCGCCTTCCCCTTCGCGCAGGCAGACGTTGGAAGCCTCCGCTTGCATCAACTCTGCACTGTTTAACACATAGGAATGGACAAAAGGGAACCTTGCTACAGGGTCTGACGAGAAGTGCCAGGTATCCTTTGCTATGTCTAACACAATCCCCGCACTCGCAATAAAATCGCGGCCTAGCAGGGTCCTGGTCTCGTCACCAGGAAACACCATAAAATCGATGGTGACCTCCTTGTCACCGATAATGACTGGTACCGATGCGGCGAGTACCGTTCTAGATTGTCGCGACCCGTCGGCGAGTCCGATGGTACGGTCTATTTCTCTAAATGACACTCCATTCTGAATTAAAATCGAATGAAGAGATGGGCTTGCTACGCAGTGACTAGCCCCAGTGTCGAGAATGGCTACACCTACCCTACCTACGATCCCTATTTCTACCATCGGGTGCGTGACACTTTCGCTCACTAAAGTATTAAAATCCGCCGATTTTACGTTTTTACATTTATCACATTTCGATCTAATCACCCCTGGCTGGCCACAACCATAGCAACGTATCGAAGTATCGTTCCTACGTCGACCGCGGGGAACTTTCGTATCATTCGAGTTAACATCGAGTTTAGCGTCGGTAGTAGTGGACGAACCACTAGTACGGGCCGCGTTCGTACCTCGCCCGAGTTCGCGCGAGTTTGTCGCGGCGGTCGCGCTTTCGTTTCGTTCGCTCGAGTTACTTACAACAGTAATACCTATTCGTTTCTTTACATCACTATTGCTACTATTAATATTAGAGCTTTTACACACTGATTCCGATATGGCGTCTTCAACAATTCGACACTTCTCTACTAAATCATCGACACTACATATTGAGTCACGTAATACGCGTTTTCGTACACGTCTGTTCATCAAACCGTATATAATGTCTACCTGAGCAGCATCTGGGAGCTTGTATGGGAGCCGAGCGATGCACGCGCGCACCCTGCACGCGAAGACTTCTGCACGCTCACCATCACTTTGCTCGGACGCGAACATATCACGAAACAGTTTAAAACCTGGTCGAGGGGCGCCGTACACTGCACGTAGACGCGCCACGGCGTCCTGCCACGTCGCGACACTAGCGCGGGCGCCGCGCCACCACACGGCGGCGGCACCTTCCAGCAGCATGGGGAGGCCACGTAGCGCGTGAGCGTCGGACACGTCGGCGCACTCCTTGTACACCTCCACAGCATCGACAAACGCTTCCAGCACCTCCGGGTCCTGCGAGTCACCACTGTAGCGCGCGGTGCACCGGGCGAAGTTTCCTCCTGACGCGCCGGCGTAAGCAGTCGTCACCGTCGTCGCAAGTCCCGGCGATGTTAGCGGCACCGACGCCGCAGTCGGCGTCGAAGCGGCTGGATTCCATGGTTGCTGCATTCCACGCAACGCCTCCATGAGAGTCCGATTCGTCTCCGCCTGTGCGCGGACGAAAGTCTCCATCATTGAGGACATCAGCCTTTCCGGATCACACACGAAAGGGCTGGCGTAAGTGCGGCTTTTGTCTTGGTCGGCGGCGGCGGCAGCGACAGCGTTGAGGCGATTAGCAGCAGCGGCGCCGCCGTAGTTGTGCGGTTCCGCGGCCTGAAAATCCTCTGAGCCACTGCCTTCCTCGTTTATGTCGTCTGCCCCTGTAGCTAGCTTTTCCGCAGAGCGGGCAGTGCGGGTCGTTCGTTTTGGCGGCATTGTTAGCGGGAAACGATAACACTAACACTGTACTGTGTGGCTCGGCCTCTAGTTGGTGCGCCAGTATAAAAAGGCTATTATTGATGAGCACTTTTATTAAACAAACAAACAGTTTATGTACTATTACGAGCACAAACACAAGTCGACAAAACAAACATGAAGTACAAGTAATGAAAGCGGGCCGCCGACTGGCGGGCGGAACGCGGCCTCTCATGTCGGTAGAGCCTAAAGGAGCGCAGCGCGCATGCGCTGCGCGGGCGCGAGTAGGGTGCGGGACGAGGTACGGCTCCGCGAAGTGCGCGGACGAGCTGCGCGTTATACACGTTTTTATTACATAACTTTCTCATTAATACATTTACAAGTCAATTTAATTGGCTTGGGAGCTTACTGGTGACCTCACTCACACGGAGGAAGACAACAACCCTCTAGGGAGTTGTTATTTCGCTGCGGTTTTCTGTAAGGTGGAGATACTTCCCCAGACGGGCCGCTTTGATGCGCCCAGCCTCTCATAAAACAGCCAGACCAAGTCAAACAGACATGTTCATGCACACAAATGTTTGCCTTGTGTGGGAATTGAATCCACGAGCGTTGGCGTCAATGTCGCGCCATTCACGGCTGAGCCACCGAGCTCGTCAAATATTTATAATTAAATTATAGGATACTATTATATTAACTTTATAAATTAATTTTATAAATGTAATATAGGTAATCTAATAGTATCCTATAGTTTTATTATTAAATCTTCTTAATTTACTTTAGATTTTTTCATAAAAAATAATAATATCATAATTTTGTATTTAGTAGGAAAAATCCAAATCGAATCAAACACAAACCTAAGAAGTAAAGAGACGCTATCAACGCAGTATATAATTGGTACTAATCATCAAAAACGCAACATTTTTACGAAACATTATTGGTACTAATCATCAAATCTTCATCAAATTTATACGACGCCAAATTCGAATACGGCTTGATAGAACAGATGTCCAACTTGGTACAGTTTGCAATAATCACTTGCTTGGTCGGTGTAGGAAAACATCGCGAGGTAACCCGCACGTCTAAGAAATTATATTTCAAAAGATGTGTGACAGAAGAGAAAAGAGTTTATCCGTCTGGGTTGTGGAGGTCTGATGGCAGTCGCACCATATTAAAATCTGTGTCTTCGCCAAATCCTTAGCCTTAGGTAGTGGACCCTGCTAATACTATTGGATTAGGAAACGGGTTAACGCTAAGAGGAAGAGATTAAACTGCCCAATCAGTCAAGCAGTTCAATTCTAATCTATTAAATTTTAGGTTTCTGAAAATGTAATACTTGTCATAGTATATATATATCACTTACATTCAACAATCCGCACTGTCCACCAGCTGTATATTGTTGCAGGAATACTCTGTAAATATTCTCGGAATATTGGGTCTCAATTTCTACTCGGCTGCCTTGACCGTGCTTGACGTAGCTTCCTTGGCCAAATCGGACACCTTGGCCTGTTTCACTAATCTCAGCTTGGCCGAAACCAACGCCAACACCGGAGTTTTTACTCTGTTGACCTTGAATTTGGTTGAATGAGCTCTGGATTGTCTGTTGAAGTATGAAAACAAAGTCACAATTTTGACGTATTTATTTTTTGCAACTGATAATCATGTATAAACATATACACTAAATCCCTCCTCCATACTCCACGCTTCACTCGTTTCTTTAACATTCGTAGCTAATTCTTTATATGATAGTTATGTATGAGGCACGTATGTAAAAAGCAGTCAAGTGCGAGTCTGACTCACGCGCTGAGGGTTTCGTAAAAAATATTTTCCCAACTTATGTTCTCAATTTATTTTTTATGATCCTACGACATATTTACGGTTTTCGGATATTTCCTTTACTTGTGCTACATGACACTGCTTCTCACCAAATTTCATGATTCTAGGTCGACGGGAAGTACCCTATAGGTTTTGATTCCCTTGCGAGTGTCAAAATACGCGCATAAACAAGGCATAAACAGCCGAATCTTTTGATTGCGTTGACTTAGACGTTTGATTTTTTTTACTATTAGAAGAGTTAATAGACCTGAGTATTTGATATTAATTTCAGCTTGATAGCTCTACTGGGAAAAAGGGTTTTGACAGATGGACGACAGATTGGCGGACAACAAAGTGATCTTATGAGGGTTCCGTTTTTTCTTTTGAGGTACGGAACCCTAAAAACAATTGTAAATTACACAAACCATATTGATATAGAATTTCAGTAATTCATATATCATTTGAATTATATTGAAACAATCGTACATTGAATTAATCTTCAATTGTAATATGTATAAATAAATAACTTAAATAATATTAACTAGTTACTTCAAAAATGTATGTATACCTTTACGCCTGTATCATTGTGCGACAGGCAGAAATAACCGAGCGCAATAAGACGCGGTCCTTATACACCTCACTCGATTCTTTAACATTAATAGCTCTTTTCATTGCTTCATAAATAATTACTATGTAATAATGTCCTTCCTTACTTGACCCGTGATTTCTAGTTGTCCCCTTCCTCCAGTCGTCAACTGTCCTTGACCAGTAACTTCCTGCTGTCCTCTTCCACCAGTCGAGAATTGTCCCTGACCACCGATTTCCAGTTGCCCCCTGCCACCAGTCGAGAACTGTCCTTGTTCTTGACGGAAACCTTGTCCCGCACCGCCGGTAACAACCTGACCACTTCCTCCGGTTACAGTTTGTTGTCTGTTTTGGTTTTGTTGCGTGAATTGGGTTGTAGCTGTTGAGATATGGGATCCTGAAAGAAGAATGATCTTGAAAACACCAGATTGTGACCCTTAGTTTTAGAAGAGATTTATTATCAAATGTAGAGTTCCGTTTACATTAGAATCTACTATGGTAAACGTATTTCCGCAAGTATGTATCTAGTATTGCTTTAGGCAAGAATCTAGTTCTCAAGACTTCCTCTTACTCAAATATGCACAAATGGCCTTCAAGTAAGTGTTAGCAAAAATGCGCCAATTATTCATGAATTCTATATATTCATTTTATTATGTGTGTAAAATATTAGCTTCATTAGCATATAACGCAAGAAAGAGGTTATAAATTTGTCACTAAGGTGTAAGAATTTGAAATTGCTGTGTTTGCTTGAAATTGCAAATACACATAAATTATTTTTAGATTATTCACAAACTCCAAATTTATATGGATAAATTAATGAATAATCAAATTTAATAAACAAATTTACATTGTGTTTGTTTGAAACTAGATTGGCAAACAAGCATGCGGCTAAATTAGTAAGCTGTCACCGCAGCCTTTTGACGCTCGCAACACCACGGGGATGTTACTCGCGCGCTGCCAATCTTGTGACCTAATGTTGTTTCGTCACAGTACCCAGTGATTTCTCTGACATATCTCACCCTTCAAACCGGAACACAGCTATATAAATATAGCTGTTTGGCGGTAGAAATAGGTGAGACAGAGGTACCCACGCAGACGACTTTTGTACAAAGTCTCCCTCTGGTGTCTAGACTGGAATGACAATATATATTGCTGAGCTTTTTCCTGATGATGTCACCTTTAGGGACGTTTTGGTCGGAGGTTTTATTTTGATATAAATGAGAGAGTCGGAATCTCCGATTCGACATGTTGGAACTATCTCGATTTTAGTATTGCATTTGTATCAATAGGAGACACTATTTTTCATTCTATTGTTCATATATTTCATTATTGATTCGATAATAATGTACATTGTTAGTTTGCCGACGTTCTCATTGCCTTATGTCACACATTAGCAATAAAAAAACGAGTGTGCTTTAGACCACACGACTGAAGTAAAACTTCTTTAGCTCCATAGTATCATACAGACAATAGGCCTGCACTGTGTCTTACATATACGAAACTTAACTCGCTATGAGGGAAAGAGTGAAAGAAAATGTGTGCTCGCACCTCTCTCTCTTGCCCCTACAGTAATATACGAAACGTAACTCTCTCTCTTTCTATCTTCACTAACTTATATCTCCCTCTCATTTCGCCTCGCCCGATCACACTTTTCGTAACGCTCTCGTCATATATTCACCAGCTACTCCCCAAGTCAAGCGTGCGTAAAGAGGTTTTACTTCAAAAAGGAATACACATATATCAGTAACACGGTCTTCAATTTAATGTATATGAAAGCCTGGTAATAAGGAATGTGATAAAAATAATGCATTCATGACTTTATACCTTGAGTTTGTTGTGTTTGTCCTCCAAAGCCGAATTGACCTTGTCCTCCTTGACCAAACTGTCCCCGTCCGTTTTGGCTGAATTGTCCTTTAGATCCTATTTCAAATTGTCCTTGTGCAAATCTGGTTCCAGTTACTGGGAAGCCGGGAGTTACTTGATTGGGCCCTTGCGGTGGAATAGTTGGCTTCGGCTCCCTAAGAAAAACATATATATGATGAGATTTGAGGTGTATTCATTAATAAGTAGGCTCAATAATCTCGACGTTAAAGTCGAAATTTAGTCAAAAGCAGTAGTAGTCTGCTACTCGAGGAATTTGACTGCCTGGAGTAAACGGATTGTACAAGGCTTACTCATGTAAGTTATGTCCAAGATGGTGCTATTTGCAATTACTGAGACAAAATTTTGGGTAGGTATTTAAAATTACCTACAAAAATCGTGGATCAGTGATTAATATCTTGCACAATTCTACAAGCCCCTGTTAATAATTCAATGCATAGTCTATCTATCTATCAATAACTTCACGCCGAATCCCTTGCGTGGTAGGCCACTAAACAAAAAAAAAGGAAAACAGTTGACAAACAGAGGTGCATAAAGGTACTGAGATGTTTTGTCACCTATTTATATATAGATTTTCACGCTATTATGTACCTTTTATTGGTAGTCTATTGTCAAAAGTTTTATTTGTTGTTCATGTTATGTAATCGTTATTTGAGCTGACGGAAGACCTTTATCATATAATGTTCTCTGTTGTTTTTATAGCCAATCTAGTAGCAGTGATCTACACTGCGTTTTCTGGATTGTAATCTCCGTTGACAATTCTATCTCAGCGATAATGATGTCTGCAGGCTAAGTGCTCTGCTGTTTTAATGTTTCTAATCCGTACAGCTATGTCAGTAGTCATTATTTCTTCAGATTAAAGTCAAAGTCAAAATCTTTTTATTCCTTGAAAATGTCTACATTTTTTTTGAATCGTCATTAATTTTTTTTTCCCTACCGTGCAGTTCATGACTAGGTGAGCACTGATAAAAATACTGCCAAAAAACTCAGGCATCCCTCTTTTTACAATACTTACGGGAAATAGTTCTTGGTAACACCTCCAGTAATAGGAGGACGGCCAGTAACAGGCCTGGGGTTGTTTGGGCTACCCCTATTGTCAGGAGTGTATTTGCCATCATTGCCTCCGAAAACGTTTTGTACCCATTTGCCGAGCTGGTTAGTAGGCCAGGGGTCAGTGTAGTAGGGATCTCTGCAGCATTTGCCAATGCTACCAGTTTCGAGGTCTTTGCAATCCTGTTGAAAAAAGTATGATTGTGGAAAACTATGTTGCATTTGAGTAGATAACTTTAGAGCGTATACTTTATAGCAATCACCAAGTATTAGTCACATTTTAAACTACATTAGGGATTGTACAAATTTGTTTTTACCGTATATGAATCGGTTACCATATTTTATATAGACCCTTGCAACACAGGAACTACTCAGTTCATGTCTGCTTCAATTCCGCCGTACTTACGAAAACACATTAACAATTGAACTCTCTGAAAGTAATTTTAGTCGAAGACAGACCTTTATATCTTCGAGTATGGTTTGAAGCAGATGCGGATTTTTAGAAAAAAATCAAACATGGCAACACGCAAGCGATTCTTATTAAATTGTAACAGTTATGATTTATGAGCATTAGGCAGCGGATTCAGCCAATTCTAACGGGTCAGGAAACGTTATTATCTACTGCAGTGTTTTTCCATTATGGGATATTTAAAAACAGCGCCACCGCCATAATCAGAAGTGCCAACTTACCGTAAGAGGCACTCTGAAGTTCTCCTGTTCCCTGGACAAGGCCACTGAAGTGTTGGAAATTACACCATCGGCAGTACAGAACTCCACGGGGGTACATTTAAGGGCAGCGGCGCAACCAGCCGGAATATCATCTGAAAGGATTAACGTTCGATATACATACACCAAGTGGTATAAAGTTTATCATAAACAGTGAGTTCTAAATCGAATCTTTTTTCTTTATGTATTGAGTACTTTTTAGTTTCAATGACGTTACCAAAGATAAAGGACGTATGGGGATTGCGTATTATCGCTTTAGTCATTACTTCCAAAAGTTTCCATTTCACAGTCGCTTCCTTGAGCACTTAGAACCCGTTATATACGTTTTCCCATACATTTCGCGGTCGTATACGACCACCCGGGTTTCGAAGGGTTAACCGTGATTACGTCCAGTCCATTATCCAGCTTATTAATTACTTCGACAGCCCATAAAAATATTCTTTGCACAAAAAGGAGACCTATCAAAATGAAAAACCATTACTTAACCGCTAATGTTCTGACAGAACCTTGGAAATTGTTGTGTTCAGAATGTGTAAGTATGAATAACCCTGATTTTATTTCAAACTATATACTCCTTCATCTTCACGAAGCGGTCAAAAATAGTTCCAGCTGAAGCGTATAATACTAATTTATAACCGTGCACGGCAGGACGCCAGACGAGGTCAGAGGGGCACTCTTTTCAATACTCTTGCAATATACATAGAATTTTTTGATTTTAAACTGTCATATAATTGATAGCCAAAACTATACTCACTGACTGGATTCTGAGGAACCAGTGGTCTGGGCGTTGGTAGTCTGTTTGGTGACAAAATGAGGGAACCTTCATTGTAGTTATCTGTAACTGGCGGTAGGTAACCAGGAGCTCTGGTTGATGGGGGCAGGGTTGGCCTAGGGGTTGTAGGACGAGGAGTAGAGAATGGTCGTTGAGTTGCAAAAGCAGTGGAGCTGATGAAGGAAGCCTGAGTAGAACTATCCACTGGAGGTAAGTAAGGAATGCCTGGTTTAAGTCCACTGCCGCTGGCTCCAGGGCGGTAGATTCCACTAGTTTCACTACCCGCTGAAGAGGAGTCCGTCTCTATAAAGTTAGATTGGCTAGTAGATTTGTAAACCTCATTGAAACTTGATTGACCCTTGCTTGGTGCTACGGTTGAAAATCCAGTACCAAATTTATTGGCTCCAAATGAGCCTTGGCTTTCAAAACCAGAGACAGTTGATCCTCTGTTTACGGATCCCGATGTGGAGCCGAAAGAAGTAGAGACACCAGAGTTTGATCCGAATTGGGTATTGGATCCGAAATTGCCAGTCGCCTGTCCAGAGCCTTGGAAAGAACCGGACCCGCGGCTGCCAGATGCTCCGAAGCTAGACGATCCAAAGTTGGACCCAGATTGCGAAGCTCCAAAGGATCCTGATTGGCTGGTACCAAATGAGTTCGACCCTTGTGTATTTTGGCCTGTAGCGAATAAACTGCCTTGGTTGCCTCCTTGGAATGTGGCTAAACCAACGCCAAGAGAACCTTGGCTTCCACCGGATAAGCTGGAGAGTTCGATTCTGCAGCAGATTTCGGTCTTGATGTTGCAGTATTGTCTCTGTAACAATATAAAATATTTCATTATTAATAACCTGATTAGGCACACATTTTTGGTATTGGCTTTATTTACACACATCAACTTCTCAATCTAAATTGTTTGACCTTTGTATGTTCACATGGTGCACGCAGTAAATGTAAAATGGTGGTACAAGTGTCTAACGTGACTTGTTGCTGTGTGTACTTGAAATACCGAGTGTTATATGAATGAATATTAGATGATGTGTTTGTATATGTGAAAGAATGAAGCATACGGTAGAAGGAAACAGAAGAATGGAAGAATCGTTTTTTTTAACCGGCAAGAGATTTTTAATTCAATTGTATGTTTTTGTGAATGTCTAGCTTTGATTAATAAACGCGTTTATTTACCTAAGACGTCCCGCAATTTTTTCACTCATCGTGAACCGATGTAGAAAATATCTTTTTTTATTAGGAAGTGCCCAACGGCCCATTGGGCTGGTATCCATTTAGGCAAGTCACAATTTCAGAGGATTCAGTTTTTGAGAGGAAAAAGTCTTTTGTAGTTAACTTGTGTAGATGAAAATTATGATATTGTTGTGTAGATCATTTAATTGGTGCCAAATAAGTTGGATAAAAGTATGACTTTATTAAAGTCAGTTTTGCCGCTTATTAATGGTGAGCGGTCACCACTTAGCATCAGGTGCAGCGATGTTTTTGTACGAAAAACCCTTAAGGTGAGAATTCCCCCGTTGATACGTTTGTCAAAGATCAGCCCCCTTATCAAAAAAATTTGCAAAGTGAAGGGGCTGAAAATATTACGCTGAATATAATTTTATATAAATATTATTAGAATGTTTGTCTGTACGTCCTCTGTGGACTCAAAAACGGCTTTGCAGATTTTGATGAAATTTTCACCCGTGTGAAATGTGGATTGGATCACCCGTGCTGGGTCGAGTAGCTAGTATTTAGATATTTATTTCTTTTTATTGTAGATTAACCCTGTATGTAATACAGGTTCATATTGTGAGCGTGAGCAAACTAATTATGAATATACAAAATGTTGTATATTTCAAAGCGATGTTAAAATATCGAGGTGTCACCGTTGTCCAATGTTTGTAACAATGATTTATTACTCTGTGCCGAGCGCATCGCCTGTAATTGTCATTATTGATGGCTAATACAAGATTAGAGGGGTATTTGTGACGTTATGTACAGGTACGCTAAAAAGTCATTGCGGGACTAGTGAAATCAATTATAACCGTCCGGCCGGCCAGTCAGATTTGTATACGAAGGGCACCGTACCATCGTGTAGAGAACGAACTTGGAAAAATCACATTTTTACGGAAACCCACTTGAATTTCTATCTTTGTTGCTCTTATTGTTTATTGCTACAGCGACTGTAGTAATACACACTTCGTAAAAAATTATAGTGGTTCAAAAGGTTCAGATCCGTGACGAATAGGGTTTCGCTGGTACTCCTTAGTTAGGGAACCCTTGAAAAGAGATTGAGTAATATTTTCAAACACTCTCAATCAAGAGATTAATTAATTAGTCGAGGATGCGGAGAATGTTCAAAAGTTACCGTCTGTAAAGTATGGGTGTCTTATTACACTCCGTTGGGTGGTCAACCCGACGCCTTTAATATGAGGCGTTATCGTAGCTTATGGTGAGACAATATAAGATTGAAAACGAGAGATCACAACTGAAAAATAAATAAAAAAACGATGGAAAATTATTAAGATACAATATGATCTAATTTAAAGAATGTAAGACGTGTTTAAGTGCCTGCAAGGGCCTAATGGCAAATAAATGATTGTTATCTTTATCTTTTATAACAGAATACATGAATATAAGGGATTTCTACCTTATTTTCATGAACGAAGTCATAAACTTTTCAGTAGGAATAAAATTGCCACCATTAAAACGATGTAATTGGGAATACAAGTTTCTGTCTAAGTTTTGGAGTGAAAGCAACTTAACCTGTACATGTGCATTCTACTAATTGTCAATCGAGGCTGGCGAAAGAGAGGTAGGGCGTATCATAGCAGCCCGGAAAGTTCCTCCACTTTACTGAAGACCGCGGTCAAACAACAAATCCCTGAAGTACTGTTGTGTTTTTAAAAGTAATTGAAGTTGCCAGCGGGCTACTAGGGAGTTGCTATGTTGGCGGGGCGGCGGTGATGATAATGCGTCAATACCTTTTCGTATTTTTAATTTCATAGGCTATGGTACTCGTAATTACTTTATCGCACGGCACCAAGCCTGTGAAATCAAATATCTTACAGTGTTGGTTACCTAGTTTCTGATAAAGGAACACACATTTACATAGACACGGCATGAGGCTCGATAAATCACGAGGGTTATGTTAAATCCATCACTTGTCTCCCGTACTTACAAGTACAGCCGAGCAGACAAGCGGTACTTATTTCACCAGTATGGTTACTATATAGTCTACGTTTATACCACAACAAATGTCAGCTGTCTTTACATTTGCACAGTCTCCAAATAAATAGTAATTGAAATAGAAAATATACAATACATTAATAGTCCGTTTATAACGTACAACACAACTCAAATCAGCGCTACTTGCTTCTAAATTACTCATCACGAGCACTTCTCCCTGTAAAGGCCATGCTACTGCCGTATATTCACGGAGAAATGCGTCCTGAATCCCCTGAACATATCGCTAAAGCTTTTGAGGGAACAACAGCTCAGGAGCTCTGCTGGTGATGTAAGATATTCATGATACAGTCTTATTGTTCTTGTCCTTACCAGTGGCTTGCTTTACATGCAAGTATTGGTCCTAAACACCAAACAAACGAGAAAGAGGCAGACCTTGTGTTCATGAGCTGTTCTAATGACTTTTTATTGCTAAGGTCAGTTGTAAGTCATTTATTACTCTTCTCGTGACATAAACATTATTTTATAACATTTAAACTAATTTGAAAAATGCCTAAATATCACAGTTCAGCAGACACTTGTGATTTGACATTTATGAGGTAAAATAAAGAAATAAAATGTAATTTGAAATTTATTAGCAATAAATCTACTTATATAGAAATCAGTTTTTGTGAAATATAATGTCGATAGTGTTTGACCATTCACCTCTACCTGTCCGAGTTTGAATGTAGAGGGCAGCACAAGAAGTACAGGTAATTAAAATTCTTGGTTTCTATTAAAATCATGGTGTCTGCAATTAAAATAATCGATCATGGTTATCTAGTCAGATGAATATATTCGATAACTGGTGTACATAAATTCTGACAAAATTCCATGTTTTTTTTTTATTTGAATTGAGTGTCCTCAGCAATAAGTTAGGAAAGATTATATATATATTTCTAAAGACGTGTGACCTTGCCTAAGAAAGGTCTGGATTTCCCTCTGAGTTGTGAAGGTCAGCGGGCAGTCGCTCCATGTAAAAATCAGTATCCCCACCGAATACTTAGCATTAGGTAAGCGGATCTTGTCAATACTAATGGATTGGAATCCTAAGAAGATGAAGAAGTAGAAATAATCTTTAAAAAAAAATATCGTGGCATCCCGTGTTTGCAGTGGCTAAATTAACACATTTCCACACGACTGTACTTTATACAATGTTAACGAAATGTGTGTCACAATTGTTTTATCAAGCATTTACATTGAAACGTGAACTGTATTCATCCGCGTTACGGTTCATTATCCAACGTTAAATTTGAGATAAACTTTAGTATTACATTAATGATAAGACATACCAAGCTGGGTAGCTGATTGTCAAGTGATTGGTTTGTACACACAGTTGTTGGGTGTTTAAGGGTTGAACAGACTGAATATTTTTTTTGTTTTATATACGTCGGGAGGTATCCAAGCATACGACCTACCTGATGTAAAGCGGTACCGTAACCTATTAACGCTTGTAGTAATACTTTAAGTGTCACTCCGATGCCACCTCGAGCTTTAGAGCTTACTGACCTCAGTGACCAGTCAGTTCCTAAGGAGTTACTGTGTTAGCAGCAGGGGTGGAAATGCGCGAGCGTTTGTTTATTGAAAGCGTTCATAGGTTATACAACGTTAATATAAAAAAAAAACTTGCTGAATTAGCCCCCACCTTGACGTTAGCTTTAGCGGTGAAGGCTTCTCTTAAAAGGCTTCTTCGGAAGCAGTCACCCCAGGAGTTGCACGGAGACGCAATAGATGTAAAGCAGTTACCTTAGCCTTTCCTGCTTTATTAAGTATCACTTGCGCGATGCCTTCTCTGCTACTTACACAGCAACTCCTCAGGAGCTTACTGGTGACCTCACACTCACGCAGGAACACAACAACCTAAGGGAGTCGTTAGAGAGTTGTTTTTCTGTGAGGTGGAGGTACTTCCCCAGACGGGCTGCATTGATAGGGAGGATCTGAGCCTCGCTTAAAACATCTAGTCCAAGACAAACAGACATGTTCGTGCATGCAAATGTTTGTCTCCTGTGGGAACAGAACCCACGAGCGAGTTGCGTCATTCACGACTGAGCCACCGAGCTCCTCAAAAGCTCGCATAAATTACGAGTTAGGAAATTAGGAAATTCTTGTTTTTTTCTCGTAATGTCATGGAGCAAGGTCAAAATGGAGAGTGATATTTTGACGGATGTGAATAAATTACAATATTTAATAATTATGAAATTGACTACCGTCGATCGTTGTAATTTATTGGATGCATTCTTCTTCTTAATGTCATCCCGTTACCCAATCCATTACTTAAATCTAAGTATTTGGCGAAGATACTAATTTTACAGGCAATTTGATCGAAACTACTTTGTGTGCTTCCGCTCCCTATAAGTTCGTGGGAACTACTGCCGGCCGGCACACACCCACCACCGTTAGTAGATGCATGCCGCCGCTGCCATGGCTACTGCGGTCGTCTCTGTGAGAAATTCGCATTTGAAATGTACTAATCGGGTGTGGAAGCACGCAAAGTAGATCAAATTGCCTGTAAATTAGACTATCGCAATGTAACGTCTGAATCTATTAACGATACTGATTTTTATATGCAGCGACTGCCGTCAGACCTCTGCAACCCAGAGGGTAAAAATGCCCTACCTATCTTAAAACGTTGACGTTGTGTAAAGAAAATAGGCACTGCAGACTAAAATGAAAACTTCAAAGTTTATACTCATTGCTATACACATATATACACATACGATAAAACCCGAACCTACAAGATGATATTGATGATTGCATTATGTAAAATGTCGAATCAATATGAAGTTATTAATGAATTTGTGTCCGCAATTAAAGAAATACAACTTAGGCTGTATAGCGTTACATGTCATTGCATTTTAATGACAGATAAATCAAGATGGCGAACTCTGACATCTGTCGCAACAGACACAACACTGAATAGCATCCATTTAAATTATTACAAACGGTTATTTATGTTTGTCGATAAATATATTAATATGCTAATGTTTTTCGCTTGGACTTTTATGTAAAGATAAAAAAAAATTAATTTTTTGACAGGTGAACACGACTGCCATTAGTAATTTGATTTTGGAAATATAGATATCTATTCATGCGAAAAGAGGTATTTGTAAATTGAATAACAACTTTATAAGGCGCTACCTGTTTCCCATGGTTCCGTTCACGTGGTGTTTGGCTCTTTAAGTTTTACACCGGAAATGTAAACATTTTCGATATAAAAAGCAGTCTTTGTAATAATCCAGAACATACTCTATCTGTGTAATAAATTTCATACAAATCCGGTCAGCCATTGTTCCGTGTAAGACTAATTCAAACATCCATACATCCTCACAAACTTTCATATCGTCTTTTTTTTCGCGTTATTCCGATTTCCTAATCCGCTACTCAAGCGGGTTTCCTCACGATGTTTTTTTTCACATTTTATTAATACAAATTTTAGTGGTAAAAGCCCCGGCTAGGATTCGAACCGGCTACCAGGTGGTCAAGAGGTCTGTTTCTTATCCACTAGGCTATCACAGCTCCGTATCTATACATATGAATAAAGTTGAAGTGTTTGTTTGTATTGTCAAAAGAACTGTTTTTTAAGTGAAAACTTCTTTAGCATCATTGCGATTTGAAACTCTATAGTAAAAAGAGACGACCACATACATCTATACATTTAACGTGCGAGAGAATGAGATAGAAGGCATTATACAGTGTTTATTACAGGGTCCGAGCGTTGTACGTGTGTGTGCGCGCCGGAGTATTACGAAGCTTGGGATAAGGCGTCATAACAACCGTGGTGTTGCATACATGTATTGTTTACATAAATATTTCATTATTTTAATAAAATCATTTTTCATGTATGCCGAAAACGAATGCATAATATTGTCGTGATTATTAAGTTCACATTTTTGAAGGTTTCACTTCTGCCGCGCGTGAACTGTACAATTTTTTTTACTAAATGCATATGAATGTGCACAATTACCACGAACCTCCATTTCCTTAATTTTTGTCTGTCTGTTTTCTGCGCTAATCTCCGAAACGGCTGGATCGATTTTGATAGGACTTTCACCGGCAAATAGCTGATATTATAAGGAGCAACTTAACCCATCAGATCCCGCAGTTACCATTATTCAGTATATATGTCGTAAGCGAGTGTCATAATTATGACATTCGGATCTCGCCGGATAAATCTACTTTTATTTTAGCAAATTAAATTGCGTTCTTAGGGGGAAAACTAAACCCCACGAAATTGTGAATAAATTTCAATTCCAGGCGGACGAAGTCGTGGGGGACCGCTAATGTGTAATATTATATAGATGTCTGGAAATAATTCAGCACAGGCAATCATATATCTTTAATTCTACCACTTGACATCATCATTACTGTACTAATATGCTGACATTAAACTGGAAGGAGACCTGGAGGAGATATTGGTAAGTTTTTTTGGCATTTCTTCATAGTTCGTGATCATTTCTGAAATGCTAGTATATTTAAATAATAACGTAAGAGAATTTAATAAGCTACAATAAGATTATATTTTTTAAACGGTTTCTAAGTTCCCGCGAGGACCCAATGGCAAGTAAAGGATTTTTATCATTTTTTTATATTTATCTTCATATTAGTAGGATTATAAGGAGTGGGCTCAAAGATACCTTTTTACTTTTTTAGTTGGGCACTCAAATTGTTTTTTTGTCCAATTGTTTTTTGTAGAATATATTGAACTGTATGTAATGTAGATGTAGATAATCTATTGCGATGTAGATTGTTGTTTAGTTGATTACAATTACTCATTAGTAATAAAACAATTGGTTTTATAGGCAATTAGGATTGTAAGACGTATCCGTAATTAGATTTCTTAGAGAATACAATTCTCCAATTAGACGCTACTGAGAAATAGCGGAAAAACTAATACCATTATTTTATCCGAAGGATGTCTATTGATGTATACAAATCTGTTTCTTAGATGTCTAACCATCAGTCTGTATGTCTGTGTGTCTCGTCCATTCACCGGCTCCCTGCGATCTTCACTCAATCGTCGATCCATTCGGTATAGTTCGTTTTCCGGTTCGCGGTCGCTATTCGCGAACGTTTTTGCACCAGCGCAGCGGTTCTTCGAGCTACGCGATCTGCACATTGCCACGTACGCTGATCCCTGCAGCCCCGTAATACTATCACTACCACCACCACATCAACCCTCACTCATCCCACTGCAGGGATACGCGTCTCCCTTCAACCGAAGGGGTTTAGAGCATACTCCACCACGTTGCTCAAATGCGGCTTGACACAGCCCAGTGTTTTCAAGCCGCCCGAGGGCCACCGACTGTCATCTATCGAGAACAGCCGGGACCGACGGCCTAACGTGTGTGTTCGGTTAGAGTTACACGCGCAACGCCATCGAGCTCTCACCACAGATGTACTTATTTCTGATTGTGTTATATAGACACAGAAATCGCACCCGCTAAACACCTTTTTTGAGCTTTCGCATGAGCTCTACAGTAAGCGAAGTAAGGTATCACTGGCAACACACTTGACGAGCTCGGTGGCTGAGTCGTAAATGACGCGACTTTGACACCAACGCTCGTGGGTTCGATTCACACACAAACATTTGTGCATGGACATGTCTGTTTGTCCTGGTCTGGATGTTTTAAGAGAAGTAGGGTGCATCAAAGCAGCCCGTCTGGGGAAGTACCTCCACCTCACAGAAAACAGCGGCCAAATAACAACTCCCTAGAGGTTGTTATGTTCCTGCGTGTGAGTGCGGTCACCAGTAAGCTCCCAAGGAGTTGCTGCGTAAGCAGCAGAGGAGGATACTTAATATATCGCAAGCGTTAATAGGCTACGGTACCCGCTTTACATCAGGTGGGCCTTATGCTTGTATTCCCCCAGACGTAGTATAAAAAAAAAGTAATTGTATGGTCGAGGTGATGAAGACGTTCATCCAGTCACATCGCCAGCCCTTCCCCTCCTAACATGCACGTCATATCCTAGATGTGAAATAAATATGAATTGCTGATGATGTGTCATCAGACCGACATCTGGCAAGGATCATCCTTACATAACAATAAACTGCTTACTGAACGATAAACAAATATATCCATTAACATATTGGTTCAATAATGTTAGCCAATTTGGATTATTTGATGATAATGTTAGGAAATCTCTGGGTCGTAGCGTTCTAGGTTGTCACAAATTTCGTAATGTCTATATGACATTAGTGAGCTGAGAACAGTTAAGGATATTTACACAATATTACAGCTAATTGCTGTACAGTTTAATCAAACTCAAAATAAAACTGTCCAAGTCTGACTTGCAGATGATGGGGTCAACCTGCCACCGTAACAAAAACGCAGAAAAAGAACTTATTTCTTGTATGTATTATTTTTAATTGTTGTAATAGCGACCATAGTGCTTAAGATACTTTGTGGAAATGCCAAGTGTCTACTATTACTGTTCAAAAGATACAACAATGTGACAGACGGACGGATAGGCATTGAAGGCTTACAAATGATAATAGATTTCATAATTGAACCTAATTTATCAAACTTTTGAAGGTAAAACCTTAAAATAATACTTTAAAATATTTTTTCTCAAAGGTCATTGGGCATAATCTGACCAGGTTTTCGAAATATTTTCTACAGATATCAAGTTATTTGTAAATTAATGAGTGCTAGCCTACATTCTATGTAGTTTTTTATTTTTTTAAACGCGGGAGAAGATCAATTTAGTATTGTAATCAATAAAAATAACATAAACTATACTACGAGTATATTAAATATACTATATATATGTATATATATAAACAAGACTTCTATGTTGGTATATTTTTATTAGAAATGTTTTTTATACAACATAGGAAGGCATACATACAAGCATACGACGGTTATCGTAGCCTATGAACGCTTGTAATACATTAAGTATCATTAAGTAATTTTGACGAGCTCGATGGCTCAATCGTGAATGATGCAACTTTGACACCAGCGCTCGTGCGTTCGAATCCCACACAGAACAAACATTTGTGTGCATGAACATGTCAGTTTGTCTTGGTCTGAATGTTTTAAGAGAGGTAGGGCGCATCAAAGCAGCCTGTCTGAGGAAGTACCTTCACCTCACAGAAAACCGCAGCCAAATAACAACTCCTTAGAGGGTTGTTGTGTTAATGCATGTAGTGAGGTGGCCAGTAAGCTACTAAGAAGTTGCAGTGTTAGCAGAGGTGGCATCGCGCGAGTGATACTTGATGTATTACAAGCGTTCGTATGTTACGGTAACCGCTTTACACCAGGTAGGCCGTATGCTTGTATGCCTCCCGATATTGTGTAAAAAACAAAATTGTAACCGTTTCCAATTTTGAAAGAACCTCCCTGCCCTCTTTAACATTCACGCCTCTTTTTCTGCGTGCCGCAGATTTTCAATTCTCATGACATCACCAATCCACTGTTTGGTCGTGATAAATTTATTATTATATCTTTTAGATGAAATAAATATGATTGAATACACCGAAAAGTCGGAAAAGATTCATATATTCGCATTTATTATGTTAATTAGAACAGATACACGGATAAAACTAGAATTTCTTTACAAACTGGTTCGGTAATTTATATGTTAAAGAGTTTATAATATTTTCATAAATTATATTTTATTATTAACAGTACTTTGTGACTGTAATGAGTCATACAGTATAATGTTAATTTTATTATTAATATTAATAATCCTTCTCATATATACAATGTTGTATATTTTTGTATACACATGTAGGTGATTTAAGGTTTTTAATATTTACCCGGATATCTATACACTTCATATATTACTGCTCTCTATGGTGCTAGGGTGCCAAATCACAACTCTCTGAAGGTTTGCTGAGTTATTGTATGCGAGTGAGGTCACCAGTAAGCTGCTTCGGAGTTGTTGCGTTAGCATCAGATGTGGCAATGTGTTAGTTACACTTTTTGTATTGACGAGCAGGGATAGCCTAGTGGAGAAATAACCCGCCTGTTAACCGAATGGTCTTAGATTCGAATCCTAGTGTGTAGCAATGTAGCAGTAAATTCGTGTTTTCGGATAATCGTATATTAGGTATTTGTAATTAAAAGGGGTAGGGCGCATCAAATCAGTTCATCTAAAAAAGTACCTCCACCTCTCAGAAAACTGCAGCCAAATAACTCCCTACAGAGTTGTGTTGCTGCGTGTGAGTGAGGTCACTAGTAACTCCTAGGGAGTTGTTAGTTGCTTTGCTAGCAGCGGGGGTGGTCTCGCGCGAGTGATACTTAACGTATTGCAGCGTTAATTGGCTACGGTATTCGCTTTCCATCAGGTAGGTTGTATGCTTGTGTGCCTCCCGATGTAGTATAAAAAGAAATATGCTCGGCGATGAAAGAAAACATCGTGAGGAAACCCGCACATCCAAGAAATTATATTTCGAAAGACCTTTCTGGTTTTCTTTATATAAATCTCCATCAATCTTTCGCCAAAATCTTGTTTGCTATTCGCGAGTGTACACCATCTGGAGGTGAGCTTTGCCTTGGTCCAAAAATAACCATCATTATTAGATAGGAGTATTAGATCATCATTCGCGATATCGCTACATCAGTCCACTCGGAACGTTCAGCGATAAAAATCACGTAGCCTATTAGTATAACCTCATTTTCCGCAGACAAACAGAAAAACTAACCGGAAATAGTTCAAAACACGTGAACTTAGTATCACAATGAAATGTAAATGAGGAATTTAAAAAAAAACCTATGTAACGAGAGAAAAAAACAATGGACAATGAAACAATGGAATTCTCACGATAGGAAAAAAAAAATATCGCGGGTAGTATTTATATGGGATTTCTATGAATATCTCTTGATACTGATTAGTGCGACGAATTGAGTCCAGTTTTAGATTAGTGATATCCCAGTAGATAAGTGGATGTTTTCAGGTTAATTTACAAATTTAGTATGTATGTATCTTCACGCCAGGTCCCTTGCGAGGTAGGCAGAGGGGTCAGATCGCCATAAGACGCGGTCCTTACATACTTCACTCGCTTCTGTGACATTCATAGCTCTAAAACACGACCAATTTGGTCATGGAAGATTAGTCTCGGTCTTCCTCGGCTCCGACATCATCCCACTTTTGCATTGTATATCTGTTTCGTCCCGCATTCTTTCTTCATATCCAAACCAATGGAGTACGTATCGTAACAGTGACAAATTCAGTAAATATTATTATACGTCAAACTTGGTTTAGAATATTTGTAAATGCGCTCAGGTGGCGTCAAAATATTGCTAGATAGAATAAATTTATATCTCTCACATGTAGAGTTGTGCATCACCGTACGTTATTTAATATTATTACTTTAAACATACATCGTTAATCTCAGAAACGGTTTGGATAGTAATTCATTAAGTAATATTATGTATATAATAAATTATGACGAGCTAGTGGGTTCGATTGCCACATATGACAAACATTTGTGTGCATGTAGGTACATGTCTGTTTGTCTTGGTCCAGTTTTTAACAGAGGTTGGGCGCATCAAAGCAGCGCCTCTGGGGAAGTACCTAAACCTCACAGAAAAACCGCAGGCAAATAACAACTCGCTAGAGGGTTGTTGTGAGTGAGGTCTCCAGTAAGCTCCTAAGGAGGTGCTTAGTTCAGCTCACTAGTAACCTCGTTCACACAAACACACTCGCCACACCGCTCGCCAGTTATTAATTGTCTGCGATTTTCTGTGAGATGCAGGTACTTCCTCGGGCTGCTAGATAATGTAAATAATTTAATTAAAGTAATAAGTCAATTCCAAAACTTCCTACTGTTACAAATTTCTTCTGATTAAATTCATTGGGAGTTCCAAGGCAGCTGTAGTTTAACCCCCGGGACAGCAATGGACTTCACTGTTCATTGCCTTCTTGGTGGTCGCCGCTGTTAGTTCTGGCTACACAGGAGACACAGTGGTGGGTATGAGTGGTGGGCCTGTACCGTAAAGTAATAAGCCATTTGAACTTTCAGCTATATGAAACCAGATCTTTCAAGATGGCCGTCGCGATGTCAAAGTACTCTGTACTAGTTGTTGTGTCCCTTCCCCAAACGGCACAGAATGACGCGTCTCATTCTTCATTCTTATGGTATAGTTATGGGTTTCTTCATTGGAGGGTTTTTTTTGGTCCGTCTCTCTATCTGATTGAGTTAGGTTTTGGGGCAAAATTAGAAGTTAAATAAATGAGAATTAAATAATGGTTTTACCTTATCTCAAGTATATTTTTTTATAATTTTTAATAAATAGTTGTAAAGTTATTTATTCAAGAAAATAAAAATACATTACAAAGAATAACATTTTATAAAATAAAAGACATAAATTACAGAAAAACGTATAAGAATTTAATGGTCCTAAAATGAGATATAGTTAAATGTTTTAACTACGATGTTAAGTTTGCTCTTGGTATAAATTATAATTGGATTGGATACCATAAACAAATTTGGGTCGATTAAAAAAAAACTGTACATCGATAACATGCGCCTTTCCATGCGAGTTCAACTCACTTTACATCCATAGAGATTTATTTTACATAAAAGTGTATATTTTTAATTTTGAAGGGCGTACTTAAAAATTATGTTCGTAATGTGCCGTTCTCTGCCTACCTTTCAAGGAATTTGCCACGAAGATATGTATAGATAGATGTTACTAAATACAAAAATCATTATTTTTTTATAACAGGTATTTTTCACGGTTTGCTGCAATGTAATAACTAATTCAAAGAAAAGTATATACGGAACGCTAATAGAACGAAACTCTGCTTCCTATTGACAGGTTTAGTATATACATTCCCCGTAACAGGCTTAAATACCAGTAGTCTCTTTCGAAATATGCCGTAAAGATGCCGCCTCCGAGATAATTGCGTCGAAATATTCCGTCAATTAATTTGCAAGCTAAACAGTTTAGCCGTTGATTTAGTTTCGAAATATATAGATAGGAAGGTGATACGGGCGCCCGGGCACCTGTAGCTTGACATTTTGTTATTTCCAGTTTTGTCTCGGTGTTGCCAACCTCAATATTAGATTATATCGATCTGCAAGTTAAAGCTACTAGAGGCTAGAGTATTTTTTCAGACTGTATTAAAATAGGGAGAGAAAAATGTGCGAGACAAGAAGTTGAACGACACACAAAAGATGCACACTTTTTTTTTCTGTGCGCTAGTTAAAATATGAGAATGAATTTTTACACCACGAAGTAGATCGCAGACCGACATCAGAAATCGGCACCGCGATGTTGATGATCGTTTTGTTTTACAAACGTAGTGGAGTGGAATTTTTTTGGAGTTAGTTTTTGGTTTTATACCAAAGAAGTATAACTTTGTTCACACACAATAATTTTTCCTCTGGATTGTGGAGGTCTAACGGCAGTCGTTGTACGTAAAAATCTGTATCTACGACAAATCCGGGCTGCTTTGATTCGCTCTACCTCTCTTAAATAAGAGAATTGGTCGGTGTTTTTTTAAGAGAGGTAGGGCAAATCAATGCAGCCCAAAGAAGTACCTTTATTTCACAGAAAATATATAACATTATATAACAGCTCCTTAGAGGGTTGTTGTGTTCCTGTGTGTGAGAGTGAGGTCACCAGTAAGCTCCTATGGAGTTGATGTGTTAGCAGAGCTGGCATCGCGCGAGTAATACTTAATGTATTGCAGGCGTTCATAGGCTACAGTATCCACTTTACGTCAGGTGGGCCGTAAGCTTGTATGCCTCCCGACGTAGTATAAAAAAAAGATGAAGCGTGTATATCTAGGACTTTGACATTAAAATTATTCCAGTGGATTTTAATTCCGTGTGCAACTAACCTTAACTGGCCGGTGTTTGCGTGTCGGCACGTCATAAGTTAAAATTGTGGTTAATTTGCGTCGTCTGTTTGATATGTACGAGCTATCAATAGGCCATGATTAAGACCCTGAGAAAATAGAGAATAATGAATTCGATGACACCAGCCGAGTTAAAAATATCTATCTGTATTACTTCAACACGATGTATAATTCAAAATCTGTATAAAGGGAAATGGGCGTACTAAGTTATCTTCAAAACTATTATATTTCAATGAACTTGTGTTCATCCAATGGCCGAAATTAGAATATTTTATTTATTCTATTTTATTGTTTGCCGGAAACTTACGGCTAGCAAAACAATCATTATATTTATATAATGGCTTATGGCCAATTACGAGATTTTCACTTATAGCATCTAAATGACAAAAATAATGTCAAAAGAGAGTCGAACACAAGACTAAAATAAAAATATTACAATAGAGACACAAAACGAAAATACGCTCTGTAAATGATTCAAATTAATAATTCAAATATGATCTTTCTATCTACCTATATTGAAAGGTGTGGTTTGTAAGGATCGAGGTCATGTGGCGCTCAGTAGGCCGATTCTACTAAAAAACCGCAACTGCACTGCAACGCGGCGTGTGTCAAAATGCGTACATTTTGACGATTCATTAAACGTCGCTGCTGTCAGACCGCTCAACGAAACGTGACACACGCCGCGATGCAGTGCAGTTGCGGTTTTTTAGTAGAATCGGCCTACTGTTCTCTTCTCGCAAGGGATTTGGCGTGAAGTTATAGATAGATACTCGTAGATAGATCTACCTACATCTCGCTACCAGGTAGCGAGAACATAATCATTATTGAGAATTTGTGGTGTATGACTAATTGACTTCACTTCCTCTTTTGTAAGATCTCACGCCTTTCTTGAAGTATCTCATGTTTTTTTTCTTACGATTTCGGGCATACAAGCATACGGCCTACCTGATGTAAAGCAGTTATCGTAGCCAATTAATGCATGTAATATATTCAGTATCACGCGCACGATGCCTCCTCTGCTGCTTACACAGCAACTCCCTAGAAGTTTACTGGTGACCTCAAGATTCAAGATTATTTATTTTGTATAACATGAGTGGTAGAATAATACAGGTGTTATAAATTGACATTTTGTTCTGCATGTTTAGCCGGTAAGGCACACAAAAATATGATAGAGAGCACATGCCGTTTGATTATTACATATACAGTCTTCAATTTCAAAATATGTCAAGTAATCGATTTAAACGAAATAAAATTTGTCATCTTAATAAAAGTAATTGCTATACATTATCAGACATAAATTGCAAAATAGTAAAATAACATTTGTCATCTAATAATCTTTTAATATTGACGCCATGTATTATAGACCGGTAGTTCTTTCAAAGACTTTGGTAACCTGTTATAAATTTTGGGTCCCATACAAAATATATTGTCATACATTAGTTTAGTGTTACATTTTCTTATACATAATCTGCTGTTATCTCGACGATTTTGATTACTAATGTCAGATAGGTGCGGGAATAGGTTACTGTTAGTTTTAATAAATAAACTTACCTCGTATATATATAATGATGGGACAGTTATTATATTGTATTTCTTAAAATAAGGCATACAGCTATCAGTAGTTTTTAAATTAAACATAGCTTAAGCACCTCTTTTGAGCTTTAAAAACTAATTCTCTATTTGTTGAGTTTCCCCAAAATATAATTCCGTATCTTTATATTGAGGCAGCAATACCATGTTACGCAGTTAGTATAGTGCAATTGTTCACTTTGGGAGCTAGTCTATGTAAGGCATACGCAGATGAGCACAGCTTTTTGCATAGTTCTTCTACGTGGGGTTTCCAATTAATTTTTTTATCTGTTATTATCCCTAAAAGTTTTGTATGGTCAACTTCTTGTATTTTATTGTTTTGATAGCAGACATTGATATTCGAACTACCTGAGAGTCTTTGGTTAAAATGCATTATACTAGTCTTATTTAAATTTATTTTGAGATTATTATTATTTAACCATTCAATAATGTCAGCTACAGTTTGATTAATATCGTTTTGATACATGTCATGATTTTGGCACTCGATTGTGACTGCACTATCGTCCGCAAAAAGAGACATAGGATGATTTGTTATCTTAGGCAAGTCATTAATATAAATTATAAATAACAAAGGACCCAAGACACTTCCTTGAGGAACACCATACGAAATTATGCGCTGGCCGGACGTGTACAATTCTTCAATTTTTGTTTTGCAATTTCGTTTGGTCACCTGAGTGCATTGTTTTCTATCTTTAAGATATTATACTAATAGGTTCAATATATTTCAGGTTACATAATCGAACGCTTGTGACATATCACAGTATACAGAGCATACGCGTGTTCTTTTATCCATTTTGTTTACTACATTGAGCAAAAATTCAAAAATGTTGATATCTTTATTCTGTCTAAATCCTTTTTGTTCCGGAGAAAATAAATTGTGCTCTTCCACAAACAAATACAAATAAATCTGTGAATGAATGTATTTCTCGAAAACTTTAGAAAATATATTTGGGATAGCGATAGGTCTCTAACATTCCATAGAACCTCGCTCACATACAGGAACAACAACCGTCTAGGGAGTTGTTTTTTGGCCGTGGTTTTTGGTGGCGGTACTTCCCCAGAGGGGCTGTATTGAGGCGCCCTATCTCACTTAAAACATCAATGCAAGCAGACATGTTTAGGCACACAAATGTTTGTCCTGTGTGAGAATCGACCCCACAAGCGTTGGTGTCAAAGTCGCGTCATTCACGACTGAGCCACCGAGCTTGTCGGAAATTGTCTTGTCATGTGAATTTAACTCACTGCTGAGGTTTTCCCAAGGGGTTTGCAGCATGAAAGTTTCCAAAACCGTGTAAAGTTTTGAAAGTGTTTACGAGCATAAACTATGGAACTGTTTACCATAATGCAGGCCGTGCGCTGTATAAGAGATATAAAAGAAGAGTACAAACATCCTTCAGGAAATTGGGTGCAATTGCCTCTCCATGGCATCAATCATTTTTAAGATATAGTTACCTCCCTAATCTGGCAGCTAGGCATTAAATACTCGCATTGTTTGTTTGAACAAGCTAATCTCTGGAACTAAAAGTAGGATTTGAAAAAATATTTTTACATTTGATAGCCTAATTCTTGAAGAAGGTAGGCTATTCAATATCACGATTCGACCCTTAGAAGCCGAGCTCGGTGGCACTGTGGTGAAGTACGCGACTTTGACACCAACGCTCGTGGCTTCAATTCCCACACAAGACAAACATTTGTGTATGTGAACATGTCTGTTTGTCTTAGACTTGCCTCCTAACGTGTATATAAAAAAAAATTGAATGTTTTTTTTCTAATTTAAAGCCCTTGTCGCTCTTAAAGCCGTGCTGTGATAATTCAAAAGTAAGCTGTGTCTTGAAACTCTACAAATGTCATAACTATATCCCTTATATAATATATATAATTTAACTTTCAAAGAAGGAAAATTTAACACAAGGCCCATCTTGGTACTGACTTGCTCTACACTATGCTTAACCTCAATTATCCGTTTCTGTCTGTACGCACATCCCAAATATTACGCTAGTGGGGTCGCCGGTTTAGTGTGCCGACTGTCGCAACAAATGTAAACACGGTAAGGACATCGCGATTTTATGTACGGATAGCAGAACAGATGAATATATTAGTTTAAATAATAATGTTAACGTCTGAAATTATTAATTTGCATAAATTCTAACCAGTTATTATGCAAATTAAATGCATATTAGTAACACGCACATATTATGCTTGTAAAATAAGTGAAAAGTTTACATTCTATAGTAAAATATAAAAAATATATATATACTTATATTTAAATATATAGTAACTTATATACATATCTTTCTTTGACTAAAACAGAGGATCATTTACGTTCGTCGCGAATGTTTTTTTTTAATCTGTTTTCACCGATACCTTGGTATTGCTCAAGCGATATAGATAATTCCAATCAGATTCTATTAAGTTAAATTATAATTTTGGTGCCCGATAAATATGGTGAATATTTGATTATCAAGTAAAGACTTATCAAAGTATTTAAAAAAAAGCGTAACCTACTCTATCTCTCGAACGCCCTTAAATATAACTCTACAGCGTATATGTAATAGGTCTCGATAAAAATAATGATACTCCTAAAAACTATTAAATTAAAAAAGAGGAAGACTGACTAAAGTAAATATATTTTTTGTTTTGGGAGCATTAGTCGCCAAAGTTCCATGTAAATTTGGTAAAGCTACGTCGTCGTTAAATTCGAAAAAAGGGGGTTAAGCCTCGATATTTACTATGAGTATTGCAGTGATAGTTTGTTAGATACAAAATTACAAATAATTACAAATAATGTTCTCTTTCGACTGAACATCTAAAAAGTTTACCTTTTTCGATGTCATTATCTATATTTTATTACGAACTGAAAAGTACATATAAAAAAGTATATTTTTGAATAATGACCTGCCAAAGTATCAGCATTCCTTATTCTGCCTGATGAAAAGCATAAATAAGGGTAAGTTACGTAACCAAGAAAGCTGTCATAAAATTGAAAACGACAAAAATAGTTTATTATGTGCTTATTTGCTATCTGTACAATAATACCGTAAAAGCATTAATATTTTCACGACAATTGCTCAAGTCACAAAGAAAACAGACGTCTTATGGGCTATATGAATAAGGCTGCAAATGTCACACCATTCAAGAATGAAATATATATTATGTACTGCAGTGTACAACTAGTTATTGATTGCATATACATAGGTGTTTTCTCGGAGACGGCACCAGGCCATCTTCATCTTAACTTAATCATGATATGTTTGACTATGTTATTTTTGAAGTAAAACTTCTTTGCGTACGCTTGACTTGGGGAGTAAATTGGTGAATGCGTGACGAGAGCGTTACGAAAAGTGTGATCGGGCGGGCGAACGGAAGTTGAGAGGGAGATATAAGTTAGTGAAGATAGAAAGAGAGAGAGAGAGAGTTACGCTCGTATATTACTGTAGGGGCAAGAGAGAGAGAGAGAGAGGTGCGAGCACACATTTTCTTTCTTACTTTCTCACAAAGCGAGTTAAGTTTCGTATATGTAAGACACAGTGCAGGCCTATTGTCTGTATCACACTATGGAGCTAAAGAAGTTTTACTTCAGTCGTGTGGTCTAAAGCACTCTCGTTTTTTTTATGTGAAACGTCTATTGGCGCGTCTTGGCAGTAAAATCGAACCGTATGCCGTGACGGCAAATGGCACGACACTCTCATGCCATCACGCCCCTCTACACCGCTACTCTCGACTCCCTTGCGTGTGTGCGTGCGCATTCTAAATACACCGTTGCTTCTCTGCACGAGCTGTTTACTATATCTACCGAATGGTTTTTGATTTTTATTTATTAAAAATTTGAATATTCGCTAAGATGTTTCACATCTGCCGGGCGTTCCGTGACGGCCACCATTTTTTTACAATCTCTGGAGGCATACGAGAATATGGTCCACCTTATGTAACGTGGTTACCGGTGACTATGATCGCTTGCAATACGGGAAACATCGCCTGCGCTGACACGCCTGCTATTAATACAGCAAGCAGCTCCTCCGGAGCTTTCTGGTTATCCCACTGACTCGCAGAATACATAATACTCTCCAGAAGATTATGTGGCTGCGGTTTTCCGCTAGGTAAATCTTTAAACTTTATTTTTTTAAACTATTAGAAATTACTTATCCCATTTATTGAAAATCTAATCAGGGTAAGTAATAATCAACATACCCACTATGAAATAAAATAGTTTAAATTCTTTAGCGGCATGATATTGAGTGTAAGGTTGTTAACTTACCCACGGATATTTTAAGAGAGATAGGGCGCATTACAGCGTCTGGGGTCCTCCATCTCACAGAAAAAGCGCAAACTCCCCAGAGGGTTTTTGTATTTCTGCTTTTGAGTAAGAAACTCTACTAACTAACTAAGAATCTCCAGAAACCTGCATATAAGGAGCACCTAAGGAGTTAGCGGCGGAGGTGGCATCGCGTGAGTAACACTAAATGCATTGCAAGCTTTTATAGGCTGCGGTAATCGCTTTACATCAAGTGCGCAATATGCTTGTCACTCTCCCAACGTAGTACAAAAAAAAATATACAAACACACACACACACACACACATTCTCTCACAACTTGTATACAATGTATCAGGCGCCTTTGAAACGCAACCTACGAGTATTATAGAAATGGGAATTGTACCATAAGTATTGCAATAACTTCACATTTAAGAGAGGTAGGTCGCACATGAGACTGAACCTTACAGATAACCGCACCCAAGTAGGAACTACTTGTAATCCTACATCGTATTCTACTCCGACGAGTAAGCGAGGTCACCAGTAAGCTTGTGAGGAGTTGCTCGTTCATAGACTACGGTAACCACTTTACATCAAGTGTGTCATTATTTTTGTAACAAAATATGACAAAAATACCATAAAATGGAAATTATAATAACATGGCAAAGTACCTCTACCTTATCGAAGACAATTACAATATCCTGGAGAAAATTGTTGTTTCAATCAGTTCGGTCACAAAGAAGCTCCTAATGAGATGTTGCATCGGCAGAACTTGAGCTGTATCTCATATACATACACAAGATGTTATGTTATTATTAATGTTATTTTATTTTTATTCACGGGTATTATCCCGGTCATTTGATAGGCGTGCGCGGGGATATGGATCCAACTATTATTAATGTTACTAATGTTATTACTATACGTACAAAATCTTGCACTTTAGCTCTTTTATTGCTACAATACAGATCCCAGAGAGGAGAGCCTGGAGCTTTGTAGTACAGGCTTTACACCTAGTTCAGACTCCAGACTCTCACAAGGACTACTTAATTATGACTCTAAACCTACCTGTAAGTACCAAAACTGTGTAACCTTGTGAGAAGTAAAAAAAGCATATATACATAGGCTACGGTAGCCCCCGCCACTTCACATCATAAATTTGTCAAAAATCTAATAAGCTCCTGATCTTGGGCCTAATGACCAATGAAAATCTGCCATAATTGTTTCAAATGCTAAAATTTCCCCATTATATGCAGATGTGTCGTTATTACAGTGACCTAGGAGCACTAGATCCTGCTACAGTACTAGATTTCTAGATCGCCTTGGCCGGCATTAATGGCCTGAAGATATAATCATACTAACAATTGAGAGATTACTTCACTATTTGTCAGAGTAGTATAGCTATTACGTATTTAACATAGTACTAAAATGTATGAGTCTCTCAGCAGCCGCAGTCTCAGCCTCTGTTCCAGCAGGAGCTAGCTCACAGAGTACACAACTTGTCTTGAACTTTACAGATTAAGATGAATGGCACGAGTAAACTTTTTAGATGAGTTCGACCTTCTGAGGCCGCGTGTTTCCTTTTTGGATACACGGGCAGTGCTTCAATCTGTATATTTGCCAGGATGTGTTAGTGAGTTTTTTATTTCAATAATGTCAATCACGTGTTAATCAATGAATAACCCTACTTAATATTATAAATGTGAAAGTATGGATGTTTTGGATGTTTGTTCCGTTTTCACGCCTCAACGGCTGATCGGATTTGAATGAAATTTCGTAGATAGATAGATGAGGTACTGGATTAACACATAGGTTACTTTTTAACCCAGTGACTACTGATAGTTTGGATGTTTGAATCTTATTAAATATGGATGTTTTATTTCGCTTTCACGTATCAACCAACGGCTTTTCATCGACTACTACTAAGCCACTCTATTATGATTCACGGTGCCTGTGCTCTAAACCAATCGTCCCCGTATATGAAGCAAGAAAAATGCACTAAAAAGTATCCCCGGCCGCTTTTGAAGGATACTCAAACAAATGAAAATGGATATCCCCTATATAGACGCAGATCATCGGAAGATGGAGTACACACGACTAACATCAAAATTCGTGGTACTCAAGACTACATTGTCGTATGTATATATATATCTTCACGTCAGGTCCCTTGCAGGGAGAACAGAGCGCCATAAGACCGCGGTCCTTACATATTTCACTCGCTTCTGTAACATTCACAGCCCTTTTCATGCACGCTCGCCGGTTCCTGGGGCTCCTGACATCACCTTCTGATAAAACATGACCAATTTGGTCATGGTAGGTTAGTATCGGTCTTCCTCGGCTTCCACATCCTTACACTTTTACATTGTATATCTGTTTCGTCATTCTTTCGTCCCGCATTCTTTCTACATGTACCGAACCAATGGAGCATGTCTTTTCTTATCTTATCACCGACACTCTCTTTCAGACCAACTGTTTCTCTCACGTCTTGATTACGAACGCGGTCAGCAAGCATTATGCCATTGTCGTAAATCCTACTAATATTATAAATGTGAGTAGAGATGTTTGAATCTTATTGAATATGGATGTTCTATTTAGAAACATTTAGGGCTGCATGCGAGGCACTATAACTGCTGGAAGATGACAACCATTGGGATGCAACGATGAAGGAAGTCGTACTCTGTCGGTCGCCAGCAAGAGTTAGAAATCTGTTTGCTATTTTATTAAGCACATGCGATTCACTTTTATTCCCGGCAAATGCACGGCTTCTGTGGAATGGATCTAGAGCAGAGGGAATCATAGACTTCATAGAGTCCAGATGTCTTAGAGGGATTCTACTATTAAGAATGTAAAAGCGTATTTATCTGTCGGTTTATACTTTTTCAATTCAAAACTTAGCGACGGATTCGATTGTTTTTGTGCCCTCCATACAAAATATATTCCCGACAGTGACGTGCTATTTTTTACCGCGAAAAATATTTTACTCCCACAGGAAAACGTGCTTGGGAAACAAAGCACGTTTTCCTGTGGGAGACCACGCGCACGAAGCCGCGAGTAACAGCTAGTAGGACATAAATGAAAAACATTGTTTTCTATATATACATTTTGAAATATGCTTTGACTTATATTAATTATTTTTGTGGGCGAAATATAAGTTATCAAACTACGCCAAAACAAAAATTTGTTATGAAATCATACCAGACAGTAACGTAACAGAGGTTTGAAAAAAAGCGTCTAATTGATTCTTACTTTTTGAAACTGGTCAAGAATGTTCGTATAGAAAATGCTTACAAAATTCCTTACAACTTACACAACACTATTGACCATAGATAATAATATAAAGGTCTTGTCTATGATGCGCCTGCATAAATGACATTTGATTGTGTCATAGATACGCGTGACCTTTTCAGAATTTCAATAGTTTTTTTCATCCCAATTAAAAGATCTGATTTGATTACCCAATGTGTTCTTTACAATAATTAGATGTAAGGCTGGGGAAATATTTCGGGGAAGAGAGGAGGGGATTATCTTACTACATATATCTCAATGGATTGTAATTTTTAATCGAGTTCGAGAAAGAAGGAGGATATTTCCCATTAGTCTTGCATTTTTTCTCATGTGTATGTTACACGAAATCTTTGTAGCTCAGATTGTATCAAAGTCCGGTTTGCTCCGACTACTAGGTGAAACACAAACAGTGCATAAAAGCAGACATCCATCTCATAGAAGACAACTGCCAAGTAACAACTCTTTGGAGGATCGTTGATTTCATGCGAGTGAGTGGCCAGTAAGTTTCTGAGGAGTTGCTGTGTTGTGCTGTGCAGCGGAACGCGAACGATATTTGTGTTCTGAGTACAGTAACCACTTTCATCAGGTGGAACGTATACTTGATTACGATTTTTTTCTATTTTTTTTTATACAATGTCAGGAGACATACAATCATACGGCTACCTGATGTAAAGTAGTTGCCGTAGCCTATTAATGCTTGTAATACATTAAGTATCACTCGCACGATGCTTCCTCTGCCATCGCTCACACACAGGAACACAACAACCCTCTAGGGAGTTGTTATTTGGCTGCGGTTACTGCCCTGGGCCCTACCTCACTTAATACATCCAGACTTAGACAAACAGATATGTTCATGCACACAAATGTTTGCCTTGTGTAGAATTCAAACCGACGAGCGTTGGTGTCAAAGTCGCGTCATTCACGACTGAGCCACCGAGCTCATCGGTCGGTCATTATACCAATAACATTTTTAGTATTTTCGTGATAAAAAGTAGGCTACTTGTTATTCCATTCAGTCGTTTCATCATGAAAGAGTAACCTCCATACAACCTCACACACTTTAACATTTATAATGTTGGTACATGTGCATCGTATAAGGAAGTAAAAAATATATCACTATATTATTAAAAAAGACGATATTATCGCAAAGCGTTTTAAGAGTAAAAGAATGAAAATGTAGGCGCCGCCTACAATACAAGTATACCAGAGAAGAGAAAATAAGAGCATTTAATACTAAACAATAGAATAAAAAGTTGTATACAGGACGACAAAATACAAAAATGATAAAATGGAGAAAAGAAATTGACTGGCACATCATCGTACAACATAAACAGCTTGTAGGTAGAACTTGAGTGAAAAGAAAGATTTTTTGTGAAAAGAAAGATTTTGACTATTATATAAATGCTAAAAAATATATTTCTGACATACTAAATAAATAACGAAAAATTTAGGAAAGCGAGTTCACTAGCAGCTCATATATGAAAAGATATTTTATTAAAACACCTCAGTTTAAAAAAACAATAATATCAAAATTAGAATGATCGTTGATGATACTTCCGTTAAAAATTGTTTAATTCAATGTGTAACAATCGCGAAAACCTAAGACAATACTAGAATGATCGTTGTTAAAAATGCTGATAGGGTTTCCCCTCAGCAACATACCACTAAAATTAACGTAAAACAACAATAAAATGTGAAAAACGGCTTTATAGCAAATAAAACGTATTCGAAAACCGTACGAAGCGAAACTATTCTTAAAGACCTATCAGAATTAGAAAAGGATGATGCTATATGATCCAATAGTTTTTGGAGAGAGATAGACGATAGGTGTCACCTTACTTTCGGAAAAAAAGTAGTTCGACCGGTATACTCAGAATATATCCTGGTTCAGATATTTTGAAGTTCAAATACTTCAACCTTGACATTATAGGGTGAATGCATCCGCATTTGTAAATATTACTCCGGGTGGTATTTTGAAAATGAAAAACGTTGCTAGATCGTATTTGTCACACATTTTTTATACCACCAAAGTGGTAAACAAGTGAACTACCTGCTTGATAGTGGACTACCGTTCTGCCAATAAATATACAGTGTACGAAGTAAGAATACGTCACCTGGGTATTCAGTACATTGTGCACGTATGCCGACATCGGATTGAATAAAATTTGCATTCTGAACACTGCATGATACTGGCAGCCCTGCCAGGGTCAGGTTATTGTCGTTTGAGTCATTTTATGTGTTGACAAAACAATACCTCATTCTAGGATTCAAGATAAGGAGTTCGAAATCAGGATGTCCGCGATAGATCTAAAAGATTGAGCTAGGCTGTATTTCATAGACACCCAGATGCCCGGCGAAACATTAAAGACCGCAGCAAATTTTTAATTTCCTAGAGGGTAGTTATGTTCCTGCAGGGAGGCAGAAGGGGCGATATGCATGAGCGAAACTCCATAGTGTTGCAAAGTCCGGTAACCGTGAGATATATGTTTGTTTGTTCACTCCTAACAACGTCGTATAAAAAGCAAATTGAACAGGTTTCGGAGGAGATTGACAATCGTCGTAGAAGAAAGATACTCAATTGGCAAAATCAATCATATTTGTAAATCCAGTGTGAGAGGACCTGCTGTGTTATAAAAATCTGAACCAAGTTATATAAACCAAATTTAATTGACTGTAAAATATACGAATCCCCTCATAAATAACAGACGTGAAGTACTTAGAACCGACCGATCTAGAACAATAAGATATTATCCCACAGTCGGTTATGATTAGATAGTTTATCGGTGTCAGTGCCTACTTGTAGGCGCCGGGTATTTGTGAGAGTAAGAGGGCTGTAAGACAGTAAAGTGTTTGAGCGCGGTTGACATAATCTAAATATCTGATACAACATTATTGCAAACAATATGACCGACAAACTATGATATTTCAATTAAAATTGACGTCGATTGAATAACGTCGC